>CM029650.1:19208873-20426373 GCA_017311315.1 Dendrocalamus latiflorus | reverse complement strand
TCGGGATTAACCCGACCCGTTTTCACCCCTACACATTAGTCTTGTAAAAAAAAAATCCACTTTTCCTCTGTCACACAACAATTTTCTTGTTAGAAAAGCAAAAGCTCCATTTTTTTGCCGTCATTACACAAAATGTTTCGTGTAAAAAACTTTTTCCTGTCTTTTTCTCTGATTTCCCTATCCATCGTCTGCATCTTTATGTCATATTAGTTGCGACTGATAGTTTTAACTATAGTTATTAGCTAAAAATAAATAAGTAATAACTAGATACATGACTTTTAGAAGAAAGGGACGAATGGTGAAGAAAGTAAGGGGAGATATGTACACGAGATAGAAGCGAGAGGAGTAGAGTATATAATGTGTCCATAATCTCTTGCCTTATTTTCGAAGCGAGGGGAGTGAGAAAACCGTTTAAAAAATCGAGTATTTACATTAATCTATAATTTTTCTAAATAAAAGACAGTAATAATAGTCAATATAAATAGGTCTAAGTACGGAGCACATGGGTGTCGCCCCGTGTAGCTGGTGAGGTGACGACGTTCCTCTCTCCATCTCTGTCGCCACCCCCGGCCACGGCCTCCACACTCCAACGACCCATCACCCCCTGCAGCCAGTGCCCCCGACTGGTGAGCCCCCCGTGAGCCTTGCTCGTCTGCTGCTCTCCTCTCCTACCTCCTCTCCCCCCGCACACTCATCTTTCCAAGTTTGTCTCATCTTTCTCATTTCTTCTCCTTGCTTCTTTTCTTCTCCTCGTCTCCGTCCAACTCCAACACCGCCACCTATAAATTCAGCCATCCTCGGAGCCACCACCATTAGAGAGGATTCTTCTAGCTGAGCACTTGGGAGTTGGGAAGCATCGGCGTATGTGACAAAGCGCGCACATGGCTCCTTTCGCCTCATCATCACTGCGGTCCCAACCCGTGGTTCTTGGGTTCAGTGCAGCCGGTTCTTGGATCGCCGGCGGCGGCGGACCTCCGGGGGTTCTGCTCCATCCGGCGCTTCGCCGGAGATAGCAGCACCGCGGCCGCAGCCGCCGAGGAGCCGGAGAATGGATTCGCCGGTGGCGATCAGGTATCTGCACAGCAAATATCACATATGCACGTGTACCTTGTTGTATGACAGTAGCATGTCTACTTCTCGATTTGTGTGTTCTATGTATGTCTAAGGATAAATTAGTGCTATGAATATTCAGAATGTTGTGGCTTGGATCATATGTTTTTCCTCTTGATTGAAAAAGAATTAATTGCTTCTCTTTTGGGGATCTAGAAGGATCATCCTGGATATCATAGATAATTGCTAATTAGATATGCTTTTTAAATTATGTTTCCAAAAAATAGTTTAATAGTAGATAAGAAGGACAAATTAGTACCACCTTGTTTCTCACTCTCTGTTTTGTGTCATTTGTCAGAAGCTGTTCTTCCTTTGGCATTTACTTTCACAGCATCTGTGTTTTTCTCCCCTGAACTGCAGAGTTTCGATACGCTAAGTTGTCAATTCGCAGCCAATTCTTTCACGATCTTTTCACGCGTTGGAAAAAAAAATGAAGGAAAAGTAGCACAACGCAATTGTGGATAGAATTGACAACAAGTAGTAAACTAAGGAGATAAGGATAGATGCATCAATGGATTGGTGTGATTGACTCTCTTTGGTAAGCTCACACGGCTGTAGAAACGTGTGTTACTGCTACTAGTAGTTTTAGACTTCCTTTGCTTTCGGTGTCAATGGATGAGACCAATGATTAGGAGTCTCTCGTGGTCTTATACGAATATACGTGTAAGAAATGCTGACTTCGCAATGGTCAAGACGATCATGTGCCGTCAACCCGGTAAAATTGTATGTTACCTCCAGTATTAATGTAGGGCTAATCTTGCTGTGCTTTTCAATTCCAATGGAATCTCTCTCTCTCTCTCTCTCTCTCTCTGTGTGTGTGTGTGTGTGTGTGTCAACAACGCTCAGGTAAGTTTGTTCATTACCTCCAGGGTCAATGTTAGACTAATCCTGCTGTGCTTTTCGATTCTATTGAACTCATTTTTAAAAGACCCATTTTGACGTAAATTTATCCATATATATACAGTTCACTTAATTTTCACCATTACCACAGCAGCTAGTAGACTTCCCAGGTAATTTTCACCATTACCACTGCAGCTAGTAGACTTCCCAGGAGGAAAGGTTTCATTGGTAGCTGAAATGAACTTCCTGCCGGAGTCGCAAAGGGAAAGGATCAACTGTTATCGTGTTCTTGACGACGACGGTCAAACTATATCTGGTAGCAGATTCCAAGAGGTGTAGTACCATTCATCACTCCATGAGTAAGGATTATTCCACAAAACATGTTGTGAAAGACAATTTTGTTCTGAAGTATGTGCCTCACTATTGTCAGGTCAGTAAGGAGGTGGCTTTGAAAATGTATAGTGACATGGTCGCCCTCCAGACCATGGATACGATCTTGAACGAAGCTCAGAGGCAGGGAAGAATCTCATTCTATCTCACTTCCAATGGTGAGGAAGCAATCAACATAGCCTCTGCTGCTGCACTTAGTGTCGACGATTGTCCTACCTCAGGTACACATCAGTTACTCCTAAGTTGTGATGCTTTACTAGCTGTCCTTTTCTTGGCTTGAAACTATGGAGCCAAATGTAGTATAGGGAACCAGGTGTTCTTCTATGGCGTGGATTCACACTGCAAGAATTTGCAAACCAGTGCTTTGGGAACAAGCTGGATTATGGTAAAGGAAGGCAAATGCCAATACATTATGGATCGAACCGTCTGAATTATTTCACGGTTTCATCTCCTATTGGGTAAGTCCGAAACTTCTCTTCCATGTCACAAAAAAAAATCGCGCAAGTGAATTGACATATTTATCATTCTTGATGACACATCAGTACGCAGCTCCCTCATGCTGTTGGAGCTGCCTATTCTCTGAAGTTGGACAAGAAGGATGCATGTGCCATCGCGTATTTTGGAGATGGCGGCACAAGTGAGATAGATGATCAATCATTGATCAGTTACTTACAAACTCGTTACCCAGCTTTTCTGACACCTGAAAAATGTTCAGGGAGATTTCCATGCGGCACTAAACTTTGCTGCTGTTATGGAAGCGCCAGTGATCTTCTGCCGCCGCAACAATGGCTGGGCAATCAGCACCCCAACTACTGAACAATTCAGAAGTATGAAATGTTTCTGTATGCTAAAATCATGACCTTTAAAATTGATCAATGCAACGTTGTGTTACATTCAACTGTTATTACAGGTGATGGTGCAAATCCGTGGTCAGGCTTACGGAATCCGCAGTATCAGAGTAGATGGCAACGATGCTCTTGCTGTGTACAGTGCAGTTCATGCAGCCCGCGAGATGGCTATTACTGAAGGAAGACCTATTTTAGTTGAGGTACGCAGAAGTTCAACGAAGTTACATTATCTGGAACAACAGAACTTCAGAATATACTTGATGTGAGTACTGATTAGTAAACTTTCAGGCACTGACTTGTCGAGTTGGCCATCATTCGACATCCGATGATTCAACCAAGTACAGGCCAGTTGATGAGATCGAGCATTGGCGAACAGCACGTGATCCCTTTTCCAGGTACAGAAAATGGGTTCAGGGGAATGGCTGGTGGTGTGATGTTGAAGAATCTGAACTCAGGAACAAAGTGAGACAAGAGGTAGTATTGCTGTTGCAGAAAGATGCATCTGTCTAGTGCATTGTCATACATGGCATCTGAAACTACCAGTTTACTTCTCTGCAGCTTCTGCAAGCCATTCAGCTGGCAGAAAGAATGCCGAAACCCCCACTTGCTGAGCTATTCACCGATGTTTATGATCAAATTCCTTCGAACTTACACGAGCAAGAGCGATTGCTGCGGACTACAATCAAGAAGCACCCTGCAGACTACCCAGCTGATGTGCCTGTTTAGTTCTATTGACCTTAGGTCTGCAATGTTGTTGTGTAAGTATTGATGAATGATGATTTAGGCTAATAGCCTTAATAGATGATGATGATGATGATAATTCAGCCAATAAACTGCTGATTCAACAGGCTCGAAAATAAATAATACAATCGGCTGTTGCTCACAGAAAGCCAATTGCTGCACTATATTATTGCTGACATTTATGCGGAAAAAGCCATGCTAAAATATTTCAGCACTATGACAAGGTATATGAGCTAAACTAAGGTTTAACTAAGAAATTAAGATGGAAAAAAAAAGACTGAGCCCGATCAGATAAATATATATCCATTATTCAGACAAAGGAAATGTGATCATCCTGACAATATAAATAATATGGTACAAAGAGAAATTGTACTCATTCCAACACAAGGTTGTTTAAATAGTTATTGCAAAACAAACTGAAAATAACATTACAATTACCATTTGGGGATCAACTTTTCATGTGATACATGAGTGAATTTCCTTAGTATTCCTCCTCCATAGCCTCCCGGGCCGCCTTTAGAACTAATGGCATTAAACTTTTATTTGTCGCAATAATGCCCGTATCACGATCAAGATATCTACCTTTGGTGAAATCCAAATCGTTTCCTGAGGCATCCTTTACCACGCCACCAGCTTCTGCAAGCATCAGAAACAGGTAAAATGAACTAATTCCTTATTTAAGATAAGATAGATCTTTTAGTTGAATTAATTATTTTGCGAAATAGAGTTTTTATACCCGTGACAACAATTGACCCAGTCACCCAGCTGCATGATCCCATACCGGCTCTACGTAACCTTTGTGTGGAAAGCGCAAATAAATGGCACCATCACCTCGGGCTAGAGCACCATATTTTGCTTGGCTATCAATTCTCACTGGAGGAGCTTGGACACCAAGTTTCTGCTAACATAAAATAACCAGATATACTTATGTAATTATTTAGATTCGTAAACTAAGCAAAGAATTGTTGGGGACAAACCTCTGCAATGGAGTGAGTGCAATCACGCATGGAGTGTGATCTTTCATAGGATTCGAAGAATGAGGCATCGTTTGGATTGTTGATAGAGCAAACACTAATCTAAAATTGAAGTTAGAAAAAAGAGAATTTCGGACTCAGAAAAGGGAATAGTGGGTACAAATTATGAGATCAAATCAAAGATTTGATGACCTTTTGTGGCTGAGAGCCCTCTAAGGCCTCAACTTCAGCTCCACAGCCAATTGTAGCAGAAAAGAGGGCACCGACTTGATCCCCAGAAGAGCCAGCATTGTGATTGTTTATTGATTTCGAAGGAAGATTTGGACATGCCAATACACCCAAAACTACTTTGCCCTCATCTAATAATGCAAGTGCAATTGCATATTGGTCTCCCCTTATGAAACTGCATCAAGTTTTCAAAATATGAATTTTGATTAGAAAGAACATTTCTTAGTGAAATATGCAAAGAGTAACGAAAGGTTTTGCATTAGAAAAAACATAAAACCCCTCTTTGATCTGTTCACAATCATTGGTTAAAAACGTGAAAGAAAAAAGCTGGTACTGTGTTTGGCATGAGAAAAAAAATACTGCCAACTCAGCACATTCCTTCACATAACCATACACAATTGATTTTGGAACCATTCATGCAAAATTTTGAGACATAGATCCTAGATCGATTAACAATTTACTAGGTTGCATGTTGCATTTCTATCATGACACCATCATCCTCATGGTTCTAACATGTATGAGTTAAGTGTCACTTCTACTAATTTGTTAGAGCCATGTGGGCACCGTGTCAAAAGGGTGAAATTCCTCTAACATGGTGTTGACAATTTAGGGCCTGTTTCGGTAGGGGGGATTTGGATCCAAATCCTTACCCCTCTCATTCAATCACCCCACTAATGTTGTCTTGTAGACTAATTTGAATTTTCTCAACCTTACATATTTCATATGTAACCAGTCTATGATTTATATGAATGGCAATGCAGGATTACAATAAAAAACTTTATGAAGCTTATGCATTTAAGAGATAAAAATCCAAATATTACAAGGGAAGCTACATAAAAACCAAGTTTTTTTCTATGTACAGCTGTGCTGCTTTATCTACATTTATAGGGAGAAAAAATATGTCATATCACCGTGTTAATCCACGTCATACCTCCATGTCCACACGTGTAAGTGGATTTTATGACATGATTCTGTATTAGTGCAGCATAGATGATAAAGGACTTCATGCCAATATAGTTCAGCAACTCTAGTTTTGTCGAGCCGGAACACATGGATGGGGTAAGCTATGATTCCAGTTACAAGAATATTTAATTTGTGGTGAGAAATAAACCATGAAATTATATTATAGTGGCAGAACATGAAATGCACAGGCATAAGTTATATAAAAACTGACCCTTTGGTTCCGTCTATTGGATCTAATATCCAATGTCGCCCAGATAGACCTCCCTCAGATTTTCCACTATCAATTGCTGAGAGCACATCTTCCTTGGATAATGAAATGTTGTATGAACCATCATTTACGATGGTTTCATTTACAAGCTTGGCAATATGTCCCAGCATTTCTTGAGTGCCATTGTTTCTCAAGTCTTTTGAATCCTATGCAAGTATATCTCACTAATAAATTAAAAAGCACTTTTGTGTATAATAACAGAACATGTAAAGAGAAGCATATGTGAATTACCTCTTCAGCCACCATAGAAAAGGAGTCAGAAGGTAATTCCATCTTCAGGACGAGACTTACCAATACTTGTGATCCTGTTCATGAAATGAAAAGCAGCAATCAAATCAAAAGTTGAGAGGAAGCATGCGTTCCATATATTATATTTTTAAGGACCTTCCCATATTCCTTACTAGCATTCTTTCTATCTACGATTATGTAAAAATAATCTAGAAATGATGAAGAACACATCATCATCATGCACTTGAGTCTTGACGTTCCTTCATAATTTACAGCAATTCGAGTATCAACATGTACCATAATCGGCGACTGTCACAGGGGTTCTGTCTGCCTTAGATTGAACGTCAGATTGCAAGATGCCCTGCTGCACTATCTGAAGAAACAAGGGAACACAGGACAAGAACAAAGAAGTGAATACAATCTGCAGGCATCCGACCCAAGCAGCCAAAGAAATTTCAGCCAGAGATGTCCTGCTCCTCAAAACTGAATGCCTTGTTGATCACCACAGCTAAGAACTAGTCTCAGTCAACGCCCTACAAAGCTTCATGTAGCCTTGGGCCTTTGTGAATCTTAACAACTCTGAAACACACTAATCATGTCAAGAAAAATTAAAGCCTATAAGGCTTGCCATCTTTTTCTGCAATATATCCTCACAATTTAGACAAGTACTGCAAAATAAATACATCCTCTAATCTTCTTAGCGTAATCTGTCTTCGCAAACCCCAACGACTACACTCATCACCAACACCACTCAAAAGTCAACCCTGACAGCACCTGACTGGACGGGCGCACGATGCCCAGGCACAAGGTAGAAGAGGAACAGCACATGGTGCTTGGCAAACGGATCCCAGAAAGAAACGGCGGAAATAGAGGGAATGATCCAGTACGAAGCGAGTAACCTGGCACAGGCGGGCGGCGAGGGTGACGGCCTTCTTGGCTGCCCCGAGCTCCGCCCCGTACGGTTTGCTGGCGGCCTCCGACATGGCGGTGGCGGAGGCGGAGGCGGAGGCGCGGGAGGTGGAGGAGTGGAGATGGAATGGAGTTAAAGGGGAGATGGAAGAGGGTCGGACGTGCAGTATGCATAATAATAAGGGATTATTGTGTTTTGTTTTAGAATTTATTAGGTTTATCAGTATCAGTGTTTTTTCTTTTAATTTTCGCATCTTCTTTTTTGAGATTTTAGGTGTATCAGCGTATGACACGATTGCAAAACAATCGTGCGAATTGACATTTGCTAGATTTGGTGTATGCCACCGGGTGCATAACACCAGAATTTATTAGTATTTACCACGTATAATCCATGTGATTGAAAAAGAGAAAGGGCATGGTTGAAATTTACAGCCAAGTTATTCAGAATTGAAGACTGGAACCAATTGAACAAATCTCTCTCTTTATTCAGATTAAAAAACACGGCTGTCTGATCACCCACTCCTTAGATGTAAAAATGTAGCACAAGATGGAATTGTATTTGTTCCAAGAACACAAGTACAACAGTATGAATGGCGAATAGCATTGTAATTATCATTTTGGATCAATCTAAATTTCTACAACGGGGAAGTAGCCTGGTTTTTCTCCTTGATGGCCTCTTGGACGGCGTTCAGGAGTGATCGCATTAACTGCTTATTTGTTGCGATGATGCCGGTGTCAAGATCAAGAAATCTCCCTTTGGAGAAATCCAAATCGTTTCCTGAGGCATCTGTTACTACACCTCCAGCTTCTGGAAAACGCCAGAGGAAGGAATATAAGTAAATATAAATCTTTTAGTTGGAATCGTTGTCTTGAGAAAAATAGGACTCGTACCTGTCACGACAATTGAACCAGCTGCATGATCCCATATCTTCTCCCTGTAACCCTTGTGTGGAAAACGCAAGTAAATGGCGCCGTCACCACGGGCCAGAGCACCATATTTTGCTTGGCTATCGATTCTAACTGGAGGAGCTTGGACACCAAGTTTCTGCGAGCATTCAAACACGGGATTAGTTATGTAACACTAGTCTAATGGATCTAGACTGCAATGAATAGTTCAGATCCAACCTCTGCAATGGAGCTAGTTAAATCATGCATGGAGTGTGCCCCTTCATAGGATTCAAAAAACGAAGCATTGACTGGATTGTCGACGGTGCAAACACTAATCTATAATTAAAGTTAGCCACAAGCGGGTCAAAAATTTAAAATTTAATCTCGCATAGGTAGATATAGGTTAAATTCATAATATCAAATAAAAGAGCTAAAAGGTAATAACCTTTTGTGGCGGAGAGCCATCTAAGGACTGTACTTCAGCGCCACAACCAATTACAGCTGAAAAGAGGGCACCAACTTGATCTCCTGATGAGCTACCATTGAGGTTACTTATCGATGTCAAAGGGAGATTTGGACATGCTAATACACCCAAAACAACTTTGCCCTCATCAAGCAATGCCAGTGCAATTGCATATTGGTCTCCTCTTAAGAAACTGAGTCAAGTTATAAAATGAAAAATCGGTTCAGAAAGGGCATTTATTATCAAGATAGGCAAAGAGGAGTAACAAAAGGTGTTGCATCAGATGCCATCATCTATATATCTACAAACAACTGGTGATATTAAATGTACCTCCTCTGCTTTAGAGGTTTATAAAATCCTACAAAAATCCTTAAATCAGAAAAAAGAAGAATTCCTATAATCTCGCATTAATCGAGAGAAAAAGAGAAGATCTATGCCACTTATTTCAGTGGGGCTAGATTATAACAGTGTAGATTAATTATATATAGATATTGCAACAATTACAGTTGTATAACAAATACAGCTATACTTTTAAAAGGTATTAAAGACATGTGATATAACGAATACAATATATTGCAATATTTAACCGCGCAATTGCGCAGGAAATTCCGCTAGTTTTATCAATACAAGGGGTGATCAAATAACTGAAATGCCTTTCTTTTCAGTTTGCAGACAATGGTAATTATTTCTTATGATTGATCAGTTTACAATAATTAGTTAAAATATGGACTAGGAAAGCAGGTATTCAATTTGGTCAGGTAGTTATCAATACTACCACTTCACATGCCTTCTCAGAAAAGAGAACCACACATAGTTTGCTTAGAACTAGTTCACAAATATCCTAAGTAGCATTGGCACTTCTACTAAGCTTTTTACAGGTTACATGGCCTTTCCAACACATGTCAGAGCCATGTTGGTGTCAATTCTACCAAATTGTTTGTGCCATAGTACATATGGGAAAAATTCCTCCAATATTGCATAATCAAATTATCAAAGTGCCGATTTGATGTGATATTTTCTGCATGAGTAATTTTTTTAAAATTTATGAAATTTATCTATTTTATATGTAACCAAGCCTATGATTAACATGAAAAGACAATACAATACATTAAAAGAATACTGAACTTTATTAACCTTGTCAATTTAATATGTAAAAACAAAAAATACATATTGATGTAACATTAGTATAAATGCGATGAGAGGTTAGAATTTCATTTAACATTTGTATAGGCACGCTGCTATATCCAGTTATAGAAAAATGGCATATTGTCATGCTTGTCCATGCCAATGTACCAGTCTACTTTAGTGCAGCATAGAGCCCTAGACTAGATCTAAGAAAACAGAGATAAATTATTAACTTACACATCAATAACAAAGTAATTTATTCTAGTGTGCAGACATTAGAGCCATAGGTCAGCAGCTCCAGTCTTTTGAAGGAAAAAGGCAGCGGTGTCTACTGCCCTGTATTCCTTAGAAGCAGTAACACTAGTTTTGGTGAGCCAGAGCCCAGGTGACATTTGTAGAGAAGCTACAATAGATGGCGCAGTAAATGGTGGAAAGAATCCGACATTTTATTACCGTAGCAGAATATGGAATCCACATGTTTAAGTTAACAAACTCACCCTTTAGTCCCATCGATTGGATCTAGCACCCAATGTCGCCCAGATGGACCTCCCTCGGACTTCCCACTATCAATTGCAGAGAGGATACCTTCCTTAGAAAATGAAATGCTGTAGGAACCATCCTCTAAGATAGTTTCATTTACAAGATTGGTAATGTGTTCCAGAATTTCCTCAGCGCCATCTTTTCTCAGTTCTTCTGAGTCCTACGTAAGTACATGTCACCAATTAATTACAAAATTCTTATATATTTTACATAGAGACAAGAAAACAGAAAGAGAAGTTAATTACCTCCTCGGCCACCAAAGAAAAGGAATCAGAACGTGGTGCTTCCATATTCAACACGAAACTTACCAATACTTGAGATCCTACACGTGTAAAAAGAAAAGTAGCAAGTAAATGGGGAGTTGAGAGAGAGAAAAACAAGCGTCAGATATTAACAGTAACTGACGAAGATCATATCCTAAATGTTCTTTACTCGTAACATCTACATGTAAGCTAAACCAATAAATACTAAAATGCTAGACTTCAAATTCTGGTTAAGTACGAGCATCAATAATAATTCAGTACCAAACAGCTAATGCAGGCACTTGAAGGTAAAAAATTGCAGGATCAGCATGTACCATAATCAGCTACTGTGACAGGAGTTCTGTCCGGCTTAGACTGAACGTCCGATTGCACGATGTCTTGTTGCACCGTCTGAAGAGGAAAGACGCAGAACAAAAGCAATGAATTCCAACTGCAGCATCAAGCATCCAAAAAGCGAAGCAAGCCATCCAACTGCAGCATCAAGCAACCAAAAAAGCGAAGCAAACCATGCAGTCATCCTATTCAAAGATCTCTAGCTTCGGATCCAATGACAAGGTGATTACCATAACTAAGACAACCCATACTATCCCATACCAGCATTCAAACTTGAAGGGAAAGAAGTTCATGAATACTTATATTATAAAAGTTGATGCACTCCCAACTGCTCGGCTTTTCCGCATTCCTTGCTCACAAAATCTAAGAGCCCACATCGATACAGATGATTTCGCTTTCTAAGTTTGATTTGCGATGCAAACAAACGGATTATACACGTCGCTGGTCCATGTTAATTATCAATCAGCAACACTTCCCGACCCCCTCACATTACATTCAACGGAAGGTTGGAAAAGAATAAGAAAAGGAAAGAACGAACGGCGCAGCAGTCGGCCGCAGCGCAGAACACGGTGTCGGACAAGCGGCACCCACGCGGCTCCACACAACAACAAGGGAAAGAAGAGATCCGGGGACGGGCACCTGGCAGAGGCGGGCGGCGAGGGCGACGGCCTTCTTGGCGGCGGCGAGCTCGGCGGCGTAGGGGATGCCGGCGGGCTGCGACATGGCGCCGGCAGCGAACAGAGGCGACGCGAGGCGAGGACGCAGGCGGATGCGCGGCGGGGAGACGAACCGGCGGTGGGTGGGGAAGGGAAGGTGGAGGAGAGGAGGATAAGGGAGGCGAGCACGAGATGGGCTTCGACTGAGAGAGGAGGAGGCCAGGAACGCGTGCGGAAAGCCCACGCGCGCAGCCATGTGTGTAGGATGCGCTGTCCTGCGGGGAGCCTGGTTGGGATGGTTTTTTGCCTACTACTTCGAGCGGATTCTCGAACTCGTTTTTCTAAATAGTTTTTCGAATATATCATCATATATATTATCTATTTCAACGCCTTCATCGATTCTTCACTGTTTTAAAAAAATATAGATAAAAATTATCAATCATAACTAAAAAATTATTAATCATGATATAAAAAAATAAGGCTTATAACTAGCAGTACCACGTGGGCTTGTACTGTACAACATGACTACTTTCCAAACATTTCTTTTGCTCGCCTCAACCAGCTCTAATTTTCTTTGAAATTGCACTATAAAACCCGCTCCGGCTGCTCACCGGCTACTCCAAACTTCCCAAAGTCATTACTCGGAGCCCACATGTTTGGCCGATGGACCTTGTGTTCAGATAGTGCTTGGCCTCTTTAACCCTTGCTCAAACTCATCCACCTGTTTGGTAGCTGGCATGGCATGTTAGGATAGTATAGATGAACCAAACCCTCCTCTCTTCCTTTGGATTGGACTTGTACTGCACTGGTCTTTGTATATCTGATCTATAAATACAGTAGACGTTTGACTTTATATGTTTTTTGATCAATTCAAACATGCTTAGCATAGAACTCCCCCTGCTCAGCATAGTACTCCCTCTGTTGAAATTTACATGACTCCCACAAATTCTAAGATTTAAACTTTGTATAATGACCGACCATCGAATTAACCCAACAATATATAAGCCTAGTGATACAGCTTGTCAGCCGTCGGGACAGCAGTGAGTTGACCCTTGTGAAGCGCTCGCACGCATCGCAGGTGCACGTGATCAGCAGCCCGGAGAGCACCTCAACAGCATAGCGATGAGCTTTTTTCGTTTGTTGTTCTGAACGGGAGCTCGGCTCCTAGGTTTGTTGAGTTTGTTTCTTTCTTTCCTTTTCCGAACGGGAGCTCTGCTCCTGGTTTGTTGGGCTTGTACAGGCATACTCTGTTAGTGTCGCAACAGGAGATCGAGAGGTTTATTATTCATGTCTTTTAATTACCATCGAATAGAGTTGTATTCGCAGATTATGTTAAGAATAATTACTGCAGATTATGTATTTCAGTACGAATATCACCAGGCGTTGCCTACGCAATAGCAGTCGCCTAATTTTTTGCCATAAAAAAGGTCAGATTTTGTGGTTACTGGATCAAGTTGAAAAAAAAAGTCACCTGATACAAATTTAGCAATTCGGCTTTGCTTTCACCTTGCATTGGTAATTGACATGGCTATGTGTATGTATAGCACTCCGATGCATCAGTTGAATTTCTAGAATGATGTGCTATTGTTGTCCCGATCTTTCGATGAGAATGATAATTTCAATTGGCGATGATCAACTTTCACGATCCAGGCTACGAACGCATCACGTACGAACCAAGCAATCGTTGAACTAATCATCAAGTCGTTATCAACCGTGCCAAGAGCGCGGTTGACCTGACCAGGAAGGTCTAATCCTGAATGCAACCGAAGAATACGCAAGAACAAGATTACAAACAATCTAAAATTGCAAATATATAAATTGAGTTCAAAAGGTGGGATTCCGCTGAGGTTCTTTACGGTTGGTCTAGTCGACACAAGCGAAGAACAAGAGTTTTCACAATGGAAAAACTAAGCAAACAAAATTCAAGAATACTAGAAGGGTGCAGCCTCCTTAAATAGGGGAGGGAAGGCTGCACAAAACTAAGAAATAAGAGGTGGTACTATTCATAGTACTATTCGCATGAATAGTGCGGCCATAAACAGTACGGGCCTAGAGAGGGGGCGCCTTCTCCTGGGACCCAAGCATTACAAGGCCCAAGTTGTCCCAAACAGGTTACACAGCATCTTCTTTGAGTAATTGTGATATGCACAGGAGGAATTTGGAGATGAGGCTAGATCCATTGGAAAGAGAACGAGAAAATCTTTCCATCGAGTACTCATGGGCCTCAAACGGACTCCGTATGTGAAAGTTATGCACATTTGAAGTTGATGCTGTCTTCGGAGGCCGAATTGAATCGCACATGTGTGTCTTCATGATCAACTTCTAAGTTTCTAAGTAAAAGAACATCACATGCATTAGGTAGTAGCATATTCTCAGGAGAAACAAAATGTGCTCCTAGAAACGAAGTTACCTGATAGTTCAATTGTTGTGCGCGAGCTCGTGTGATTGGACCTTGCAAGTGTATAGGTTCAGATCCATTGGTTGTATGCATGGAAGCGATGTCCTCATCATCCTCCCCTTTTTGCATGTAAGTCATCCTCGACTCAAGCTCATCTTCTTCTCCCAAATATGGCTTCAAATCTGCAATATTAAATGTGGAGTTAACCCCGAATTCTGCAGGCAGATCAAGCTTATATGCATTATCATTAATCTTAGCTAACACCTTAAATAGACCATCAGCTCTAGGCATCAACTTAAACTTTCACAAATCAGGAAATCTATCTTTGCGCAAATGCAACCACACTAGATCACCAGGTTCAAAAGTTAAACTCTTTCTACCCTGACTACCAGCAATCTTATACTTAGCATTCATGCGCTCTATGTTTTCTTTAGTAGTTTCATGCAATTTAAGGACAAATTCAGCACGCTTCTTAGCATCTAAATTCACTTTTTCAGAAATAGGGATAGGCAATAAATCAATAGGAGCACGAGGATTAAAGCCATATACTACCTAAAAATGGCTCATCTTTGCGGTAGAGTGCAGCGATCTATTGTAAGCAAACTCTACATGAGGTAGACATTCTTCCCACATCTTCAAGTTTTACTTCAAGATAGCCCTCAACATAGTTGATAGCGTGCGGTTGACAATTTCAGTTTGTCCATCCGTTTGGGGGTGACAAGTAGTAGAAAACAACAGTTTGATACCCAATTTTCCCACAGTGTGCTCCAAAAGTGACTTAATGTAGGAGCCCAGATATTAACATCCGGATTCCTCTGTGATTCCACCGCACTATTCCCTGGATCAGTAGATAGTGCTCACAGATTACAGTTCTGATTATCAAAGTACATATCATGCGGAAGCATAAATATAATAGTAAACTTACTCATGGGCCGATTAGGCCGAAATCATTAAATTGCAGCAGCGGAAGAACGAAGCACACAAGTGGGACCTTCAGGACATGCCCACAGGCAGCCAACTGGAGATTCGCGACCTAGCCCTTGACATCTTCATCTTCTCGGCCAGCTTGCCCAATCTTGTTGCTGAGGCGAGGGGATTTGATTTCCTGATTCTGAATTTTGTCGCAAAAGCGAGCATGAGCACTCCGACCCCGTGCTCTGCGAGCCAATACACAGAATGCAATTAAATAGTATGCATGGCTTATCAAAGGAAGGCTCGGGTTATTTTATTTTGCGTAGAGTGCTTTTGAATACAATAAATTAACAAGCCCTATGACTTAGCAATTTTGGAATAAATCATAATGTACAAGGAAATGCATTATTAATATCGATTCAGATTCCATCCACGGTTACATGGCATCTGCACCATATAGCAATTTCTTCAGCGTTATAGTCACTTAACTTACCACTGGGACGACACCCAGGACAATTCCAAACCAGGGCAGTCCTTCGCCCTTCACCTTTCCATTCCCACCCACAAAGTTGTTTTTGAAACAGAGCTATATCTGGTTAAGTTCCCATGTCTGCCCATGACCGTGGGCACGGCTATTCGAATAGTTTTGACTCTGCAGAGTTTGTACACTTTCACCACAAGAGACAATCAACTCGTTGCCCCACACGATTCCTTAGACGTGTGGTCGAGCAGACCATCACAGTGACTTTTCAAAGTATCTAGTCCTTTCTCCCATCTCACATTATGGGTGACCGCCCATTTGCGATGGGTCCCATCTGTGCGCGGGATGTTTTCCCCAGACTCTAACGCAGCTCGGGCTTCTACTTCCCGCAACGTTAGGAAAGCGGGAAAACTTCACCCTCCACTGGTGTCCCTTCAGGCCCCCTTGCCATAGCATAACCCCATCAATCCACTACCAGTGAGATGAGTCCGGGATTTCGATAAGTCTACTTAGCCAAGTTGTATTTTACAGACTTGTGGTTGTACTGTTTTACACGGGCTGACATGACAAGATTCAGTCCTTAAGGTTACCCGGATGGTTCTACCACATTTCACATTCTGTGCATCCACTGCACCACATACCAGCCCCCAAACCATCCATCCAGGTATTTAAGCAAGTTGGGATTTTTGAGAGCATAAAATAATCATATCCAACATACACCAGTCATTACCACCATGACTGCCCAACCAATTTTTCTCAGGATTAAAAGTGATGCTTGGGCGCTCTCGCGCCCATGAGTATCTAAACAATACTACGCATGGCATATAATTACAGACTTATTTTTGAAAGGTTACTATGATAATTTGTGCTAGGGCGACAATGTTCACATGTTCAAATATTTCAAAGGAGGGGTAATATTAACCAAGTACACAATGGGATATAACTAGAATCTTAAATTAACATGTATTTGCATATAACATAACAGCATGCAATTTGATAATTTAAACAAATGTAATTTGCAGAAAACGTAGGTTCAACATGATCAAAGTATTGACTCGCCTGGCGCGGTTTACCGCGGTCTTGAGCTCACACAATGCTTTCTCTTGAGCCTCTTTTTCTTTATCTTCACTTCAATTTTGAGCGCGCTTGATCCATTGAATCTTCACGCTTTCCCACTTTCTAATTACGTGCTAAGCAGCTGAATCCAAACAAATGCAAATAACTCAAGAGATCCAAATAAATCCAATCTCTTTAAATACCCGATTTAGTTTAAATTATGCATTTATTATGATTTGAGAATAGAAGGACGATTCAGGTTAGTGCGTGGTAAGCACAGCGGTAGCTGAGTTTTGAGCAAGAGGGCGAGTTGTCTGAATGCTTTACCGTGAGGGAAAATTTTAGAAATACGAGGGACCAAAGTGATGATGCACCTACAGGAATTATCTGCTTTTGGGAAGAGAAGGTGGCTAGACATGGCCGATTGGGGAAAAGTGATGCTTGACCTTTTTCTTGATGACTTTCTTTTAATTGGTTTACATTTATCAAGAAAGTTTCATGAGGCAAGCAGGACTTATGGACACTTAAAAGAGCGTGGCGAAGCTAGTAAAGAGGGACAGGGCTTTGTAATGCTAGGATGCGGGGGCTTTACATGAGAAGGGGTATAATTTTAAATACTCAGTGTTACTTTGATCTTTTATGTGGCACTACTTATCCGAGATTACCATAGCCAACTTAATAGATCATTATGTTAACAACTTAAGTAAATGATGGGGCTGGCCATTTTAGTCCGGTTGTTATTATGAGCAAAGTTAATTATTCTGCTTGATTAATGAACTTATGAAAAATGGTCAAGGTTATGTTTTACTAACAAGAGATGCTATGGCTTTATAGGGATCTTCTTAATAAAACTATTTCTTTTATTATTAATTATTCTCGACTATCGGATTTAAATCCTGAGACAATGATCGGAGATTTGGATGTGGGACAAAGATGAAGGATTGCTCTTTCTTATTCGAGAATTCTTAATCGTAGACATCCGTTATTTTAAATCTTAGTATTTTAAGGGAAAGGTTAAAGTCTTTACCACAAATATTTTGAGCACTTTTAAGAAGTTAGCTCCCAGGATTTTAGATATGATTAGACCACACTTGATATTTTATGTGGCTTGCCAAAGATTGTTTTAAGCACTAATAAGAGAGAGATGGTCAATTAATGGTTAATATTTCATGTGACACCATCTTGCTGAATTGATTTACTTAGTTGTCATATGCTTGGACAAGATTATATGGGTATGAATCTTTTATCAAGATTCAAAACTAAATCATTTGGCCATGATGTTGTTACCATTATTACTATTGCTTTATTAACTTTATGTTAGTTTCTTGGTAATAGGAAAATAGTTCATGTCATGAGCTTACCTTAATCACCCTTTTACATGAGGGTTAACTTTATTACTCTTGATTGGCATATAATTAAATTAACCAAAGATAAATTTCAAATTAAATTTTATTAATCTTTCCAGTATGCACCCCTGAGAAATTTTCTTATTTTGATTATTGTTCCCAAATTATCTTTGCTGGAATTGCATGCATGAGTATTCCTTCACACATAAATTTAACATTTGGCAAAAGGGGGTGAAGTTAGGCAGTTAACTAGCTGGGCCCACAAGTCATGCAGAGATGAGGGCTGTTCGGCCGGCTGAAATAGAACAGGGGCAGTAGGGGAGGGAAACAGGGGAGCTGGGTGGCGCCGGAGCCAGGCGACGGGATCGCCGGCGAGGGGCGGCCGGGGAAGAAAGCGAAGATGGCAAAATGGGTTGCGGGAAGTGGGAGGAACCCGGTGGAGGGGCTGGCGTGGGCCGAAGGGTTCCAGGGCGGGCCGGCGGCGTGGCTCGGCGGCCGGAGGCGGGGGTGAAAAGGGAGCGGCGGCACCGGCATGGGGAAAGGGGAAACCGGGCTGTGCACAAGCAAGAAGGGGTCATGGGGATGCTCACCGTGAGGTCAGCCGAGCCGGGAAGGGCCCGTGGCGGTCTGGCGGCGCGGGATGGGGGCCGGCGGCGGTGGCGCACGGTGACGGCGACGTGCCCACAGCGATAGCTCCGGCCGACGGCAGGGATGGCTTCGGGGCGCCAGGGTGATGCTTCCAGAGCGAGGAATCGAAGGGAGACTCGCCGAGGAGGGAGCAGCGTTGGCGGCGGCGGTTTTGGCCGGCGATGGCGAAGATGGGTATTCCGGCGAGACCGGCGCTCGGAATTTCAATCGGCAGGCGGTGGAGGTTCCTAGGAGGGGGAGGCGCATGGTGACGCGGTAGGCCCATGGAAACCGTCGCCGGAGTAGCCGAGAGCGGCGGTGGCGGCTGGGAGCACACACGGGCGAGCAGGGAAAGGGGCAAGAAGCCGATGGGGAAAGGAAGGGGAGTAACACGGGGAGGCCGGGGACATTTATAGCAGCGGAGGGGGAAAAGTTGCTGCGTTGCACTGTGGCCGACGACCGAGCTCCGCGCGTGGGATGACGACGGCTGCGTGGGTGTGAAGCGACAGTTGCAGCACGGGAACGGGATGGCAAGGTGACCCCTCGGGGTGGGTCGGAGCAGGGCATGGCGCGGTGCTGGGGCGAGACGACGCAGCCGGCGGGATTCGCGCGGCGCGTGGGCGAGGGCTTGGTGCATGGCTGCCACGCGGAAGGAGAGAGCTCGACGCTGGCGCACGGGGGAAAAGGAAGAGAGGAAAGAGAGGGAGGGGAAAGCGGTCCCGCACGGTGAAGAGAGGGAGCGGGCGAGGGCGGGCCTGCTGGCAGGGAGACGCGCGCGGGGCGAAGGCGGGGCCACCGGGCAGAGGGAGCGAGGCGGAGTGAGAGCGGCGCCTGGGCCACGCGGCGGGAGAAGAGGCGCGGGCGGGATGCGCGGCGGATCCGGGCCGTCCATGTGGCGGCCGGATGGAAGGGGAGGGAGTTTTTATTTTTATTTTATTTATTTTCTAAAAAGCATAGGAAATTCAATTAAGCTTCGAAAAATATGAAATAAACTCCAAAAATTCAAGAAAAATACACAGAAGTTCCTGATGACATTTTGGACTTAATAAAAATATTTCCAACTAATGTTGGTATTTACTTTGCTTGCTCCCATTGTTTTTTATGCCATTATTTTCAAAAATAATAATTTATGTCCTAAATCAATTTCTTTCTTACTTTTATGGATCATCTTTTCAGATTCGCATTTTGAATATTGATTTTCTATTAATTAAATATGTTTGTTTCTTCTTGTTCCTTTTAACCTTTGGAACCTTCACCAATTTCTCAGGAAAACATCATAAACTTCAAATTCAAATAAAATTCATTGCAAAAATTAGTTCAAAAACTTAATATTTCCAGATTTAAATTTTTAGGATGTTACAAATCTACCCCCCTTAAAATGAATCTCGACCCCGAGATTCCGGTTGAGTAGAAAGAATCAGGTGAGGTTATATTGGCTAGCAATGGGTTTGGGG
Source organism: Dendrocalamus latiflorus (assembly GCA_017311315.1). Taxonomy (NCBI): domain Eukaryota; kingdom Viridiplantae; phylum Streptophyta; class Magnoliopsida; order Poales; family Poaceae; genus Dendrocalamus; species Dendrocalamus latiflorus. The sequence continues at coordinate 20,406,332 of CM029650.1, read as the reverse complement.
GTGTTGCTCGACGCATAGTTCTTTAGCGTCATAGAGATGAAAGTCTGCACATTAGGGGTTAACACTTGGATAAGTCAAAAAGGGAAGAGTGAAACTTTGTTCTTCTGGATAAATCGTAGACTTCCAAATTCTTGATCTTTGACGTTGTTGTCTTCATGTCGTCGTGGAATGAAGTAGTTGCATCGTCTAGCGGGCATATGGTTGTAGAATTTCCTTACTAATAGGTGGGTAGCAATGGTCTGTGCCGTAGGGGTAACAGAAGGGAAGAGGACCTGCACTTAAAGGAGGCAAAAAGGGAAGGAGGAGATCTGTATTCTTCTGGAGGGGTCGTCGTCTTCAGGGTTCTTGTTCCTTGATTTTGCCGACATTATATCTCGTAGTGCTACCCCCCTTAAATAAATGATGATTATCAGGATTCATCCATTGTACTCTAGCTGTCTTGGTCATCATAAGATTGGCGGGTGGTCTTCTTCACAGTGATGTTGTTCTCCTTAAAAATTGGAAGGTTGCAGAGTCTTCACATCTTCTTGATTGCACTGGTTTTGGGTTACTTGTTATCTCGTTCCTTTAGATCCGATGGGGTTTTCAGAAAAAGGTGAGAGGGAATAGCATAAGGTAAGGATAGAATCGTGGGGATAAGGTAATTCAACCCATTCTAACTTTAAAAGAGCACTTCCAGGGAGCTGGAGTGATACCGAGCCACACAAAATTTTTAAAAGCAATCTTTTCCTGTGACTGCGAAATAGAACGCCCGAGGGCAAGAAGACAGTGCACAGGGCCAAATAAAATCTTGCAACAATACATCGTCTATTCGGGGAACACACACAAGGGGGCACAAGGTTCATCTGCATAGTCCGTTTAAAACGAGACCACTTTATCTTCGTGACCATCTTCAACGTTCCTAACCTTAAATTTTTAGAGCGAGGGTACGAGATGAGGAACAAAATTTTCCTTTTGTAATTAATAGAAAGAAGTGGAAAGTATTTGTGGTAGTTTCATTGGTTTTAGCACTCACTTTTTTTTAAATGATCCTTGTGGCAAAGCAGATATTTTTTTTAGGATATCCTAATCTCTTCCAATGCTCAATTATCCATCACTGAATCAATTCACTCCCATATGATTTTTTTTTGGTACATAAGGCTTAGAATCCAATGGCCTTTATAATTTAACTTCCACTTTTGCAAATTGCACTTAGGCTATCTTGCTCCATTAATTGTTCATGGTATTACTACCATCTAAAACTCCAAACAGCGAAGGAGATTATTTATCTTATTCGATCCACCAATCATACTCTTCCTATTGTATCATCCATCATTTCATTAACCTAATCTAAGTCTCGCATAAATCTTTGACTTTCAATCATATCTTTGTGGATTAAATATCATATTTTCACTATGAGTGTATAATCAAAATCTCGGATCCACTATTGGTCAACTTATTAACTCTACAATCCAATGAAAATGCAATACCTTTACTGTAAATCCACCTATATATAAATTTTCCATCTAAAATTTTATTAATCGAATCGAGGTTACCAATTTCTTATATGTGCCTGAACTTCTCCACATCTTTATAAATCCAATCTCAAGTCCGTCAATTGCCTATTTTATCAGCTTTCCAATCCTATAAAGATCTAGCTTTCTTTATTTAGATCCACTGATGACTTTCGTATCGTGACCTCCTAGTAATCCAGTCTGGTGTCATTGATCCAAACCCATAGTTTGCTTCTCCAATGATCAACCTGAATCTTTATTGTCTATCTATTCCTCAATTCTGAATTCTAATGATTATCCATCATTATTACTTCTAAATCCGCCAGTGTCATGGGTATCAGGACTTCCTAATAATCCAAGATTGTATTCAAAATCATAATTACTCCTCTAGTAACCACCTAAATCTTCAGTGACAACCTCCGAATTAATTCATTATTATGAACATCTTCCAGGAATAATGTTATTAGTCAAGCATGTACTCTGATAGTTGTTATCATCTCTCCAATTTCCCAAGACTATTAATTTATCTAGCAATCGATCATATTCCATTATTCTACTATTGTAAATATCTCCCAAGAATTTTGTTATTTATCAATGTTGTACTCCCGCAATTATTTTCATATTTCCTATTTCTCCAAGAATAACTTAATTCATCCATCCAGTCAATCTAATCCTTTCCGTTAGGCTCCACCAAAAATTTGCCCCCCCCCCCCAATTTTCACCCTATTGTTTACTCCAAAAATAAAACAATCTTTGATATTAAGCTTCAGGGTTACGCACCATGACTCTTGGCCCTAAGTGCGTTTTCATAGAAAGTTTACAAGAGAAGCACTGGATTTTCATCACTTTGAATATGGGTAAGAGAGCTTCAGAAGTAAAATGGCTAGGGCAGCATATAGATAAGGGAGAATCCTCTAAGAGAGGTGAGAATAAGTGATACAACTTATATTTTTCGAAATAGATTCTGAAGAAATAATTCTAGTCATGAAACTAACGACCATACTAACTAGGTCACGACCTGCAGTCGATATGCTCTGATACCATCGCTGTAGGAGCCCAGATATTAACATCCGGATTCCTCTGTGATTCCACCGCACTATTCCCTGGATCAGTAGATAGTGCTCACAGATTACAGTTCTGATTATCAAAGTACATATCATGCGGAAGCATAAATATAATAGTAAACTTACTCATGGGCCGATTAGGCCGAAATCATTAAATTGCAGCAGCGGAAGAACGAAGCACACAAGTGGGACCTTCAGGACATGCCCACAGGCAGCCAACTGGAGATTCACGACCTAGCCCTTGACATCTTCATCTTCTCGGCCAGCTTGCCCAATCTTGTTGCTGAGGCGAGGGGATTTGATTTCCTGATTCTGAATTTTGTCGCAAAAGCGAGCATGAGCACTCCGACCCCGTGCTCCGCGAGCCAATACACAGAATGCAATTAAATAGTATGCATGGCTTATCAAAGGAAGGCTCGGGTTATTTTATTTTGCGTAGAGTGCTTTTGAATACAATTAATTAACAAGCCCTATGACTTAGCAATTTTGGAACAAATCATAATGTACAAGGAAATGCATTATTAATATCGATTCAGATTCCATCCACGGTTACATGGCATCTGCACCATATAGCAATTTCTTCAGCGTTATAGTCGCTTAACTTACCACTTGGACGACACCCAGGACAATTCCAAACCAGGGCAGTCCTTCGCCCTTCACCTTTCCATTCCCACCCACAAAGTTGTTTTTGAAACAGAGCTATATCTGGTTAAGTTCCCATGTCTGCCCATGACCGTGGGCACGGCTATTCGAATAGTTTTGACTCTGCAGAGTTTGTACACTTTCACCACAAGAGACAATCAACTCGTTGCCCCACACGATTCCTTAGACGTGTGGTCGAGCAGACCATCACAGTGACTTTTCAAAGTATCTAGTCCTTTCTCCCATCTCACATTATGGGTGACCGCCCATTTGCGATGGGTCCCATCTGTGCGCGGGATGTTTTCCCCAGACTCTAACGCAGCTCGGGCTTCTACTTCCCGCAACGTTAGGAAAGCGGGAAAACTTCACCCTCCACTGGTGTCCCTTCAGGCCCCCTTGCCATAGCATAACCCCATCAATCCACTACCAGTGAGATGAGTCCGGGATTTCGATAAGTCTACTTAGCCAAGTTGTATTTTACAGACTTGTGGTTGTACTGTTTTACACGGGCTGACATGACAAGATTCAGTCCTTAAGGTTACCCGGATGGTTCTACCACATTTCACATTCTGTGCATCCACTGCACCACATACCAGCCCCCAAACCATCCATCCAGGTATTTAAGCAAGTTGGGATTTTTGAGAGCATAAAATAATCATATCCAACATACACCAGTCATTACCACCATGACTGCCCAACCAATTTTTCTCAGGATTAAAAGTGATGCTTGGGCGCTCTCGCGCCCATGAGTATCTAAACAATACTACGCATGGCATATAATTACAGACTTATTTTTGAAAGGTTACTATGATAATTTGTGCTAGGGCGACAATGTTCACATGTTCAAATATTTCAAAGGAGGGGTAATATTAACCAAGTACACAATGGGATATAACTAGAATCTTAAATTAACATGTATTTGCATATAACATAACAGCATGCAATTTGATAATTTAAACAAATGTAATTTGCAGAAAACGTAGGTTCAACATGATCAAAGTATTGACTCGCCTGGCGCGGTTTACCGCGGTCTTGAGCTCACACAATGCTTTCTCTTGAGCCTCTTTTTCTTTATCTTCACTTCAATTTTGAGCGCGCTTGATCCATTGAATCTTCACGCTTTCCCACTTTCTAATTACGTGCTAAGCAGCTAAATCCAAACAAATGCAAATAACTCAAGAGATCCAAATAAATCCAATCTCTTTAAATACCCGATTTAGTTTAAATTATGCATTTATTATGATTTGAGAATAGAAGGACGATTCAGGTTAGTGCGTAGTAAGCACAGCGGTAGCTGAGTTTTGAGCAAGAGGGCGAGTTGTCTGAATGCTTTACCGTGAGGGAAAATTTTAGAAATACGAGGGACCAAAGTGATGATGCACCTACAGGAATTATCTGCTTTTGGGAAGAGAAGGTGGCTAGACATGGCCGATTGGGGAAAAGTGATGCTTGACCTTTTTCTTGATGACTTTCTTTTAATTGGTTTACATTTATCAAGAAAGTTTCATGAGGCAAGCAGGACTTATGGACACTTAAAAGAGCGTGGCGAAGCTAGTAAAGAGGGACAGGGCTTTGTAATGCTAGGATGCGGGGGCTTTACATGAGAAGGGGTATAATTTTAAATACTCAGTGTTACTTTGATCTTTTATGTGGCACTACTTATCCGAGATTACCATAGCCAACTTAATAGATCATTATGTTAACAACTTAAGTAAATGATGGGGCTGGCCATTTTAGTCCGGTTGTTATTATGAGCAAAGTTAATTATTCTGCTTGATTAACGAACTTATGAAAAATGGTCAAGGTTATGTTTTACTAACAAGAGATGCTATGGCTTTATAGGGATCTTCTTAATAAAACTATTTCTTTTATTATTAATTATTCTCGACTATCGGATTTAAATCCTGAGACAATGATCGGAGATTTGGATGTGGGACAAAGATGAAGGATTGCTCTTTCTTATTCGAGAATTCTTAATCGTAGACATTCGTTATTTTAAATCTTAGTATTTTAAGGGAAAGGTTAAAGTCTTTACCACAAATATTTTGAGCACTTTTAAGAAGTTAGCTCCCAGGATTTTAGATATGATTAGACCACACTTGATATTTTATGTGGCTTGCCAAAGATTGTTTTAAGCACTAATAAGAGAGAGATGATCAATTAATGGTTAATATTTCATGTGACACCATCTTGCTGAATTGATTTACTTAGTTGTCATATGCTTGGACAAGATTATATGGGTATGAATCTTTTATCAAGATTCAAAACTAAATCATTTGGCCATGATGTTGTTACCATTATTACTATTGCTTTATTAACTTTATGTTAGTTTCTTGGTAATAGGAAAATAGTTCATGTCATGAGCTTACCTTAATCACCCTTTTACATGAGGGTTAACTTTATTACTCTTGATTGGCATATAATTAAATTAACCAAAGATAAATTTCAAATTAAATTTTATTAATCTTTCCAGTATGCACCCCTGAGAAATTTTCTTATTTTGATTATTGTTCCCAATTTATCTTTGCTGGAACTGCATGCATGAGTATTCCTTCACACATAAATTTAACATTTGGCAAAAGGGGGTGAAGTTAGGCAGTTAACTAGCTGGGCCCACAAGTCATGCAGAGATGAGGGCTGTTCGGCCGGCTGAAATAGAACAGGGGCAGTAGGGGAGGGAAACAGGGGAGCTGGGTGGCGCCGGAGCCAGGCGGCGGGATCGCCGGCGAGGGGCGGCCGGGGAAGAAAGCGAAGATGGCAAAATGGGTTGCGGGAAGTGGGAGGAACCCGGTGGAGGGGCTGGCGTGGGCCGAAGGGTTCCAGGGCGGGCCGGCGGCGTGGCTCGGCGGCCGGAGGCGGGGGTGAAAAGGGAGCGGCGGCACCGGCATGGGGAAAGGGGAAACCGGGCTGTGCACAAGCAAGAAGGGGTCATGGGGATGCTCACCGTGAGGTCAGCCGAGCCGGGAAGGGCCCGTGGCGGTCTGGCGGCGCGGGATGGGGGCCGGCGGCGGTGGCGCACGGTGACGGCGACGTGCCCGCAGCGATAGCTCCGGCCGACGGCAGGGATGGCTTCGGGGCGCCAGGGTGATGCTTCCAGAGCGAGGAATCGAAGGGAGACTCGCCGAGGAGGGAGCAGCGTTGGCGGCGGCGGTTTTGGCCGGCGATGGCGAAGATGGGTATTCCGGCGAGACCGGCGCTCGGAATTTCAATCGGCAGGCGGTGGAGGTTCCTAGGAGGGGGAGGCGCATGGTGACGCGGTAGGCCCATGGAAACCGTCGCCGGAGTAGCCGAGAGCGGCGGTGGCGGCTGGGAGCACACACGGGCGAGCAGGGAAAGGGGCAAGAAGCCGATGGGGAAAGGAAGGGGAGTAACACGGGGAGGCCGGGGACATTTATAGCAGCGGAGGGGGAAAAGTTGCTGCGTTGCACTGTGGCCGACGACTGAGCTCCGCGCGTGGGATGACGACGGCTGCGTGGGTGTGAAGCGACAGGAGCAGCACGGGAACGGGATGGCAAGGTGACCCCTCGGGGTGGGTCGGAGCAGGGCATGGCGCGGTGCTGGGGCGAGACGACGCAGCCGGCGGGATTCGCGCGGCGCGTGGGCGAGGGCTTGGTGCATGGCTGCCACGCGGAAGGAGAGAGCTCGACGCTGGCGCACGGGGGAAAAGGAAGAGAGGAAAGAGAGGGAGGGGAAAGCGGTCCCGCGCGGTGAAGAGAGGGAGCGGGCGAGGGCGGGCCCGCTGGCAGGGAGACGCGCGCGGGGCGAAGGCGGGGCCACCGGGCAGAGGGAGCGAGGCGGAGTGAGAGCGGCGCCTGGGCGGGCGGGATGCGCGGCGGATCTGGGCCGTCCATGTGGCGGCCGGATGGAAGGGGAGGGAGTTTTTATTTTTATTTTATTTATTTTCTAAAAAGCATAGGAAATTCAATTAAGCTTCGAAAAATATGAAATAAACTCCAAAAATTCAAGAAACATACACAGAAGTTCCTGATGACATTTTGGACTTAATAAAAATATTTCCAACTAATGTTGGTATTTATTTTACTTGCTCCCATTGTTTTTCATGCCATTATTTTCAAAAATAATAATTTATGTCCTAAATCAATTTCTTTCTTACTTTTATGGATCATCTTTTCAGATTCGCATTTTGAATATTGATTTTCTATTAATTAAATATGTTTGTTTCTTCTTGTTCCTTTTAACCTTTGGAACCTTCACCAATTTCTCAGGAAAACATCATAAACTCCAAATTCAAATAAAATTCATTGCAAAAATTAGTTCAAAAACTTAATATTTCCAGATTTAAATTTTTAGGATGTTACACTTAAAAACTTTGCATCTCGATCTGAAACAATGGTATTGGGCACTCCATGTAGTCGAACAATCTCTCTGAAAAACAAATCAGCAACATTTGTAGTATCATCGCTCTTATGCCAAGGTATAAAATATGTCATTTTAGAAAATCTATCCACAACAACAAAAATACTATCTCTCCCCTTCTTTGTTCTAAGTAATCCTAAAACAAAGTCCATTGAAATATCCTTCCAAGGAACGCTAGGTATAGGAAGAGGCATATATAAACCATGTGGATTAAATCGGGACTTAGTTTTATTGCAGGTAGTGTAGCAAGATACATAGCGCTCAACATTGCACCTCATCTTTGGCCAATAGAAGTGTTCAGCAAGGATGTCCTCTGTCTTTTTGACGCCAAAATGACCCATTAGTCCTCTCCCATGTGCCTCCTGTAACAACAAAAGACGAACAGAGCTGGCTGAAATGCATAGCTTGTTAGCTCTAAATAAAAATTCATTATTGAAAATAAATTTATTCCAGCATCTACCATTTTTGCAATTGGATAGGGCATCTCTAAACTCATCATCAGAGGTGTATAGTTCTTTTATTGTCTCCAAGCCAAAAATTCTACAATCAAGTTAAGACAACATTGTATACCGTCTAGACAAAGCATCAGCAATCACATTTTCCTTCCCTTTCTTGTGTTTTATAACATAAGAAAAAGATTTAATGAATTCAACTCAACGAGCATGTCTACGGTTCAGTTTAGTTTGACTTCTAATATGTTTCAATGATCATGATCAGAATAGATAACAAATTCTTTGGGCCATAAATAATGTTGCCATGTTTCTAATGTTCGAACGAGAGCAAGTAATTCCTTATTATAGGTAGAATAGTTCAAACTAGGCCCACTCAATTTTTCACTAAAATAAGCAACATGTTTACCTTCTTGTAGTAACACACCTCCAAGTCCAATTCCACTAGCATTACATTCAAGCTCGAAAGTCTTACCTGATAGTTCGATTGTTGTGCGTGAGCTTGTGTGATTGGACCTTGCAAGTGTATAGGTTTAGATTCATTGGTTGTATGCATGGAAGTGATGTCCTCATCATAGAATTTTGGAGTTTCACATTTTTTGTGAAGAGAATTTCACTTTTCAAATTATTGAGACATTAAATATAGATATATGAAAGATTGAATGGTTGGGTTGTTTGGTAATTTCCCTTAATTTACTAATGAAAAGAAAAGGGACAGAAAAAACCTTGTGGGGCCCATTTGTAAGAGAGGGAAGGAGAAGAGATAAGGCTCTTTGTGAGCCGACTCGGATCTAGGAAGGGAGTCCTCCTAATCCCCTTGTCTCCCTGGTCTGTTAGGCAGAAGGAGCGGCGTGGCCATTCCACGGTGCCGCCATTTCCTCATCTGTGAACTGTGGCCTCTTTTCCCCTTTAAATCCACATGGGAGATCTTGCGTAGAGAGTAGAAATCGAGATCTCACCACCAGATCCATAGGCTAGCAGCGGCGGTTTGTTTTTATCGCTGAATTGGAGACTTCAGCGGCTTTGCAACAGCAAGCACGCCAAGCTTTGGTGATCTTGATTTCTGCTACTCGGCGCCAAGTTTTTTGTCGTGCACTTGTATGCTCTTGTGTGCTGTGTGCGGGTTTGTTTCTTATTTGTAGATTGTGGCATCTTGTTGTATGACGTGTGTGCTTGGCAAGTTCACGAACTTCCTGTTGGCTTTATGCGGCAACCCTCTGCATCTCAACCTCGTAATTTGGTGTGTCTAGACTGTGAAGAAGGGCACTATATCTCCGGAACCACCCCGTCTGTACCGTGGCTTAACATCAGCGATTGGTTTTCTAAGACAACATCTCCATTGACGTGCCTTGCCTTGGCAGCCTGCTTGGTGGCTTGGATTGTCACTGGTTCAGTGAGTTCTCTTACTTTCGATAGAACTGTTGTGCATAAGTGTATCGTACTAGTTACATCTCAATTTGTTTATTGTTGAAGTTCTTACGAACACTAGCACAAGGGGACTTCTGTGTGATAGTTTATGGGCTTTGTGATTGCTCAATGAGGATATTGGTCATACTGATATTAGTGTGACAATTTGTGGTTATAAGTTAGGCTATGAGCTATTTAGTTGTCCATTCAAGTTTGATTATTTACCTTCACATATTGTTGGTGCTTCTTTGTTAGAGCTGTCCGCTTATGAACAAGTAATATTAGTTTTGTCAATAATTTACTTCAAGTGGTTAGCAAACTGCTGTTAGCATTTGGTAAGTAATTGTGGAGATAAAAGCATGTCTTATCTCTTAGAAATTATCACACATAATTGTGATCAGGCTAGACCACCGGTGGCGAGGACGCCATGCTCAATGCATGTCCCACTCGACATCTGAGCAAAAATTTTAAATCACAATCTGTGCATTATGCAAGTTGTTATGGCCCACTTTCTTGTTATATCAGCATACTATCATGTTTAAATGACTTGATTACTTCATCTCTATTGAGAGATAATTGGTTAATCTTCATGTCATTTTCTTGTTACTGGATATAATCTTTACTGTCATTATTTAATTCTAGAATTAATATAAGATTCATGCTAAAACCGCTTAATCTTCAATAATCCAGAAAACCAAACCTTGTTGAAATGGTTTCATCATCCGACTTCATTAAACCAGAAGTTTTTTATGGCACTAATTTTAAGCGTTGGCAAGCCAAGACAAAGCTACGGTTGACTGACCTAAAATTATTTTGGATCATTTATGATCCTCCAATACTTCCTTTGGAATGTGAGAATAAAAACTCGTTGGGAGAATGCAAACTATTCTGCTTTGGCTAGGCTGTTGGTCGTCACTCAAATCGGCTTTTCGATGTGTATATCAACTTATGGAGGCTAAAAAGTTGTGAGGTGAGCTGAATTAAAAATATTTAAAAGGGGATAATGAGAATGAGTCATTCATCACTGTAAATTCATCAACCAATGTGGCTTTGGCCAGTCCTAGTTTAGATGGGTATGTATCTTAGGCTTTTATGGCAAATTCATCAATTGATTGGTGGATTGATACAGGTGCAACTAGACATATTTGTTCTAATTATTCGTGTTTCTCTTCATTTCAAGGGGAAGGTGGTGGCTCCATTTTAATGGGAAATGGCACCACTGCTACAGTACATTGGATTGAAAAGGTTTTCCTGAAGCTCACTTCCAGCAAAACGCTCATCCTTGGAGACGCACTGTATGTGCCTGCAGTGTCCCGTAATCTTCTTAGCGGGCCCATACTTTGTAGGCAAGGAATAAAGCTTGGTTTTGAGTCAAATAAGATCGTGTTGACCAAATTTAGTACTTTTATGGGAAAAGGCTATGAAGCAGAAGCATGTTCTACTTATCCATTATTGATTTCAATAATTCAAACATTTTTAATGTTATTCATTGCAATAAAATTTATGATGTTTGGCATTCTCGTTTATGTCATGTTAACTTTGAAACCATAGAGCGGTAAAGAAAAATGAGTTTAATTCCAAGTTATAATTATGAGAAGGGTTCTAAGTATGAAGTGTGTGTGCAAGCAAAGCAGCATCAAAAACCTTTTCATAGTGTTGAAAAGCGAGACACTTCTCCACTTGAGTTAATCCATTCTGATCATTGTGAAATGAATGGCATTTTAATTAAAGGTGGTAAACATTATTTATTTTCTCTCATTGATGATGCAACTAAGTTCTGTTATATTTATTTACTTAATTCAAAAGGGAAGCGCCATAATATTTTAAAATATATACAAGGCTGAGGTGGAGAATCAACTAGAAAAAATCAAACGATTAAGATCAGAGTGAGGTGGTGAATATATTTCTAAGGACTTCTCTCAATATTATGAAAAATGTGGAGTAATTCATGAAGTTACTCCACCTTATTCTCTCCAATCAAATAGAGTTGCCGAACAAAAGAACCGAACACTTTATGATTTGGTGAATGCCATGTTACAGAGTTTAGGTATGTCTGACTCACGGTAGGGTGAGGCAGTTCTCACAGCTAATTATGTCTTAAATAGGGTTCATCACCGCAATCACGAAGAGACACCTTATGAAGGATGGAAGGGGAGAAAACCGAATATATCCTTTCTTCGAACTTAGGGCTGTCTTGGAAAAGTGCATGTGTCATTACCGAAGAAAAGGAAACTTGGTCTCAAAACTGTTGATTATGTCTTTCTAGAATACGCTCATCACAACAAAGCGTATAGATTTCTAGTGGTCAAATCCAAGGTTAGCGATATCACTAAGAACGTCCTTATGGAATCTCGTGATGCGACTTTCTTCAAAAATGTGTTTTCTATTAGAGCAAATGAAGTCATTGTCCCTGATAGTTCTTATGTGGATAAGATCTTGAACCACTTTGGATTCTTGGATGTCAAGCATGTAGCCACACCCTACAATTCAAATGCTAAGCTCATAAAAACACTAGACATGGGAAAGATCAACTTAAATAATCACAAATAATTGGATCCTGATGTATTTAATTAGTGCAATAAGGCCTGACATCTCATATGTTGTAAGCAGATTGAGTCGATATATGGCCAATCCAGAAAATAATTATTGGATAGCACTACAAAGTGTACTTAGATAACTAAAAGGAACCAAGAATTTAGGGTTACATTATTCCGGCCATCCGACAGTCCTTGAAGGATTCAGTGACTCTAACTAGATCAATGACTCAGATGAGATAAAGGCTACGAGTGGTTATGGCCCTCTTCTTTTTAGCTTCTAAAAGCGGCTTTTGGCTTTTGTTACAGTACCTAACTTTCAAACGGAGTATTTTCTCAAGATGGGGTCTACAAGTTAATTGTAGTACACGTTAAAAGCCCAACATCTGTATCAACCAAAATCGCAAGTGAAGCAGAATGGCTTAAAGAGCTCCTTTCCGACCTATCAGTATTGGAAAAACCAATTCCAGTTGTCTTAACCTACTGTAATAACCAAATCATACTGGTTAAGGTCAAGAGTAGGAAAGACAACATGAAGTTCTCAAAACATATTAAGAGGCGACTTAATTCAGTTAGGCATACCAAAGAGATTGGTGTAATCACTATGGAATATACCTAGTTAGAAAGGAATCTAGTAGATCATTTCACTAAAGAAATGGTGCATAAGGTCATTCTTACAGCATTAAACGGAATAGAGCTCATACCCATTTGATGGTCTTAAATGGTGGTAACCTAACCTAGAAGAGCAGAGATCTTGTGAACTAGGCTCTAGGAAAACAAACTGTGAAAGACTGGGAGTACATCTTAGGGTCACTTGAGCTACAGTACTCTATTTGTATGGCAGGTTGTGCAATAGCTCTTAATGAATTCAATGTCTCATATGACAACGGGAACTAGCCTACATAGTTCCCTGGAGAATTAACCTAAGTGAGTATGATCGTGGAGTGATGATCAAAGAAAGTATGGGTATGCTTTCAAATACTCATGAGAGATAGAGGAACATGACCATACCGTTCCAACTCAAGAGGTGCGGTACAACTTCCCTGTATAGAGTGTAGCATAAGTGAAAGCTCTCACACCAAGGAACTAGATCAAGGTGTAGTCCTCATTTGTCTACGCAGAGTCATAACTTTTGTTGCTAGGCATTAGGTTCAAACCCGAAAGATACCTTTTGTCAAATAAATGTATATCGAACAATTGATCTTATAGGAAGATTAATATGTCACAAATTGAGGTAAATTGGTGGGGAAAGTTGAGTTGTTTGGTAATTTCCCTTACTTTACTAATTAAAAGAAAATGGAAAAGAAAAACCTTGTGGGGCACATTTGTAAGAGAGGGAAGGAGAAGAGATAATGCTCCTTGTGAGCCAACTCATATCTGGGAAGGGAGTCCTTCTAATCCCCTTGTCGGTCCATTGGGCGGAAGGAGTGGTGTGGCCATTCCACGACACCACCATTTCTTCCTCTAGGAATTGTGGCCTCTTTTCCTCCTTTAAATCCACATGGGAGAGCTTGCGCAAAGAGTAGAAATTGAGAGCTCACCACCACATCCATAGGCTAGCAACGGTGATTCATTTTTCTTGCTGAGTTGGGGACTTAAGCGGCTTTGCAAACAATAAGCACGCCAAGCTTTGGTGATCTTGATTTTTGCTACTCGAAGCCAAGTTTTCTACCGTGCACTTGTATGCTCTTATGTGCAGTGTGCGGGTTTGTTTCTTATTTGCAGATTGTGGCATCTTGTTGTGTGACTTGTGTGCGATGATGACCTAAGTAGTGACATCAACTTTGATGATGACATATGTGATGATCTCATATGTTTGCTAACATAAACCTCATATGTAGTCTGACATATGTGATGCACCATATACTTAGTAGCTACATCTTTAGTGCTCTTGTATACTCTAGAATATCCTCATCAGTTGGTCTTCTCGTTGAGTATTTTGTTTCAAGGTGTGCGCTCATGGAGGAATCCTACAACTACCTTGCTTGCCCGTTCCCTCTTTGTCCTAGCCCTATGGTTCCTTGAGCTGGTACTCCTATTGGTGCTCCGGTATGTTTTCCTGGTGGCTCTGCGAAACTACCGGTGGTGCCCAAGGCATCCTCCACATGTTGATTATAATCTTTCTATGTTAAGTGTACATCTAGATGAGCTTCCAGAGGAGTTTGATACAATTTCCCGATAAGTCAGAATGATAAGGTGGTAAAAATGAGGTACAACAGACTACGGCGCATCGCTAGTAGGGCGCAGGTGGTCATGGGTGAATTGGCACGTCATGAGGAGAGGATCCAATTGTTGTTAAGCTGGAGAGATCCTAGAGCAACTGTAATCTTTGAGCTCTTCACTCATGGTAGCAGTTGTGGTGTAATTTGTACCTCACAAGGTTCTTGTGGTAGTAACAAAATTTTACATCATGAGGCCCCCCATTCTCCACTGGAAGACACCATCGTTCTTTGTGAACTTCTTTCGGCGATTGCCGAGCAGGGCAGATAGCTTGCTCTAAAATTCTTCATACTCTAATAAATGTTGGGGGTGGTCAGTGTTGGACTCTTGATCGAGTAAGTTGGTTTCTCCTCCTCACTATATTATTTGGTTGACTTGGGTAACCAGATTATGCTTTTTTTTCTTATCTTGATTAAGACATTGTATCTGTATTTGACCATGTTGTTGATTGGTTGTGGATGTTTTTGTAGGATTGAGTATGGCTAGTCAGACGGAGGTGAATGTTTTTCAAAATCCTCCCCCAAATATTAATAACTACATGTAGTGGAAAACTAAATTCATAATCTCATCAAAGCCTTAAGCCAAGAAATGCAAAACTCTGGAAATCCAAACTCTCATCGGTCAGACCGAAATTTGCAATCGGTCAGAATAGAAATGGAGACTGGTTAGACTAGAAAATTGGGCTGATCAGACATCTACTTCAAGGGCAGTCAGACCTCTAACGAATAGTGGCTAGACAACTATGAAAAGTAATTCCGTGCATATAAACAGTAATTTCAGCACTGTTGAGAATCTTAAAATCCACATAACTTTTGATCCGATGATCCAATGAAGTAAAATTTGGCATGCACCTTCTCTACGATGTCATGAACCTATTCTACTCAACGATTGAGAGAATTGTTGCTAAACTTGTAACTTTTTTCATTTGAGTGAAGAGTGCAAAAAAATCAGTCAAAAGAGAGAAATCTTAATATACTCTTAGTCGTGAGTCCTAGCTGATCTACATGACCTAAAATGGTTTCTCACATCACAGAAAGCTATAACACAGCATGAATTCAACTCAAAATACCAACAAGAGCAAAACCCAAAAATTACCTCTTTCTTGAGAAAAATCGAGCAGACTCAAAAACTTCTAGATCATGCTTCGATAGATAGGATCTTATCTCTCGAAGATATCTTCACCTCTTACATGTCCTTGGCACTAGAAAAACTCAAGAGAAAAGAAATCCAAGCAAGAAAACCAAGAGAATCAAAAGCATAAGAGGGGATTCATGTCACAACTCACTTGGGTAAAGTTTAAATGTTTATTTCACTTGGTGAGAAATATTTTATAGCCAATCCCTCAAGATAACAGAGCTATAAGCTTAAAGCACATATACAAAAGGCTCAAACATAAGAAAACCCCAACTCTAATCTCTCAAGGCTCTCCGAAGACTCAACTCAACAAAGGCTTATATAGTAGAGGCTCCTCACCACTTACATATGGAGAAATCTGGTAACCCACATACAAATGGGTTTTACTCTCACACACACTTGCACACTTTTCCAGGCATGCTTTTCAATGGCTTCAGAAGCCCGATAAGATATTCTATCCACAAAGACGTGATCTAAACCACTTAGACCGGAGTCGCGGTTTTGCAAACCGCCACTCATCCAGTTTAAGATAATTTCCCAAATTGCCACCCACCAGTCTTCACGACGATGTGATGCCCATGACTTGTTGCCAAGATTGTTCACCTGCACCGATGCCGTCACCACTTGAAACGCCCAAGTCCCATGGCACATCAACATTACTCCATAGTCCATGATACTCAATGCCTTGTCGTCAAGATCGTACACCTACTCCGAGGAACGTTATCACTTAAAACGCACAAGTACAATTGACAAATGACATGCATACATTGCCTCTTCGTGAGCCTTGTCTTTCTCCCATGCTACTCGGCTTGAGATATTGCTCCACCCAGACTTACGTGACACACCATAGCCTCAAGACCCCTTTTGTAGCCTCGGTCTTACCGTTGGCCACAACAATCATCAGAGCACCTATACACCAAAGAACAAAGCAATCGATCCGAGCACAAATGACATATATTTGACTCTCAATTAGTTAACCATATGCATAGACACAAACCATGACTAACACATGCATGAAAACCCCGTGACTTACACATGCATGAAAACCCCATGACTAACACTGCACAGCACCTGCCGTGACTCATAACCAAAACAACATAAAAACATCAACTCAGCAACAACTCACTAAGCCCAGTCTGATTGCAGTTAGCAAGCTGGTCAGAACACTACCCCAGGCTGATCTGATTGCACCCTCCCAGCAATCAGACTGCCTATCTAGGCCGGTCTGACTGAAGACTCTTGAAATGCACAAGAAAATTCAAATTCTCAAAAATCAAACTCAATCAACACAAACAAAGCAGAAGCAATGTCAAATACTCATCATTCTCATAGAGCTGCCACCACATCTCCCCTTAAATAAGTAATTTGATAAACATGCTAAAGGTAAGAATTTGAGTTTGAATTTTGGGCTTTACTTTTAAAGTACATAAGTTGCAAAAGCCACTAGTGGTCAAGATTTAAGAGAAAGCAAGAACATGACTACAGTGGCAAGATATGTAATGGTGCTAAGATACAGAAGAGCAAGTTTTTCAATAAAAGCTCTGTCCACACCTAAAACTCCTCAAATGCGACAATCTTGCTCA
The DNA here is from genome assembly GCA_017311315.1 of Dendrocalamus latiflorus. Lineage (NCBI taxonomy): Eukaryota > Viridiplantae > Streptophyta > Magnoliopsida > Poales > Poaceae > Dendrocalamus > Dendrocalamus latiflorus. Next base: position 20,389,429 of record CM029650.1, on the reverse strand, counting down.
TGATCCAAATAAAAGAACAATTATTCATTATAATCAATGTCATAGCAAGATAAAGCACAAAAGAGAAAATAAGAACAAATGCAATACCGCTTGACAACGAAAGATCAAATAAGACCCAAAATGCATTTTTCTCACATAAAAACTCAATTTGCTCTAAAGCAACATCACGAAGCTCATTCTCCCCTTTTAACCTTTTTAGCCATTCTTCCCTTTTTTAAGTTCACTATCGTCAAATTAAACCTATTTAGACTAATACCAAAATTTTCCTTAAATATTCTCCCCCATTTGGAAAAATAATCATTAAGTGCAAAAGACTATGCAAGCTCACTACCACTCACCCTCAAAAGATGCATAAAAACACTTATAAACAATAAGGGAGTAACAAAGTGTATATATGAATGAATAAAAATGTATAATTTAAAAGAGCTTTGAAAATTATTCAAAGTGAGGTTAAAGATAAAATATACAACTTGAAGCCATAAAATACATACAAAGCTATCTAGATCATGATAAGCCATATAACCAATCTTGGTAAGATAGTATAATTTAGAGCATTCAATTTAGTTTCAATTTAAGTAAGGTTTTCAAATTAACAAGTTCAATTAAAGGTATCAAGTATGAGCTAAGCCATATCAAGAAGGCTAAATAGAACTAAGAATCTAAAATTGAATCAATTAAAGTGATAGAAGTTTAATTTTAGCCAATTATGCTCAAGTACTAGATAGAAGCTATTAATTTAAAAATCATTTAGGCTTTATCTTAGCAAATCAAGTCTTGGACTAGGAGCCATCCACAACTGCCTTCTAAGCTTCAGCCATTTTTTTGCATTTTTGTTTTCTGAGCCAAGTGCTAGATCTCAAGCCTTACTACAACCATCCCAAACAAGAAGCTTAAAAAAGTGGTCTTGTCACTTAAAACTCCTTCTGAGTTCATACCTAGTGCAATGGCAAGCCGTCTTATGAGAAAGAATTAGTGAGATCAGTTTTTTCGTACAAAAGAGATCATTTTTATCAAGTTAGACACTACTAGTTCAATGAGCAAGACATACTTGCCAAAGAGCTAGCAAAGCACTAAATAAAGCTCAATATAAGATTCAATAGAGCATTTTTGATATGGCATATATCATAAAAGGATCACTAGAGAGCAAATTAGTCAAAAGATCTATTCTTGCGAACTTAAAAGATACAAATTGCAGAAATTGATACCACTTTATGAAATTAAGTCCAGGTTGACAACTTAAGCTAGCATATCAAAGATTTAATCATACACACAAGAGCATGACAAAGCTACCTAAGTAGGCATAATATGGCGATGAGCAATATCAAGTTAAGATTACATCATAGCTGAGTAATAGTCCAAATTTATATCTAAAATGCAAATCTTACAATGCAATATCATAGATGCATGATGCAAAAAGGAAGCAAGAACTAAAACTCCCCCTATGTACAAGAACTACTTGCAAATGAAAAACAAGAACTAAAAGAAAGGAAAAAAAAAGAAAAAACTCTTGTAAGAAAGGAAAACCTCTCCACTATATAGTCTTTAGCCCAAGGAACACACACTGTTAAGGAGCGAATCTACTATACTAGCCATCCCACTACTAGAAGCTAGTGAAAAAAGAAGCAGGCTCAACCTAGATAGGGTAAGAGATTCTAGAAAACCTAATACAGAAGAGAAGTACATAAGGAAGACACAAGATAGAAAGTGTGACTCAAAATACTTTGAAGACAAAAAACACCTGACACTCCCAAATGCTATGCAATGCTGAAAATGGAAGTAGGAAATTGACAAAGCTCAAGTAAGAACTTGCGTCACACTGCTTGGTAGTGTGATATAGTTAGTGTGGTCGAAGTTGAGCAAGCCGCATCCTAAGAAGTGATAGAAATCACCGGATGCCCAAGAGTGAGATAGGAGACCCAAACAGACTGACTTGATTCATATGATATCCCTCACCTATAAAGCCTACATCAAAGAGAGAAGAAGCTTGTGTATCGGTATTGGGATTAGTGAAATAACATTTAAGTATCTAGTACGGACACACACGACCACTAGATGCAAAAAACCAATATAAGGGTTAGCATGATGCACATGAATGTTCAAGCAAGAAGACCAAATAATAAACTTGGAGGCACACTGTGAAGAGACAACTCAATGAAAAAAACGAGTGCCATCTCTAAGAAAGTGATGAATGCCATTATTAAAAGCTCCATGTTGTGGACCAAAATGATGGAAATCCTTCCTCAGGACAGCGTGTGGACCAAAAACAAATCCATGAAAAAATAAGTCCACGATGCTGTCCAAAGCCACTAAAAGGTGGATAAAAGAATCCATCAACAAGGTGAGTCCTTAGGCTAGACTCTTTCATATTCATGTTATGAGAAAGATTATGAACACTTGGAGACTTAGAAGCATGGGACCAACACATGCGTTTGGCACATTTGAAGCAAAACTCCATAAGATACCCATCCTTTCACAAAATGAGCAATGGTACAAAAGTCTAGAGGTAGACACGGTCCTGGAGGAGAAAGTATCACTCTTGCTCAAACGAGAAGTCTCTTGGGATAAATAAGAAGAGCCACCATCACTTCTAGTGCTTGTGTCATCACTAGGTACACACATGCTATGAGATGATCGATGTGTGTTCTTAGAAGTTTGATGATGCACTCGACGCTTGTGTTTAACATGGTGGAAGCAAAACTCAAAAGTGTGCCCATCTTTCTTACAAAAGGTGCGATGGTACTTCTTCTTAGAATGTGTAGTACCATATGGGGAAGAAGCATCCTTATCGTTTGAAATCCTTTGGATAACACTAAAAAAACAAAAAGAATCACAAGATTTGGTGCTCATATCATTGCGCACTTTCCTTAAAGACTCAACATCTTTTCTCAAAGAAATGCAAGAAGTACTAGATGACAATGATGCATTTTCATTAAGCTTGCAATTTAAAGCATCAATTTTAATTCGAAAGCTAGCACAATTCTTGTCAAAAAGTAAATCATCCACAAGCAAAATTTTATTCTTTAAGCACATGCTACAAGGGCTAACTCTAATCTCAACAATTTCAGCCCTAGCATTCTTTAATTACTCAAGATGAGTAAAAAATAATCAATTTCAATTTTTCATCTCAGTTATAGAATTTTTCTAATTGTTCTACACAAAGAGAATGACCCAATTTCATATTTTCATTTTCAGCATGCATGCTTTTGCAAAAATCACATTCATTGCTAGCCAATGACCTAAGATTGCCAATTTCTATCTTAGTACTATCAAGCTCATGAAGTAAAGTAATACAAGAATCATATGGCATAACAACCTACAATTAAAGATTTATTTTCAGGTTTTAAACATGTAAGAGATTTGTTCATATTACACAAGTTCTTGAGTAAAAACTCACAAGATTCACAAGGTATAGGATATTTTGATCTAGCAATTTTATGAGACAAATATCTATTTTCTTTTTTTTTTAGTTTTTCTACTTTATCCTCAAGCTTATGCATTCTAATTGCTACAATCGAGTAGCATTCAATGAGTTTCTCCTTGCATACCTTGTGTAGCTTGTGTAGGAGATCATCCATGGAAAGATCCTCAAGTAGCTCCTCATGATCGTCCTCGATTGCGACTCCACAACATCCAAAGCTCTCATTTTCCTCCTTAGGATCCAAAAGCTTCTTATCCTTGAAATCATGACAATTTAAAGAAAAGAATTCACTGCAAGCTTTGCAAAAGAATTCTTTCTCCATTGCCTTTGCTTTTAACTTGGGCTCAAGCCTCTTGTCACAGTGGACATCATCAATAAAGAAATCCTGGCAAGAATAAAAAAATCACTCACAAGACCTCATCCTACTTGCCATGCTCAAGATCAATTAAGATCTAACAAAGATCAACCTCACTCTAGTACCACTCGTAGGATTGAGTATGGTGAGTCAGTGGGGGAATGGCTTTCAAAATATTCCCCCAAATATCAAGAAATTACATGCAGCGGAAAACCAAATTCATAATCTCATCAAAGGTTTAAGCCAAGGAATGCAAAACTTTGAAAATCCAACCCTCACCGGTTAGATCAGAATTTGAAATCGGTTAGACTAGAAATCGAGACTGGTCAGACCAAAAAGTTTGGTCGGTCATAGTGGTTAGACCGCTTTGAATAGTAATTTGAGGCATATGAATGGTAATTTTAGTGTTGTTATGAATCATAAAATCTACGTAATTTTTGATTCGATGACTCAAATGAAGTGAAACTTGGTATGCACCTTTCCTAGGATATCATAAACCTATTCCAATCAACAATCGAGAGAATTATTACAAAAGTTGTGACCTTTTCTCATTTGAGTGAAGGGTGCACCAAAATAGGTAAAAAGAGGGAATCTTGATTTGCTCTTGCTCATGTGTCCTAGATGATCTAGGTGATCAAGGATAGTTTCTCACATGTCATAGCAAGTTAAAATACAACATGAATTCAACCTAAAACACCCACAAGAGCAAAACTCGAAAATCACCTTGCTCTTAAGGAAAACCGAACAAACTCAAAAACTTCCTTTAGATCATGCCTAGATAGATAAGATCTTGTCTCTAAGAGATATCTCTGTCTCTTACATGTCTTTGGTAACAGAAAAGCTTAAGAAAAGAGAAATCCAAGCAAGAAAACGAAGAGAGTTAAAAGCACAAGAGGGTAGTCATATCACAACTCACTTGAGCAAATTTTAGATGTTCATTTCCCTTAGAGAGGAATATTTTATAGCTGGCCCCTCAGGATAGCAGAGCTCTAAATCTAGAGCACACACACAAAAGGCTCTAACACAAGAAAACCTTAACCCTAATCTCTCGAGTCTCTCCGACGACTCAACTCAACACAAGGATTATATAGTGGAGGTTCTTTACCTCTCACTTAACCGTAACAATTAGCCACTCTTAGTGGATCACACTAATTATATATGGGGAAACCCAGTAACCTACACATAAACAGGTTTTACTCTCACACACACTTGTACGCTTTTCAATGTGCACTTTCCAAATGCTTCACAAGCCCGATAAGGCATTCCATCTATAAATACGTGACCTAAACCACTTAGACCATCGTCACAATTTTACAAACTACCAATCCATCTGGTTTTGGATAATTTCCTAAATTGCCACCCACTGGCCTTCATGATGATGCGATGCCCATAACTTGTCGCCAAGACCGTACGCCTGCGCCGATGCCGTCACCATTTGAAATGCCTAAGTCTCATGGCACACCAACATTACTCCACAATCTATGATGCCTTACTGCCAAAATCGTACACCTTCTCTAAGGAATGTCACTATTTGAAACACACAAGTCCAATTGGCACATCACATGCATGCATTGCTTTTTCATGACCGTTATCTTTCTCCCGTACTTTTTGGCTTAAGATGTTGTTCCACCTAGACTTACGTGACACGTCATGGCCTTAAGATTCCTTCCGTAACCTTAGTCTTTCCGCTGGCCGTAGCTATCATTATAGCACTTGCACACCAAAGAATAAAGCAATCGATTTGAGCACGAATGATATGAACTTGACTCTCAATTAGTAAATTATATGCACGGACACACGCCATGACTACCACATACATGGAAACTCCTTGAATAACACTATATAGCACCCGCCATGACTCACAACCAAAACCATAGAACAACCATCAACTCAGCAACAACTCACCAGGCCCGATCTGCTTACAGCTAGCAAGCTGGTCAAACCGCCCAAGACCTCTAGTTGGACCGCCCAACACAGTCAGCCGGACTCCACTGGTGAGCCCGTGGCTAGCAAGCCGATTAACCACCCAATACCTCCCGTTGGACCGCCCAACACGGCCGGACAGACTCAACTGGTTAGACCGTCGCCCCAAGCCCATTTGACCACACCCTCCTAGAAGTTAGACCACCTGCCTAGGCCAGTCTAATTGGAGCCTCAAAAAATGCACAAGAAAATTCAAATTCTAAAAAATCAAACTCAATCAACACAAGTATGAATAATATCAAATATTCATCACTCTCATGAAACTGCTACCAAATGGTCTTGCAGTTTCGGTGAACACTAGAATAGACATAAACAACACCAGTTGAGTACGGTCTCATATGAGGAATGCATCTCATATTATCGTGTGGTCGAGTAAAGGTGGAGGCTATAGCAAGCATCGGAATGCTCCTGCAACTAGATCAATCGGCTGAAGAAAGATTAATTGGGGTGTGCTTCCGTACACCTATTTTTAAAAGGTTTACAATTTTAAAACAAAGTAGTTAATATTAGGTTGGGGGCAAGTATGCAAATTTTCCCCTACATAGTATTCAAGTTTATCTCTATATCTAATTTTCAATTTGATTTTCTTTTTATATAGGTTGGTATAAATTTGTCATCACCTAATATTACCAACTTTGCTTTACGATTCCTAAAGTTTTATAAAAGGGGTGCTCTGAAGTAAACCCCTTAATTGAAAGGTGGCAATCTACTTCAGATGTGTTCTGAAGTAGCATGATCGAACTCGCTAGGTAGCACTACTACAGAAAACCACATTACAGACGGTTCAGAAACGTCATCACAGACGGTTTTCTGAACCGTCTGAATTTATGGGTCAGTGATAATCCAAGGTTATCACAGACGGTTTTAAAACCGTCTATGATTATCAGATATCACAGACGATTTTAAAACCGTCTGTGATTATCAGATATCACAGACGGTTTTTCACTAAAAACCGTCTGTGATTATCACATATCACAGACGGTTTTTACTTAAAAACCATCTGTGATATTCCTTCCTCCAAAATCTAAATCTATTTCTGTTTATTGGCTAGCCTCAGGAAATGCTAGCCATGCCCTCTGAAACAAGCAGATAATCACAGTCATAAAACATACAATTCACACATCTCATTTCATTTCAGATACATTTCACATCTCAATTCATTTCACAGACATAAAACGTCCAATTGACAACGCATTTCATTTGATCACAAACATAAAGCATCCATTTCGCAAATCAATTAATTGAATTGAAATAAAATATGCATTAACAAATACACAATTACAAAAGATCTACACTACATTTGCACTTAAAAAAGGTTCGTTGATTATGTATCTATGGTGTGGAGTGGAACCGGCCTTCTGGCTTTATGACTTGAGTCAGTAAAAAGTACGCCAACTCTGCTCGAATCCGTCCAAGATCAGGCTATTTCAATGAAGTTGACGGGATGTACGCAGCCTGTCGATAGGAATATCAATGTGCGTATATATGTAACATGATAAGTATGAAGTAATTATGGGAAGATTGACAAACCTTGGAATTGGTGATCCTCGAGGAATCGAGGAGTAGTTCCATATGTTGGCAAACGTAGTATCCACATGTGTTGCCCGGCTGCTGCTGGAGGCACTGCAAAAAATGGAATGTGTTAGTTGAAGAGGCTGTTAAATAGGATTAATTAATGTGAAATAGCGAATACCTTAAAATCTCGAGCATGTGTCAGCAGACCTTTGGCCCCACGCTTCGAGTCACCTCCCATTTCAATGTACATCGCGAACGCATTACGTGATTCGCAAAAGTTAACCTTAGTCATTCGGAAGGAAAAAAAGAGTACAATATAGGTATGTATGGAGAATATGTACTTACCTATCGATTACTTGGCTGACAATTGTGAAGTCCATTTTTATTCCTACTTAGGGAACCAAGGTAATATACCTTGTTCTATTTTGGTACAATTACTATTAGAATCCAATGAAAGTTCTGATGGAAGGGCATAAGTACATATTCCTTATTGAGGCAACCCATCAGTCCTGCTGCAATGTACCTCTCGACGAGGGCTGTATCCCGGTCGATGGTATCCTTGGCGACCAAGTGTGGGTCCAAGAAACCAGCCGATGAGTTGGATAATCTAGCTTTAGTCAGCATGTATCTATATATACACACACGAAAGCAACAAATTAGATATGACATTTATCGGTATGACATGAACGGAGACTGTGATTGTACACACTTACAGCGTCCAGCATCGAATGATTGAGACGTCGAGAGCGTTGAGCGTGAACAGATCGAATAAATCATCCGACGTGAATTTGACAGTGATACCTGAGGTCCGTTCTCCCTCTGGCTTATTGGACTGCTGCATATACCACGTGTGCAATTGTATGCAACTATATGCTAGGCGTTCGATGGCTTTTTGCTCGAGCAACGGCTCGCCAAGCACGAATTTGCGGGCCAAAGGTAGGTACGGTATATCATCATTGGTCTTCTTTGCTTTGCCCTTGCTGGCCTTGTTGCCTCGGCTATATTTCGACTTCACGGCAGTCGACTTTGAAGGTAGCAGCGGTGCAAGTTGCTCTGGTGAGAATAGCACCCGTGGAGATAGCACCGGTGCAGTTTCTGGTGGTGGAACCGATTGGTCTTGTAATGGAGATGGCACCAGTGCAGTTACCGGTGGTGGAACCGACTGGTCTTGTAATGGAGATGGCACCGGTGCAGTTATCGGTGGTGGAACCGACTGGTCTTGTAATGGAGATGGCACCAGTGCATGTTGCTCTGGTCCTGCCACCGGTGAAGAAGCCTCCAGGGAGATGTCGCTTTTGGGCCACTGGATGAATGTTCCAATGGCCTTTCCTAGAGTCACGATCTCATCGTTGGGGGGCTTTGGTAGCAGGACCACCTCAAAATTGACATGCACACCATCCACATTAACTTTTGCGAAGACTGGCGCTAAAGCTTGACCGTGCACTATGGCCCCGATACTAGACGAATATGCCTGGCCCCAAGCAGCGTACAAGGGAATGGAGCCATATCTCACTTAGAGCCTGCACTTCGTAGGCTCCTACATAACGATACAAAATTAGCTACTCGAATAGGCCTATCAATGGAGCAAGCATTCGAGAGGTAATAATTATTACCAGGATGTCGTCCACAGGAAATTTGGCCTGGGTTTGCGTCGGATTGGACGCGCAGCTACTCGGACGGTTGTGCGGGCTAGCTAGCACAGGAGCAGCGGTAGCGGCCTGCTGACTTTCTGTTTGTTTCCGCGCCTCATCTCTGATTACATAAGCCAACTCACCCATTAGCTCCTCTCTAAGAGATTCCTTGATCTCTTCTCGTAGCTGTGCGTCACGCTCGGCTTTGTTTCTCTTCCTACGCCGATACATTCCGGAGTCATCTTGGAAACCATGTTTCCAAAGAACATAAAGCCTAAGGCCTCTCGTACGACCCGGGTGCTCCTTGTTTCCCAGGGCCACGGAGAGCATATCATTCTCCTTTGTATGAAGCAACAAGCAATATGAAGCAACAAGCAATATGAAGCAACTAGCAATATGAAGCAATATGAAGCAACAAGCATCAATAATAGAATCAATAACAGCAATATGAAGCAACAAGCAATATGAAGCAACTAGTAATATGAAGCAACTAGCAATATGAAGCAATACGAAGCAACAAGCAATATGAAGCAACTAGCAACAAGCTCTCAAAGTTTTAATTGATTAATTTGTGCTCTCAAATTGTAGGGTTGCACAAGCTTAATCTTGGCCGTCCCACTACTGAATCATATACTCTTCCTTGATTGGTTATGCCAAATAATGAATTCAGTCATTTGAACTCAGATACAAACTCTACAATCTCAACATCAATATATCCAGCATGTATACATTCAGACAGCAGTATGTAATAAAGCAAATCCATGCAAATACAAGTTAACTTTCACTCAATGAAATAGTCTTTAACTTGTCAAAATTAATTCCTAACAGATCAATATATGGATTTGGTATAATATGAAAATAGCAAGAACCGAATGGCACAAGAACAATATATCAATGTCTAGGGAATGTCTTCCAGAGTACAAACTTAATTGTGATAACAGAGTTGACAGTAATTAGAGCTCAAAGACTAATTCAACCAATCTCATTATATGATTTATATCATCATCGAGCAACAACCGATCCCACAAGCAATGTATGTCTCCCAGTGCCAGATAATATATGAAAGATTAACATACTTGCACGACGACGGGGGGCTCGGGGAGGTGGCCGGCGAGGGCTCGGGGAGGCGGCCAGCGACGGCTCGGGGGGGCGGCCGGCGAGGGCTCGGGGAACTTGCACGACGATGACGGGCTCAGGGAGGTGGCCGGCGAGGGCTCGGGGAGGCGGCCGGCGAGGGCTCAGGGAGGCGGCCGCGACGACGGGCTCGGGGAGGTGGCCGGCGAGGGCTCGGGGAGGCGGCCGACGAGGGCTCCGGGAGGTGGCCGGCGAGTGCTCGGGGAGGCCGCCGCGACGACGGGCTCGGGGAGGTGCCGGCGAGGGCTCGGGGAGGCGGCGGCGACGGGCTCAGGATTTAGATCTAGATCGAATAACTGCAGCGCACACGGAAAACCCTAGCGATAGGGTATATATAGGGAGGTTATCACAGACGGTTCTGAACTTAGAACCGTCTGTGATGAATATCACAGACGGTTCTAAGTTTATAACCGTCTGTGATAGTTATACTATCACAGACGGTTTTAAACTTAGAACCGTCTGTGATATTGATATCACAGACGGTTCTAAGTTCAGAACCGTCTGTGATAAGCCTTTGCGCTGTAGTTATTAAGACAACACCAATAACCACAACTGCATTCATATCAACCACCAAACAGCTGCATTCATATACAACACCAACCAGTTGCATTCACACAGTGCATTTCTTGATACATTTTGTCATTCTCAAATACATCACACTGCTTATTTCCTATAAAAATTAGCCCTTCATCATATACATTTTATCACACATTTTCCTCATGATTGTCTCTCGGACTTTGATCGGCAAAATATTTCTAATTGCAATAGGGAGCATCTGTGTCATCAGCACATGACAATCATGAGACTTCATGCCATTTAACTTCAAATCTTGCATCGAAACAAGTTTCTTCACGTTGCCGGAGTAACCAGACGGAACTTTGACACCATACAAGCACTGGCACAGTTCTGTTTTCTCAGTCTTGGACAGAGTGTCGGTGCTAACTCAGGCCTGATGTCTATGTCAGCCAAGTCAAGCCGTGCGTTGACGCCGTCCTTTGTTTTATCACGGATGTTCAGTAAGAGACCAATCAAGCTGTCGCATACATTCTTTTCTACGTGCATGACGTCGATGCAGTGTCGAACATCTTGGTACTCCCAATAAGGTAAGTCCCAAAATATTGATCTCTTCTTCCAGGTGTTCTTCTCATGAGCCCTCAATTTACGTCCCTTTCCGAGGACAACATCTAAATCCTTAACCATATCATAAACCTTGTGTCCCCTTAAATGCCTTGGAGCTGAACCATCTTCCTTCTCTCCGTCAAATTGTTTCTTTATCTTGCGGTATGGGTGAGCCCTCCGAAGGAACCGGCGGTGACGCATGTAGACGGTTTTGCGTGAGTGGTTCAGCCACACACTCTCGGTACCATTTAAACAGTGAGTACAAGCTTTGGCACCTTTTGTACTATGGCCCGATAGGTTACCAAGGGCAGTATAATCATTTATGGTGCAGAACAATAAGGAGCGCAGAGTGAAGTTCTCTCGTTTGTATGCATCCCATACATGTACCCCTTCGTTCCACAGTACTTTTAGATCTTCCACCAACGGTGCTAGGAACACATCAATATCATTCCTAGGTTGTTTTGACCCTTGGATAAGTATCGACAGCAAAATATACTTTCGCTTCATACACAACCAAGGAGGAAGGTTATAGATGCAGAGAGTCACGGGCCATGTGCTATGTCGACTGCTCATGCTACTGAAAGGATTCATTCCATCTGTACTCAGTCCAAACCTTATATTCCTTGGTTCTGCACCGAAGTCTGCAAAACTCCTATCGATGTTTCTCCACTGTGCGGAATCAGCAAGGTGTCTTAGCATTCCATCCTTCTTGCGCTCCTCTGAGTGCCAATGCAGCAGTTTTGACTCCTTTGGATTTGCAAAAAACCTTTTCAAACGGGGAATTATAGGAAAATACCATGCCACCTTAGCAGGAGGTCCTTTCTTCGCCTCTGTTCCCTCGCCATCATCTGATTGATTGTTACGTTTGTATCGGGATGCGTTGCACACCGGACATACATGCATGTTTGCATACTCTTTGCGGTAGAGGATACAATCGTTCAGGCATGCATGTATTCTTTCTACTTCCATTCCCAACGGACAAAGAACTTTCTTGGCTTTATACGTGGTTTTAGGCAACTCATTTCCCTCCGGAAGCATGTCTGCTAAAAGACCTAGCAGCGCCGTGAAACTCTTGTTGGACCAACCGTTGCTTGCCTTCAATTTCAACAGTTCAAGCACGGCCGACAACCTCGTGTACTTGCAGCCCGTGTACAAAGGTTTCTCCGAGTCCTCCATCAAGCCCCGGAATTTAACATACTCTCTCTCATCATAGTTCTCTTCTACATCGCGAAGCATCTGATCCAGATTATCATCGTGCAACCTATCCGAATCCAAACGACAATCGACATCATCCGGCGGCATGTCATTCACTTCACCGGTGATGTCATCCGACGGCATATCATTCACTTCACCGGCGATGTCATCCGGCGGCATATGATCATTCACTTCGCCATGACTGGTCCAACACGTATAATCCTTTTTGAAACCCCTCCGAATCAAATGCGCTTCAATTTGCCCTCGGTTCTTAAACATCTTCAAATTCTCGCAGTCAGTGCATGGACAGCACATATATTCCACCCCCTTATTCAACATATCCTCCTCGGCGGGCTCTTATAAAAGCAGACACGCCATTAATGTACTCTTCACTCACACGGCTCGCGGCATTCATCCAGCTTCGGTCCTACGTTACGTACATATATAACAACTTAGTATTAAAATTTAGATTAACTAATTATTACTACATACATATCGGCCACATTTATTATATTGAGACTTAATTTGCTAGCTCAATTCATATTATAAACACAACAGCTATTATATAACCAACAATTTTGCAAATTAACCATCTTCAATAACACTCATGGATTACTTAGACCTAAATTGTAATGCAATTAAAGAAAAAAATAAATTTTATTACTAACCATATCTAGAGCAACCAGGAAAGTATGAATCTTCAAAGCTCAATCTCAGCCTCTTCCCACCAAATTAACTGGCCTGAAATCGCCTAGCTTCCTCCCGAGTGAAAAAGTGCACAGCAGTGGCTAGATCTGGATCGAAATGAAGACAGATGCGGTCTGAGCAGCACAATAAATGCCTTAATGCCATTATCACAGACGGTTTTTTATTAAAAACCGTCTGTGATAATCTGGGATTATCACAGACGGTTCTTAATATAGACCGACCGTCTGTGATACTCCTTTTTCCCGCCACAAATACCACAGACGGCCTCCAAATTACAACCGTCTGTAATAGTGTTCATCACAGACGGTTTCACAAAACCGTCTGTGATGAGGCGTCTACTATGAGGCTTTCTGTAGTAGTGTAGGGGTGAAAAGTGGATATGAATTATTCATATTATCAGGTTAACGTATTCGATAGAATGCAAATATGGTATAAATTTTTCTATCCGATTAAAAATTTCTATCCTATTCATATTTGAATTCATATAAAAATATGAATACAAATATGGTATGGACTTTTACCATCTGAAATCTTATGTTATTCGGATTATCCGTATACGTATTCATATTCAACGAAGCTATATGCATATTTTATTACAATACGACTAATTAGTTGGATAATTTTTTTAATTGAACGTAAATTCGTGTTTTTAGGTGAAGTAAATTAATTAGAATTATTAAGCATGATTGCACGAGGATAAAATATCATTAATGTTTTCATACTATATAAGTTATGAGGATATCCAGATTTGACCGAATTTAGTAGATATTTGATTCGAATTTGTTACGATATTCAATTCGTATTTGTATTCAAAAATATTTGAATTCATATTCATATTTATTCATAAATACGATTCGTATCTGTTTTCACCCCTATCGCTAGCTACTGCTATTGTGTAGTCCTGTGTTTGTACTGTAGTGGCGTATCAGTTTGTAAGTGAAGTTTCTATGTTTCAAAAAGAAGTGAAGTTGCTCAATGCTTCGAAAATAAGTGAAGTCTCTGGGGGGATGCTGATGTGACACCAAGTAGCACTACAACTTTGGTTAGTGCTTGCAGTTCTGTGCACAATGTTCAAGAAGCTTTGAATACCAATTCTGAGGTTTCTAATGTGCACAAAAGACATATTTAGAAAGCTAATGAAGTCTATTTTCCAACAAATCAAACGGCACTTGATTTGGAGCTTCCTACACAAAGTTATGGCAATTTCATTGGATGTTGCACGATCTGTCCGGAGAGACGCGCGAGACTTGCCAAACATAAAGAGTTTGAGTATTGCAATGCAAGTAAGGGTAAAATCCGACCACACCATGACTTTCTAAAGGTTGAGAAGGACACTTTTCAAGTTTCAAATGGATTTAGAAGCCCCTTGAACAAGAAAAAAACATATAAAGATTTGAAACCGATTCGGACTCAGATTGGGACAGCTGGCAAGATCGATACTAAAACGTCCATAACTTTCACAAACGGAGTTCGATTTGAGTGTTTTTAGACTCGTTGGAAAGATATTTTAAAGCCCCACACAATGGACAAGGTGCTAGCCACGAAATCCTCATAGTCAGATCACAAATTAAGAGAGAATCCAGTGGTAGTAGTTTAGATATTTCCTTTTTAGTTCGTATTGGAGTTTGTTTCGGCCTTAGGCCAGGTTGTGCATGAGTTTTAGTCAATGCCGTGCCTTGTGCACCAATATAAGGCCAGGGCCTTAGCCCCATTGTAACTTAGGTTATGAATTGAGAAATAGAAACTAGAAAATCACCATGGTTTGGTGGCCATTGTTGGCGTGTTCTTGAGATTTCCATCGAGGAATTGCTCTTGGTGTGTTGATTCCAATTGTGGTGTTGGATTCTACTCGCTGAAACTTCAGTTTCTCTACTCTTCATTCACGTGCTGCGGTGTGCGTGGGAGAAGGCTTATCTTGGAGAGGGCATCCAACAAGGCGTATCGTGAAAGATCAGGGCCAAAGCAACGGGGTTCAGCTAGCTTGCTAGGTGGATCCGTATCATCTTGGTATCAGAGCGTGGTTGATCACGGTACGAGGTTGCTGATTTTTTCTTGATGGCGGGTTCTATGAAGATTGAAGATGGCAAGGCGCAACATAATCATGCCGAGCCAATCAGGGAGTTGCCCCAATATGCAGCGTCTTTGCTGCCCGAGGTGCGATACGGGCTTGAAGCAACACGTGACTACTTTTTAAATTGTCACCGGAAGCTTGAAGGTAAGGTTGATGATTTGGGGGCACGAATTGATGCTTTGACGGAGGCGATACGCAACCAGCCACCACAATTTCAGCATGCTGAACGGGGACCTCAATATCCCGAACGGCGTGCACCATATGAAGACAACGAACACGAGATCTTTGATGGTGCAGCGGGCTTTGCTCCACAACCGCGCCATGCTCGGGACTACCGTGGTGCTGACCGTGGTAGGGACATGCGTGGCAGAGGTGCTGCCCATGGTGGAGGTATGCGTGATGGTGTTGGGTTTGCTCAGCGTGTTGCCGTGGATGATGGAATCGGGCGGATAAAAATTTATATCCCATCATTTAATGGTAAAGCTGAACCGGAGGAGTACTTGGATTGGGAGATGCGTGTCAAACAAATTTTTGACAGCCATCACTATACTGAGGATAAGAAGATTCGGTTGGCGACAATTGAGTTCACCATATATGCTCTTGTTTGGTGGAACCAATTGTGTCGCGTAGGAGCTCGTCCGGATACTTGGGTACAATTGAAGAATATTTTGAGGTGGCGTTTTGTCCCAGCATACTACACTAGGACCTTGTACAACCGGTTACAACAACAACGTCAAGGTAATTCTAGTGCTGATGAATATTATAAAGAGATGGAGATGTTGATGATACGTACAGGGACAGAGGAGCATGATGAGGCTACTATGGCACGTTTCTTTAATGGGTTGAATGAGGATGTGCAAGATAGGGTGAAGATGGTCCATTACTACAGCATTCAAGACTTGGTGCATGTAACAGCCCGAAAATTTGAAATTAGAAATGAGAAGCTTTTGAATTACTTTTGCAATATATTCCATTTGAATTTGGATTTTTCGATGTTTTCCTGAATTTGGTTGAGGTTCCAAAAATCGAAGAATTAATAAAAGAGAAAGACAGGTATTGATAATACCCTAAAAAGGAATATGCAAGTAATGGAAGGAAGACAAAAATTTGTAAACACGAATCTAAAAAGATGATCCATAAAAGTAAAGAAAGGAATTTGAATTAGGGCATAAAATATTATTTTTGAAAACAATGGCATGAAAAACAATGGAAGCAAGTAAAGTAAATACCAACATTAGTTGGAAATATTTTTATTAAGTCCAAAATGTTATAAGGAGCTTCGGTGAATTTTCCTGAAATTTTTAGAAGTAATTACATATTTTTCCAAGGCTAAATGAATTTCTGGGCTTTTCTGAAAACCCAGAACTCAGTAAAGAAAATAGAAATTCCAGCCCTCCCTCTGCGCTCGACACGTGGGCGGCCAGATCTCGCCGGAAACCCGCCTACCCTCTCCCATCGGCCGACACGCGTGCGGCCCGATCCGCCCTCCCGCGCGCGCCGGCTCCATTCGCATCGGCCGCGCCTTCCCTCTCCTCTCTCGCTGGACAGCGGGCCCGCCCTATCAGGGTCTTCTTCCCCCTTCGCCCCGACTCCTCTCTCCGCGTGGGGACAGCACCGCGCGCCTCCGTGGCGCGCATGCGACGGCTTCGCCTGCCTGTGTCGTCCCGTCGCCATGGTGGAAAAGCCTGCGGAGCCGACGCCATCCCTGGATCCACCGCCTCCGCCCACGGTTCGGCGCCACCGCCCCCGGTTTCTCCCCGCCCCGTCGCATCGGCCCGGCCACGTGGCGCCGATCTTCTGCCCAGCTCCCCCCCTCGCGCGTGAGAGACCGCAAAAGCAGAGGAGACCGCGCGGGCGTGGGCGTGCTGCGTCACGCATAGTGCGCCTGGCATTAATGCCGCCCGCGTCACCCCCTGCCTCCGCCACCTTCTCCGACGCGACCGCGCGGGAGCCGCCCGTTGCCAGCTCCCCTCCGAACACGTATATAAGGCAATAAACCCTCCGTTGAGTTCCCCACGCCGCTCTCTCCGTTCATCAGAAGGTAATCGGGTATTCGTGCCCCGTAGCCGCCGGCGAGCTTCTTCTCCCCCAACTCCGGCGAACTAACTCCCCGCGGTTCTTTTGTCCCAGAGCCCAATTCCTGGCGCCAGGACCGTCTCCAGAGCGCTGCGAAGCCTCCCCGACCTCCACTCGAGCTCCCCGTCATCCGTACGCCGCCGTCGCCGAGAGCCTCCTCGAGCCGCCGCCGCAGCTCGACGCTGACCCATCTCCGGACCTCCTCGGCCCTTGAAGACCGTGTCACCGTCTTCACCATAGCGCGAGGATCGCGTTTCGGCACTCACCCGAAGCTCCCCGACCTTCCCTCACCGCCGGCCACCGCTGACCCCGACTTCTCTGCCCGACCCCGCTGCCGACCCACCTCAAGGGGATACCTTGCCCTATAGAGGTAGGCAAAGCCTCCCCCGCTCACTTGGCTATCAGCGCTCTCTTCTCCCTCCCAACTCCCCGGCCGCGCGCGTTCGAGCCTCCGGCTCCGCAGCGCCGGGTTGAGTTTTCTCGATTTTATTTCGGTCTGACAGGTGGGCCCCACCTGTCAGCCACTGCATTCCCGAGTCACCGCTGACCGCTGGACCCCACCGGTCAGTGAGACATCTAAGCAAGGACCGTACTGGCATGTGGACCCCATGAACAGTAACCGGACCCACATGTCAGTAGCACAGAGAACCGAAAAGTAAATAAAAATGGAAATTAAAATGAATCAGGGGCTGACAGTGGGCCCCACATGTCAGAATTTAATTATTTTTGGAATTTACTGGAACCGAGAACTTTGACTGCTTATAACTTCCTCATTTTAGCTCCAAATTGAGTGAAACAAAATTTTAAATTCATTTAAATTCAAGATCTATCTAATGAAACCAGAACCATAATTTTTGAAGTTTATTTGATTTTCTGGTGATATTTTGAGTGATTGGTTGCTTTTCTTTTATTTGGGTATTTCGCACGATTATATAGCGTACGAGGCTCAGGAGGAGGAAGCCGAGGCAGCAACCTTAGAAGCTCAAGATCATCAAGAACCAGATCCCTGTGACCAAGGCGAGTTAACACCTTGACCATTTTGAACCTATGATCTTGCAAAGTAATTTCTTTTAAATATCAACATGCATGCTGTTAATTCCTGTGGTAAAATATGTTCATTTCCTGAAATGATAGCTATACACCTACTGTAATGCTTGCTTATAATGATCCGTTGAAATGCTTGGACATGTGAACCTTGTCGCCTTAGCAAAACATATACTATCATAGCTTTTTATCAGTAAGTCCGAATAAATATTGCGTTGCTTAGTAATGCTAGGTAATACGGGGGTACCTTGCTGCCCCCAAACACAACACTTGCCAAATATGATGAGCTTTGGGACAGTCATGGGTGGAATGACTGTAGTAAGCGGGAACAATATTTTCTATATCTCCGAAAAATCCCACAAAGTGCTTAAATACCTGGATGGATGGTTTGGGGGCTGGAATGTGGTGCAGTGGATGCACAAAGAAATGTGAAATGTGGTAGAACCATCCAGGTAGCTCTAAGGCCTGAATCTTGTCATGTCACCCCGTGTAAAACAGTACAACCACAAGTCTGTAAAATACAACTTGGCTAAGTAAACTTATTGAAACCCCGGACTCATCTCACTGGTTGGGGTTTGAAGGGGCTACGCTATGGCAAAGGGGCCTGAAGGGACACCAGTGGTGGGTGAAGTTTCCCAGCTGTCCTAACGTCGCGGGTAGGAGAAGTCCGATCGGCGTTAGTGGTTGTGGGAAACATCCCGCGCATAGATGGGACCCACCGCAAGTGGGAGCAGCCCATAAGGTGAGATGACAAAAGGGGCTAGATACTTTGAAAAGTCACTGTGAGGGTCTGCTCAACCACATGACTAAGGAATCGTGTGGGGCAACGAGTTGATCATCTCTTGTGGTGAAAGTGTACAAACTCTGCAGAGTCAAAACTATTCGAATAGCCGTGCCCACGGTCATGGGCAGACATGGGAACGTAACTGGATATAGTTCTGTTTTAAAAATGTTAGAAACTGGAAATGGAAACTTGAAGGGCGAAGGACTGCCCTGGTTTGGAATTGTCCTGGGTGTCGTCCCAGTGGTAAGTTAAGCGGCTATAACGCTGAAGAAATTGCTATATGGTGCAGATGCCATGTAACGGTGGATGGAATCTGTGTCAATATTAAGATCAACTTACTTTATAAACAAAAGTTTTGAGTTTAAAATTGCTAGGTCTCAGGATTTTACTATAATTGTATTCAAAAGCACTCTTCGCAAAATAAAATGAGCCCAAGCCATCCTTTGATTAGCCATGCATGTTAAATATTGCATTCTGTGTGTTGACTTGCTGAGCACGGGGTCGGAGTGCTCATTCTCGGTTTTGCGATAAAATTCAGAAACAGGAGTTCAAGATCACTACGCCCACGAGGAGGCCCCCGCCAACATCGATGGAAGCAAAGGCGTTAATTAAGGCGTAGGCCTCGATGGTTAGGCTTAGACAAGTAGACTCTAGGCGTTGTGTACATTTATGTTACCGGGACCCTGGTGGCATATATTGTACACATTACCCTACTGGTCGCTTGCCTGTGGAATTTGGGTCTACTTTTGCTAATTATTCCGCTGCGTGTTTGTAATGATGACATTTGGCCAAAACGGCCCTTATGTAAACAGTCACCCGATGTGGTGTAGTTCAACTCTGTAATATTATTATGCGATGTATGTCATGATTCAGCAATGTACCTGTGTGCACTAACTACTGATCCAGGGATTAGTGCAGTGAGACACAGTAGATTTGGATTGAAAAATCCGGGTCTGACAGCGCATCAAGCCAAACGTGCTGAATAACAACTGAAGCGCAAACAAGCTAAGAGTGGACATGCCAACACTCAAACAAAGCCATGGAGGTGTCCATCACAGCAAGGCGATGATGTTGGTTCACACTCCAAGGTGGCGACATCAAGCTGTTCAAATGTGGCTCTTTCAAAGGAGGCAAGCAACAGAGGTAAAGAAGCAATTAAAACTGATTCTAGTTTGCCTTCTAATGCTCGTACTAGATAAATTGAGTGTTTCAAGTGCAAGGAAAGAGGTTATATGATGCGTGATTGCCCAAATTAACGAAGAGTGCTTCTCACTAAAGATGGCTATGCTTCAACAAGTTCTAGTATTGATTCTGAAAGTGAAAAACCCGATGATTCCAAGGAGAATGTTGTCTATTGTGATCCGGAATTGAATGGTGTTAATCTTTTGGTCCGAAAGGTGCAAAGTAAAGAAACTGAAACCAAAGGACAGCGGTGGAGTGTTTTCCAAGCGGAGTGCAAGATCAAAGATAAAGTATGCAAGTTGATCATAGATGGTGAAAATTATACCAATGTAATTAGCAAAGATTTGGTGTATGCTTTAGGGCTGTCCACGTGGAGGCATCCTCAACCACATCATGTGGAGTGGCTACACAACTCCGGAAGACTAAAGATAACTCACAAGGTACGTTTTTCGTTTGTTGTTGGTGACTATGTTGACAAGGTGGATTGCGATGTAATTCCAATGGATGCATTTGGGTTATTGTTGGGAAGATCTTGGTAATATGATCGTAATGCTACGCATGAGGGCCGGTCTAACACATACAGTTCTGTACATGGGAGAAAGAAGCATGTGTTGAAACCAAAATTGGAGAGTGCTATTCATGTTGATGAAGAAATTATAGCCAAGAAGAAGCAAACTCCCAAGATTACCCCAAAGCCAAGGATGGCTTTGCTTCAAGGAGGGGAGGATGATGTGGCACCAAGTAGCACTACAACTTTGGTTAGTGCTTGCAGTTCTGTGCACAATGTTCAAGAAGCTTTTAATACCAATTCTGAGGTTTCTAATGTGCACAAAAGACATATTTGGAAATCTAATGAAGTCTATTTTCTAATGAATCAAATGGCACTTGATTTGGAGCTTTCTACACAAAGTTATGGCAATTTCATTGGATGATGCACAAGTGGTAGTAGTTTAGATATTTCCTTTTTAGTTCGTATTGGAGTTTGTTTCGGCTTTAGGCCAGGTTGTGCATGAGTTTTAGTCAAGGCCGTGCATTGTGCACCAATATAAGGCCAGTGCCTTAGCCCCATTGTAACTTAGGTTATGAATTGAGAAATACAAACCAGAAAATCACCATGGTTTGGTGGCCATTGTTGGCGTGTTCTTGAGATTTTCATCAAGGAATTGCTCTTGGTGTGTTGAATCCAATTGTGGTATTGGATTCTACTCGCTGAAACTTCGATTTCTCTACCCTTCATTCATGTGCTGCGGTGTGCATGGGAGAAGGCTTATCTTGGAGAGGGCATCCAACAAGGCGTATCGTGAAAGATCAGGGCCAAAGCAACGGGGTTCAGCTAGCTTGCTAGGTGGACCTATATCAGATGCTATGTTATTTCGTGTGTTCTAGGGGTGATAGTTGTAATGTTCATGGTCCAAATTTCATCTGTTTAAGCAGCTGGTGTCCGGTCCCAGGTCCTGTCTCTCTTTCTTATCTCCTCTTTGTTGGTACAGTTACAACTTATCAGTATGCAAGAAAATTCGCGTAAGCGAACATCTCGTCAAAAAAGATTAATCAATGGTGGGCACAATGCACATGCAGTGCTAGTTTGATCTCCAGATTTACCGACAGATAAAACCAGCATCATCGATCTTCAACAAAGTGCCAATGTAGTATTTGCTTGTATTGAAACACCCCGAAAAATTCAAAATTTTGAATTTTCTTGAACTTCTTTTGAATTCGAATTTCTTTCCCAATTTGGCAGATCACGGTGAAATTACGCTTTCCATTTTCGGCAAAACATCTTTCTCTTCTCTCTGGCGCTCCCATGCGCGCGCGCCCCCGTTCACACCAGCCTGCGCTCACGGCTCCACCAGTCAACCTCTTCCCTCTACGTTTTTCTTGCTCCGTGCGCCACCTCCTTCACGTTCACCTCCCCTGGCCACAGCTCCTTCGTGTTCATCCCCCCTTGCGCCTCTCCAGTGCACTCCCCCTTCCCCCGCTCTGTGTAGGAAAAACGCGCCCTACTGTAGCCACCGCCCTACACGCCATATAAGCTTCCTTGGCCACAGTGAAACGTCTCCAGGCACTTCCCCGCTCCTCCACACGCAGCCGATTGAACCCTCGTTGCTTGACTCGTTGCCGATCGCCTCCCCTGAGTCGGTGAGCCACTTTTGCAATATTCTTCATTCTTCAATAAAAATCCAATTACTTCGGTACTTAGCGTCTCCAAAGCAATCGGGTTTCAACCATGAGCTCGCCTTAGCCCGAGAGCAACCCTAGCACCACGGCGGCGTGAGCCTTGCCGGCGGGAAAGACCTCCCCGTGGACAGCCCTACAGGAAACTCCTTGACCCAAATCAACGCCACCCCGTGATTCTTGCACTCTATATGGTTAAATTGCCGCCAATCTTGCCAATTAGCAATTGGAGAACCCTAATTTCACTAGGACGGCCGCAAACTTCTTTCTTGCCACCAGCTGACCCTACCCGCCCCCAAGCTCTCCAAAACCCTAAAATGGGATCCTAAGCCTAAGCCGCCCCTCTCTGCGCCACCCTTTTCTCCGGAGAAACCCCACCGGCGTTGCCCCGTCGGAGTTGCTGCTCCCCTGTTTTTCTGTCGGGAGGAGGAGCCGAAGGTGGAAGATGACCAGTGGGGGCGACGTGGTTAAATCCCAGCCATGGGCGCCTGTTAATGCCTCCCCATCCGGGCCGTCCGTTTCCTGCGCATCCCACCCACCCGCACCGAGCGCGTGTCGCCCATCGGGCGAAGGTGCCTGCGCGTGTGTTGGGCCGCGCCCGCGTTAGCGTGGGCCACAGGCGTGGCCTGCTCAGCCGTGCACGGCTTGGGTTGCAGGCTGGTGGGCCGACCGATTGCGCAGGGGGAAAAACTCGGCCGGGCCTACTGTTCAATCAGGCCGACAATGACACTGTTCATATATATATTACAAATTCCGAAAAATCATTTAAAAATCCCAGAAAATCCAAAAATCCCAAAACTACCAAAATACACCATTTTGACCAGTTTAATATCCCAAATTCAAATTTGGCATCCATTCTTCCAAATTTAAATTTTAAAAATTTAAACTTTACCATTTCACGAACTTAACTCTTTAAATTTAAATTCCCCGTTCCACCCAACTCAAATATTATAAATTCAAATTCCTCCATTTCGCCAAATTAAATCTTGATAAAATCCAAATCCACCCAATTCAAAGATCAACCATCCATTTTAAAGTGTCTACCTTTAATTTCCAAAAATTGGCCTAACACATATACTATCTATTCAATCGTCTCAAATTTATCCAATCCAATTTAGCCAGGTCAACATACCAAGCATTGTTAAACTTCGACCTCCCAGCCCCAACCCATTTCTTCTTATGTTCTTCCTTGTTTTTAATTTGCATTTGTTCCCAGCTTGCATCTTGCAAAGCAGGAACTTATTTGATCTCGTTTTCTACGCTAGTGACGGGACCAAGCGAGTTGGTCAATGGAAGGGCAACAAAGACATTTGAAGCTAGTCAAGGAGATCAAGAGCAAGGACCAAGCGAGTTTGTGGTTGAGTGCCTCAGGTGAAAAATATAAGGACAAGAACATTGTGCCAAGTAATAGACATAGTGACCGATCAAACCACAGGAGTTGAATTGTCAACACTGGTTTAGTAACTGCTCAATTCGATTGAAACTCTACAGGATGAGATGACAGGATGCTGGGGAGTTAGGTATGCCGCAGGGTACCTAACAACGGTAGTAGACACTTAAAACGGCAGGGAGAAGTTTTTGTTTATATTTGGCCGTGACTGAGTGATGCTACCGGGTAGAGCCTATATAAAGAATTGAGCAGTGAAACGACCTGGCTTTCTTAACTCAGTCATGAGGGTTAAGGAATCGTGTGGGTAAAGTTAAGCAACTCTGCAAAGTAAATAAAGGGTATTCGAATACGCCGTGCTTCCGGTTAATGAAGCTGTGTTAATTGGGTGATTCCAACAATGAGGCATAAGTAGAGTTTCTGATGTGGTTAATCTGAGTAATGATGAAACCTTGTCTGATAATAAAACCCCCTGATTTTAAGGAGCAAATGTTTTAATTTTATTTGTTTGCAAATAAAACTGCATCCACCCACTGCAATAAAACCAATATATTCCCACCCTTGATTGTTCCTTGCAAGTAGATATGTAGTGTTTCCCCATGTGGCTTGCTGAGTACAGTGGTTGGTACTCAGACTTGCAAACTTTTTCCCCCACAATAGATATCAGAAGAAAAGAGGATGCTGCAAATGTTCGTGTTAGGGTTACGACTGCACTCAAGTGTTCCTGTGGAGTTTTCTTCGGCTCTTCTGTATGTAAGTTAAGCTTTGGGCTTGGACGCCCGTATTATTATTAAAGTTGGCCATTAGGTCTTATTTCAATTAAATAAACTTCTTTTAATTGTTTGTAAGCAGGCGTGATACACTGTTCATCCGCAACTGTAGTCCTGGGCTGTTGCGGGTGGTACGACGTCCCTGTTTCCAAAAATGGAGGCGTTACATGTATCATCAAATTGAATAGAAGATTTTGGGGAAGAAGCCATGGGTGTTTTAGTTGATGAAGAAGATTTTGAAGCAGCAGCCAACGAAGCAACACCTTGATTGACGAAACTCAGGTATGTCAACGCAAATATGCAACAGACGCAGACAGTTGAAATCAATAATACAGCTGCTAATTAATGTAGAGCCAAATTGTTTTGCTTTAGCAGAGCTGCTTATAATGGATTCGACATTACACAATAACATTCTGTCGTCGTTTGTCCCTGGAGCGTCACGGTAACGGGGATTCTGAATGCTCACTATACACTGTACAGACAGAGAGAGGCCTCGTGTTGTTGGTAGCATCGACGATCTCGGCCGTTTCTACGCCGCCCAAGGTACAAACTTTTGCTTGATTGTGGGCGTAAGCTCCCGGCCGATTGATTGTCAAAATGTTTTAAGTCTGCAGCAGATGCATACAGTTCCAATCAACAAAGCTACTGGTTAATGTAGAGCCACGAAAGAGGCAGGCACGAGAGAATTGGAGTGATCTGAAAACCTTCCTATCTAGCTAGAACTAGAAGGGCGCAGTAACGATCTCTCTCTTCGTGGAGCGTCGACCATGGTGGCTGCCGCTGCTCTTGCCGCTGGAGTCGAGATCGACGTCGTCGTCCGACGGGTCCATCAAGCTCTTCCGCACGCCCAGCACAGGCTTCAGGCCCTGCAACAATTATATCACTCATTTTACACAGAATAATCAACGAATCGCTAGGGTAAACTACACGCCAACTTAACGATCTGATCAACTATACTGTACACACTGCTCAGGCTCCATTTGCAGAATTTCGTCGATATTCTGCAGAAATTACTATTCTTCTACGAATTTTACATGAAACTCTCACGTTCTAGACGACGAGTCTTTAAAGTACTAACAGAAAACAGAGACAATACGAGAGGGCGAGATTTAATTACCTCGGTGAAGATTCTGATGGCTTCCTCCGTCGTCTTGGTGCTCAGCACGTACAGCGCTGCCTCCTGAACAATGAAAACGAAACGGTAAATAATTACTTCTCTTTTCCTCCTCTTCTTTGAAATTTCAAGCTAGCTAGCTAGGACGTACGTAAATGTATCGTGCACACGTACGGCAAAATGTCAAGCTCACGAGCTATGCGTGATGCCTACGTATGTGTATGTTGTTAGAAATTAGCACATATGGTCATCACCTAATTTTTTTAATTCCAAATCATATATTATTTAGTACCATATTGTTAAAGTAAAGTGAAGAAGACCAATTTATAAGGTGGAGTCATCACTACTCCTTGAATATCGATAGAGATGGTATTAGGAGGGTACTGGCTAACGCGCGCGTATGTATTCGCGTATTTTCGCATGAAACTGTGTGACTTGTGACTTGATATGACGCGCCACTTAGCAGACCAAGTTCACATTTATTTTTTGTTGAACCATGTATCATTCTTTCTCTTTCTGTTTGAATGAGATTTAAACACTTGAATGAGACTTTATTGAGTTTGATGTCAGATAGTTACCAGTGGTTGAATGGCTAGTTAAATATGTTAGTTATCAAATGGTAAATGATTGTTTTAATCACGTCAATTATCAGTCTATCTATATATATGTTGGAGACGTCCAGAGTATGTGTGAAGAATCCGACTACCTCCATTCTCTTTCTCCTGCAAATCTGTGTGCTGTTGTGCTGCATTTTCTTCCTCCTGCGAATTTGTGTGCTATTGTGTTGCATCGTCTGAATTTCATCGACTCTTCTTTCCGGCGTGCACCGTGAAGAAGAGGAGCGGTATCTCCGGACCGTTGCTGTCGTGAAGACCGGCACGGGGGCGGCAATAAAGTTTCTGGGCAGCACACATCTGCGCGACCGCTCACTTTACAACGTCTTCTACATTCTGCATTGTATCAAGTCTGCGCTGCTTCCTATTCTTCAACTTCAAAAGTAAGTTGTTCATGCGTTCGTTTAACTTTGTTACTATATTTTCCTTACGTATATTCTAAAGTACGATAAGTAGCCTGCTGTTAGTAGTAAATTTTACATCACTGATTTATTGTATTTGTCTTCTAGTAAGATTCAAAATTAAAATATTACCTATATTTCAAACATACGTATATGTATAATAAGGGGCGCGGCAGCTACTACTTAGTAGTGTTTGGTTAATGTAATATATATCACTATCATAAATATGAAAGCATAAATAAAAAATAAACTGTAATTAATTATTTATTTATTGCTTCGAGATTTGTATAACTTCGTGTGCAGAAGCACCACTTGTGTTTGTTTAAGTGTTGGGTAGGCTCGCCTTGTCACATGTGTTGCGAGCACATGAGGTACACGTTTCATGTGACTACATGGTGCGTGCCACGGACCTAACATGGACAGCACAGCACTTGCACTTGCGTACGTAAGCATGCTGCGTCGCTTGGCCCCTCTGCCTTTTGTTACATGACAGCGACAAGCTACAGTTTCTACTATAAGTTTGTATGGAACACGCAATAACTTAATTTTATTTTTTCCCCCGGAAAACAGCTTAATATCTTCCCCCGGAAAGGAGACTTTAAATCTAGTTCTTTTTAACTTATAGTTAATAATTTTATCTGACCAAATAAATAGGACGATTTCTCTATTATCTTTTCAAAACGATTTATTAGAACAGTTTTTTCAAATTAATTTATTGATTTATTAGTATTCGATTCGTTTGTATAAGCACTCATTCTAAACACAAAAACCATCCACCATGTCTGAAAAGAACGTGCCTTAAGTTTATAAATAGGTCTTGAAAGGTAAGATTTTTTAAAGAGCTAGACAAGGGTAAGCATTTTTTTTTGTTTTTGTCGTGGATGGTTGTAAATATCATTTCGACGATTTATTTTAGAGTGCAACGTGAAGAAAGGTTGGAAGAGTGACTTTACAGGAAGGTCACTCACAGTAGAGAATAGAGTAGTGCTACACGTGGTGAAGAGAAGACGGCCTAATCGTAACCGAAGTATTAGCGGAAGGATTCGCGGCCGGCGAGGGCGTCCACGTCGCCCCCAGCGCTCCCTCGGCCGGCGCGTGGCTGAGGAATCTCGGTACGGTCGGGGGAGCCGGTTTCCTCGTATTTTCCGGAAATTACGTAAAGGCCCATTTTTCCTCGCGAAAAGGTCTCTGCCAGTTTTGTTTTTTCCTAAAAACACCCCTTCACTTCACTGAAAATTCGTATCCTTCACAGGATAGCGCCCCGCGGTTTTCTAAATTGCGTACGGGTCCTCGTTTAGTTACGTACATGTCCTTTATTCTCGCAAAAAGGTCCCTGCCAGTTTTGTTTTTTTTTAAAACACCCCTTCACTTCACCGAAATTTTGTATCCTTTGCAAGATAGCGCCCCACGGTTTTCTAAATTACGTACGGGTCCTCGTTTAGTTGCGTACAGGACCTCGATTTTTTTCGAAAAGCTGTAGCTTATAACTTTTTATTCTAATATAAACAGTCATGAATAAATCGAAAACTGATAAACCGCTTCGAAGATAAAACCTTGTTTATTTGTTCGAGAGAAATCATAAACTATAAGCTAAAAAGAATAGATCTAATATTTATTACTAAAAATTATAATTTATATTTAATGTCTAACTTGTAAGAACAAATATATATGGTTCTATAATATTTTTGTAAAGCTAATATCCATATATGTACACTTCTGTACAGACATTAGTGAACAAATTTAAGAAAATTCAACGGCGCCATAGATCAAAGGGCTATGGAAAGGATTTTGGAAGCAATTCATTCGAATAGAATACACGCAATCTCTGTTCCGTTTGTTCTTCTGAAAAAGATTAAAGAAAGGAGGGAGATGGAGCATATTGATAAAGGACCGTTATAAAAGATAAAAGCCATTTACAACACGTTAATTTTTAATATGTTTTTTCTGCTTATTTTTTTCTAACTTTCTTTCTTTTTTTCCTGTGACGGTGTTTCTATTCTTTAATTAAATATCTAAAAAACTAATAATCATTTTAGTATTATTTTAATTAATAGCTATAGCTGTTTAGAATATGACTAATTTGGACCAGCTAATCCATCATCATATGGTAGCAAAGGGACTCCGTTGATAGATCGGGTTTTGGTAGAGGTTAGCCTAATTAAGGAAAGAAAACACATGGTTTAAAACTTAGACTTGGTACTGCGGTATGTATAAACAGATGTATATATACATAGGTATGTACTTGCCCTTGCGTACTTGAGCTGGTCGAGGGTGAGCGTCTTGGGCTCCAACTCCATGGACGCCATCCTCCTCCCTCGCACCTCCATCTCCGGCGCCACCTACCAACGTACGTACGTATCTTGGATGGATCTCCAAATTGATACCGCACGTACTTGTATGCAATACGCGGAAAAATACGCGACTCGTGCATGTCCTCTCTGGTTTGCTCGCTGCGGCGTCGTATATATCGCCTCGCTGCGCGGAGTGGAGTGGCCCCAGCCTCACATCTTTAGTTTGCGTGTCGCGCTGCGACGGGAGGGCTGGCGCACACGTGGCGGCGATCGTGCGGCGGTGCCCCGCAACGCGGCTCCCCGATTGAGTCCGTCCGGGAACGAGACGGAGGCCGGGTCGGGATGGAGTCGGGCCAGGAAGGGGGGACACGTTGTGGCGTCTCCAGGGTGGTCACCGGCCCATGCCCAACGGGAGGCTCGCCACGTCGGCGTTTTACACCGGCCTGCGACCACCGGGGGATCCTATGATATCTTTACTATTTAATGAATTTAACTTGATGATTGGTACATTCTTTTTTCTTTCTTCTCAATCGTCCGATCTAAATACTGAAATCTTGACCATCTATCTAACATCTATTTCCCTCCCTCTCATATTTAACTACCCCTCTTCTCTACTTCTACCAACAGTTATCATCTCCCACCTCCTCTTCTACTCAGCCTTTTCTACGGATTTTTAAATTTTATCATACTACACGTTCTAAAACTAATAGGTGGTAAAATTTGTTGGAACATGCATACAAATATGTTCTAATTTTTTAAATCCGTAGCAACGCACAGGTATTCAGCTAGTATTTGTTACGATACAGGCAAATACCATAATTATCTCTAGAGGTTTAGAATATAAATAGAGAAATTATTGTACCATGTAAACAGATTCAAAAATTATTAAAGACTACTTTTCTGGCGTTTTTTCTCAATTGATGTCTCCTGTGATTGATCTACTTCGTTTGTGGTGATTGATTGATTGATTGCGCAATTGCGCTGCCGTTTATCTATTCTTCATCAATTTCTTAACATGTTATCAGTACGATTTGCTCTACGAGGTGCAGAGTATGCAAATCATGAACCATCTCTTGCGCATTGCTGTTCATATTTTCAATCTATATTGATTCTTTATTCTCTAGCAATGCCATGTTTAGATCAATCTTGTATTAATTGTTTCTAGCAATATATTGATCTAAAATCTGCGTATTAGATCTAGATTTCAATAGACAATCATATAATTTTTAGATCGATTTTTGCTAGATGGATTAGAAATCGTAATCTCATATAGACTAGCCTCGTAGGCACGGCGGCACGCCGCGCCAGCCACCGTGTGTACCGAAGTAAAAGAGGCGATAATTCGTGGTGAGGTTAAAAAAAAATTCGAGGGTAAATGCGCATTTCCGAAAAAGTTAAAGGTGCTTTTCGAAAAAAATCGAGGACCTGTACGTAAATAAATGGGCCAGTATGTAAATAAACGGGGACCCGTACGTAATTTAGGAAAACGCGGGGCGCAATCCTGCAAAGTGGAGGGGTAAAAAAAATTTCCAGGGACCTGTACGTAAATAAATGGGCTAGTATGTAAATAAACGGGGACCCGTACGTAATTTAGGAAAACGCGGGGCGCAATCCTGCAAAGTGGAGGGGTAAAAAAATTTTTAGGGACCTGTTCGCGAGGAAAAAGGGACCTGTACGTAATTTCCAAAAAACCGAGGGAAATCGCCTCCCCCGGCCGTACACGAAACCGGGCGCCACGCGCCGGCCGGCCGAGGGAGGGGGGGCGACGTGGATAGCGCGGGGGGCGCGGAACTCCCCCGGAAATGTAGTCGGTATGATTTGGCTCTGTAAATCACGGCGAAGAAAAATTTTGCCGTTGAGGCTCCACCGCGCATGGCCCCAACGGCCGCTGCCGCACGGCCTCAGCCAAGACCCGCCTGCCTGAAACCCCGGCCGCCACCCAACGCCGCCCGAAGATCAGCTCGGCTGCCGTCGACTAACACCAAACCCAAAGCTGCGCGCAGTACCCGAAGCGTGCCCAGAGGTCCCGCTGTCGTGCACTTGACCGCCAACGCCGGTCAACGTTGCCGCGCTCCCACTCGGTTCAAAGCTGGCCATCGCCCAACTTCGGCCGCCGCACGGCACCGACGGTAACACAAGGCTGATCCTCGGCTCTTGCCGCCCGAAGCCGCGGTCAACGCCGCCCGTGCCTGAAACTGCTGGCCGCAAAATCCCGCTGCATGCCTAAAGCCGCTGTCGTCCCGCCGCCGCGCACCTGAGGAACCGGAGCTGGCCACGCGGGTCTGCGGCCGAACCCGGCCTGCTGTTACCTCCGCACTTCTATGCTTGGGGACGTCGCTAGTCGGCGTCTCCGGACACCGCGCCCCATCGCCGCTCAACCAAAGATGGCTGCTGCCTCGTACTCCCGCGGTTGTAGCCGCCCCCGCCTTCGCGATCTAGCACTTGATCCCGCCGACCCGAAGTCGACGGCGTCGCACCAGCCACCCACGCCAACACAGCTGGCCACCGGCCCCTTCTGCGCACTCACCCGAAGTCGTGCGTCGGGCTTCTGCCGACTCGCTTGGCTCCTCCCCTCGCCGGCCACATCCGGTAGCCCACCGCGTCCGGCTGCCTCAAGCGGCTACAAAGCTGCCGCCACAAGGGAATAGGTCGCGCATAGATGGGCCGATGGGCCGGTTTGGGCCCAAATTAGCAAAAGAAGAAGAAAAATGGCCGGCAGTATTTTTGCAAGGAGAGAGACTAGTGGTTGTATGTGTTGCATTTAGAGGTGAATTGAGTGTCCACTTGTACTTGTGTAGCACTTGGTGTGGGTCAAGCAATAGGTATGGCTTGTTATTTTTGGTGGTTGCCGCCATTTAGACAACTTGGAGGAGTCAAGCTAGGTGATCTTTTTAAAAAGCTTGTGAAGAGACTCGATGTTGTTGTGAAGTTGAAGCTCACATACCTGAGGGAAGAGCTACCATTAGTGAATTCGATGTATTTGGCTTAATTGGTGGAGTTGATCCAATTCATTTTGGCTTAACGTGGATTAGGCGAGACCCGGAAGTCTTCAAACACCATGCTAGAAAGATCATATGTCATATTGTTGTTTGCTCTCTTGCAGTTTATATTCGTAGAATTGAATTTTTTGCTTGTCATCCTAGAATTGTAAACCTTAATCTAGTTTGGTTATCGGTGCACTTAGTGAGATTAGTTGATTTAACCTTTAATTGTGCAAACCCAATTTGTTTTACTTTTTCACATATAAAACTTGGGTTTGGCCACAAGGGATTTTTTAAAACTGTTTATTCACCCTTTCTAGTCATCCTCCTCGACCTTACAACCGTCGGCAATTCTTGAGAGCTGGATTCTGGTTTTATTTTTGTTTCATGCGTTGCAATTTGTGATGATCAGATGCGAGCAAATCGACCGTGCATTCTTGTTCTTGCATTGCAATTTGTGATGAATCCGAGATAAAAAAAAATCTTGGCTTGTGCAATTCCTTAAAGCTGAATCTTGAAGAACAATTCTTGGTTCGACCAATTTCATGCAAATTTTCATTGCAAAAATCTTTCAGATGAAATCCGAAAAAAAAAATTTCTTGGTTCGTGTAATTTCTTAAAACAGAAAATTTATTGGTTTACAAAATTTCGTGCAATCTTAAAAAGACACTCGAGCCACCGATCCGAGAGGAGAGAGAGGAGAGAAGAGAGACGGTGGAGAGAGGTGAGAGAAGAGAGGAGATTGAGACGTATTTGACCCATCACGAATTTTTTTTACTGTATTTTTCTTTTCACATGTGCACTAGTTTCAAAGCAAATGTGTGATGTGGATAGTATATGCGGTTGTATGTATGTGTGGTTTTGATTTTTGGGTACTTGCATGCATGATTGACACTTCGTTCATTTCGGGTAGGCCAGTTCCACGCTAGCTGCCCCGCTAGCTTCTTCTACAAAAGAGTTGGATAAACTTATCCTCCTCTTGCTCATCAGTCATCACATATGTCCGCGCGTGTGGGATCGGATCACATTTATATCTACCCTTCCATGTGCCGCCATCTATGAGCAGCTGTTGATCGATCGATGGTACAGGTACCCTACGGAAGCCAGGAAGGATTCTGCATTCTGCAACGCTGCTGATCAGCGCCACGTTGCTTTCTACCAACTTCTCATTCAAAATGCTTGTCACACTATTTTTCCTTTTTTTTTTTCAGAAATGAGAATTAAGATCTGAACTTTTTAGTTTAACATCTTGATCTCGAGCGTTGATTTACAACCGCACAATTTTGCAACGGTATACGACAGGCACCCCAAATTCGCAGCTGGCTCATCCATCGGCGTTCATCTCGAGCAGTCATCTATGCCGCCTCTTGTCTCACTATCATCCTCATCGGTCTCTCATAGAAACATAGTATTCCTGACGAAATGAATTGTCAGGAATACGCTTCTCAGTTCGGCCGACAAACCTGACAGCAACACGTTTTATTGATGGCCACCGAAAGGAATAGCCGTCGCGAATATCTTTCCTCACGGGTCACCATCAGGAAAATGGAATTTCCATATCCCTACGACTGAGGGTCATTGCTTGACGGGTCCTGTAATAGCCCAATTTTTTATTTTCTCAAAAACTTTTATTTAAAATAATTGTTTATAAATCTTCATGAGTTCTCAAAATTAATTCAAGTTAATTGAATTTTCTAGAATTATATAAAACCAAAAATGAATTTTCTATAATTAATTAAAACATGAAAGGTTTTTATCTGAATAAAAAATGATTTAATTTCCAACCAAGAATATTTTATTTGAGTACAACATGCGAATTTTGGACACATTTGGACCCCTAAACACCCGAAATTCCGTTTTTGGCCCCCAAACCAAAAACATTCCATTTCTGGACCCCTCCCAAGCGCGCGTTCACGAGCTGCCGCCACCTGTCCCGGTCGTGCGGTGTGGTACCACACGACCGCACTGTAGCACGGGTCGTGCGGTACCACACCGCACGACCGCCCTACCCTCCGCGCCGACCGCGCGACCCCTCGCCCGAACGCACGACCGAGTCCCCCAGCGCGCGTTTCTTTGCCCGACCGCGGGATTAATTCCCCGACCGCACGTCTCGCTACAGTGTTTAGGGTTTGCTGTGAGTATTTAGGTGTATATGTATTTGTAAAGTTATATTTATAATAGAAATAATTTATGTGTATGTATGAGATGATATTTGAAAAAATATGAATTTGATGTGGTACATATTTATAATAGAAATAATTTATGTGTATGTATGAAATGATGTTTGCAAAAAATATGAATTTGATGTGGTACATATTTATAATAGAAATAATTTATGTGTATGTATGAAATGATGTATTTGTAAAGTTATATTTATAATAGAAATAATTTGAACTTGTAGGGTTCCAGTGTTTAGGGTTTGCTGGAGTCCAGTTTACTGCTTGTGTAACTTTTTTGCAATTATGAAAATTAAGAATTTTGGTTGGTAGAGTACGAACGAAATTTGTGTGAAGTAATGATTAGTGTATTTGTGATTTTCATACATTGCTGACCGTGAAAAATATGTTCAACTGGCAATAATAGTTTTCGATCATGTTATGTTGTTTTATTGGAAGCATTTTAATGAAATTTTTTTGAGCACAACTGTGATATGAACAATTGGACGAAAGGAAGGAAAGTGATATTGAACACGTGGGAATGAGTGCAGGAATCGTAATGTTTATAAGTTTTGTTAAATTTGTAGTTGTAAATCGGGAAAAAATCTGATAAAATTGTGAAAAAAGTTTATGTTGATTATAAGTTGTAGATGCATAAAAAATTTTGGTAATTTTTTTAGGAACGATTGAGCGTAGAACGATCGATATATAGAGTGGTAAGTGACTTTTAGGGTTTGGTATGTTTTTAGGGTTTGCACTCCCCGTGATTTGTGTATATTTTGTCAATTTTGTAGTTGTAAGCTGGGAAAAAATCTGATGAAGTTGTAATAAAAGCTTATGTTCAATGTAAGTTGTAGATGCGAAAAAAATTTTGGTAATTTTTTTAGGAACGATTGAGCGTAGAACGATCGATATATACAGTGGTAAGTGATATTTTGATGTTACTGAGAATTCGTGTACGATGAGAACCGGTATGTTAAGAGTGTTAAATGAGTTACTACGTGAATCATGGAATGCGAAAAGACGAGATAATAAACTTCATAATACAGCTGGGAGTTACATGCCGCGTAGATTTTTATTACATGCATAACATATAGAATGATATGCGACTAACCTACCCAACTGCGCGAACGACCTACTGTGTGGACCGGGGTCACTTTCCCTTCCTTGCCCGCTCGGCGTCAAACTCCTCCGCGACCTCTTTTGCCTTAGCCGCCATTTCCCTCTTTCTCTCGCGCTCCATTTCGCGAGCCTCCCACTCCCTACGCGTGCACGCTTGGAGATGAGCTTGCGTCTCGCGTTGTATACACAGGGTGTGCTCGTTCTTGCAGCGCTGCTCCTCCAGCAACTCTTTGTCCCGTGCGACATTCTACTCCTCGAAGTTGAGGGTCCATTGGTCCGCAGGGTGGATCTCAAGATCGATCCATTTGCAGTAGCCACACAGGGGCTCCGGAGACTGTAAATACAGGGGAGAGATTGTTAGTGCATGCTATGAAGGAGAAAAGGTAGGGGAAAATGGTGCATGTGGTCGTTACCGGCTGCCGATAGGTTGCGGTGTCAAAACGGCAGTTGGGGTAGTCACTGGAGTAGTTTGCGCAACCCCAGTAACGCATACCTAGGCTGATGCGGGCTTAGACTTGAAGAACTTGCACGTGTCCCTGCACCAACAAAGGGGTGTGTCTCCCCCCAGGTGGGAGTTGCGGCGAACGCTCGGTGGCGACGTCCGGGATGGGGTTGTTGCTACGCGGCCGCTCATTGCGGGGAGCTGACCTCGTAGCCGCAGCAGCCCTTGCTTGTTCCTCGCAAGCCGGGGGAGCTGACCTCGTAGCCGCAGCAGCCCGTGCTTGTTCCTCGCGAGCCGCAGTAGCCCTTTCTGCCTTCTTGCGGGAGGACTCCTCCCTAGCCTTCCTAATTTTCTCATTTATGAGGTCCGCGATTTTTTGCCATTCTTTCATATTCTTGTTGTTCATCTCGACGTGGAGAAGGAAGGTATGATGTAGTGTTAGATTGTGTAGTGTTCTCTTACAGATGCATTGCAGCTCATTTTATAAGCCAAATCAGAGGCATGTGATTTATTTTTGGTCGCTGCGCAAAGCTGCCCTCTTTTGTCATGTCACCTGGCAAAAGTCCTCTCTTTTGTCATGTCTCTGCACAAAGCTGCCCTCTTTTGTCATCTCACTGAGCAAAGCTGGCCTATTTTGTCATCTCACTGAGCAAAGCTGGCCTATTTTGTCATCTCACTGAGCAAAGCTGGCCTATTTTGTCATTTCACTGAGCAAAGCTGGCCTATTTTGTCATCTCACTGAGCAAAGGTGCCCTATTCTGTTATCTCACTGCGCAAAGCTGCCCTCTTTGGACATCTCACTGAGCAAAGTTGGCCTCTTTTGTCTTCGCACTGAGCAAAGGTACCCTATTCTGTTATCTCACTGTGCAAAGCTGCCCTCTTTGGTCATCTCACTGAGCAAAGCTGCCCTCTTTTGTCATCTCACTGAGCAAAGGTGCCCTATTCTGTTATCTCACTGCGCAAAGCTGCTCTCTTTGGTCATCTCACTGAGCAAAGCTGCCCTATTTTGTTATGTCACTGAGCAAAGCTGGCCTCTTTTGTCATGTCACTGAGCAAAGCTGGCATGTTTTGTCATGTCCCTGCACAAAGCTGCACTCTTTTGTCATGTCACTACGCAAAGCTGGCCTCTTTTGTCATGTCACTGAGCAAAGCTGCCCCGTTTTGTCATTTCACTGCGCAAAGCTGGCATATTTTGTTATCTCACTGAGCAAAGCTGCCCTCTTTTGTCACGTCTCTGTGCAAAGCTGTCCTCTTTTGTCACGTCTCTGCGCAAAGCTGCCACCTTTTATGGGTGTATTGTTGTACCTTGTACCCGTACGCACGCTTTCTTGTCTTCGTTGTTGTGTTGATGGTGTGGGGTGCAGACTTGTGTTCTCTTTCAATATTTTGTGTACGTGCAATGTATGTGCTGGTTCGTGTTGTCATTGCCTGATGCCTTCTTACTCTGTGATCTTTGTGCGTGAAGCTGCCCCCCACACAACCTATAAAAGGGAGCCATTCCTCAGCTAGTCCCTTGCCTTGTTATCACTCACGTCGTGAATTAGTTGTTCCCAATCTTTGTAGTTTTCTTTCGTGCTCACTCCCCCGGACTAGGCAATGGGTCAGCTCAGCAACTCTTCATCGGCACCCACGGTGATTTGCCCAAAATGCAACACGGTTGTTAGACGTAAGACCTCACAGACGGCCGCAAATCCTGGGCGGCACTACTACAAGTGCCCCTATCACTCGGTGAGTAAGATTGTTTCGGGTTCATTCAAATCGTGGTGGTATGTTTAAAAATCTTCTTCTCATGGAATCATAGTAAGCCCCTGGTGGTTGCCGATTTTGGGTGTGGGAGAATGAAATGGGCACTAGGACAGACATTGTTCGCCATGAGAGAGTTGTCGTCGGGGGTTGCGACCTCGTCGGGATGCGGCATCGTTTCGATAGACTGGAGTGGAAGATAAATTTAATGTTGTGTGCTATTTTCTTTCTTGTGTTTATTGTTATCGTCAAGTTGTAGTGCTGAAGGTTCTCGTCGTGTATGTTGGTAATGTTTTATGCTATGTTGTACCTTGTGTTTGTTGTTATCGTGTCTTCTCCCGCTGGAGAGTTAATGTATGTATGTGTAATGCATGCTGTGAGGTACAGTGCCCACATGCGTGCATACTTGTCATATTAGAATGAAGCCTTAATTGTAGTTCAAATAATTTCATAAGCACTGAATAGTACGAACACAGGAAACCATGTGACGTTACACAATCTGAAGTACAGTAAACGCATTATGAATCTCGTTGTCGTCTCCTCGGACGGCGTATGTTATCCTCCGACGACCACGCATGGCATTGGTGGTGCTCATCCCAACGGGGGTCTAGCAACTCGAACGCCATGTCCTGCCAAAGAAGGATAACAAGTGAGTCTAAATTTATAACAAAATGTGCAACAAATGACAACATAATTAACAACAAA
Organism: Dendrocalamus latiflorus; assembly: GCA_017311315.1. Classification (NCBI taxonomy): domain Eukaryota; kingdom Viridiplantae; phylum Streptophyta; class Magnoliopsida; order Poales; family Poaceae; genus Dendrocalamus; species Dendrocalamus latiflorus. The sequence goes on along the minus strand of CM029650.1, from coordinate 20,351,314 downwards.
TGTAACGATAGGGAAATGTACGGAATGTACCAAAACATACATAAAATGTGCACACGAATAAGACCCACACGACTAGGAAACATATGGAATGTACGAAAACATACATAATACGGTAATGTGCACGACATAGATACATGGAGCCAACAATGCAGCGTACACCTCCTGAATAATGCAGGGTACATCGCAACGCACAGAACACATGGAAGCAACAATTGGTATAAGAAAACATTGTGGTTGGTACTATGGAGTGTTGCTTGATGCCGGCCTGTTTGGGCACTGGCTGAGGGAGTGGCCAATCGTCTTGCATAGCCTACACTTCGGGCGCCGAACACGATCCCCTCGCTGGCTGTCATCCATGTCATTGCAGATGCAATGGCTTTGTCGTCTTTCACGACCGACATGCTTCAGTGCATCGTTGGGCACCCACTTTATCTCCCCTGACCATAATTCCCTGTAGTGCATGTCTACCCGTAGGAATGGAACTCTGCACTCCAGGTTGCATACAAGTGCTGCATGTCGTAGTACTTGGAGATGTACTGTGTCGACGCCTGGTGCCATACAGCGCAGGCCGCGTACACATGGGAGAATGGCTTGTGCAGAAGTTGGGGCTTGTTGCAGGTGCAAGATGCTTTATCATCAATCGTGCATACCTGCTTGCGCTCCCCTCTAATGTGACCCATGACATACTTCTGCCTGAGGCGGACCTCAAACTTCCTCCTTAAGCCATCAATGGGTTGAGCAATGTGGGATCGACCCTTCTCCATCTTCCTGTCCATGAAGGCCTGCATGACCTCAGAGTATTGCTTCTTTTCATCCAGGTGCTTCTTCGCCATCATGGCTCTATTCACAAAGTACCCGACGGTACGGTTCCAAGTCTCGCCCACGATTGCCGTTATCGGCAGGGATCTGACGCCCTTCAATACACCATTGTAAACCTCGGATATATTGGTTGTCATGATCCCATACCTTGCCCCACCGGTGTCGTGCAACAAAGACCACATTTTCAAGTCAGGTGCATTGGACTGAAACCATTGTGTGAATACCCCGACTCTTGTGGAGCCCGCCCTCCACGGCCCCCGCTTCTGTATGCACATGCTTGGTAGCCTCCTGATCGAGCTGCCTCCACAAGGTGTCGAACTTCTGTTTCTGGTTCTGCATGCATAGTTTCTTGAACATCTTCATTAGGTCCTTGCTACGGAACCTTCTGTGGAAGTTCGCTGCAATATGTCTCATGCACCAACGGTTCTTCACATCACTCCATTGGAAGGGGCTGCGTCCCATTCTGCATCGTTCGCAACGCAGACAGCAAGCCTGCATTGCGGTCGGAGATGACACACACTTCAGGGCGTTCTTGCACTATGGCCTGCTTCACACTGGCAAGGAACCAAAGCCAGCTATCCGTATTCTCGTTCTCCACAATTGCAAATGCCACTGGGAGTAACTGGTCATTTGCATTGGCTGCAACTGCGGTGAGGATAGTACCCTTGTACTTGCCAGATAGGAACGTCCCATCTATGGTTAGCACTGGACGGCACCACCTGAACCCTTGTATCGCCTGATGGAAGGCCCAGAACACTCTGTCAAGAATGAAATAATTCGGGCCCTCCGTAGGATGAACCCTCTCCTGCTTGTTAATATACGTGCCTGGGTTTGATTGTAAAATTTGCTGCAGCATTCTTGGGACCAGGTCGTATGCCTCTTCGTACATCCCATGCATACGGTGCAGCACCTTTCGCTTCGCCCACCATACCTTCTTGTAGCTCACTTCGATGCCCGCCATGTTCGCTACTTCTGCCATTAGAATCTTCGGGGAAATGGACACATCCGCCTGGGTGAGGTGGGTGACTAGCTCCGCAACATATGATGATGTCATGTTGCGGTGTCTATGTACTTGCCCGCAAGCTCGCAACTGTGATCTTGCAGCACCGTTATCCGAAACTCCGTGCCAACGCCCTTGTACCGTTGTGCACGAACTTTACCAGGACAGGACCCGTCGACACACTTCACAACGTACGTGTCCGGTTTTGACTTGTGGACCCGATACGTCCGGCTTATGTTGACGACATGTCTATCAATAGCCTGCTGGACAGCACTCTTATTACGGAAGCACTGCCCCAAAATGAGTGCACCCTCGCTGAACCCCCATTCTCCCTCCTCCGCCTGTGGCAGAACTAGGGCTGTCGCTGCATTGTCGTCCAGTCTGGACGACACGTACGCACCGTCCGTGGTCACAACACGACCTACCACCCCTCCAGTTGCAGCTTCGCCATCCTCGTCCTTTCCAGAACTGCCTGTTTCCACCTCCTCATCCTCCTCACTGCCCACTTCTTCCACCTGGTCCCCAAGGTACTCATGACAATCAATACGGGCGGCCCACCACCTCTCGTCCACACCTTCGTTGGCTTGGAAATTCTCCGCACGCCTCCTGACGTCTTCATCATCCACTTCCTCGCCCACATGTTCTCCCGCAGAAGCGTCTTCATGACCGCCGGAGATGAACCCAGGCACTACATCTCCACCAGCGGCATCAGAACCAACCATGGCTGATGATTCTGCCCTCTCCACGAACTGGACATACACCATTGGCCTGCCATATATCGCAGCATCAGGGTTGCACACGACCTCCATGTAGTTCGCCCATGAGGTGTCATTGGTCACCTTCAGAAGTTGTCATATGCTCTCCATTCCATCACCCACCATTGAGGCATAGACTGCCTCAATCCGTAACTTATTCCTTGCGGTGTGTCGATCGAATGCCGAACGGACACACCTCCGTAGCTCAGACAAGCTCATGGTGTTTAGACCAGGTGCCTAGATCACAGTCCGGTCGCAATTTGACAGGTCCGCCCCATATGGCCCATCACGTACGAGACCACTCCCATAAAAAACGAACATGTCTTGAATGTCAGCAATTGCGTACCTACCATAAGTGCATAATCAACCATTTTAGTACACAACATGTAACAATCGTACCATTAAACAAATTCTAACATACATCAAATTACATATTCATTTCATTTTTATTTGCATTGGTCTTATTTATAAAATTTCTTTCGTAAAATTTCTTTCGTTAAGTTTTACTTAATGCCGGCTTCCACTAACCAATTTCAATTCCATTTTTCCCGATTAATGCAAAATTTCCATAACTTAACTTTCTTCCTAATGCGGCTTTCACTTATAAAACTTTACATAAATCAACAAAATAAATCTTTGTAATTTCATGTCCTCAGTTTATTTCATTTCACTATACCTTCGTACTACTTTCCTGGTATTTCTATTATAATAACCCAAATTTATTCCCAATTTTAATTTCACACGTTGCCTACGGGCATTTACTAAGCCTACTAATTATCCAAATTGTCTCTAAGCTAAGTACTGTTGCTATCACCTACAAATGCTCCAATATAAATATGTACTTTTTCAACACCTACACATGTAAGCACATATGTTCACCAAAAACTAACTACATTACAATACGTAACTTCAACATAAAATACGACATTATCTACACTACAATAAAGCATGCATCATATGTGGATTTTTGCCTACAGATACACACCGTATGAGACATTAGCTTATAATACATATGTTCACATAAAGATTAGCTACAAATACATAACGTACCAAATATTGACATGGCGTATCACACATTAACATAAAATAACATTACCAAACGATGGTTTGTGCTAATGGACTAATTATGGACTAATGACATACATAAAAATTTAGTTTCGCGGGCACAAGACTTACCTCTTCTTGAAGCTCACGACATGATCTACAACTTTTATACTTGCAAAATCCGCTGATTCCAAACAAAAATAACTCAAATCTACATGTTTTCACTCCTCACTTCCCTTCACTTTCTCCCTCGCTCTATCTTCACTTCAGCTGCAAATGAGCGTTCTGGCTTCGACAGCAGTTCTTCTCCCTCCCTTGCGCTGTGGTTCCGGTTTTTTAAGTGTGCATTCAGCACTCATGGAGAGGGGGCCGTTCCTGCGCTGAAGACGCGTGTGCGAGCGGACAGGAGAAAGTAGTGCGCGCGGTGCTGCTTTCCTGCTTTCGGCGGACGGACGGGACGTGACGGAGACGTGCGGTCGGGCATGGAGTCATGCAGTCGGCAGAGGGAATTGTGCGGTCGTGCAAAGAAACGCGCGCTGGGGGACTCGGTCGTGCGTTCGGGCGAGGGGTCACGCGGTCGGCGCGGAGGGCAGGGCGGTCGTGCGGTGTGGTACCGCACGACCCGTGCTACAGTGCGGTCGTGCGGTACCACACCGCACGACCAGGACAGGTGGCGGCAGCTCGCGAACACGCGCTCGGAAGGGGTCCAGAAACGGAATTTTTTTGGTTTGGGGGCCAAAAACGAAATTTCGGGTGTTTAGGGGTCCAAATGTGTCCAAAATTTACAACATGCTTATTTATGCACCTATGAATTTTCAGATTTATTTGGTATTTAATTTTCTTTATTAATAATTCCCAAAATTTGAAAAAATCAATTCTCAATTTCTTTGCTCTATGGGCCGAATCTACTTAGCCCACTCTCCCCTCTCTCTCAACCTCTGGGCCGCAGACCATCTTCCCCAGCTCGTCCCTTCCAACCCGCTTCCTTCTCCTCGCCTAACCTCCCGGGATGAATCCCATTCTTGCTCGTAGGCTGGCCCACCTCCCTCCAAAACCCTAACCTTAGCGGGCTATGCCGCAATCGCAGGCCCAATTTGGCGCCACCATCTCTACGCCGCCACAGCACCGCTACCGGTTTCGGCATCCGTGGCAAGCACACCACCCGAGGCTATAAATAGCCCTAGGGATCCTCGTGTTGCGCACTCCAAGTTTCGCTGCCTCCGAAACCCTAAACCTAGCAGCTGGAGACTCAGCCACCACTCGAGGCGAGCTCGTCGGAGTTGCAGCCACCGTCGCCTCTTCCATTGACTCCCTTCACCGAGCTCCTCTACTGCCGGTGAGGCATCTATCTTCCTTCCCCTATCGGCCGCCTCCTTCGATCTACGCCGCCACGGATCCAAGCTGGCGGTCATCATCCTCCTAGGCCACCGCGCCGCCATGTCGATGCGCGCCATCACCTGTGAGATCTCTCTCTCTCTCTCTCTCCCTTTACCTTCTCCCCTAGCTCCGCAACCCTTCACCTGCATCGCTTCACTAGAGCCCGTAGGTGTTCCCCGGAATTTCGTCACCACCACTATCCCGATCGCCTCCCTCGAGCTAAGTTGAGCGCTCGCCATCACCGACATTGACCAGAGCCCGAGTTACTCGTTGTCTCCGCATCGGTACTGCCCTCAGCTCTCACTGGCACAGCCACTCACTGGAACCGCCTCGCCCTTCACTGGAGCTTCGTCGGTTGCTGCTCGCCATCAACGGCGTCTAACCGAGGCACCGTGCCCTCCATTGCCATCCCTTGTCTGGCTTTCTTGTGGGCCCTCCCCTCTACTCTCCCTTTCTCTATGTCAGTTGGGTCCCACATGTTATCCACACTACATTAACCCTAAATGCAATCTCCCTATCACTTATATGCGGGCCAGCATGTTAGATCAACCATGGTCAAACCCCTCTCCATGAGCGTGGTCCACTGTGGATTGAAGCAACCCATTGACATGGTCCATACCCTACTTATCATTCCTTCTATATTTTCCAAAATTCTAGAAATTCCAAGATTCTAGAATATGTCCTCAACAGCACCTGTCAGTGACCCACACTCCATTTTCTTTTTCATGAATTTCCCTCTCGACCAAACTTCCAAAAGCTTGTTCCCCCCTCATTCGAACTCCAATTGACCTCATTCTTGTCTCTAAATTCAAGCCCTAGCTTTCGGTACCCTTTATTTTAAATTTAGATTTTATTTAAATTGTCTTTTTGAATTTTGTTTGTATTTGTGTTTTCTCTCTCATTAGATGTTGACTTTTAGGGTTTGTTCGAGTTTAAAAGAGTTGAAGGTTAATGAAGTTGAATACTATAGGTAAAGGAACAACAACATAGCTGTAGCAAAGCTAGTTGTGCTATCCTGGTCATGTTGCACTTAGTTTCTAGGAGCATCATCATAAGTGTCGTGATCTAGTTCCCTAGGTTCCAAGTTAATTGAGTGAGCGAGTGTGAGCATAAACCACCGTGCTCTAGTAGCTAACACACAAAATGAATTTATATAGATGCATGGCCTCGGAGCAACAACTCCTAGATCCTCTGTATAAATCGCACTAGTCCAGGATCAGCCGGTGCATATAGTGGTAACAGGGATACATATCAAGCGCACAGACAAACTATATTAATTAAAAGAGTATGACCTTATGGCCAAAGTTTACATCGACAACCCATAGGCTAAATTTAAATAATAGCAGTGAAAGAAAACACTAAAGCGGAAGAAGCCCACTGAGACGGCCCACAGGCAAACAACAGTAAGACGTGGCCTACTTGTCCAGGTGCTCACTATAGTCGCATTTGTCCTCCTCTAAGACGAGATAGAAAGGGTGAGTACAAATTTGTACTCAGCAAGTCACACGGGAGAATGCATTATAATGACAAAAGCAACAAAGAAAGGCATATAGGGTTAGTTTGAGCGTAAAGCAGCATTTAAAGAAATATATATATAGTAAATAAGTATAAAAATGTTGAATTTAATATAGTAAGTAAAGACAAAAATTTGAGCAAAATAATAATATCATTGGTGCAGGGACCGACCTAACACCAACCTAACCATGAGCATCCCATCCGGACCATCCTTTCCAAAAGATCTCATATAGATTCCATCCATCCATAAGCCTATTAAAACCATTTTGAGAAACAAAGTCTAATCCATGAAAAAATTTTACTTAGCTTGCCCATGACCATGGGCACAGCTATCTAGGATAGTTTATACACTCTGCAGAGGTTGTAAACATTACCCACAAAACCTGATCATCCCATATTGCCATCGGATAAGCATACTTCCTTTGGTGTACGGCGAGGAGATCATGACAAAGCCTTTACAATGCAAAGTTGTCAACCTAGCTACGCCTCCACTATGATTTCATCCCAATAAGGAATCAACAAGATCAGGAACCCCTCTTGTGTCGTGTGAGACTTCTCATGGTCTACGCCATGCTCACATTCAACCTATAACAAGATTTAGATTAAGACCCACAAATTAGTCAGTTAGAACTGTCCCATACCAGTCTTGTAGTAGTACAAAAGGACTTTATAGTAGTACTTCATAGACCGGTTCTTAATTGACTTAGACACTTCCCACATACTCCTTGTTCCTGGCTTCACCATTGTGTCATCGAACAACAACGTGTTCCAGCAAACACCCATCACCTAACCATTTGCCTAAGTCTACACCAAGTTTTTATATTTTATTTTCAAATATTCCATAGACTTTCTTGACTCACCGAAGTCATGAATACATTTTAAAAGCTCATTATTTTATGTGAAAAGGTTATCCGAAATCTAAAGTTATATCTATGCAGATATAAGCATTTGCTACAAAAATTCTCTAGTCATACTAGTGTACTAACTAAAGTTTTATTCTAGGGTGACAAGATATCGGGGAATCAATATCAATGGAGGTATTAACAAGTAGGCATTAACTAAATTGAAATACGTTGAATAAAAATATGCATGCAGAATAATTTAGAGCAACATCATTTTATTTCACAATCTGGGATCAACATGATCAAGATGTGCGGCTGCCTTGCTCTGTAGTTTGATGCAAATCATCGAAGTAAAACTCTTCAAAATCGTCAGTCTACACATGAAAATACCTAAGCAAACTCAAATAAATTCAAATAAACTCCAAATATTAAAAAGGAGGGCACAAAATGGATAGATTGCTATTTTTGATGATTTTAGAAATTTGAACGTGCTCAATTGGAGTAAGGACAAGATTTTTGGAATTATTTTTCTATTGGAAAAGATATTTATGATGTCAGCCCTAGGATTTTCATTTTTGGTTGAATTATTTTCCTAAATAAAATTGGGTTTATGATGTCATACTGATGTCAACCCTAGGTTGACTTTTTGGACCAGAGGCTGACAAATGGGCCTGGCCCATGTGGATCGAGTCCATGAACCTAAGAAGGGCTAAGGTGGCAGGGAGGGTGGTATGGTGTTTACGTGGTAGATGACGGGGCAATTGGATGACACATGGCAAAACATGGCATGAGAGGGCTCGTGTGCTGACGTGGTAGGCCACATGGCGCTGACTTGGTCAAAGCGGCTGACGTGGCGGCTAGCTGGTGCACACATGGGTCTGGTGGCTGATCAGTCTTGATGATTTGACGTGGCCATTGACTGTGCCAGTTTTCACTTGCGTGGTGCAGACATGTGGCATGACACCTCACTTGTGCGGTCTGAGGTTGCCACCGGCCAATGGTGGCGCATGGGGCCGATGACGGTCAACAGCGGTTGCAAATGAGAGAGGGGAGGCTCGGGATCTCATTTCTAGCTGGCGTGGTCCTCGATGGTGAGAGGAGGTGGCCAACAACGTGAGGAGGGCGATGGCAGCTCTCTAGCTCCGATGAGTTGGCAGCTCCGGCGGTGGAAGGGTATGGCGAGGAGGTAGACGGGGTGCGCACGGTCGCGGTGGAGCTGAAGAGGGAGACGATGTGCCTTGGGGTGACCGAGGCGATGATAATTCTTCACCGGAGAGGGCCGGCGGTGCAGAAGGAGGCGCATGACGTGGGGGTCACTCGGGCCTCAGGAGGGAAAATGAGAGGTGGAGAGGGGTGGCATGGGGTGAGGAGGCGCCGGTGGTGGGGTTTATAGGGTAGGGAGGGGTAGAGTTGGGACTAATTTCTTGTCAGACTTTGAGGGGACGGCGGAGATAGCGGACATTTAGGGTAGGGAAGACGTGAGGAAAGGGGAAGGTCGGCATGGGAAGAGGGGGTGGTGCATGGAGTGAGGAGAAGGAAAGGAAGGGCGGCAAGAAAGGGAGGTGGGCGAGAGCTCTGCGAAAATGGCAGCGGTGATGCGTGGGAAAAGAGGGGGGCGGAGGAAGAAGAAGGCGGGCGGGGGCTGCCAGGTGGGCCCAACAGGCGTGGTGGGAGAAGAGATAGAAGGGGACGGGTGAGATCGCGCAACGTAGCCGGGATGAGAGGATCCGGCGATCAGGAGTGGGAGAGGAGAGAGAGAGAGAGAGAAAAGAGGGGGCGGATGGTGGAGGACATGCCAGGCGGCAACAAGGGCGAAATTGTCCACGCGTCACCCCGGGGTGAAGGCGGGCGGGGGTGGATATCGAGCCAACTGCTCGTCTTATCGAGCTTTTTCTAAAATTGGCATATTTTGATTTAATATCATTTTACGGATAATTTAAAAGTATTTTTAAAAACGAGCTAACGAGCCGAGCTTGAGCAAAATTCAAATTCATTTGAAATCAACTCATTTTAATGTTTAACCAATTAACAAGTATAATTGAAGTAATTTTGAACCGAGCCAACGAGCCCACTAACGAGCTTTTTTTAGGCGGGGATTTAAGTATTTATTTTTTGTTTTGATTTTTCAGAAACCTGAGAAAACTCAAAAAGGCTCAGAAAAATACCAATAAATTCTAAAATTTCCATACAAATTCATATAAATTCATGAAACCATTTTGGACTTAGGAAAACTATTTCCAACATAAGTTGGTTTTATATTTTTATACTGAAAATACTTTTGTATTCTTAAAATTGATTTTAAACTCCAGAAAATCACAGAAAATTCAAATAAAAGCCAAATGAGTTCAAATAATTAATTTCAACTAGGATTTTTATATAAATTCAAAATATCCTTTATTTATTTGTATTTTTATGCTTTACTTAATTTACTTTTCAAAATCAAGCCTTTAAAAGTAGAAAACAAGCAATTAAAATTTTCAAAATTTCAGGCAACCAAAAGCATTTATTTTTATTTTAAACATGGTTCTATCCATCAATGCTAGTTTTTATTATAAGGGTTCCATCCACCCTATATAATCATTAGGTTTCATCCACTTAGGGAAAGTCGAATTCAGGGTTCCATCCACCCGACAAGTTTTCATCCTCACCCACAAAGTTTTAGAAATAGAATTAACTCGAGTAAGTTCCCATGCCTGCCCATGACTATAGATATTGTTGTTTCAATAGTTTTCACTATACAATGCATCTCCCAATGAAGGTTACACCCGCTAAGGTTTTATCTTAGTAGGGTTACGTCTGCCCTCACCAAGACCCCCTCTTACGCTACACGGTGGCTTATATCGAATGACACGACTCATGTCCACGACAGCTTATATCTAGTGACACGACTTGTGGATCACTCCAATGGTGCAACCCGCACTGGTAGATGCAAATTAGTTAGCTAGGTTATACCCATTATAGACTTATGGTTGCACTATTTTATATTGGGAGGTCATCACATGATTTGGTCCTCAAAACTATCTGGGTAGTTCTACCAAAAACCACACATTCTCATGCTTTATCCACGCCAGCCACTCTTACCACCTGTCCAGATATATAAAGGAAGTTTTAGGGTTTTGAGAAGCATAAAATTAGGTTATCCCAATATCCTAACCATTTTCCCTCCAATGGCTACCCAAAACTAGTTTCATGTTTTGGATTGATGTTAAGGCAATTTGTTGCCCCAGGTATCTAAGCAGTTCTAAGCTTGACGCTTTATATACAATGTATAACTATTATGATTACCAGTAGAATTTCTAGGGTGACAAGGATTAAGGATTCAAGTATTTCAAGTAGTAGGATATAGTAGTAACACAATGATTAGGCATATATCTAAAATCTTAAGATGAATATAATTTGCATAATAAATAATTACATGCCATTTGATAATTTAAACAGAAATAACATGCATAAATTGTAGATTCAATATAATCAAAGTATTGACTCACCTTGCTCATGAGTAGCTTGATCTTGAGGGTCCTGGCTTGCTTCTACTTCTTTTTCTTCTTGAGCTTCGTAAGCTATTAAAAGATTGTGCAATTTTTTGAATAAATACTAGCAAAATAGAATCAAATTCAATTGAAAAGTCAAATGAACTCCAAAATTCTTGATTTTAGTTCCATTAGAAATATTTTGAATTTAGAAAAATTTAAATATAAATTTTATTAAATTGGACTTAAGACGAATGTTAATGGACCATTTGAACTCAGGCCCATTGTCGAATCCAACTCAGCAATTGTCAAATCCTACTCAGCCGAAAAAGGGGTCCTTATGTATGGCGGCGAATGATAATGGACCATTTGAAGTTTGAGTTTAAAATAATGCTACAAAATAATAAAAGAGAATTTTTCTCTCACTGACAGGTGGGGCCCAAGGATTTTAGTTTTATATTCTATTGGAAAAGACCACAATGCATGGCAGGTGGGGTCACTAGCGGCTGACAGGTGGGACCTAGACACTATAGGAATAATGAATCGGGCCCACATGTCAGTAGCTCATATTTGTTTAGTTGGTTTTAAAGGAGTTTTAAAAAAGTAAGGGACCCACATGTCATAGAGTCTAAGCTTTAATTAAAATGGGGAGGGCCCGCATGTCAGTGGGTCATTAGCCAATTAAACGACAGCCATTAATGTTAAGCTAATCACGTGTTTAAACTAATCATGCACCACAGTGTCTTCTTCCTCCCGCCGAGGGAAACAACGCTCACCACCAACGAGGGGAAGGACAGCGGCCGGAGAGCATGCTCAAAATGGAACCCTCACCACCACGCACACCTCCATGCTAAGCTTCACGACCAAATTCGACTCGTGCAGTGGTCGATGACGAGCCCGAGCAGCGGCGAAATAGGGAGCATGGCAATATAGCAAACGATGTCGACTTAAGCCAATTTAGCGTGCTAGGAGCATCTATAGTCTACCATGAGGTTACCTAAAGGGTCAACAGAGCCTAGGGATGATTAAGGCGACATAGCAATGAGAGCTTGAAGCAGCAAAGGATTGGAGCACGGAAATGACAAGCTACAACAGTCTTCGTCCTAATTGGCGAGCATGGAAGGTATTAGGAAGGGCCAGGGATGCTCTCAAAAAAGGAATTGAGTCACGGCTTACCGAAGTGGTGCAAGCAGCAGTGATGAGAGCTGGGGAAGAAAAATGGCTCCAACAAGCTTCAGCCAATGCGGGAGCAATTCCGTGGAGGGGTAGGGGGAGAGGAGTGTAGCGAAGTAGTTGAGAGGCTTGGCGGGGTATTTATAGATGAGAGAATGACCGGGCGACATAGGCCGATCATTGCGGTGCTTGTGAGGTGTCACAACAACTTCAATTCACCAGTGATAGCACAAGGATGGCCACAGGAGCTTCGAGGGGATGGCTTGCAGGTGATAAGATGGCTGGACGGAGCTTGGCAGTGCATTTGGTAGGCTCAGGGTATAATCTTTCGGCTGCAAATTTTTTTCGTTCCGGGGCGAAAGGAACGAAATAACGAAATTTCGTTTGTTTCGTCGGAAATTCGGACGAAAAAAATCAAAATTTTGATGAAATTTAACCAAAATTTGAATGAAATTTGAACAAATTTTAAATAGAATTAAATTCGGCCAAATTTTGGCCGAAAATATTATGTTTCGGGGGGGTCCGAAAGCAACGAAATTTCGGACGAAAGGCGAAATTGCGGACGAAAGATTATACCCTGGGTAGGCTTGCTCTCTCAACGTTCCTCAACACAGTGGTTAATCGATGCGACGACGAGCCAGGAGAGAGGCCAGTGTGACGACCAGTGTCTGGGCGCGAGTGAATGCAAGAGATGATAGGGCAAGGGAGGGGCGGCCTCGTTCAAAGGTTGCGGTGGCCGCACGATGTGGTCAGTGCAAGCGTGCATGGTGCGACGCACATGCAGGATGGCAATGGCGCTAGCGTGCACGACAGATGGTTGGTGAAGGTGAGGAATGGTTCATGTGCGTGCTAGTTGGGCTCAGGCGTGACTGGGCGGCGCAAAACCCCAGGCGATGGCACGGCTGGCGCGACGCGGGCACAGTTAGTGCGTTTAGGGCATCTGTAGTGTATGAAAAGAGGAGGTCTTAAGCCACCTTAAGGTCAACCTTATACATTACAGGGGTGACCTTCAGCAGACCCTAAGCAAAAAAAGCTTAAGGCTGGTCCTCAAGCTAAAGACCTGGCCATAAGCATTAAATACAATTTTTCTTTATCTGCCAAGTGGGACCGTCTTAAGGCCCCTTGGGTTATATACACTATAGAGTTGGTCTTAAGGTTTAGATGGGACCCACCTTAAGACCCTTTGGGTTATATACACTACAGATGCCCTTATTTGGCATGCCTTGTGTGCTCTGGCTCAGCTAGTCTAAGCCAGGGGCAAAGGGTTGAGGAAAATGGGCATGGGCCAATCTGGCCAGATGGGCTAAGCCAAACCTATTTCCTTTACTTTATGATTTTTGATTTTTTCAAATTTAAATTTAGGATTTAAATTCAGATTCTAAATGAACTATAGCACATTTTTGGAACCAAAATTGAGGTTCATCCTGATTCTATTTCACATTATAAATTTCAATTCTTCAAGGTCCCATTTACTTGCTTCTGAATGACATTTGGATCGGGAGTTTTCAATCTTTTAAATAGAGTTGAATTTTTAAGCCTTGGCTTTTGTATAATTGAGTTCGTGACTTTTATTCCTTGAATTAAATTCCATTTATTCATTTTAGGATTAAGCTCATGATTTTACTTAGTAAGTCGCAGCTCAACTTTAAATTTGCAACTTCACACCTAGCTGTTGTTTAGCAAGATTTTTACTGCAAATTTCTCTGCTTTATTTTCTGGATCATCTTTTTAGATTCAAATTTTAATTCAATTTAGTTTTACTAATGTAACATCCTGAAAATTTCAGATTTGAAAATATGAATTTCTTGAGATATTTTTGCAATATATTCAATTGGAATTTGGATTTCATGGTGTTTTCCAGAATTTGGTTGAGAGTTCCAAAAAAAAAAATTTTAAGAGAGAAAAAAAAAATTTATTAATAAGAAATGTCACAAGGAGAATATGTAAATAATGGAAACTCAAAATTTTTAAATACGAATATGAGAAGATGATCCAGAGAAAGCTGAGGTAACAAAATATGAATGTTTCATTATGAAAATAATAAGTGTAAAAGGGCAACAAAAATAAATATATAAATTATAAGCAAATAGGTATACAAAATAAATGTGCAAATGAATAAAAATATATATATACAAGAATACATATACAAATAAAATAAATATAGAAATACCTATACAAAATTAGACATAAACAAAAATATATATACATGTGTACATATATCTATACATAAATACATATGCAAATAGATGCAATAATAAAATGAAAAAAAAGGGAAAGCCATGGGGGCCAGACCGGCCGATTGACTCGGCCCAACCCCACCCCCACGCGCAGAGCTCCTCCCTCCCGTCTTCTCTTCTTTTCCCCAGCGCCTAGCTTCCCCTTTCTAATCTCCGCTCCATGGCCGACATTGAGCCGCGTCGCCTTCTTCTCTCCGCTCTGCACCGAATCCCGCCCGGATCTTGCCACCCTGTTCCCTTCTGCTCTGCAAGCGCCGCTCGAGCCCCGCGCCTGCGCATCGAGCCCCACACCGGGTCCTTACCCGGTGGATCTCCATGCCGCCGCCCGGTCCTCCGCCGTCCCCGCCCGGCGCCTGCCTCCTCCACCGCCTATAAAGGCCACTGGAGCGTACCAGCATCTTCCTCGCGCTCCCCTCGTCCTTCCACCACGAGTAATTGTTCCAATTCCTCCCGAGCTCGCCGGAATCCCCTTTTTCTCAAACGCCGGCCGCCGCCGCCATTACTACCGTCGCCCCCTCTTTGGCGAATCCCGGCCCGATTCCTCTCGGTGGGAGCATCACCTCGGCGTCCCGACTCCACCCCGACCGCCAGCCGAAGCCTCCGCTGCCCGTGCATCGTCGGCACCGTGTGTATGCCGCACCGCCATGGAGCTCCGCCGCCGGCACAACTCGGCCTCCCGCCGGTCACCCCAACCACTCCGGTAAACTCCTGTACCATCATGCAAGCTCATGCGCGCCCCATCTCTTTCTTTCTCCTTTCCGGTCACCGACGCCCAATGTACCCTCACCGCCGGCCGCCTAGAGTCGCCACTCACCCGCCTTGGCGCCACCTCGACCGAAGCCCTGCCACCCTGAGCCTCCTCGTCGCCAGGGCATTCCATTTCACTTGACTCCGGTGCCTCCCCTGCTGCCCTTCGCCGGCGCCGCCGCTCTCTTCTCCCTGGGCGAGCACCTCCCCGGTTCCCTTCGCTCCTGCCCCCTCGGTTCAGCCAGCCACAGTGGACTTCTTCTCTGTGCTTCTATTATGACATATGGGCCCCACTACAGAATTAGCATCTACCAAATGGGTATCACCTGCATCCTCTCAATTTACTTCATGGAGCAATTTTAGAATATGTATTGTAAATGAAAATGGGAGTAAAATTTGATTGTGTGATTAAACTAAAAAGCTCATGAATAAAGTTACAAATTTAAGTCTGATTAATGGCATGTAAAGACACATTGTAAGAGTAGGGAGATTACTTATAAAATTTCATAATGAGAAAGTAGTTGCAAATGGTAATGGGGACTTACACTTATAAATTTATCTTTAATGAATTTCTTGATAACAAAAACATAATAACAAACTAACATATAAATTCTTACGTAAGACCAACACAAAAATGCATGTTCTATTTCCAAATAATAATAAAATTTATAGGGATTCACTGGAGATTGATGTTAGAAATAGAATATGTGAAATTAATTGTAAGATCATCTTTTGTAAAATTAGAAGTTAATAGAAGTGGATCCTAGATAGTTAAAGTTTCATATTTAAGGCTTCTATAAAGATGATTTTGATACACTCAAATTGATGATTCAGCCAATCGAATCTTAATATCACCATCTATCGGGAGCTTAAGTGGTCTAAACATTATATTTCACCCCTCGATCTAAACCTATTTATACAAACTAAGCAAATAGATTTAACAAGGTTATGCCACATAAAATATTGACCAGGAGATGCTCATCTCTAAAATCATGCCATCTCTCTTATTAATGCATACAATAGTCTTTGCCTTCCATCTGAATCTCCAAACCCTATCTCAGAATTCAAATGTTGTAGTTGGAAATAATTAATACTAAGAGAATTAGCTCCATCGAGACAATCCCCCTTTAACTCATGATTTACCCACTCAATAGAAGGCCGGTTGTGAATAGTAGATTAGTTAAGTAATAAAATAACCCGCTTTGCCCATAATAATAGTTGGTTAAATGATTAACTCCATACTTTAATTAAGTTATTAAAATTATTGATTCTTTAAGTTGACAGTTGCAATCATAGATAGATACTACCACCTAACATATCAACCATGAAGCGCTAATTCAATAAAAAGGCAGACCGCTAATAACAAGATTGGATAGTTAATAAAATAATCAATCTTGTACATAATAATAATTGGTTAGTCAACTAGATTTCATATCCTAATTACGTTGTTAAAAAGCGATGATTCAGTGAAGCCGGCCGCTACTATCCCGGTTAGGTTTTTGCCACACGAAATATCAAAGCTACACCACATATATAATTATACTCATCTTACGTATCCGCATCCTAAAATCATAAAATCATGTTTCTCTGTACTACCCCGATACTTTCTTTTATCTGCCCATAAGTGCGGCCCGACTCATGGAACTTCCTTGATAAATGTAAAAATAATAAAAGAAACTATTACTAAAAGATTGATTCATCGTCGTCTACCACCGGCCTTGCCTCAAATAACCCAAATCATCTATTAACTCATAATAATACAAAAGATGAGTTTATTTGGATTTATTGGGATCTCCTGAGTTATCTGCTTTTATTTGGATTCAGTCGCTTGTCGCGTAATTAGAAATTGGGAGTCGTGAAGAATCAGTGGGTCAAGCAAGATCAAGCCCGAAGTGAAGATAGAGACCCAAAAAGCTCAAGGGAAAGCATTATGTGAGCTCAAGACCGCCGTAGACCGCGCCAGGCGAGTCAATACTTTGATCATGTTGAACCTACTTTTTCTGCACATTATTTTGTTTAAATTATCAAATTGCATGCTGTTAATTTATATGCAAATACATGCTTAATTTAAGATTCTAGGTATATGCCCATTATTGACTTGATTAATATTACATCTCCTTTGAAATATTTGAGTGTGTGAACCTTGTCGCCCTAGCAAAATTGTAATAGTAACATTTCGAAAATAAGTCCGTAATTGTACGCCCTGCTTAGTACTGCATAGATAATCAGGGGCGCTGAAATGCCCCAAACATCATGTTCACTTTTAATCATGAGAAATTGGTTTTGGACAGTCATGGTGGGAATGACTGGTATATTTTGGCATGATTATTTTATACTCCCGAAATCCCCCAACTTGCTGAAATATCTGGGCGGATTGGATCGAGGGTGTGAGTGTGGTGCAGTGGAAGCACAAAGTGGGTTAGTGGTAGACCGCCCAGATACCGCTAAGGACCGAATCTTGTCATGACCTCCTGTGTAAAAAAACAGTGCAACCACAAGTCTGTAAAATACAACTTGGCTAAGTAAATTTATCGAAATCCCCGGACTCATCTCACTGGTAGTGGATAGAAGTGGATATGCTATGGCAAGGGGGCCTGAAGGGACACCAGTGTAGGGTGAAGTTTTTCCCAGATGTTCTAAGCGTTGCGGGGACGAGAAGCCCGGCTGCGTTAGTAACTGTAGGGGAAAAACATCCCGCGCATAGATGGGACCCACCGCAAATGGGCAGTTTCCCATAAGGTGAATGAGAAAAGGGACTCGATAATTTGAAAAGTCATTGTGATGGTCTGCTCAACCACACGTCTAAGGAATCGTGTGGGGCAACGAGTTGATTGTCTCTTGTGGTGAAAGTGTACAAACTCTGCAGAGTCAAAACTATTCGAATAGCCGTGCCCACGGTCAAGGGCGGACATGGGAACTTAACCAGATATAGTTCTATTTCAAAAACTTTGTGGGTGGGAATGGAAAAGTGGAGGGCAGTGGAAAACCCTGATTTGAATTGTCTTGGGTGTCGTCCCAGTGGTAAGATAAGCGGCTATAACGCTGAAAGATGCTATATGGTGCGGATGCCATGTAACGGTGGATGGAATCTGGATCGCTATTATTATTGCATATTCTTGAACATTATGCTTTTGTTCAAAACTGCTAGGTCTCAGGAAATTTCTATGTATTATATTTTTAAACATTGGTAACATTTCTCACAAATAAAATATCAGAAAGAATAAATAGAGTCGTAAGAAAGGAAGATGACTGTTTATGGTAATCACATAAAGACGTTGGTGGATTCATGATTGATCATATGAGGGTTAATGATAGTGTGGAGTCTAGGAGAAATAAATGGGTGGAACCCAAACGGATTTATAGACTAGATAGAGGAATTATATGATTTTTGGAGTATTAGAAAATGCGAAGGTAATGGTTGGATTACAACACCGATATGAGATATAAATTCTTGGGAGATGTTGACAATATTGGGATTAATAGGATTTGAACAATTTCTAGATGGATGAATTGATTTTCTGGAAATTTGGAGGTATGAAAATAACTATAGGAGATTAGATTTGATCAATGATATTCTTGGTGGATTCATATATTAGTGAATCATAGACCTGATCAAAGATATTCTTGGAGGATATTTAATAGAGAATCCTAGATCTGATCAATGATATTCTTGGTGGATGTATACTAGCGATTCGTAAACTTGATCAATGATATTCTTGGTGGAAGTACAATAGTGAAGTAGTTAGAGATGGATAATGGATAATAAAGTTGATAATTGGGAGAGCAAATTATGGTTGTGGATCAATAACAAAAAGGATTGGATTGTTAGGGATTAGGATACAAAAGATATTGGTAGATTTATTAAGTGATATTAGATAAAGGATGACATTACCCGTTTGGGGTTCTAGGCAGCAATCGATCGGTGGATTATATAGATCATGACACTCGCTGATTGGTGATTTGGCAGAAATTGATTGGTGGGTTGTATAATTAATGAATGTCACTGTTTAGAGTTTTAGACGGCAAACCATATAGAGATTGTATGATAGGTGGAATAATTAAATGATGTCGCTCACTGTTTCGAGGGACAGATAGTAATCAATATAGAAAGAAAGAGAACAGTGGTATTTTGGTGGATTAAGTCAATCATGGCAATTGTTGTGCGGAGTTTAGGTATCAATAATAATACCATAACTAAATCATGATAATGCTACCAAAAGCGATTTTTGGCAAATAAACCAACCCGAGCCTCTCCTTTGTTAAGCCATGCATACTATTTATTTGCATTCTGTGTATTGGCTCGCGGAGCACGGGGTCGGAGTGCTCACGCTCGCTTTTGCGACAAAATTCAGAATCAGGAATCAAATCACCTCGCCTCAGTAACCAGATTGGACAAGCTGGCAAAGAAAATGAAGATGTCAAGGGCTAGGTCGCAAACCTCCAGTTGGCTGCCTGTGGGCATGTCCTGAAGGTCCCACTCGTGTGCTTCGTTCTTCCGCTGCTGCAATTTAATGATTTCGGCCTAATCGGCCCATGAGTAAGTCTACTATTTTATTTACGTTTCCGCATGATATGTATTTTGATATTCATTACTGTAACTGTGAGCACTATCTACTGATCCAGGGAATAGTGCGAAAAATCACAGAGGAATCCGGATTATAAAATCTGGGTCCTTACAACTAACTTCACTTTTTTCCCTGAATTTTATTTCTATGGATTTTATTTCTTAAGAACCTCAATCGAAAGCCAAAAAGTCCAAATGCCAATAAGATGAAAATCAAAAGGTTTCATATTTTCAGGTCTCTAGATTTTGGGGATGTTACATGCGCCATTGACTTGGGTTTGTTTGCAAGCGAGGACAGTTCGATGGGATCTAGATGCGTGAGGCGCTTAAAGGCAAGTCATTGAGACCATATAGAGTTGAAGATGAAGCACGAGGTTGCTTCAAGGTGAAGGAAGCACGAAGCTTCGTGGAAGGATGGTAGAGGGGTATTTTGCTAAATTGCCTCATATGGAAAAGTGGCGGTGTGTGAAAACTGTGGTAGTGGCCTAAGTGGATTAGATTAAGGAGTATTCAAGGAGGACATGGAATGGTGAATTCGGGCTATTGGAGCCAAGTGCAAGTTGTGCTTTGAGAAACGTGCATGTATGAGGGTAAAACTTGGTATGGTGTTAGGTTAACAGGTTCACTCATGTAAGAGAGGATGAAATCCAACTAGATGTGCTGGTTTGGGTTTCTTATAAACCTCCGCTATATAAGGAGGATGAGTGGAGAGAATTCGAGAGAGCTCTCAAGGAAGCCAAGTAGAGGAGAGTTAGGGTTCTTGGAGAGAACTCTTGAGAGATGAGTTGTGGCTATTGTGCTTGAACTTTTTATCATCCTTATGTTTTGTGAGTGGCTATAGAGTAGCTATAAATGTTCATCTCAAGTATCAATAGATATCCAAAATTCGTCCAAATCTTTCTCCTCTTTGCTAAGTGTTGGAATCTTGATTTAGTTTGGTTTTTGTTTTTTTATCCTCTCTTGTTCTTGCTATAATCCATTATGAGTAAGAGGTAGAAGGTGAGTCTAGTTGATCAATCTTTATTTATCTAGATCACTCATATAGCAAGATTTGATATCACGTCCGGGTTGGCTTGTTCTTGGCTCAAATTTGTGTTTCGTGGTCTACATAGTCTTAGCTTGAATCTATGCCTATATTAGCTTGCTATGACATGTAGGAGTAGATCTAGATCTCTTGTTGATCAGAAACTCCTCAAGCAAGAACAAATTTGGATTTCAGGATTTTGGATGTTCTTGAGATCTAGATTTTATTTTCTTCAATTTAGTAAACCAGAGCCTAAGAACATTATGATTCTTGATTGGTTTAAGTTCCTAATGTTTTAAACAAGTCTTATGCAAAATTTAGGGATGTTTAGATGAGATTTGAGTAAGTGCTTGAGATTTGAGTTTTGACCCGAGAGGTTTTTAAGTCTGGAAACAAGGGACTGGTCAATCAGTCCTAGACCTACGATGAAACCGGTCTGGTGGTCAGACCAGCCCATCTATGACAGACTGACTGGCCTTGCGCTGAATGTTGTTGATTTTGTTGGTTTAGATCTTTAGCTTTTGTTTTGTTAAGCATAACTGGTGTAATATAAATTTGGTGACTATCATAGTTACTTGAGTGAATATTTTGGATGGAGTTGTTTTTGTATAGGCTCTTATTTATCCCTGTAATCATCGTTCTCCATTCTACAATTTCAATGGAAGTTCTGGGCATGCCAATACACCCAAAACTACTTTGCCCTCGTCCAGTAATGCAAGTGCGATTGCATATTGGTCTCCCTGCATCAAGTTTTCAAAATATTAGAAAGGGCATTTCTTAGTGAAATATGCAAAGAATAACAAAAGGTTTTTGCATTAGATACCATTATCAATAAATAGAATAACAAAAATCATCTGGGTTGTGTGTTGCATTGATATCACGTGTCTGACACCATTGTCTTGGTTCTAGCATGTAGGAGTGAAGTGTTACTTCTACTTTGTTGAAGCCATGTGCCCATGTGCGCACCGTGTCGGAAGAGGGGGGGGGTGGGAATTCCTACATGGTGTTTGACAATTTAGGGCCCGTTTCGATAGGGGGATTTGAATATACCCCTTAATGTTTTCTCGTATACTAATATGAACTTTCTGGACCTTATGTATTTCATATGTAACCAAGTATATGCTTTATATGAATGGCAATGCAGGATACCAATAAAAATATTAACTTTATTATACTTATGCATTTAATAGATAAGAACCAAATATTACAAGGCAAACTGGATAAGTATATATATTTTTTTTCAATGTGCAATTATGCCGCTTTATCTACATTTGTAGAAAAAAAGTCATATCACCGTGTTCATCCATGTCATACCTCCATGCCCACATGTGAGCCTTTTGTGGCGGAGAGCCATCTAAGGGCATCTGTAGTGTATGAAAATAGAGGGTCTTAAGCCACCTTAAGGTCAACCTTATACATTACAGGGGTGACCTTACGCAGGCCATAAGCAAAAAAGGCTTAAGGCTGGTCCTCAAGATAAGACCTGGCCACAAGCATTAAAATACAATTTTTCTTTATCTGCCAAGTGGGACCGTCTTAAGACCCCTTGGGTTATATACACTATGGAGTCACCTTTAAGATTTAGATGGGATCCACCTTAAGGGCCCTTGAGTTATATATACTACAGATGCCCTAAGGATTGTACTTCAGCACCACAAACAATTACAGCTGAAAAGAGGGCACCAACATTAATGTCCTGATGAGCTACCATTGAGGTTGCTTATTGATGTCAAAGGAAGATTTGAACATGCCAATACACCCAAAACAACTTTGCCCTCATCAAGCAATGCCAGTGCAATTGCATATTGGTCTCCTCTTAAGAAACTGAGCCAAGTTTTTTTTTTAAAAAAAAAGAGATTTTGGATCGGAAAGGGTATTTTTAACAAGATAGACAAAAGGTAACAAAAGGTGTTGCATTAGATGTCATTATTTCATCCATACAAGTGGGTGATAAAAAAACTGAAATACCTTTCTTTTCAGACAATGGTAATCATTGTTTATAATAGATCAGTTTACAATGATTAGTTAAAATATGGACTAGGACAGCAGGTATTCAGTTTGGTCAGATAGCTATTAAGAACAGCACTTCACATGCCTTCTCAGAAAAGGGACCACACGTGGTTTGCTTAGAACTAGTTCACGAAATTTGCTAAGTAGCATTGGCCCTTCTTGGCGTTCTGCAGGTTACATGGCCTTTCCAACACTAACATGGCTCTGACATGTGTCACATGTCAGTGTCATTTCTACCAAATTTTTTGTGCCATAGTACATCATGGGGGAAGATCCTCCAATATTGCATAATCAAAGTGCCAATTTGATGTGATATTGTTTGCATGACTAGTTTGTCAAATTAATCAAATTTATGTGTAACCTAGCCTGTGATAAGACAATGCAATATATGGATTATTAACCTTGTCTATTTAATGTGTAAAAATTAAAAAATATTAATGTAACATTCGTATTAATGCCAAGAAAGGTTAGAATTTCATTTAACATTTGTATGAGCATGTTGCTATATCCGGTTATAGAAAAATGGCATATTGACATGTTTGTCCATGCCATGTATCAGTCTACTTCAGTGCATCATAGGGCCATAGCCTAGATCGAAGAAAACAGAGACAAATTATTATAGACTAGATCTAAGAAAACAGAGACAAATTAGTAACTTATACATCAATAATGAAGGAACTCATCATTCACTCTAGTGTGCAGACATAGGACAAAGTCTAGTCTTTTCAAGGAAAAAGGCACCGGTGTCTGCTGCTTGTATTGGTGAGCGAGAAGTTGGTGGGCGAGAAGACATTAACTACAATAGGTGGTGCAGTGAATGGTGGAAAGAATCTGATATTTTATTGCAGTAGCAGGATACGGAACCCGCAGGTTGAGGCCCTGTTTGGATCAGTTTTAGATTCTTAAAAACCAGCTATTACTTCTAGTTTTTAAAAGCTAGTTTCTAAGCAAAAACTGATGGGGTGTTTGGATTCCCTAGTTTTTAAAAGCTGATTTCATTTATGATTGGTGCTAATAGACTATTATACCCTTACATTTATTGCTTTTGAACAGCACATTAAACAGCCATACGTGGTCTTTAATGAGGGTAAATGGGTATTTGTGCAAAAAAAAACTGGCAAAAGCTGGGTATCAACAGCTTCTTGGTTTTTAAGAATCTGGGTAGGTAGATTTTAAAAACTGCCCTAAAAACTGGTCTGTTTGGATCCCACCCAGTTTCCAAAAGCCAGATTCTTAAAATCTGGGTGGATCCAAACAGGCCCTGAAGCTATCAAACTCGCCCTTTAGTACCATCGATTGGATCTGGCGCCCAATGTGTCTGGATTATTTTTTACTATTCATAAATTTGTCTTTTTCTGACTTTTTTTCGTTTTTTAGCTTTTTTGTCGGTTCTTTTTCCCTGTATTCGTTTGCGTTGTCCGAGATGAGATAACATATTTTTCCTATTTTTAAATTTTTTAAATTTAATTATGCCAAATAAAACACCTTCAGCTACAGTGAAATTTCAGCTAGCTACAATGCATTTTCAACCATAAGCTACAGCTTTTCAGCCCAACCAAGTAGGGCCTTACCTTTACGTATTTCTTAAGAATAAGCTAGGCCCTAAGAAAAAACTTTTAGCTTCATTCGTCTCCCTCTCGTTCTATAAATAGCACCTCTTGTAATAGGAGAGGGAATGTTTATTTGTAACCCTAGACACTATATTAAATACACTTGGTTATTCTTGTGCTTCTCCTTGAGTCTTTCCACATCCTCAGCGGTCTCCTCATCCGACCGGAGGTGTTTCTAAGTTTACTATCCGGTCTCGTATCGACGACAATTGGCGCCATATGAAGGGTTCCATCCACCCAGTCAAAAGCCCCCTCTCATGCCATGTAAGACACATGTCTCCATATGACACCCACTCAACCCTCTGGCAGAATCTAAGCTAGGCTATTGCAAATTAATTAGTTAGATCGTACCTATTTAGATTTGTGGTTATACGGCAGTGCTTAGTTTGGATAGTCACAAGCGTTGGTCCTTAACTAACTAGGGCAATGCTTTCACAATACAAGATCTCGTACTTCATCCGCACCAATCCGATCTTAGTGTTTGTCCAAGTCTAAAATAGTTTATACTATTTTATTTTATTTTATAAACCAATGACAATACCAATTGCCAAACATTTGATTTCATAAAATGACCTTTATGAATATTTGTATTTAATTTTTCACCCACATAATGATATTGACCAACTAGCATGTCTATGCAAATCTACTGGTCTAAACTAACCACAATAATGTATGTATTATCAATGGTAATCTATATTAGGGTGACAAAGGTAAATAGATTTCAAATATCAATGAAAGACATTTCAAGTAGGATTTAACAAATTCCGAATGCTTGAATTAACATTGAATAAAAATATCAAAGCATAATAGTTTTCAAAAGATATAAAAATAAATTTTAGAAACATTTGGTTCAACATGATCATGGAAAACAACACCTCCCGTATCTTCTTCACGCATCATCTCCTTTCATCTCCATGTGCTCCAGCATAAGTCTGACCACCTTGCATGACATCGTCAACCACCTAGACCTCATATCTCTTCATCCTAGTCCCAGCCCTCCTCGTCACCAACCATGACCGTCTCCATGCCACTCTGCACATGCAAAGATCAATGAACTTTTTTTATGGCACAAGTTCTTTCCAACCTGACCGATATTAGTTCACATACGCATACGACACTCTTATCCATCAATCACCACAAATCATATCATATACAGCCACAAATCTCATTGCTATCCAAAAATCAACCTTAGACCACTCAATATGACCGCTAGCTCAACAAGTACTCGAAAACAACAGGTACTTAGGAATTACCATCGCTCCGCTCAAAACACTTGGGAATAATAAGTATCACTAGCGACCATAGAGCCATCGAGTAGCGACTACTGAGTACCGATCGTTATGACTAAAACACCAGATCGCTAAGTCTATGACTACCAATCTCCAACCATTTGTTGCACCACTGATCACGAAAACCACGACTATCAATTACTATGACCATTTGATCACCGAGTACTTCCATATTCTGTGTACTGTTCCTCCGAGCACTATTCACCAATTACCGACCACTATGCACCAACCAGTAATACCGCTGGCCTAACACGAGTACTCAAAAATAGCAAGAATTGATGTACTCGAACCGACCATGAAGTCTACGAGTACCGATCATGAAGGCTACAACAACCAATCACAAAGCCTTCGACTACCAATTGCGAGGTCTACAACAACCGATCGAAAAGCCTAAGACAACAACAGTAGACCACAAATTCTATGAGCATCGATCAATAAAGTCTACGACTATCGACCAAGTATTATAGCTATGACCATAAAAAAGTACTGTAGCAGATGACCTTATGACCTCTGACCGGTTCACTGTCGGTTATGACCAATTAAATGTTGCTTACAACCAGTTCACTGTTCAAGGTCAAAATCTATGATTATCTGCCGTCGATTTGCCATGGTCGAAGTTAGACATGGTCGAAGTTTACCTGGTCAAAGTCTGCCGATCAGACCATCCATCATAAGGACAATCAGACTAGCCATTACAAGGCCGATCGGACTACCGTCCATGATCAAAACTAGACATGGTCGTTTTACCATCCTAAAAACTCAAATCACATAAGTGCATCGACCAGAACTTTCACGAATGCAAATTCCAATAAAATCAAATGTCAATTATTCATCATCAATAAGGAAGTAGTGCTAAAAAAATCAGAGAAAAAGTTGAAGTACTTTTCCTTTTTTTCTTCGATATTGGCTGTGTTAACCACTCCTTGAGGATTGGGAGGAATGTCTTCAAATACTTCCTCCTCGACACGGTGGTTGAAAGTACTCCTACTTTCTCTACTAGTTCCTCTGCCCGGTCATCAGCCGCCTTTGCTTCTGCTTTAATGACCACTTCAATGGTCATAATTGCTTCAGCTTCAACAACTGTCTCCACCACCGGGATAGAGGTCGATTCGTTGACCATATTCTTTGTCATTCCTACGGCTGCAGAAGGAATGGCAAGGAGCTTCTCAGTAGGAGCATCTTTAGAAGATGGGGGAGTTAGACTAAAATCACAAAAAAGGAAAACACATCAACATTATAGAAAACAAAAAGGCAAGATGCTTTTCTTATGCTTTTTACCTTAGTTTCCTAGATTTGACCTTAAGTCTAGAAGAAACCTTTCCTAAGGAAGTTTTCTTCGACTTCTTTTCTTCGACCACCTCTGATCGAGGGATGAGATCTCCTACGACCACCTCTGGTCGTATGTCTTGAGCAAGGGTTGTTGCTCCTTGAGCTTTCTGCCTCTCCTGATGGTCAAAACCTGTTTCGACCACCTGAGGAGCAATATCTCTTTCAACCATAAGTTCTGCTGGTATAACAGTATCCTTCACAAAAAATATAAAGTTTTTCTAGTTCTCCTTTTCTAGTTACTTAACAAAGCCGTGAGAAGTAGAGACCGAAAAAGTCCTGTTATCATAATAGAATGGTACCTTGGTCTTGGGGGCTTTGTGCTTCAACTCAACTGTCCCACTTTTCTGTGCAGCAATTACACCTGTAAAGAATTTCTTGATAGCACCAGATGAATGAGGAGTAGAGCTTGAGCTTTCGCTTTTGTTAGACCCAGATTTTACAATCCGGAATCCTCTGTGATTCCACCGCACTATTCCCTGAATCAGTAGATAGTGCTCACAGATACAGAAATGAACATCAAAATGCATATCATGCGGAAACATAAATATAATAGAAGACTTACACATGGGCTGATTAGGCCGACATCAATAAAATGCAGCAGCGGAAATGAAGCACATAGGTGGGACCCTCAGGACATGCCCACAGGCAGCCAACTGGAGGTTCGCGGCCTAGTTCTGGGCACCTCATCATCGTCGTCCTTATGTCCAGTTGTATTGCTGAAGCGTAGTAATCTGATTCCTGATTCTGGATTTGTTATGAGAGCGAGTGTGAGCACAAACCACCGTGCTCCGCGAGCCAATACACATGATGCAAATAAATAGTATGCATGGCTTATCAAAGGACAGGCTCGGGTTATTTTATTTGCCAAAAATCACTTTTAGTAGCATTATTATTATTTAATCATAGTATTATTGTCGCTACCTAAACTCCACACAACGATTACCATAATTGACGTAATCTACCCAAAATACACTTTCTTTACTGATTGTTGTCTAAGACTCCAAACAGTGAGTAACATCATTTAATTAGTCCACCGATCATACTCTTTCTATCCTGATGACTATCTAAGACTCCAAATAGCGAGTGACATCATTTAATTAATCCACCGATCATATACTTTCTATATTGTTTGCCGTCTAAAACTCCAAACAGCGAGTGACATCATTTAATTTAATCCACCGATCATGCATTCATTGCTTCCTAAGACTCCAAGCAGTGAGTGTCATTGTTTATTTTAGATTCACCAATATCTTTTGTATTCTAAATTCCTAACAATCCAATCCTTTTGTTATTGATCTACAACCATAATTTGCTCTTCCAATAATCAACCTTATTTTTCATTATCTATGTCTAACTAATTCACTAGTATACCTCCACCAAGAATATCATTGATCAAGTTTACGATTCACTAGTATACAACCACCAAGAATATCATTGATCAAGTTTGCACTCCAAGAATCGTTATCATACCTCCAAATTCCCAAAAATTCAATTGACTCATCTAGTAACCGATTCTATTAATCCCAATATTGTCAACATCTTCCAAGAATTTATATTAGTTATCATTGTCATAATCCAACAATTACCTTTGCACTTCCTAATTCTCTAAAAATTATCTAAATCATCTATCTAGGCTATCTATTCATTTAGGCTCCACCAATTTATCTTCCCAGCGTGCACACTACCGTTTCCTTTCTATGATCGACATGCATCCACCAACATCTTTATGTGTTTACCACAAACAGCCATCTCCTTTTCTTACGACTCTATTTATTCTCCCTGACATTTTATTTTGTGAGAGTATCATCATTATTTAAAAATATAATACATAGAAATTTCCTGAGACCTAGCAGTTTTGAACAAAAACATAATGTGTAAGAGAATGCAATAATAATAGCGATCCAGATTTCATCCGCCGTTACATGGTCTCTGCACCATATGCTAGACCTTCAGCGTTATAGCCGCTGACATTATCAATGGGACGACACCTAGGGCAACACAAATCAGGGCTTTTCTCTGCCCTCCACTTTACCATTCTCATCCACAAAGTTTTTGAAATAGAACTATATCTGGTAAGGTTCCCATGTCCGCCCTTGACCGTGGGCACGACTATTCGAATAGTTTTGACTCTGCATAGTTTGTACACTTTACCCACAAGAGATAAATCTGCTCGTTGCCCCACATGATTCCTTAGCCATGCAGTTGAGTAGACTATCATAGGGCCTTTACGATGCATAGTCTTACTGTGGTTACGCCCGCTAAGGTCTATCTTCCGTAGGATGCGCATCCCTCGGGAAGGGTCCCTCGTGAGCCATCACAGGCAAAGGCGGGGATGAGACCATCCATCCCTTTGCTCATGTTCACACCTTCACGTAACCACCTTAGAGCCATACAAATTAGTTAACCCTGCCTACACTTTGCCAGCTTGTGATTGTACTGTTGTACCTTGGGAGGTCATAACAAGATTCGGTCCTTAGGGTTATCTGGGCGGTGCTACCACTAACCACACTCTCGTGCACCGCTGCACCACACCCTCGGACCATCCGCACAGATAATTAAGCAAGTTGGGTTTTTGGAAACATAGAATATCCTCGTCCAAATACACCAGCCATTTTCACTATGGCTTCCCAAATCAGTTTCTCATGATGTAAAAGTGATGCTTGGGCATTTTGGTGCCCCTGAATATCTAAACAATACTAAGCTCGGCATATAATTACGAACTTATTTTTGAAAGGTTACTATTGTTATGAATAGCGCTTGTATTCATATGAGGCCAATGGGCCGGTATATATACACAAAGTACAGGTGACAAATATGCAAAGAACCCCTCATAACAATGGGGAATAACAACTATACATATATCTCTAACACCCCCCCTCAAACTCATGGTGGATCAACAACACTGAGTTTGGAGAGGTAGAAGCCGTGCTGTGCTCGAGTCTGGGCCTTCGTGAAGAAATCCGCTATTTGAAGCTCCGAAGGCACATACTGAAGAGTAATCACCTGATCATGCACACAAGTCCTCGTGAAAGAAGCATCAACACCAATGTGCTTGGTGAGCTCATGCTTCACAGGATCACGGGCAATACTGATAGCACCTGTACTGTCTGACAAGAGAGGGGTCGGTGTAGTGACAGAAACACCAAAATCCTCAAGTAACCACTGTAGCCAAGTAATCTCTGCTGTCAAGAGAGCCATAGCTCGCAACTCAGCCTCTGCACTCGAACGGGACACTGCAGTCTGTTTCTTCGTCTTCCAGGCAATAAGAGAACCACCAAGAAAAACACAGTAAGCAGAGATAGACCGGCGATCAGAGGGATCACTGGCCCAAGTAGCATCCGAATAGGCCTGAAGCTGTAACGAACTGGAACGTGGAAAGAAGAGACGGCGAGAGATAGTCCCACGAAGGTATCGCAGAACTCGAAGAAGGTGGCTGTAGTGAACCTGAGTGGGAGCTGAAACAAACTGACTCAGAATATGAACTGGATAAGTGATATCCGGACGAGTAACAGCAAGATAGACAAGACTCCCAACAAGATGACGATAGCGAGTCGGATCAGAAAGAGGCTCGCCATCAGAGAGTCGGAGGTGAACATTGAGCTCCATGGGAGTCTCAACAGTACGCTGATCAGTGAGAGAGGCGCGATCAAGAAGATCCTGAATATATTTCTCTTGGGACATAAAGAAACCATCTGGAGTGGAAGTAACCTCAATCCCAAGGAAGTAACGAAGAGGACCAAGATCCGACATAAGGAACTGCTCACTAAGACGAGCCTTGACAAAGGCAATGTACTCAGAATCATCTCCCGTAATGATCATATCATCAACATACAGGAGAAGAAGAGTCCGACCACGAGACGAAGTGTGGACAAAGAGCGCAGGATCATGATCACTAGCTGAAAAACCAGCAGCAGTGACCACAGAGGAGAAGCGCTCAAACCAAGCACGAGGGGCTTGCTTAAGGCCATAGAGAGAGCGACGAAGGCGACAGACCATGCCCTCAGGAACAGAATACCCAGGTGGCGGATGCATGTAGACCTCCTCACGCAACTCGCCATTAAGAAAGGCATTCTTGACATCAAGCTGAGAAACAGACCAGTGGCGAACAGACGCCACCGAAAGAAGAGTGCGAACAGTGGTCATGTGGGCCACAGGAGCAAAAGTCTCGTCGTAGTCAACACCATGCTCCTGCTGGAAGCCACGGGCAACAAGATGCGCCTTATAGCGCTCAAGAGAGCCATCAGAGCGAGTCTTAATCTTATAGACCCACTTACATGTGATGGGACGAGAATGAGATGGAAAAGGAACAAGATCCCAAGTACCAGTGCGCTCGAGGGCAGCAATCTCCTCGGCCATGGCAAGCTGCCACTCAGGGTGAGTAACAGCATCCCGGTAGGAGACAGGCTCACGAGTAGCTGCGCCAGCAAAGGCAAAACGGGCAGGAGGCCGAATCGACTGACGATCGTGGAGAGCGTAGCGAGGAGAAGATGACCCATCAGGGGAAGATGGAGCATCAGAAGAAGATGGAACATCAGGAGAAGATGGCTCATCTGGAAGATCCTCAATACGAGGTCGACGAGTGTAGAAGATAAGGGGAGAAGGTACTCTAGTGGGAGGAGCCTGCGGAGTCGTAGGAGACGACACAGGCGGCGACAACGGCGGAGAGGCCACAGGGGGAATATGTGGAGACTCAGTGGGACAGGTGGACGAGGGCAAAACAGATATAGGTGTATCTGGAAAGGTCAAGAAAGACAGAGACTCCACAGAGGAAGCCGAAGTAGAAGCAGGACGTGGGTAGAATGGACGAGACTCATCGAAAGTCACATCCCGAGAGACCCGTATCCGACGACCAACAGGATCCCAGCACCGATAGCCCTTGTGCTCGGCACTGTATCCCAGAAAGACACACTCAACAGACTGAGCGATCAGTTTGGTGCGTTCTCGAGGGGCGAGGAGAACGTAGCAAACGCAGCCAAACAGATGAAGGGCAGAGTAGTCAGGAAGACGACCACAGAGACGCTCAACAGGGATCGCTCCCTTAAGAGCAGAAGAGGGCTGGATGTTGACGAGATAGGTGGCAGTGGAAACAGCCTCGGCCCAAAAGTGAGGTGGAATAGAGGCGGCGATCATCAGAGCACGAGCAGTCTCAAGGAGGTGACGATGCTTGCGCTCAGCGACACCATTCTGAGCATGAGCACCAGGACAGGAGAACTGAGCGAGAGTGCCTTGCTCAGCAAGGAAGCCGCGCAGATGACGAGAGAGGTACTCGCCAGCAGAATCAGCACGAAAGACACGAATAGGAGTGGAGAACTGTGTGTGAATCATAGTGGCAAATTGTTTATAGATAGGCAAGACCTCACTACGAGAAGACATGAAATATATCCAAGTGTGGCGAGAAAAATCATCTATAAAAATGATATAATATCGATGACCCCCTTTCGAAACGAAGGGACCCGGACCCCAAACATCTGAATGAACAAGATCAAAAGGGCGCTGAGACACAGACTCACTATGAGGATAAGGAAGCTGGATCTGTTTACCTAACTTACAGCCCTGACAATCTAAAGACACGTCTCCTGAGACAGACCCCAGAAGACCACGACGAACTAAGGACGACAGACGGGATCCACACAGATGACCAAGACGGTGATGACACTGCTGGAAAGACCCGGTAGATGAAGTGGCAGAAGCGGAGAGACTGGCGGCGATGGTGGCAGCGGAAGGAAGGTGAAGCCAGTCAAGCTCCCAGAGACGCTGTGAGTCACGGCGCCGAGGGCCAGAACCAACCAGAGCTCCCGTGTGACGATCCTGAACACAACAAGAGTCAGAGTCGAGAATGACCCGATAACCAAGGTCAGTAATCTGCCCAGCAGAAAGAAGCTGCATGGTAAGGCGAGGAACATGAGCAACAGAAGGAACATGAAAGGATGAGTTGCTAAGAGATCCTCGACCAGAGACAGAAAGAGCTGTACCATCAGCAGTAAGAACACTGACAGGAGAATCAAGAGGTGAAATAGAAGACAGCGTGGAAGAATCAGGAGTCATGTGAAAAGATGCTCCAGAATCAAGAATCCACGGGGAGGTACCTGACTGTGTAGGAGGTGGTCTCTCAGTTCCCGAAGAGTCAGTAGCAGAACCTGCAGAACCTGTCGAGGGAGAACCTGAAGCGGCAAGTAGGCGTCGAAGTCTGGCTATCTCCTGCTCGGTGAGAGAAGCTGCTGAAGAGGTCGAGGCAGACGTCGTCGTAGAAGCACTAGTGCCAGTAGAAGAACGGCGTGAAAGATGCCGCTTCTTCTTGTAGCACTGGGACTCAGTGTGGCCATCCTTGTCGCAGTAGGAACAGTGAGGACGGCCACCTCCAGACGGAGGACGGCCACCACCACCTGTGGTAGCCGCTGGAGGAGGCAGTGTAGCAGGCGGACGAGCGGCGAGCACAGAGGGGAGTGGCATCAGACCAGCACCACTCAAACGAGTCTCCTCTGCGCGTATCTCGGTAAGAGCCTCCAGGAGAGTGACACGAGGGTGGCGTGCAAGGAGCTGGGCACGCCTTTGCTCGAACTCAGGACGAAGGCGAGTAAGGAACTCGTAAACCCGCTGAAACTCCAGGTCAGCACGTACATCCAGGCAGCACGGACAGGTACGACAGCCAGCAGTGCGGAGAGAGTCCAACTGACGCCAAACAGCAGAGCTCTGAGCGTAAAAGGCGTCAACAGTAGCATCACCCTGCTGAAGAGAGTGCTCCTGGCGGACCACGGACAGGTACAGGGCATCACCAGAGGGCTCGTAGCGCTGACGAAGATGAGTCCACATCTGAAAAGCTGAAGGGAGTCCCACAACCTCAGAAGAAAACTGAGGCTGGACACTGGCGATGAAGACAGCAGCAGCCCGAGCGTCGTCATCGTACCACTGAGTGTAGACGGTCAGACGATCCTTGTAGGAATCCAGAGCCTCCTGGTAGGCAGAGGCAGCTTTATCATCAGCTTCATCAGCAGCAGCCTTATCGGCTGTCGGAGGCAATGCAACAGGCGTAGGCTCCGTCGGATGAATAGGGCAAGGCGGGCAGGTGACATCGCCAGAGAGGACGCCCCAGAGACGAAGACCACGCATGTGGATGCGCATGTGAGACACGAAGTCGGTGTAATTAACACCATCAAAGATCACTGGGCAACGAGGGAGGGAAACGGTGCCCATTGGTAGGCGGCGCTGGACGGCGCGGCGACCAAGGCAACGAAGTCTAACAGGCGGCGCTGGACAGCGCGGCGGTTAGGACAACGTTTTTTTTTTTTGCTTTTTTTTTTCTTTTTTTTTCTTTTCTTCGGTCGGTTTACAAAAGAAACCGACTCAGTCGGTATACACCAGACCGAGCCGACCGAGCCGAAGCAGAAACGCGCGGGCGGTCGGCGGCCCGGCGCGGGAGGCGGCCCTGCGCAGGCGGCGGTGGCGGCGCCCCGGCGCGGGCGGAGCGGAGGCGCGCGGGCGGCGGCCCTGCGCAACAGGAGGCGGCGGCGGCCCGGCGCGGGCTGGGCGTCGGCGGCGGCGACCCGGCTCGGCCGAGGAGCAGGCGACGGCGGCGGCAAACCAGCGCGGCCGGAGGAGCAGGCGACGGCGACGGCGATCCGGGCGGAGTCGGGTGGAGCCGACGGCGGAAGGTGCGGCAGCGGCGATGGGGGAGTCGGCGGCAGCGGTGGCCCGGGGAGTCGGCGGGGCCGACGGGGAGTCGGCGGGGCCGACGGCGGTGGGCTCGAGCGGGCAGGCTCGGGCGGAGTCGGGTGGAGCCGACGACGGAAGGTGCGGCAGCGGCGACGGGGAAGTCGGCGGCAGCGGCGAAGCGACGGGAAACCCTAGAGTCGGCGGCGGCGGCGAAGCGACGGGAAACCCTAGGTACGCTCTGATACCATGTTATGAATAGCGCTTGTATTCATATGAGGCCAATGGGCCGGTATATATACACAAAGTACATGTGACAAATATGCAAAGAACCCCTCATAACAATGGGGAATAACAACTATACATATATCTCTAACAACTATCATAATTTTGCTAGGGCGACAAGGTTCACATATTCAAATATTCCAAAGGAGATGTAATATTAATTAAGGTAAACAATGGGCTTATAACTAGAATCTTAAATTAAGCATGTATTTGTATATAAAATAACAGCATGCAATTTTATAATTTAAACAAAAGTAATTTGCAGAAAATGTAGGTTCAACATGATCAAAGTATTGACTCGCCTTGCGCGGTTTACCGCGGTCTCGAGCTCACACAATGCTTTCTCTTGAGCTTCTGTGCTTTATCTTCACTTCGCTCTGACCACGCTTGTTCCCTTGATTCTTCATGACTCCAATTTCTAATTACGTGCTAAACAACTGAATCCAAATGAATGCAAATAACTCAAAAGATCCAAATAAAATCCAAATAGACTCAATTTAGCTTTATTATGAGTTAGTGGGTGCTTGAGACATGGTTGATTGGGCGCGGAGTATTGTCGGCGTCAAATGGGGTTGGAGCGAAGTGATTGAATGGCCAAGGAAGATTTATTGAGACGAATGCCAAGGAAAGTTCACGATACCAGAATATTCACTGGAATACTCTGCTTCGGATTTGTAAATGGCTAGTCATATCTGACTTTTAGAGTATCGTGGATTGATCTTTCTATTCCACAACTCCTTTTATCATTTTTATATTTATTTAGGAAGTTCTATGCATTAGGTTAGTCCTATAGATCGGTGTAAGAGTTTAGTGCATTAAATCATTTCTAGGGTATGTATTCCTCATAACTTAAATTATGGTATTTATGGGGTTTTATTTACCAATTATTCAAGGTGTACGCATAATGGTTAATTTTTAATGATTCAGTGTCGTACGTGCGTATTTAATTATCTCACTGATGTTTAATAGAAAGCTTTAGTATATTCTTATTTGCTACTCATCTGCAGCTAGTGGTCATAATATTATATGCTTCTTCGGATTATTTGTTAGTGAGATTATCTCACGTCTGATGACCTAGGGCTACTATACTTTAGCATCTATATACTGACATGACTCTTTATTTGGAAATACCCTGAGGACCAACTGTCGTTGTCACTTTATCCTTTGCATTAACATCTTTTAGTCAAACTTCTATCTACATAGGACTGAGCTCGCTACACCCAAATTTTATTCCACTAAATTTATCGTTAATGTTTATTCATCGGTGACGGCTAATGGTGAGGATTTTATTAGGGCCTTCTAATTTAAATGTTTATGGTCATGTCCTATCGTTTAATTAATTTTATGAAGAGGCCTGATTTAATTAAACCTACCATTCAGATTTATTTAATGGCAGCACATTGAATGCTAGGGAATATATTTAATTACTTACAGGGTAATCTTTTTAATTTGAAACCTTGCTTTTATAGTTATCAATTTCATTCCCCTAAAATTTAACTTGGATGTATGTACATATTTTAATTAGGATCTTTATTAAATTTGGTCATAAAAACATATTTTATTAATATCTTTAATTGGTAATTAAACCTCAAATAGATATTTAAGTTATATTAGTTGCACATATAGTAAATAATTTAACATTAAACCTTAATTAAATTTACTAGCTTCCAGGGATTTTTCTTAATTTTTCTTTAATTTTCTTTAATCAAAATGGTTACTAAAACATCACAAAAAAAACAGAAAGGAAAAAGGTGTCGAGGGGGATCGAACTCGAGACCTGGGGGTTTTGTGTGCTTAAGTATGCTCGGTTAGCCAGCTGGGTCGTCAGCCTGTGCTGCTGAACTAAGGGTTTGAACCAACAAATACTCAGTAGCCACTGGGGCCAAAGCAGGGCATCACGGCGCCGGAGAGGAGGTGGGGATGTGAAAAACGGGTTGCTCGGTGCCGGAGGATGCTTGGGGTGGTGGCGCGGCGACCGGAGCGACGGCGAGGTGGGCAGGCGGTGGAGCTAATGCGGCCGGTGGTGAGGGAAAACGAGGCGCCGGCGGCCGAGAGAAGATGGGGTAAAATTAGGGTGGGCATAAGCTTACGGAGGCCGGGAGGAACTCACCAGGGGGTCGGCCGAGCGGGGAAGGTGGCTGAGGAGGACCGGCGACGATGGCCTGTGGTGGCGCGGAAGGGCTCACACCGCCGGCGATGTACGTGCAACGGGAGCCCCGTGCGACGGTGGGAGTGTGCTTGCAACCCCTCAGTGATGCTGCCATGCGACGGAATTGGCCGGGGACGGCCCCATTCGGCTGGTCACCCAATGGCCGGAAGCGAGGAAGAAGAGGGCGGCCGGCGAGCCATGAGGCAGGGGAGTTCAATTCATTTACGAGGGAGTGAGAGTGGGGGATGGCGACGCTATCGGGGGGTGGAGTTGGCCTTTATATGCGGCGGAATTAGCTGGCAGCGTGGGGGGTGGTGGACCGGACATGGTGAAGCGTGGCGCCGGTGTGGCTACAGGCTACGGGTGATGGGACGGGCGCAGGGTGTGGCGGGAAACACGGTGTCGTGGCTGACGCGCGCGATGAGACGGAAGGTAGGACAAGAGAGGGGAGCAGGAAGGACGTTGATGGCCGAGCGCGACGCGATGGAACGGGGGGAGCAGGTTAGCACGGGGCGGGAGGCGATGGCAGAGAGACGGGGGTGGGTGCGGCGGACAGGGCGTGATGTACTCACGGGTGTGGTGACATGCTTGAGGGGACGGGGCGAATGGTTGACGCCGGAGGAGACGTGGGCAGGGATGGGAGACGGGACCGGGGCAGGCGCGGGCGCACGGAAGAGAAAGGAAGAAAGAGGGAGGGAGAGGGAGGCCGGGAAAAGAGGGCCCGCGGGCAGAGGAAGAAAGGGGAAGGGGAGAGAAGAGAGAGGCCCGGGGGCTAGCGACAGGGAAAGGAAGAGGGGAGAGAAAGAAAGGGTAGGGGGCCCGCGCGTAAGTGAGCAAAAAAAAGGAAAAAGGGGATAAAATAGAAAATGAAGGGCTCAAGCCAAATGTTGAAATTTAAAATTTAAACTTTTAACTCACCTCAAAATTTATTAATTTTAAGTGTTGCATGATTTTCAAGATTTTGAATTCTTGGATTAGTTATTTAAATGTGAGCTTTTAATATTTGTTCGACCATCCTTTTCTTTACCAAAATTTTAAATTCTAATTTGCACTTCGATTATTTTTGGGACTTAAGTTTGTCATTGAATTTTGAAATTTAGGTTGTCAGGGTCAAACAACATTTAAATTATTTGTACTTATTTAGTTAATTTGAAATTCTTATGATTGCTATTTTGTGCTCATGGATTATTTCTAGTTATTTATTGACTCAACACAAAACTGAGAGACCATGTGGAGATATCCCCATGTTGGTGATGAGTAATTGATGGTTGGTTTAGATAGTTTGAGTTTGTTTTGGGTATTCTAGGGTTGAGTACCTTTTACATATGCTATTATTGATATGCTGTTTCGTGCGATGCTATGTGACGGTTTGCTTGTCTGTGTGACTGCAGGACTTCGGAGCTAGGTCATGGTGAGGCGAGGAGGACCGGGACTAGGCACAGGAGGTGTTGAGGTCCAGACGGTCGGTGATGCCAAAGATGATCGAGGCTTGTGAGGTGGTTGCGAGTCGGGAGACGAGGAACCAGAGCTGGAGCTACCGGTGACGGACACGACAAGCGACGACGGGAGAACCGGGACTAGGCTCAGGGAGGAGTCGAAGGTCCAAACGGTTTGGAGGTCTGTTGCGGTCGTGCGCGACGGAACAGACCAGGACTAGACTCAGGTGGAGTCGGAGGTCTTGGTCGGTGTCGGGTGGACACAACAGGCAGCGGCGAGAGGATCGGGACTAGACTCAGGGAGGAATTGAGGTCCAGACGGTCAGGATGCCGGGTGTGGTTGTGTGCAGCGAAGCGGACCGGACTAGGCTCAGGGAGGAGTCAAGGTCCAGTCGGTCAAAGGTGCCGGTTGCGGGAAGCTTCCGGGAAGGTGCTTGAAGGGCAAAGTGGTAATTTGACTCAAGCAATGGAGGTGGAGGCAGATTTCCCTCCAAAAATCTGGTTTCACCCTTACCTCATATGGTGTGTCAGGTGGAGGAGTGGAAGTTGTATGCCATTTCTTGTTTTGCTTCTTTGGAGTGAGCCCTTGGCCTTCATATGGAGAGGAGGAGGCAGTAGCAAAGCATGCATTCAGGCTATGAGTTAGCAAAGGGAGTGTGCTGTGTGTTCTCCTGCGTGAGTGTTTCCAGGAGAAAGCATGTAGTGTGTGTTCTTCCCATAATCCAACTGCGTATGGGGACGTAGTAGTTGAAAACCATTTGTAATCATTCATCTCTCTTCCTTAAATCAATATGAGAAATGGTTGTGTCTGAAATGTTTTGGCTTTCCTTTTCCTTTTGTGTTCTGCCTGTTATTGCTCTTATGGTAGTTGATTTGATTTCTTATTGAGAAGCTGCAAAATGAGATGCTCTGTGATGGGAGAATACTCTAGACCACTTGGCCATTCCATTTCCAAGAGCAAATGGAGGATTCAATGATCTATTTCATTTTTCAATGCTTCGCAATATTTCCTCTGTTTGGGCATTTCTAGGGTTTGATGTCAGGGGTATGTTGGTTCTTGAGGTTTCCTTTCTTTAGGTGCCCTCAAACTTGTGGTATTATGTTATGAGATCATCTCCAGTTGATATTCACAAGTTCGTGAGCCAAAGATTTGACGATGGTATGAAATTTGGAAATTAGCTCATTCTTTGCTCAAGTTTCCATATTTATGTCTAAATCTTGATTTCTAGCTCATTTGTTGCATTCCCTGGTTCCCTAGCTCCTCTTGGCTATTTAGGTTGAGGTTCTGTGGTTTTGGACGTAAAAGATTAGAAGGAAATATTCAATTTCTCAGATCTTTGAAGTTTTGCTGAATTTCAGCTCGGCTCCCAGCCGAAGGCCCTGAATCTAGGGTTTGACCGGTCTGACCGGTCTGCGCATGGCAGTCAGACCGGCCAGACCACACCGGTCAGACTGGAGGCATTTATGCGGTCAGACCCGAAGACATGAGGCGGTCAGACCGTCATTTTGCCGGCGGTCAAACCGGCCTTGAGCCAGCGGTCTGACCGGCCCCTCTGCATTTTATGCTGCTTCCAGTTTCAGTTCTTGGTCTTTCTTCCCTTCCTTTTCATGTTTGTTCTGCTTGTAGTTTTAGTGAGAATGACCTCCCTCTTTTCATAGCTTCTAATAGCTATTGGAGAGAAACTTTTGAGTGGATACTTTGAGGGGGCGTTTTTAAAAGAGGCACCATTCACCCCCCTCTATTGCCATATCCGATCCTACAAAAACTCAGAAAAAACCCAAATGAGATTTCGGCAAAATTTTCAAATGCTGACATGATGTAAATAAAAATTTTAAATTCTTCCCAATTTTTGAACATTCCAAATTCGGGGATGTTACAGCTTTGCTTGTCCACGGTCTTCACCAGCCGATGCTTTTTCGCTTGAGGAACTTTAACTTACTCCGCCCTTTTGCCAATAACCATCAGTTTGACCTCTTAGTCGTCCTGACGGTTTACAGTGCCTACTTTCTGCAAGAAAGAAGAACATTACTTAGTCGTTTACTGGATCCTAAAGATGAAATTAATTCTAGATTACCTTTAGATGTTCCTCCCTCTTTTCTAAGGATACATCCACCAGGATTCGAGGAGTCACTACATCAAGTGACAAAGTCTTCTCACACAGAAGTTTGACCTGGATGTCAATCTCTGTTAGTGAAAGATCTGCATAAACAGGTGAAGCGATCAACAATCAAGTTTGAAATTAACCAAAAAAGAACTAAATTGTTATTCACCATCCTCGTAGTCCCTGGTCATATCTTTAACCTCTCGAGTACCTCAACATCGGATGTGCTCATTTCTTTAGGGGGCTAATGCAACGCGTGATGAATCTTTCACCACGTGCTATCCAGTAAGCCCCTTATCCTTCAAGTCTTTTATGGCTTGAATGTAAGGGGCGATCTAGTTGAGGTTCTTGGGAGTCAAATCCCAAGAAGAAATCTTCTCTGTGATTCGACTCCTACTCGTCTACCCTAGCGTAGGGATCCATTCGTTCACCTTGGCTTGCGGTGTTGCGGGTCTAAACCATCTGAAGAGCAAACTGACAGTTAAAAGATGAGAGGTAACAAGCAAAAGATAAGTGGTAAAGTTTTCTAGGGGAGCAGGCTACCCAAAAACAGAAAACAATGGAGACCATAGCCGAAAAGGCTATAAAAGAACAAAAAAAACTAGAGCAACCAAAAATCCTAAAACACATGATCTAGGCAATACTGACTAGTCTAACTTTTATGGTTGCTCAACTAATACTAAAACTGCAGATCTTGAGACTTCCATTCCACCCATTGCTTTGATCACCGAAGACTCGATCCTATAGAAACTACTGAGATGAGAAAGGTTAATTAAATTTGAAAAATAAAGTTTCCGAATAGATAAGAGATAAACCTCAGAATGATATTAGAAAAGATTAGAATAAGAAAATAAAAAAATAGAATGAGATGAAAGAAGAATAACTATTCATGCTATTTGGTTGGTTTGATTTATAAAATAGAATTTGACATTTTTGACTAAAACGACCATGCTAACTATGATTGCATCCTACAGTCGATATAGCTTTGATACCATCCCTGTCAGGACCCGAATATGTAAATTCGGACCCTCTGCGTATTCTGAACTAGTCCCAAAATTAGTAGCTAGTTCATATAGTATCAACATTGATGAAATCATATCCACACAATGAAACAGCTAAGAATAAGCCAAGTTTTATTAAATAATAACAACGGACCTTATGGCTAAGATTTTACAATTATTACCACTCAGGGCTTAATGACAGAATAATAAACTTGCAGCGGAAGAAACTCTTGTGGTAACCATCTGACATGCCCACAAGCAATCGAGTGGAGAGCGCACTCTAGTTCGCATAGTCCTTGAAGTACTCCTCATAGAACTCAGTGTTCCCTAGGTCTTCTTTAATGACCAATCAACAAATGGTGTAAAGCTGTGAGTATATAAAGTACTCAGCAAGTCATAAGAAAATGTATGCAAATAGTATTCATGTAAGCCTTGAACAAGAGTAGCATTCTGGCTATTTTGCAGAAAGTAGTATTGACAGTAAATACAATAAATAGATTGAAAAACATAATTAAAAAGATTACATACATAAGTAAACTAGTACTTTGAAACAACTAGTGAACTACCGATTCACTTCCCAACCA
Source organism: Dendrocalamus latiflorus (assembly GCA_017311315.1). Classification (NCBI taxonomy): domain Eukaryota; kingdom Viridiplantae; phylum Streptophyta; class Magnoliopsida; order Poales; family Poaceae; genus Dendrocalamus; species Dendrocalamus latiflorus. The sequence goes on along the minus strand of CM029650.1, from coordinate 20,309,305 downwards.
TTTCACCAACCACTATTTTTTAAGATAAAATCTATCTCCCATGTGAAATCACCGGCCATTGTCCATAACCGAAGATACAAGTATTCAAATAATTTTTAACACTCTGTAGAGACTGTACAGCTTGACCCACAAGAGATAATCAATTTATAATGTCAGCCAAGACATGCTTCTGAAGGCATGTGACTAAATATTATTACAAAGCTTTTTATAAAGCTCTGATTTGACCCAGTTCTGCTCGCTAAGTTTTCGCCTACATCCGACCCCCTCTTGCGCGTAGTGTGAATGTCCAACCCAAATTTCACACTTCAACCCAAACAAAACTAAATCAAAATATTACTAATTAATCAGCCAACTCCATCCCACACTGGATATGTGGTTGTACGATAGAGCCTAGCTCAATGGCGCACTAGATTAAGTCCTTAGTGACTACACAGGTGAAACAACCTCATCCAAAATGTGCTACCCGCACCCCCTTTACTGCACGATCATTCGCCTGAGTATGAAACCAACTTTTGTTTAACCAGGCTTAATGGCATCCCTACCACAACACAACAAATTTTATTAACAGTGGCTACCCGCCACAATTCCATATATGGTTAAATCAAATTTTCATGGTAAAACATGGTGAAGGAACCCGTCACACAACTAAAGCATGGCTAAGCACAACTTCGATTCCCATGTTGGTATTAACATATGTCCAACTAAAATCACCCATCCTATGGTGTTCAAGAATATATGTCATTCACAATTATTCAAGGTGGCATACTATCAAGTAGGTAGTTAACTAGTCCCAAAAATATTTAATATAAAACTAGCAATGCATGGTAATTTAAAACAATATAATTTTATGAATTGGGTATAATATGGTCAAAGGTCTACGACTTGTCTTCATTGAAGTTGGAGTTTAACGCTACCTGTTGGTCCAAACTGGCATCAGCGACATCAGATTCCACACATGTGAATCGATCCAAATAAATAGCAAAAAATTAAATAAAATAAAAAACACAAAATAAATACTGGAAGGAAGATATTGAATTTATATGAATTTAGAAAAATGAATCAACAGATTCGGAGTTCGCATGAGAGAGAACGAACATCCGGAAGTTTGGATATCACATGAAATGATGAAAAATCCAAGAATACTATTTTGGAATCATACTGTCGGTTGTTTTACAGAGAAGAGCCAAAAAAGAAGAATTTTTGTATGTGTATGACATCAATGGGCCACATGCTAGTGAGAAAAGAATGTTTAGATGGAGTAGAAATGTGAGTATGACATAGGGGCCCCCATAAGTCATAGAGTCAAAGCATCAATAGAGAGTAAACAAACAAAACTGAAACTGAACCGAGACTAGAGTGCATGCACATGGTGGATGCACCGATGAGGTAGGCTATGAGGTGGCCGGTGAACGGGCAAAATGGCACCCGGCGATGAGCCGGAGATTATGACACGAATGGTTTTTGGAGAAACTCACCGAAAAAGCGAGGAATGTGAAGAAACAGTTTTAGTGTCACGGCTTGACAAGGTCGGCGGCGACTCGGGGATCTTCGGGCGATGGTGACAAAAGCACAATGTAGATTGCATCGAGGTAAAACTGGTGATGTGGTCAATGGTGGTAGGACTCCACTGTAGGTGGTGCAAAAGGCAATGGAAGGGCTTTCGACTGGTGAGAGAAGAATGCCGATTGCGGTGAGGAGGGAGGGAGGATTTGAGATTTTCGGGCATGGATGAGGGAGAATAGGGACACATCGGGCTCTCTTTTATAGGGGTTGAGGAGGACGGGGGGAGGGAGATCAAGTGATGACGTCAATTCGGAGCGGCCGTGTGTTCCCGTGTAAATGCACATCAAGGAGGAGAGAAAACGGCCACGCATGGAGTCTTGATGAGAGAGAATGAATGCTCTTGATTGTGCGAAGAATTGGGGAGGAAATTATGCATTTTAAAGAGCTCATGAGGCTCTAATGGCGGCTTCGAGCTAGTTCGATACAGAGAGCACACGCCTTGGAGAAGAAGGAGAGGAGACAGAAAAAGAAAGAAAAGGAAAGGAAAGAAAAAACAAAAGAAAATCCAAAAATAAAATAAATTTGAAGAAAAACAAGAAAATCCATAAAAATCCTTGGAACCTAAAAAGGTCAAATAAAATAATTTTGGATTTAATTGAAGTTATTTTTAATCATTTAAAATATTTATTATTATTTTTTGAAATTTCAAATTAAGCTTTAAATTAATCCAATAAATTGCAAATGATTCCTTTTACTTTTGAAATTTCAAAAAGGTTCTGAAAATAGGGATGTTACACCCATACAACTTCTCCATTAGGGGTGGAAAACGGTAACGGATAATTCGTTTTATCCGATATTCGTATCCGAGAGAAATCCGAATATGGTAAGCAAAATCCGTATTCGAAAATATCCGCATTCGTATTCGAGAATATTCGTATCCGTATTTGAGAGTATTCGTATTCGAGAATATTCGTATCCGTATCCGTATTCGAGACTATTCGATTCGTATTCGATCCGTTTTCTAGAACCCATGAAAAATCCGTACAAATTTTGTGATTCAAAACTTGAATTTAGGCGGTTTAAAACTGGTCACCGGTCAAAAACCGATGAAAAATCGGCAAAATCGTTAGGAATCCGTTTTATCTGATATTCGTATCCGAGAAAATCCGTATTCGAAAATATCCGTATTCGTATTCGAGAATATTCGTATCCGTATTTGAAAATATTCGAATTCGTATTCGTATTCGTTTTAAAAATATGGATTCGTATTCGTATTTGAGACTATTCGATCGTATCCGATCCGTTTCCACCCCTATTCTCCATACATCATTCAACTCACTTATTTTTCCAATCCCCGAAGGGTGGCAGCGCCAGTAGCGACGCATGGAAGGGGAGGTGGCGGCGCGAATGGTGGTAGCGTATGAAAGGGAGGCAGCGCAGATGGCAACAGTGGTGCGGGTCTTGCACGGCCGGCGCTACGGCCTCATCGGGCCCAACGGCAAGGGCAAGTCCTCCCTACTGAAGCTGCTCAATTGGAGGAAGCTCCCGATGCCGCGCAGCATCCGCATGATGCTCATGGTGCTGGAGAACAGGAACGATGAACCCCACCTATTGATTGAAGTGGTGCTCGCAGCCGACGAGGAGCTCATCAAGCTGTACACTAAGCACGACGAGCTCGAGGCCTCTGGCGACGTGCTGTTGGGGGCATGGTTGAGGCGGAGTACACACCACAGTACAAGTGGCTGGAGGCGGAGCTGAAGCGTGTGAACCTTATCTTCGCGGGATTTGGTAAATTTTTCTTGAGTTTAAATTGTTTTTTAAAATATGTTGACATAATTTTTCTGAAAAATATTATTTTTTTGAAATTTCCAAATTTTAGATTTCTTAGAGGGTTCTAAAATTTTTTTAATTTGAAATTGTTTTCCGTGACCCGGACAGCGATTGGGAGCTACACGGCGGGCGCCTCAGTTTCGTGATTGTGTAATTGTGATGCACTGTACATGACCACCACCATAACGCCACTATTTTCTCTTGAGATGTGTTTTAGGACAAAATGCACGATACATTTTTTTTTGACGTTTTAGCTTCACAAACATTACATCAAATTTATTGTAGCATCACTACTGAGTACTGGCTAGGCTATTCGTGCTGTGCCATTGGTCACGACTTACTAGTACTAGTCACCAGCCAACACTCCCATGTCCCAGCCATCTCCCAACCTCAAGAAACGTCAGGCGAACGCAAGCAAGGCCCCAATAACTGAGATGCAGCAGCAGGGGGAAGAGCACCTCTCCGTCCGGAACGCCACTCGCGCCGCCACGGCGTGGGCGGCCAGCCCGGTGGGCCGCCTCGTCCGCATCGAGGTCCTGGTGACCCTGAGCTGCGGCCTGCTCACCGTGTTGGTCCTCCTCGGATCCGGCCGCCGCGCCAGCCGCAGCGCCGCGTTCCGCGTGGCCGTCTGGTCAGCGCTCATGCTGAGCTACCCGGCCGTCTCCTACACCATCGGGCTCATGCAGTCGGCCTCCGTGCGCAACGAGCTAATCGTCTCTTGGGGATGCTTCCTTCTCCTCCTGCTCGGCTGCGCCGACGGCATCGCCGCCTACAGCCTCAACGACTCCGACCAGCAGGCCCGCACCGTCCTCAACCAGGGACTCCAGCTCGTGTACGTCTTCATCCTCCTCCTCTCCTACGTTGGCGCTCTGCCGCTCCAGCTGAAAGTTCTCCTCTTCTTTCTCTGGGCGTTGAGCGCCGTCAAGCTCGGGATGCGCGTCAGGAGCTCTCTCTTGGCCGGCCGGGACAGCGTCCTCACTGTCGACAACAAGCTCATCGCCGACTACATGTCCCATGAGCATCAGTTCAGCGGCCGGGACTATGACGCGACCACCATGAAAGACTACAAGTACGTGGTCGCCGGCGAGGCGGACACGAAGGATGGCAACGGGGCCTACCACAGGATCGATCCGTCGAATGCTCAGTTTGCTGACCTTGTCACTGTTGACAAGGTGTGGCAGTGCCAGGGGAGGCTGCTGAGCTCCGACGACCCGGCGGCGCGCAGGCGCAAGGATCTGTGCCTCTCCTTTGCCATGTTCAAGCTGCTCCGGCGGCGCCTCGGCGGGTACCCGCTCCACGAGGCGTGCCTCAACAAGACTCGCGACTTCGTCAAGGTGGGCCTCCTCGCCGACGGCGACGACCACGAGAGGATGTACCGCGTCATTGAGGTCGAGCTGGGCTTCCTGTTTGATTTCTACTACGCAAGGTACCGGTCGCCCAAAGAAAGTCTCATCCCGGACACTTTTCTGTTCGCGGCCGTCGTCATAGCGAGCTTGTGCACGCTGTTCTCGCCGGCGGTGCTCGACCACCGTGCTCCTAGCAGAGCTGTTGCTACCGGCTTCGACATCTGGCTGACCAGAACAATGATAATCTTGTTCCTGATTCTGGAATCGTTTCAGTACCTGACGCTGGTGTTCTCCGACTGGCACAAGGTGAAGATGCTGTGCCGGTACGTGCGAGATGGCTCTTGGCGAAAGCACCCCTGTTTGGAGCGAATGCTCAAGTTCATGTGCCGTGTTAGGCTGATACGGTACTGGAACAACTCGGTGGGGCAGTACTCGCTTCTGCTCGCGTGCCTGCATTCTGAACGTACCGGCATTTGGCGCTTGCCGCTCCCCAACTGGATCATGAGTTTCCTTATCAGGGGCAGGATGACGGATCACCGGAAGCTGCCCGACGAGGTGAAGCGCGCAATCTACCGGTTCCTGCGACATGGGCTGACTCGAATCCAGAACGGTGAGTACGCGTTGGAGAAGAACGGCGGTTTCTACTGGATCATCAGGCAGGAGAGCACCGTGCAGCGCATTCTGATCTGGCACATCGCCACCGAAATATGCGACTACAAATGGACGCAGCAGCGGCTCGACAGCGACACCAAAGAGAACCATCTCGTGGCCACCACGCTCTCGGCGTACTGCGCCTACCTGGTGTCGTCGGCGCCGGAGTTGCTGCCGGAGCACAGCTACGACACGCAGCTGCTCTTGGAAGGTGTGCAGCTTAAGGCGCGGGAATGTCTTAAAGATTGCCGGTCCAGGGATGACATGCATGGTAAGCTGCCAGAGCCGGATCCCCAGTCCAGAGACCTCTACAAGTACATCTTGGCCGAAGGCAAAGTGCTCGGCGAAGGAGTGCACAAGATGCCAGAGGCGGCAAAGTGGAAGTTGCTTGCCGAGCTGTGGGTGGAGTTGCTTCTGTCTGTTGCGCCCTCGGATAAGGTGGTTAATCATGTCCAGAAGCTGGCAAACGGTGGCGAGCTCATCACGCACCTCTGGGCACTGTTGACGCACGCCGGAGTCGTCGAAAAGCGAACTGCAACAGAAAATGTTTTCCTTGTGTAGCATACGCCTCCTTTTCCATCTAAAGAATATGTCCAATTCTAATGTTGCTTATGCTTTTAGGGGGCTTTTGGTTTTTCTCTAATGAATAACGATTGCTGAAAAAAATTAAAGTCAAAACCAGCTTAACAGTCAAAAGAAACATGGCCTACTTTTCTTTTGTTATGGTACACCTCTAGCCTCTCCAAGGGTTAGAGGTGAATTAAATCTCAACCATTGATTGATCAAGGTTACTTTTGCCCATGCAAATGTTAGTAATATGCAAGTTACTTGAAAGGGGAAAGAGATAATAGTTTTGCTATCGCATAATCGCCTAAAATTTTTTCACTTCAGCCGATTTTGCTACAACAGTTTTTTCATATATGCAACATTTGTCGCTAATGTTTGTAACATTTTTTACCCATGTATATAATATTTTTCCCATATATGCAACATTTTTCATTGAGAAATATTGCATACATGAGAAAAATGTTGCATACATAAGCTAAAAATATTGCAAACATGGGCAAAAAATATTACATACATGGAGAAAAAAATGTTTCAGTAAAATTGATTGAAATGCAAATTTTTTCAATCGATTGTGCAATAGACAATCCCAAGAGATAAATAGGGTGTGGTCCCTTCCATAGCTCCCAAGTGTACGCTTTATTTATGTGAAAGGTGAACACCATACTTTTAAATTTGGACAGAGCAAACAATAGTAATTTAAAAGTGAAGGTAAATCATATTAAAAATTAGGGCATATTTCAGTAATAGCTTTGGATTTGAACGTCAAGCTTTTGAATTTTGCATAACCTCAAACTTGAATAGTTTATAATTACACATTTAAATGTAATACCACCAAAATGCAAAGGAGAAGAAAAGCGAGAAATAAAGACAATCCAAGGGAGAATAAAAGAAATAAAGAAAAAATTTTGCCATTAGACCCATTGGCTTTAGAAATGCCAAATGAATTAAGTGCTCACTGAGGTTCCCAGACCATCTAGGGATGGTCGGCACCGTCTCGCATTTGCGTTTTCATCATCCGGTGGAAAATTCTGATTTACCTGCTATAGTAGAAAAGAACCCCAAAGCACAGTGAAAAGGCCATTTAGACCAAAAGGCCCTTATGGCAAATAATAGGCCAAGGCTAAATGGGAAGGGCATGAATGGCAATGCACAGTTCAGGGAGAAGCCAGCTGTGACCTCACTTTTAAGGCCAACTTGAGCCAGTAAAGGAAAGAGAAAGCCATTCTCATTTCTTCCCTCAACCACGCATTCTTCCAAAGAGCAAAGCCAATGAAGGAGGGAAAAACCATTGCACCGCTACATTTCTTTCTCCCAGCCGAAGCCAGCAAGAGCCAAGCAAGCCCACACCACCACCATAGTCCACAGCCACGCAGAGAGGATGTAAGGAAGAGGAAGACGAAGAAGGGAAGCAAGGACACGGCCGACAATGACAGCAACAAGGGGGCCAACTGAACCACAGCACGACCATCGCTATCATCATCCACGACCGCCAAGAACTCCGACCCTTGACGTCGCCTTGTCCCTTTCAAGCACAACAAAAGCAAGTAGGTCCCCTCACACAACACCCCCCACAGTTAGCTTAGCCGCGACACACCCTCGGTGGCGAGCCTGTAAGTGCCACCATGCACCCTTGGAGAGGAGGACATGCTCCCCGGTGCATGTCTCCCCACCAAGTTCCATCGCGGCGACCTCCGTATGCATTCCCAAGGCCGGGTGTGAGCACGATTAGAGTAAGGCAAATTTAGCAGCTAAAAAAAATGTGAGTAGTAAAAGGGGAGAAAGGAGGACTGTCCTGGCTGTAGGAGGAGTGGATGGTCGGCAAGCTCGAACCCACAGGGGAGCAGTGCCGGACCTATGGTCGGTGCTAGGCATCGACGGCTGGCGGCGGTGACCATGGGGGCAGGCCAACAGCTAGGAGGTCGGGGGAGCCCAAGCCACGGCGTCGGCAGCTGGGCCAGGGGCAGTGCTGGGGAAAGGTGGCGGCACCAGTAGACTCGGCGCTAGGGGCGCCATCGGAGGCAAGCCAAGGGTAGTGGCCGAAGGCTGTGCCGACCAAGCTACTGCGTCCAGCGCCTCGCCGTTGTGCGGGCACAGGAGAGGTGGTGGATCCGGTCCTGGTCAGCCAGATTTGAGGCGAAGATCGAGAGGGAGGTGGCCGAATGTGGCCCTGGCCGGCCGGATCTGAAGATGGGAGAGAGGGGGAGAGGGGGAAAGGTTGGGGGCGGCAGAGGGGTCGGCGGCGGCAAGCTCCGGGCCGGTGATGCCCGAGCTCGGCCGTGCACCACCATGTCGCCTGGAAGTCGCTAGGTCGTTCGGCCGAGGAAATGAGGAGGAAGAGGAATGATAGAGAGGGTTGTTTGGCCAAACCAAATGAAGGAGAGGGGAAAAAGAGAAAGAAAAGGAAGATAAGAGAGAAACAAAAGAAAAGGGGAGAAAAAGAAAAGAAAAATGGGGTTTTGGTACCTGCGCGACGTGTCCTTAACTCCGAGCATTTATGCCAAAGTCAGGTTATGTGCGTAGAGTCGTCGTTGCTCGCTTAAGCACTGGTTTCGATATGATGTATTGAATCAAGTTGACGTTTTGTACAGGTGGAGGTCCCAGGTTGGAGCCGTCCACACATCGTCCCTGAGGTTAACCAAGCAAGTGCATGGTAGAATAGTGGATTATGGTGAATGATTGGTATTTATGTCTTCTGTGTCATGTTCTACAGTACTTATGATTACGTGCTAATCATACTTTGATAAGTGCTAATTATGATTAAGTGCCAACAGTGAAAGTATGTTGCATCATGCATTGTACTCATACACAGACAACAAGACCTTTTTCGGTAGGTACTCCACGGGAATAGAGTTTGGATCCCCGTATAAAAGAGGACAGGGATTGAGTGGCTCATCGACGGGTGAACACTCTGCTATACTGGTATAAGCTATAGTTACAGACGCATTGCATCGCATTGCATGAAAATAGAACAGAACAGTGATACAGTTACAGATGCATTGCATTACTTAAAAATGACAATAGTGAAACAGTTACAGAGATAGTGATGTATAATTCACAGAAATGGGGGTGATAACAGTAAAATAGTTACAGAGATAGTGATGTACAGTTCACAGAAATGGGAAGTGATAACAATAAAATAGTTACGGAGGTAGTGTTGTACAGTTCACAGAGATGGAAATTATTAAAGTGTTGTGTTAGCACCACTATTTTATTGGGTGCTTGCTGAGTCTTTGGACTCACCCTTGCTTTTGTTTGTTTTTTAGGTAACCGTTGAGGACGTCGTGCACGGGTGGGAGTGGCATAGGAATAATTTCACGAACCACATGTACCACCTTTTTGTTAGTATATTTTCGACTCTACTAGTATGCTAGAGTAACTTAAAATGACATGGTGTATCTAGTCGCTGCCTGATGAATAAAGTAGAATTTGCTTAAGATGTTTAGTACTTATTCAAAAAGGTATTACTATGCAATGATGGTAACACTCTAGGCCTAGAGGATGGGCGGAGTGTTACAGTTGGTATTAGAGTGGGCGTTAGATCCGTGGTGAAGAAATTTGACAACTTACCTTAATTATCAACTAAAAAATTTGACTTAGGCCTAATAATAAAATTTGACACACTCTGGTGCACAATAGGATGGGGTTTGGGTCCTGCATTGCATTTCTGCTTTCGTTAGCTTTGTTGCTGATTTGTGTTGTTGAGATGGATGTTTGTCGACTAGTTGTGTGATTGGCTATCTGTCATGAACAGAGATGCTGAGAAGTAGAGGATGCGGATGTGGCCAAGGCTGTGGAGGTCGCGGCCGGGGCTGGGGCCGTGGCTGTGCCCAAGTGGAGCCACCGCTTGAGGTTCAACAGGAGGCACCTAGCGCAGAGGTTGCTTCTACTGCGCAGTCTGTAGCTAGAGATCCGGCAAGGTTTTCAGCCTTGCTACAGAAGTTCATAGAGGAAATCCGTGCGCTTTGCTGACATGCACTGGCAGCCGTTGCTGCGGTCATACCCGCTGCTGCCCCTATTACCGTTCTGGTCATACCAGATGCAAGAATGGGCCTTCATGAGTGGTTGGCCTTGCGATTAGATATCTTTGATGGTGCGGGTACCCCAATCCAAGCTACGGATTAGTTGCGCTATATGGAAATGTAGTTCGAAGCCCTAGAGATGAGCTCTCAGTTGAAAGCTCGCTATGTGGCTTTCTACTTGAAAGGCCAGGCGGACATCTGGTGGGAAGGGGTTCTTTCAGCCAAGACCCCTACCCAAGGTCCTGCTACCTGGGAAATCTTTGCCGAGCAGTTCAAGGCAAAGTATTACCCAAATTCTTTTGTGGAGAGCAAAGAGGTCGCCCTGTCTACTTTCATGCAAGGAAAGAAAACCATAGCTGAGTACAAGGCGGGATTCAACAGTTTGATCTATTTCATACCATCGGTTGTGAGCAATGAACTTGAGAAGGCCAAGCTAAGTGTTCAGCAAATTTTCTCAATCGATTATACTCAATGCTTCAGGGTAGGTATCGTTGCTAGCTCCATAGTGTGCCTTGGCTGTGTGGCTACAATAAATGGCAAAGATTTTGTTGCCAAGCCAATGCCTCAACTCAAGCAGAAGGACATGCAATTCCAGTGGACCGATGGATGTGAGCGCAGTTTTAATACTCTGAAAGAGAAGTTGGTAATTGCTCCTGTTCTCACGCTTCCTGAGCCAGGGAAGCATTTCACGGTCTACTCAGTTCCTTCAGCAAGTGAGGAAGCGGCTTAATGAAGGAAAAAATGGGGAACTTTAGTCTTGATAATCAGGCACATTGCGGTTTAAAGGTTGCCTTTGCGTGCCGCAAAAGGCTTAAGTCAAGGATAATATTTGAGAGAAGCTCATCGTACCCCGTACTCGGTGCATCCTAGTGAGACCAAGATGTATCGTGATCTCAAGAAGAGCTTCTGGTGGAAGAGGATGAAAGTGGATATCGCCAAGTATGTGGCATCTTGCGGAGTTTGCCAGCAAGTAAAGGTTGAGCACAGGCGACCCGCTAGCCTATTGCAGCCCTTGGAGGTTCCTTAGTGGCCGTGGGATGATCTCACCATGGATTTTGTAGTCGGCTTACCTCGTACCCAGTGAGGTAAGGATGCGATTTGGGTAGTGGTGGGCCAATTCAGTAAGTCCGTGCACTTCATCCTTATTCGTATTACGAACTCGGCGAGTGAGTTGGCATCCATCTATGTACGAGAAATAGTGAGGTTGCATGGTGTGCCCAAGTCGATAGTTTCGGACAGAGATGCCAAGTTTGTCTCCAAGTTTTAGGAGAGTTTATAGGGCGCTCTAGGCATGAAACTCCAGTTTAGTACTGCTTTCCACCGCAGACGGATGGATAGTCCGAACGCACCATTCAGACACTGGAGGACATGTTGAGGTCCTGTGTTTAGTCTTGGAAGGGTAGCTGGGAGAATCATTTGGCACCCGCAGAGTTTGCCTATAACAACAGCTACCACTCCCATGTTCAAGCAGCACCATTTGAGGTTCTGTATGGATGGAAGTGTAGATCGCCACTTTGTTAGGGTGTTGTGGGTGAGAAGGCCATTCTAGGCCCGGATTGGGTCCAGCAAACAGTGGAACAAGTGGCGAAAAATTAGACAGAATCTGCTAGTTGTCCAGAGTAGGCAGAAGAGCTACGCAGATGTCAGGAGACGAGAACTAGAGTTTAAAGTGGGGGATTAGGTGCTCCTGAGAGTATCTCCCACCAAAGGCATAGTACGATTTGGTACCAAAGGGAAGCTTAGCCCAAGGTACATTGGGTCATTTCTAATTCTAACACGGATTGGAAAGTTGGCATATCACTTAGATCTCCCAGAGTCCATGCGAGGAGTGCATATTGTGTTCCATGTTTCTATGTTAAGGAAGTACTTGCGAGATCCAAAGTATGAGATTGTGTTAGAACCGGTATTCTTAAAGCAAGACCTCACTTCGAGTCCCATCCAGTTCGGATTATGGAGGAATTAGAGAATGTGTTGAGGCATAAAATGATAAAGTATGTTAAAGTACTTTGGACACATTAGTCCGAGCGAGAAGCGACATGGGAGTTGGAGTCTCACATGCGCGAGAAGTACTCAGAGTTGTTCTCTACATGTATGAGTTAATGTTACATTATGTGCAGTTCTTTTTATTTTGTTCTTCTGTGTGGATTGTGGAGCACCAGAATTTGGGGTCGAATTCTGTTAAGGGGGCAGAATGTAATACCACCAAAATGCAAAGGAGAAGAAAAGTGAGAAAGAAGGACAATCCAAGGAAGAATAAAAGAAATAAAGAAAAGTTTTACCATCAGACCGATTAGCTTTAGAAATGTCAAATGAATTAAGCACTCACTTGGGTTCCCAGACCGTCCAGGGACGGTCGGCACCATCTCACATTTGGGTTTTTATCATCCAGCGGGAAATTTCGATTTACCTGCCATAGTAGAAAATAATCCCAAAGCATAGTGCACAGGCCCTTTAGACCAAAAGGCCCTTATGGCAAATAATAGGCCAAGGCTAAATGGGAAGGGTATGAATGGCAATGCACAGTTCAGGGAGAGGCCAGCTGTGACCTTCTCACTTTTAACGCCAACTTGAGCCAGTAAAGGAAAGAGAAAGCCTTTCTCATTTCTTCCCTCAACCACGCATTTTTCCAGAGAGCAAAGCCAACGAAGGAGGGAAAAACCATTGCACCGCTGCATTTCTTTCTCCCAGTCGAAGCCAACAAGAGCCAAGCAAGCCCACACCACCACCATAGTCCACAGCCACGTAGAGAGGATGTAAGGAAGAGGACCACGACAGCAATAGGGGGGCCAACCAAACCGCAGCACGGTTATCGATGTCATCATCCACAACCACCAGGAACCTTGACCCTTGCCGTCGCCTCGTACCTTTCAAGCAGAGCAAAAGCAAGTAGGTTCCCTCACACAAGCACCCCCCACAGTCAGCTTAGCCGTGACACATCCTGGGCGGCGAGCCTGTAGGCGCCGCCGTGCACCCTTGGAGAGAAGGACATGCTTCCCGGTGCATGTCTCCCCACCAAGTTCCGTAGGCATTCCCAAGACCGAGTGTAAGCACGATTAGAGTAAGGCAAATTTAGCAGCTAAAACAAAATGTGAGTAGTAAAAGGAGAGAAAGGAGGACTGTCCTGGTAGTAGGAGTGGTCAGCCGGCGAGATCGAACCCACAGGGGGAGTGGTGCCAGACCTGTGGTCGGTGCTAGGCACCGACGGCTGGCAGTGGTGACCATGGGGGCAAGCCAATGGCTGGGAGGTCAGGGGAGCCCGAGCCATGGCATCGGCAGCCGGTCTAGGGGCAGCGTTGGGGAAAGGTGGGGGCACCAGCGGACCCGACACTAGGGGCGCCATCAGAGGCAAACCAAGGGCAACAGCCGAAGGCCGTGCGGAATGAGCGGTGGCGCCCAACGCCTCACCATCGTGCGTGCACAGGAGAGGTGGCAGATTTGGTCCTGGTTGGCCGGATCCGAGGTGAAGACCGAGAGGGAGGTGGTCGGATCTGGCCCTGGCCAGCAGAATGTGAAGATGGGAGGAGGGAGAGAGGGGGAAAGGCTGGGGCGGCGGAGGAGCCGTCGGAGGCGAGCTCCAGGCTGGCGATGCCCGAGCTCGGCCGTACACCGTCGCGCCACCTGAGAGCCGATAGGCCGTTAAGCTGAGGAAATGAGGAGGAAGAGGAACGATAGAGAGGGCCGTTCAGCCAAACCAAATGAAGGAGAGGGAAAAAAGAGAAAGAAAAGGAAAAAAAGAAGAGAGAAAAAAGAGAGAAAGAAAAGAAAAGGAGAGAAAGAAAAGAAAAGAGGAGAAAAAGAAAAGATAAATAGGGCTAGTGCATACAGTATGAACAAAGATAAATATCATCCACGTCACGATATTCTAAGGAAAAACCAAATTATATTGATAATTATCAGAGTACGACCTTATGGCCAAGCTTACAATAGACTAGCCCGGAGGGCTTAACAGAAACTAGCAGCGGAAAACCAAAAGAAAGCGTAGCAGCCAATCGACACGCCCACAGGCTATCGAGTGGAGAACGAAGCCTAATCCGCGAAGATGTCGAAGTACTCTCCTTCTGGAACCTCCTGCTGGTGATTCTCCTCCTCCTCAACTGAGCAACAGGGGCATAAAGCCGTGAGTACATTGGTACTCAGCAAGCTGTTTGTAACAAATGAATGCAATATAACATGCAAGGCTTAACAATGGATGGCTGAAAGGTTAATTTTGCAGAAAGCAGTAATTTAAAGTAAATACAATAAATAGATTGAAAAGCGAACTTCGAAAATGATAATAAATAAGTAACCAAAGGAATTGAGACCAACCACAAGTGAACTGACCATTCACCCAAGGAATCCACCATGAACCAAGATCCATGAAATGAACCACCAGTGAACTAACCATTCACTCTCCAACTTAACCAACCAGGTTTTGACAAAAACTCTACCCCTCGTGTGAAATCACCGAGCATTGTCCATGACCGAGGACACGGCTATTCGAATAGTTTTACACTCTGCAGAGGTTGCACAACTTTTCCCACAAGAGATAAGTCATCTTAATAGCCAGCATGCTTCCTTAGGCATGAGACCCAGATAAATTATCACAAAGCCTTTACCTCACTCCAATCTAGTTAGACATCACCCGCTAAGGTTTCACTGCTGAAAGGTTAACCACCACAGTCAGAAGCCCCCTCTTGCGCCGTATGAGAACAGAAACCCTGTTCCTCACTGTGAGCAAACCAGTACCCCTGGTACTCACTTACCAATGGTGATATCTGAACTAAACCTTTGCAAGTTAATCAGCTAGGTCTATCCCATACTAAACATGTGGTTGTGCGGTAAGACTCAGATCAATGGCGCACAAAGTTAAGTCCTTAAATTTACCCGGGCGAGACTTCCACATCCCATGTGCCTCTCGCACCCCCTTTACTGCACGATCAATCGCCCAAGTGAAAACCAATTTTGTATAACCAACACCAATGACACTACCCATGCCATGGGAACAAGTTTTATAAGTGTGGTTAACCACCACATTCAAGTATATCATTAAGTCAAGATTAATTAACCACATGCGATGATGAACCCTTTCGCAAAATAAGCAAGGCTAAGCATTCTAATCGTACCAACCCAATGTGACAAATAACATAGCATCACTAATTAAATTCCCAACCTAAGGTGACAATGGCATCAAGGTATTCCAAAATATCAAGGAGGGAAATAACCAATTGGGACGATAACTACCAATACAAGGGTTTGAATAAAAATAGCGATGCAAGATAATTTAAAACAAAATAATTAAATAATATATTGCAAACTGGGTTCAACATGATCAAAGGACACGACTTGCCTTGGCCTTGCTCAGTTGACGGATCTTGATCTTCAAACCCTGCTTCGGCTCCTTCGAAAACGTGATCTAACGAGAGAGAAAACGGAACAAAAACACAAAACAAGATCAAATAAAATTCAAATGAACTCTAAAAACTTCCAAACCTAGACCAAAAGGAAGAGCTCAATTTTAGATGAATTTAGGAAAAAGAATCGGGTCAATCGGAGCTAGGACGAGGGAGAACGGGCTCTGGGAAGATTAAATCCACAGAAAATCGGGGAAATTGGAAAAAAGGCACTGTGCTGTGGACCGGGTGTACGGGAGAACGGGTCTACGGTGGAACCGGCGCACGGAACAGTGCGGAGGCGGGGCTGCTTGCGCAAGCGGCTAGGGCTGACGCGGCGGCTGACGGGGCTGACACACGTGCGGGTAGGGCTGACGTGGCTGCTGACAGGGCAGCTGGCGTGGTAAGCTGACGTGGCACTGGGACGGCTCGGTTGCTGACGTGGCACCCACGTCGCACTGATGTGGCATGACACATTGGATCTAGGGCTGACGTGGCTGGCTTGCGTCGCGGCTGACTCGGCTAATGGCGCACGGGTCTACGGCTCGTACGGCTGACCGGTGGGCCCGGCTAGTCAGCGGCTCGGCGTACGGGGGACCAGGCGTACGGGTGCGGCTGGCGTCAGCGGTGACGCACGCGGGCGCGGGGACCGAGGCGTCGCGGGCTCGGTTTTGCTGGTGGCGCGGAGCGCGGGGCGGGTCGGGACGGCGACTGGGACGGCGGCGGGGGCTCACCGGCGGCGACGACAACGGCGACGACGGCGGCTAGGATGGCGGACGGCAGACGGACGGCGGCGAACGGCGACGAAGCCGACGAGGCGAAGGTGGCGGCTCCTGAAGACAGCGGCGGCGCACGGCGGCGAAGGCGGCGGCTTGGGACGAGGAGAGCCTCGGGGTTGGGGCCCCTTTTATACCCCGGTCCCGAGGTGTCCGCGATGAACACGGGGCGGAGTTCAGCTCGGTTACGCGCGGCGGCGGCGGCGGAGTCCGGAACGGAGACGGGGAAGAGTCCAGGTCGGGGACGACCCTGACAGGTGGGCCCCACCTGTCGGTGGCCCAGGGGAGCGGCGGCTGCGATCGAGCGCGGGCGGATCGGATGGGCGACGCGTGTCGCCCATCCAGCGAAGGAAGGCGGGCGCGGGCGCGGATGCGCGACGCGTGGCGCGGGGCGAGGCAGGCCGGGCCACGGCTGGCAGGGCTGGCTGGGTGGACTGCGGCCCACCTGGCTTTTAGGATTTTCTTTTTCTTTTTCTTTTTCCAGAAATTCAAATAAATTCTTTTTGAGCTCTAGAAAATAGCAAATAAATTCAGAAAAAAATCCCAGAAAATTCCAGAAAAGCCCTTGAGACTCAGGTAACTCAAATAAAATATTTTTGGCACATGTTAATGTTTAACTTAATCATATTAAATCCTTTTTAATTGATAAAATTCCAATTAAGCTTTAATTAATTCCAGAAAAATCCAAATGGTGAATTTTATTTTAAAAGCTTCAAAAGGCTCTGAAAATCAGGATGTTACAACATTGCATGAAAACAGAACAGAACAGTGATACAGTTACAGATGCATTGCATTACTTAAAAATGACAATAGTAAAACAGTTACAGAGATAGTGATGTACAGTTCATAGAAATGGAGAGTGATAACAGTAAAATAGTTACAAAGATAGTGATGTACAGTTCACAGGAATGGGAGGTGATAACAGTAAAAGAGTTACGGAGGTAGTGTTGTATAGTTCACAAAAATGAGAATTATTAAAGTGGTGTGTTAACGCCACTGTTTTATTAGGTGCTTGCTGAGTCTCTGGACTCACCCTTACTTTGTTTGTTTTTTTAGGTAACCGTTGATGACGGCGTGCACGGGTGGGAGTAGCACAGGAATTATTTTACGAACCAGCAGCACTCCTTGTACCACCTTTTGTTAGTATATTTTAGACTCTACTAGTATGCTAGAGTAATCACTTAAAATGACATGGTGTCTCTGGTCGTTGCCTATTTAGTAGTTGTTCAAAAATGGTATTACTATGCAATGATGGTAACACTCTAGGCCCAGAGGATCGGCAGGGTGTTACATTAAATTCAGAAAAGAAGAATTTCGGTGTGAAATTGTAATGTAATAAAAGAAATAACTTGAAATTTCAGTGACGTTATTTGGAACGTATAATCACCATTAATTAGCACCATTACAGTTTTCCTTGTATAGTGTTCTTTTTAGCTTTCTAAAAGTTGCTTTTCAGCTTTTCTACGGTAACTAGCTTTTAAACGGAGTATCTTTTCAAGATAGGGTCTACTAGTTAATTGTAGTACATATTGTACTGACTTCATTTATATCGGCAAAAACCGCATGTAAGTTATGTTGCTCTTTAATCTCTCGCACTAACAGTCCAAAAGCCAAAAGCCGCAGCCAAAAGCCATAAACTTCAGTAAAAAAGAACAACCCCATAGTCTAGCGCTTTAATTGATGCTATCAATGCTATTAATGCCCATAGTCATGCACATTGTTTTCACATCCACATGGTATACTATCCATTGCACAGCAACACGGTATACTATCCATGCACAACCACACGATATATTGCATAGCCCTCACTTTTTCCACCGCTTGCCTCCTCCTAAAAGCCACTAATTTTAGCTATTACTACTTATTTAGCTGTGACTTATGATTTTTGGCTGAAAATAAATGGTAATAGATGAAATTTGTGTTGTTAGAAGAAGGGGGTGAGCGGCAGAAAAAAAATAAGGAAGAGATACGTGAGCCTGATGGGAGCGAGAGAAGTAGAGTGCGTGATGCACTCATGACCCTTACATTATTCCTGAAGTTAGATAGTAGCAAGAGGAGTAAAGCATGAATTTTGTTCCACGAAAGACATTTAATTTTGTGCGAATATAATATGATAGCCAACATGTACTTTCAAAATCACAGTACTAAATCATAAATATTAGAAGTGAATTCTTAAAAAAAATATTGAAAGTGTCGATATGAACTACGATTTTCTCATAGTAGTACTGATTTATTCAATCACTATAAAATACTTTCAAATCTAATTAAAAAATCATTGTGCAAAGTGTGATATGAAAGATTCACAAGATTGGACACCACTTGCAAATGCAATAAAATACCTTGCACGCTTAATTAGCACTAATTAATTGTGATTAGTACTAATTGAATGAAACTAGCACTAATTAAAGCACTAGTTAATTGTGATTAGCACTAGTGCTGCACAGTGCGTCGGTATGCAAACGAGCAGGGGTGCTTGACAGATCTCCTGCCGAGATAGGAGAGCTCGGCAGGTTACTTGGTGAGCTCTCCTAACTCGGTAAGTATCTGTCGAACACGGTAGATTCACGGAGGGGGCTATATTTATAAAAAAGATGTTCAGAGGTTAAATTTAAAAAAGTGGCTACAATAATATTTCTCTGAATAGTTCATAGATATGTACCCTAAATAACGTGGTGATTTAAGTATGTACCGTTAATTGAAGTGAACAAGCAAGGTGAAATGCAGCTAGTCTTCTTTAGGCTCTATTTGGGAGAGCTGTTGCTTTTGTCAAAAGTTGATTTGGTGCTATCAAATCTCAGCATGGCACTGATAGCGCACCCCCACATACGCTGGATACATCCTCGCATAAATACAAGTAAATGAATAAAACGACATATTAGAGTTTATATTGATTGTTTATCATCCTAGCTAGGATTAGATTATGTCTTGGTAGCTCTCACCCTACGATTGAGAAATTGCATTTAGTGAATCATTGCTTAAATAATATTTGATTAGTGAAATGTACAAAACTGTTTAGTTATTGGATAAAACTGGTTTTAGCCAGAAAGTTCTAAAACCTCCTGAGCGACGAGCCAGTGGTGAAGGCGTGAAGCGCCGGCCACTAGATCGCAGGAGGACGGTGGGTGGCACAACCGCGAGTACGACATAGGGAAGGGCCACCGCGTGGTGAGGTGGAGTCCGCGGGAGATGGCTCGAGGACAGGGGCGGCAGTTGGGAGTGCGATTGGTTTTAGGGTAAGTTCGGGACATTTAATCTGTTACAACTTGAGAAGTTACGGATGATCTTATCCAAACCGACAGCAGTTCCTCTCTCTCTCTCTCTTACTGAACCAACGTCCATGACGTCTGTACAGAATGTATATATACATGCCAATGATCAATGAAAGAGCGACTGGTTCATTTGCATTCACTGTTTGTGTTTCCATTTACATTCAACACGTTATCAGCACGAGTTCTGCCATTCACACGCTCTGCCATCCATCCGCGCACACACAAACAGCATACAACAGAGAACAAAACCAAGAACAGAAGGTATGGAGAACGATCAGATCAATCTCTGTGAGAAGCATCACAACGCCTTACTTGGTGTTCTTGCTTCAATTGATTCTTTGTGTGATTACCTGCAACTTCTTTTTGCCCCTTGCCATCAAGACCCACCACACACACCGACAACCAATACCTTCATCGCGACTGGTCACGAATCTTCGCCGGCTCGTCGTCGTCCATGGGAGGCGCACGGCGTCTCCCCACCGGCGAGGGCTTCGCGCTATGGGCCTTACCGGCGCCCGGCGCACGCATCCGAGGCGGCCAACCGCCGTCCTGGACTCCGGATCCGTACTCCTCCGCCGGCAGAGGAGGCCTTCTCCTCCACTTGACTCAAGAAAAGAGGGGAGGGGGAGGGCGCACGGCGCGGCCCCGGCGCGGTCGGCCCTTAGCACGGCGCGGCCCGAGCCCGCGCGGTCGGTGCGGCACACGGCCGACGAAGCCCGGCGAGGAGGCGGCCCCCGAGGCGGTGCGGCGCGGCCGAATCCGAGCGGTGGAGGCGGCGCGGTGGCGCGCGGCCGCCGAGGCCTAGCACGGGCCGGCGGCGCCCTAGATCTGAGCGGCGGCTCTCCACGGCGGCGCGGCTTCGCCCGTGGCCGAGACGGTCGCCGGCGGCGCGGCTTCGCCCGTGGACGAGACGGCCGACGGCGTGGAGGCGCGCGGCGCAGCCCGGCCGAAGTGGCGCTCGGCGGCGCCGGCGGAGCCCAAGCGCGGCGCGACAGGGCGGCCGGAGGAGACGGCGCGCGGCGCGGAGGGCCGGCGGCGCCGGCGGCGCGGTAGCGCCTAGGGGCAGGGGCGGCGGCTCCCATGGGAAAGCCCCATGCGGTGGCTGGCTTTGGGGGTTAGGGTTGGAAACCCTAACCACCTCACTTCCTTCCTTTTATATGCTGCCCCCCCATATGGGCTTTGGCCCATTTACCCCCACCTCTCCTCATGGGCCCAAAGGCTGATCGGGCTGTAGCCCAGGTTGCCGAAAATTTGCAACCTCCCCCCTCTGTTTTAATGTAATTGCAACACTTTATGTTAAATAACTTGCTATTGTATATATTTGCAAATATATGTGTTTCCATGCAATGTATTATACATCAATTATTGCAATCTATCTTATGCAATTTAAATATTTCGTTTCCCAGCTTACCATACAAGCATTTAATATTTTTTTATGCAAATGCCTTAGGTTGATTTTCTCTCATTTTGGAATAACACAAAGTTTCTTAACTTTCATATTGGCCATACACAAGGTAGTACCATAGTACTACTGCAGGATTTATTCCTCAACGTGCGTACCTAATATCAAGTTTTGCAACAATTTGGTCTACACTTTTGGGTGACTACCTTTATTTATTTTCAAATTGGCCATACACAAGGTAGTACCATAGTACTACTGTGGGATTTCATCATCAACGTGCGTACCCAATTTGATTATAAATTATACAAGGTCTACACCTAAGTGATTACCATGATTCTTTTTCACATTGGCCATACACAAGGTAGTATCAATATACTACTGTGGGATTATCATCCTCAAAGTGCGCACTCAATGTTGAAAAATGAATTAAATAATGTTAATTCCATTAGTGATTAACTATGTTGTTCCACAATAGGAGAATGTCCCTTTATGTCTTTCAAGTTTACCTTGATTACTTGCATTTCGCATTGCTTATTTAACATTGCCAAAGATTTTAACAAATCTGTGGCCCTACATATGTAGGCACAATGGCTACTAAAGAGTTTGAGGCTCTCGCTCTTGATGGCCACAACTTCCCCACATGGGCGATGGATCTCAAAGTGAGTCTATCGTTGCGCGGAATGTACCAGGCAATTGCAGCTCCCCAAGAGGGTATAGCTCCTTTGGCTGAGACTCTCAAGTACAATACCTTATTTATCATAAGGAACCACATCCATCCTGATCTCAAGGCTGAGTATCTGATGGAAGAAAACCCACGCGCTCTGTGGATTGCTCTTCAAACACGGTATGAACAGCAGAAAGCAGTCATCCTACCGGAGGCTGTCAATGAGTGGAACCACCTCCGCATACAAGATTTTAAATCTGTGGGAGAGTTCAACCATGTTGTTCATAAAATCAGTTCTAAACTGCAGTTTTGCGAGAAAGAACCATCTGATGCGGAGAAAATTGAGAAGACATTGTCTACCATGCTCCCCGCACAAATGATCCTTCAACAACAATACCGTGAAAGAGGTTTCACCGTTTATTCTGAGTTAATTAAAACATTACTTCAGGCAGAAAGGCATAGTGAGCTCCTACTTTGGAACTCTAATCTGCGCCCTTTAGGCACTAAGCTTTTGCCAGAAGTACATGCTAACACTCAGAACAAACCTAAAGGGAATGCTACTAACTCTAGCAATCCTGGGAACTTCAAAGGGAAGAACAAGCGCAAGAGACAGCGTCAGTCTAATGGTGCTAACAAGGGAAAGGATGTTTTTAAGTCGAAAAAGAACAAGTCTAACACTTGTGTCAAGTGTGGCTGTTACAACCACCCGACTGAGAAATGTCACACTCCCAAGCACTTGGTGGCTTTGTACTTGAATTCCGTGGGACGAGCACACTCCAATCAAGGACGTTCCAATAAAGGTGGACAATTTGAAGCACACTTCAACTCCCAATCTGATGTCAACATGGAAGAATTCCTCCAACCTGACATTACTAAGAAAGATGCCCCTGGGTGCTCCTACTCTGCTCCTACAGCTGTGGAACCAAGCAACACCAAGACACTACCTCCACTTGATGGAAACGTTGACGATATGGAGAACATGATCGTGGAGTTCACTTCTAACGATCCGTTTGGAGACTTTAATTAGGCTCCTACACTTTGAGATACCTTATTTCATTATCCCTTGAATGTGGATGTCGTTTAATTGTGAATGTTGTCATAAGCTAGTTGTTGTCTGTACTTCATTTACGCACAATGGGTATTGTAATTTGTATTAAGCACAATTGATACCTATATATATATATTGTATGTATTCTATATATATTTGTTGAGAATGACATATTCAAATTCTCCATTTTGTATAGATTGTACGGGAGTCGATCTGATGGATGAGGAAATGTGCCTAGTGGATAGCGGTACTACTAACTCTATACTCAGGGAGATAAAATATTTCCAAACTCTCACAAAGAACAAAGGAAATGTTTTAACAATCGCTGGACGCGATGCTGTAATAGTTGGCACCGGTCGGGCCACTATTTTGCTCCCTATGGGTACATCAATAACGATTGAGGATGCACTCTTATATCCCGATTCAACTCGTACCCTATTGAGTTATAGAGATATCCGTAAGAATGGGTTTCATGTTGAAACTCATGAGGACAACAATGAGGAGTTCCTTCTCATAACAAAAGATCACGGATATGGCAAAGAGACACTTGAAAAGTTTCCCTCACTCCCGTCTGGATTGTACTACACATACATCAAACCCGTACCACATGTTGCTTTCAAAGTAATTTTCCAGAATGTTAACGCATTCCAAACTTGGCATGATCGTCTTGGCCATCCTGGAATAGGGATGATGAGGAAAATTATAAGCAATTCTGTTGGTCACACTTTAAGTGATGCAAAATTTCCCCAATCCTCAGATTTTATGTGCACCGCATGTGCCACTGGGAAATTAATTTTGAGGCCCTCTTACCTCAAAATTCATGCCGAACCTCTAAAGTTCCTTGAACGCATTCAAGGTGACATATGTGGTCCCATTCAACCATTGTCTGGGCCGTTTAGGTATTTCATGGTTCTAATAGACGCATCTACACGATGGTCTCATGTGTGTCTACTTTCCACACGGAACCATGCATTTGCTAAGATTGTTGCACAAGTTATCAAACTTAAAGCACAATATCCTGAACATCAAATCCGATCAATCTGAATGGATAATGCTGCTGAATTTTCCTCACGTGCCTTCAATGATTATTGCATGGCTTTAGGAATTCAAGTTCAGCACTCGGTCCCATATGTTCATACTCAAAATGGGTTGGCAGAGTCTCTCATTAAAAGAGTGAAACTTATTGCAAGACCTTTACTACAGAATTGCAATCTACCAACATCATGTTGGGGTCACGCAGTCTTACACGCTGTTGACTTGATTCAATTGCGTCCAACTGCATATCATGCAACCTCCCCGTTGCAACTAGTACGTGGAAATACACCAAATATTTCCCATCTGCGGAAGTTCGGTTGCGCTACATACGTACCGATCTCTCCACCGCAGCGTACATCTATGGGCCCACACAGGAAATTGGGGATCTACGTGGGATATCAATCTTCGTCGATCATTAAATACTTGGAACCCCTTACAGGGGATCTATTCACTGCCCGGTACGCTGATTGTATTTTCAATGAAGATCATTTCCCGGCATTAGGGGGAGGAATTGAAAACCACAATAAATGCCAGGAAATCAATTGGGATGCCATAGACATCTCCAACTCTGATCCACGTACTTCTGAAACTGAACTCCAAGTTCAGAAGATCATTAATTTGCAACACATTGCAAATAACATGCCAGATGCATTTACTGATTATAAGGGTGTTACAAAATCCTATAATCCTGCGAGAAATGTGCCGGAAAGAGTAGAGGTACCAAATAAAACTACTCAACTCCCCAGTAAGAGGGGGAGAAGTACGGCTATTTCCACAGATGCAGCTTCTACCAAGCAAAGGAAAGGGAAGAACAAATCTTCTAACCCAGTAAATGTAACTCAACCTTACGTTGAGAAACACCCTGTGGAGGTTCAACCTTCACATCCCACATCAACAGTGCACTCAATTACTGATGTTGGGACATCGGATCGCCCTGATGCAATCATTTTGGGAAATAATGATACATCACAAGGGGTGCTTGAAATTTCCATCAACTATATTGAATCTGGAGAATCATATGACAGAAAGTCTACAATTGTCGACATCTATTTCTCTGAAGCAATTGCAGAAATCATCCAAAATGATCCAGATCCTAAGACCATGGCAGAGTGCAGAAAGCGCTCGGACTGGAATCAATGGAAAGATGCAATTCAAGCAGAGATAACCTCGCTCACTAAAAGAGAGGTATTCACTCATGCAATACCTACACCTCGAGGAATCTTTCCTGTGGGATTCAAATGGGTTTTCATCCGGAAACGGAATGAGAACAATGAGGTGGTGAGACATAAAGCGAGGCTTGTAGCACAAAGGGTCACGCAGAGACCCGGCATTGATTTCAATGAAACATATTCTCCAGTAATGAGTGGAATAACATTCCGATATCTTATATCTCTGGCTGTTCAAAATCGTCTATCTATGCAGTTGATGGACGTAGTGACTGCATATCTATATGGGTCACTTGATTTAGACATATATATGAAGGTCCCTGATGGGATCTCTATACCGGATCCAAACGCAAATCGCAACATGTATTGTGTAAAGCTTCAAAAGTCACTCTATGGCTTAAAGCAGTCGGGAAGAATGTGGTATAACCGACTTAGTGAGTTCCTTTTGCAGAAGGGATACACTAACAATGATGATTGTCCATGTGTTTTCATCAAAAAGTCCCAAACGGGATTTTGCATCATATCAGTATATGTTGATGATTTAAATATCATCGGCAACCCACAAGATATTGATGAAGCACGCAATCATCTAAAGACGGAGTTTGAAATGAAGAATTTGGGTCAAACCAAATTTTGCTTAGGTTTACAACTTGAGCATCTTCCCACTGGAATTTTAGTGCATCAATCAGCCTATATCCAGAAAATATTGGAGAAATTCAATATGGACAAATCACATCCATCCAAAACTCCTATGGTTGTTCGATCTCTAGAAATGGAGACTGATCAATTCAGACCACGGGATGATGGAGAAGAGATTCTGGAATCTCATTATCCTTATCTCAGTGTCATTGGAGCGCTTATGTATCTTGCAAATTGCACCAGGCCTGATATTGCATTTGCCGTGAACTTACTAGCTCGACATAGCGCTGCTCCTACCAAACGTCATTGGACGGGAGTAAAACATATCCTCAGATATGTTAATGGTACAAGAGATCTTGGATTATTTTTCCAAAGGAACCCAGATCCTAATCTGATTGGATACACTGATGCCGGCTATTTATCTGATCCCCATAATGGCCGATCCCAGACAGGTTTTGTGTTCTTGCACGGAGGAACAACCATTTCATGGAAGTCTACAAAACAGACTCTGGTGGCTACCTCAACAAATCACTCTGAAATAATTGCACTATATGAGGCATCACGCGAATGTGTTTGGCTTCGCAGAGTGATTAACCACATACAACAATCGTGTGGCATTTGTGCCATCGATTCACCAACTATTATCTATGAAGATAATTCTGCTTGTGTTACACAGATGGAGACAGGCTACATCAAGAGCAACATAACCAAGCATATTTCTCCTAAGTTGTTTTACCCCCATGAGTTAAAACAAATGGGTGAAATAAACATCTTGCAAACCAAATCATGTGATAACCTCGCTGATTTGTTTACTAAGTCCTTACCAGCTTCCTCGTTCCAGAAATGTGTTCAAGGAATTGGTATGCGACGACTTCGAGATTTGCAAACTTCAGGGGGAGAAATCTCCTAAATGTTACTCTGTCCAAAGCATCATATTGTACTCTTTTCTTTGTATGAGTTTTACTCACAAGGTTTCTCATATAAAGTTTTTAATGAGACAATATTAGCATAAGCATATGTCGTATTTCCTATTTTTTCCCCATCGAGGTTTTTTTTAGGAGATATCAATGACATATATTGTCCTCTAAACTATCTATGAGTTTTCTCCTGCAAAGGTTTTTCTCATATGAGTTTACAATGAGACAATACTCATTATATGTTGTATCAATTTCTCCTTATTTTCCCATTGGGTTTAAAGGAGTTTTTAACAACGTATCTATCATATATTTCTCCTCGTTTTTGTTTATCCTACAGGACTTTTTGTAGGATTAATACTATTCATTGATCTCAAAGATGGATTCGATCAAGGGGGAGTGTTACAACTTGAGAAGTTACGGATGATCTCATCCAAACCGACAGCAGTTCCTCTCTCTCTCTCTCTCTCTCTCTCTCTCTTACTGAACCAACGTCCATGACGTCTGTACAGAATGTATATATACATGCCAATGATCAATGAAAGAGCGACTGGTTCATTTGCATTCACTGTTTGTGTTTCCATTTACATTCAACATAATCATCACTATATTAAAGCCCGGGAATTCCGGTCTCTCACGGTGCCACGTCAGCATATTTGCAAAAACACCCCCGAGATTTCTGAAATCACATAAAGGTCCTCAGTTCTTGCAAATGATCCCTACCAGGTTTTTTTTCTGAAAACCCCCTCCACTTCACTAAAATTGCATATTCTTTTGAAGGATAGCACCCCACTATTTTCAAAAAATACGTACGAGTCCTCATTTAGTTACGTACAGATCCTTATAGATCCTTTTTTTGCGAAAAAGGCTTTCTGTTTTCTCAAAATTACGCACGTGTCCTCGATTTTTTTTTTGAAAAACTTCCCTGCGAATTATCATCTCTTTTACTTCGGTCCACACCTAGCGCGGCGTGCCGCCACGCTTACGCTGCTAGTTCTATACAAGAGAGGGGGGGTGATGACCCCACCGTCTGTGGCGGAGTTTCATACGAAATACTGAGGGCAGGCCAAGAGGATTGCACGAAAGAGAGTATAAGTAGTATACCATACGTTCACACTACAATTTCCTTGCGCTTAGCAAAATATCGGAGGGGCCATGCACCGAGCTCCGCCAGTGCCCATCATTGAAATCCAATAGTAGCAAAATGTGACTTTTAAGAAAGTATCTATCACCTTACCAATAGACGCTCCATATTTGTTTAGGCGTTTTTTAAGAGCAGTGCTACATTGTGTAAAAAAAATTTACGTACAACTTGCTTACGATGTTTATAGCATGTGAGGCCGAGGCCGCGAAGGGTATGATTTGTAAAGTGTTAGTAAGAGTTAAGGATATAGATCAATTAATTTCTACATGTTCGTCAGCACACACAGTTATAGTTCCAAGTCAAACAATAGAGAGTGACGGACTCCTAGGTGCCTTCGAACGGAGTGGAAGGTCAGGACCCCGAAGTTCCTGGAAAGAAGGGAGTGATCTTAATGTGAATGGACTGAACTCTTGTATTAAAAAATTGTTCTCTCCTCCCTACGCTACAGAGAGGTCTATTTATACTATTATATCAGGATACATGAAGTTACAGTACTACCTCTACAAAGGTCTTGGGCCATAGACTCTATGGTTTTTCACTACTGGACACCTCATCACAGACGGTTCTACAGAATCTGTCAGTGTTAAACTGCAACACAGTTATCAATGATTAGTGATATTCATCAGTGATACATCATAGACGGTTTTTATAAAAAAAACATATGTAATGGCCTACTTATCACAGACAGGTTGAGAATAGAAGTATCTGTGATATTCACTGCATTATTAAATACTCTCATCCTAGCAGATTTTTGTCTGTTAGGCGAGGGGTGGCTTTGAGGCGATTTGGTGAAAGGAGAACAGAGATTTGAAAGAGTGCTTATGTATCCATTTTATTTCTGGTGATCTAAGGTTAATAATTGGTACTATACACAATGAAATACATTATATTCTAGTTAGATCTGTGCACTTTTTAGTTAGAAGGAAAGAGAGATCTAATGTCGAGACCCAAATATGCAAATCCGGACCTCTCTGTGTATTCTGCACTAGTCCAAGATCACGCTAGTGCACACAGTGGAAACATAGATGGAATATCGATCATATTCAAGATTAACCAAGAAAAAGACTCAAACATTATTAATTATCAGAGTTGCGACCTTATGATCAAGTTTACACTTAAGCAGCCGAAAGGGCTTAACAAAACTAGCAGCGAAAACACAACGAAACGAAGTGGCCATTCGACATGCTCACAGGCAATCGACTAGGAAGTGAGACACTAATTCGAGAAGTCGTCGAAATATCCTCCTTTAGATACCTCCAGCTGATATGGCTCCTCTTCTTCAACTGGGCAAATGTGGATATAGCCGTGAGTACATAGAGTACTCAGCAAGTCATTTGTAATAAGAATACAATATAATATGCAAAGCTTACTAAATGATGATTGAATGGCTACTTTGCATAAAGCAATAATTTTAAGTAAATACAATAAATAGATTGAAAGATAAGTACTTTAAGGAAAAAACTGAATAAATAAATAATCAAAGGAATTGATTAAACCACAAGTGAACTCACCATTCACACAATAAACCACTCGTGAAATAATCATTCACATAATGAACCACTAGTGAATTAACCATTCACTCTCCAAATTTATCCTAACCAAGTTTTTACAAAAACTCTACTCTTCGTGTGAAATCACCGAGCATTGTCCATAACCAGGGATACGACTATTTGAATAGTTTTACACTCTGTAGCGGTTGCACAACTTTACTCACACGATGTGATCATCTCTACGTAAAAGAAAATTACAATAAGCCTTTTACAATGCTCAACCTCAATTTAATTTCGCCTGTTAAGATTTCACCATCGAGTAGGTTAACCACCAGTCGATAATTGCCCCCTCTTACTCCTCGTGGAAATGTCTAACCAACACCCACGTTCATCACAATAGAAAAATTGACATTAAAATATCACAAATTAATCAGCTAGGTATATCCCATACTGGATATGTGGTTGCATAGTAATACTCATATCAATGGCGTATAAAGTTAAGTCCATAGATATTACCCAGGCGAGACGTCCACATCCCTCGAAGTGTCAACCATACTTCCATCTTTAATGCACGATCACTGGTTCAACTTAAAACCATTTTATATGATTAACACCAATGACACACCCATATCATGGCACACAAATTTTATAACTGTAGCTACAACCGCGATTCAATATTTCATTAAGTCAAAGTTAATTAATTGATCACATGGGATGATGAGCCGAATGTAACTATAAGCATGGCTAAGCATACTAGACATACATTCCATATGACAACTAGAATTGCATCACTAAATAATTACCCATCCTATGATGACAATGGAGTCATGGTATTCAAATTATCAAGGTGAAATTAATCAAATTGGACCACGACTATCAAGTACAAATGTTTGCAATAAAGTAGCAATGCATCATAATTTAAAATAAAATAATAAATAAATAAATTTAAAAACTAGGTTCAACATTACTAAAGGACACGATTTGCCTTGGCCTTGCTCAGTTAATGATTATTGATCTTCAGATCTTACTTCAGCTCTTTCAAAAACGTAAATAAATTTAAAAAAATCAAATAAACCCTAAAAATTTCAAAACTAGAACCAAAAGAAAGAGCTATTTAGAAAAAAAAAACCAGGCCAATTGAAGTTAGAGCGGAGACAAACGATCTCTCAGAAGATTTAAATATAAAGAAAAAGGAAGATATGATTTACTAGATTTATTTTTCTAAAGAAAATCCTAATTATGACATCAACAACTAATTTCTTTTTCAACCGAATTATTTTTCTAGTGAAAATATAGGAACTATGACATCATCAGCTCACGTGGCGGCTGACTGGCCTTCTAGAGCTGACGTGGCATGGCACGTGGCTGACAGATGGATCTAGGGCTGACGTGGCAGGGTGACATGGCATGACACGAGGCATGCTAACGTGGTATGGGATGACTTGGTTGGCTGACATGGCACCCACGTGGCACGACACTTGGCGGACACGTGGATCTAGGGCTGAGGTGGCAGCTAACTCGGCTCAACTTGGCTCATGGGTCTATGGAACAATACAACTAATTGGTGGGCTCGTAGTTTTAGTGCCTCGGTGCACGATGGACGGAGTCCACAAAGACTTTGATCCGATGCCAGGCATGGGTGCGGGGTGATGACGTTGCTGACGTTAGCGGGGTGCGCGAATCGAGGCAACCCTTCGTTTGGGCGAACGGCGAGGAACGGCGGCGCTTGGGCAATGCGGCTACCGACAGGGTGGAGTGGCTCAGCTGCAGATGGTGAGCTCACTGGCGATAGTGCTCAGGACGGCGAATGACCGGTCGGTTGGCGACGGGCGGAGTGGCGGCAAACGGAGACGGGCAAGCACGGTAAGAGCGATGGGCGGCTCGGGGACACGAAAGTTGAGAAGACCATGGTGCATACGACACGGATGTTGAGGCTGGATCGAACGCAAGCGGTGGTGACAAAGTCTGAGATGAAGACAACGATGAATAGTGCTTGACCATGGAGCCCCTCCTTTTTTCAAAATTACATACATGTCCACGGTTAATTACATACATGTCCTCGGCATTCTTATGGAGCCTCCTCCTTTTGCTAGATAACACCCCATGTTTTCCCAAAATTACATACACGTTTTTGTTTTTTTTGCGGAAAAGACCTTAGATTTTTCCAAAATTACATACGTGTCCTCGATGTTTTTAGAAAACTACATGCGAATTATCGTCTCTTTTAATTCGGTCCATATAGTAACTAGCCGGACGTGACATGGCGCTTACGCAGCTAGTCTATAAGATAAGGTAGCAAGAGGCACAAATTTAATCCGGGCACTTGGTCATCTTGTGTTTTTTAATACTTACGCACGGATCTAAAACAGCAAACACAAAAAACGGAGAAAGAGAATATTTCTTAATTTATGTGAAAGATGCTACGAGCCTTATACTACAAAACGGAGAGAGAAACTCTTTTTTAAAGAAACAAATGGTGTGAACAAGGTCCCATGGGTGGCTGGGGCCCATTGCCAATATCCCACAATAAGTAGAAATACTGTTCATTTGCTGACCTTAGGGTATCCCACGACTACGTAGCACTGCCATATATACCAGCTCGTTCAGAGAGTTGGAAGAAATAACCCGGAGTTATTAATTGTCGTCCTTGTAATCCGAGGGACTAGTTAAAGATTAGGAAGACCAAATACATCGGAGACATTATGAATTTCTCCCGGACAAGTTAGTTCTAGAATACTTCGATCTTCCGGTCCTCGGATCTAGCGAGCTGATCATCTGAGGCTCGGAGAGCTAAGATCCAGTTTTCTTTCTCGGAGAGCTAGCTTGTAAGGTAACAAACAGATCCAGTTTTCTTTATCCTGCTCCATTTCATTTCATTTCTTGAAGGCTTGGAGTCGAAACAAACAGGAATTGATCTCAAGAATCTTCCAACAAAATTAGTTCATGGGAGAGTTTTTTTGTTGAAAAAACATAGTTCATGTGCTCATCCGAGTACTCACAGTTCGTGATGTCCAAGATCGTAAGGGTAGCTAATGTTGGATGAAGCTCTTTCTCTTTCTCTGGATTAATGTTAGCATGGAGTTACAAACTTAGAGTAGTTGCAGAAGAATAGTGCTTCCATAAATGAACGAAGTCTTCACATATTATCAAAGTGCAACTGTTCATGTCCTGGTCATTATAGATCATTCAGTACCTACTCATGTGTAGGTGGTTCGCTGCTTTGCTTTGTTGGTATATGCACAGAAAGTGTTCGATAAGATGCGTGAGAAGAGCTAGCGTTCCATTCCCCTCTGTTCATCACATCTACCGGTATGCCGGTATCAGAGCATACCCCTGTCGTGCTCAGTGTTGTTTGTGATCTACACTATCCCACATGGCTGCAACAGTTAGATGGTTACTGCCGGAACTTGATCTTAGTCCTAAATCCTTCAAGGCTTGTTTGGATATGTGTAGGACCGGATGAGGCAACAGAGGGGGAGGGGGTGAATGGTGCCTTAAGGTTTTACAACCACTCGGCGGAAGCACAACGTGGTCGAATACGACCACTCAGCAGAGATACAAGGTGGTTGTAACAGACAACGTAGTCGGGACAGACAACGTGGTCGAGACCGACAACGTGATCGAAACCAACAACGTTAGTTAACACTAGGGATTACCCGTTAACCCCACCAAACACCGGGTTTTACACACGCGCACACTCGCGACAACCCGTTAACACCGACAAGACACAACTACTTTAACAGGAACCTCTCCCCTTTTGCAGGCCTTGAGTCAATTCACCGAATTGCCCCTCAAGCACCTTCCCGGAAGCTTCCTGTTCTCACACGACCGCACCTGCCTTCCGATCGACTGGACCTCGACTCCTCCCTAAGCCTAGTCCCGGTCCACTCGTTGCACACGACCGCACCCGGCATTCGACCGACTGGACCTCGACTCCTCCCTGAGCCTAGTCCCGGTCCACCTCGTCGTTGCCCGTCGTGTCCACCTCCAGCAGCTCCAGCTCTAGTTCCTCGTCGTCCTGGCTTGCAACCAACTCACCAGCCTCGATCATCTTTGACGTCTCCTGACCGTTCTGGACCTCAATACCTCCTATGCCTAGTCCCAGTCCTCTTACGCCTCACCATGATCTAGCTCCAAAGTCCTAAAATCACACAGACAAGCAAATCATCACATAGCACCGCACCAGACATACAGACCATCAATTGGCACACCCAACAAGTTTTCCAGCAAAACCACTGATCTTTCACCACCTACGAGTACTCGAAGATCAACCCAGCTGGTCGTAAACCACTTACGACCACTCGAATGCACAAGACATGAAGTGCCAGCAGCCTACGACCACACACAAGGCTGCTTTGACCACCACGTAGCTTGCTACGACCATGCAGCACAAGCTACGACTACCGCAGACTGCGGCTACGACTACCGCAACCGATAGCTACGGTCATCGATCACACAGGCTTCGACTTCTGCACCCGATCGCTATGACTACCAAACCTGGTCGCTACGACTTACGACTATATCGACAAATCTCTATGACCACAAAGTCGTACCAGCTCCTACGACTATCAAGTCGTAGAGCCGATCACCAAGTCGTGAGAACCTTTACGACCACCTAGTCGTAAGGCCTTAGCAGACCACCAAGTTGTGAGGGCCTTTACGACCACCTAGTCATGAGGCCTCAGCCGACCACCAAGTCGTGAGGGCCTTTATGACCACTAGTCGATCTCTTACGACCACCAAGTTGTAGGGGCTTCAGCCGACCACAAATCGATCGCCTACGACCCCCAAGTCGTAGTGCCGACCCCCAAGTCGTAGACCACCTACGACTACTAAGTCGTACGACACCTACGACTACCAAGTCATACGACACCTACGACTACCAAGTCGTAGTGCCGACCACAAGGCCGTAAGCCATCTATGACTAACAAGTCGTAAGGCTTTTTATGATCACCAAGCGATCGCCTTCGACTACAAAGTCGTAGACCCCAAGAACCACTGCTGACTCTCAACTCGAAAAGCCAGTGCCGACCACTCACAGTAGCGGTCGCACACAGTGGTCGTAAATGCCACTGCCGAGCAAGTCGCATGGGCTAAAAACCTTACAGAGAAAACCATTCTCTTCTCAAACCTCAAAAACTAAATTCAATCTCTCTAGATCAAGAGTCAATTACTCATCATAACCATAGGATGACCTCCACATAGTCTCACAATATGTGGGGATTAGATCCTGTTGTAAAATCTCACGACTTCCCAAGATCTTTCACGACCGGTTAGAGTCGTTTACGACCGGTGAGAATCAAATACGATCGGTTCAGAGTACTTACGACCAGTTCCGAACGCTTCAAACTCTTCCGATCGCTTTTTCAACGTGGTCGTAAATTTACTGTAGCAATTTACGACCGCTCTGCGATATCGCTGCCGCTGCCTTCCTTCAGCCGCTCGAGATACCGTGATCGAAATCTTCTACGATCACGCAGTGATGCTGGCGATCACTGTTCACCGTGGTCGAACACCCGTACGACCACGTTCACTTCCTTCAACGTGGTCGGAGTCGCTTCCGACCACGTTCTGGCCTTCCCGGTGTAGTCGTAGCTCGTTACGACCACCTTCGACTCCTTACGACCACCTTCACCGTGGTCGTAGCCTTCCCTGCGTAGTCGATCCCCTTACGACCACGTTGTTCGCTCCTTAGCCGTAGTCGTAGCGCCTCCCGACTACGCCTGCTGGAACTTTGCCGTGGTCGTAACTCCTCCTGATCACGCTTGCGGTGATCGTGAGTCCTTCCGACCACGTCTTGCGCAAACACACGACAAAACAATGCTATGTGTTTCTCCCTCTTTTTGGTATTTTCTCAACTGCTTGGTTCATCGAATACATGGCTCTAAGCCTCTTTTTATACCCGGCTGTTCTAATTCAACACGGGTTCTCAACCTACTCCGACTCCGAGTCTTATACGACTTCGACTCGGTTTCCAACTACGACTTTGAATTTTGACTCTGATACGACTTCGTCTGGAACTCGGCTTTAACTTCGACTTCTGATTTCTCCTCCGTCTTGACTTCGATTACTTCCCAACTTTGTATGCGTCTTCTAAAACTAGATTATTTCCAACATTCTCTCCCTAATCTTGTTTTTAGTAACTTCCATCATGTCGATCTTTTTCCTTGATCACTTTGACGTTCTCCTGCTTCTGCTTCTTCCTTGACCGGTCTTTCTGGGCTGGAGCACCTGCTCTCACAGCCTTTGCTCTCGCCGTTTTATTCCTGCAACTCTGGTTCGCGCTTCCTCCACCAGCAACTCGTTTCACTGATGTGTGGCCTTGCTTTCGACCATCGTCCTTCACGCTGTGCTTTCTCCCGCCACCTCGGGATGCAAACTCCAGGCTTTTGACTGCCTTCTTTTGGTCTTGTGGGAGCTCCTCCTGAGACTTCATGTGATCTACGCTGACCACTCAAGCTCTTGTTGCTTCGACCTTCCTTTGCGCCAGTTGCACCTAGTACGACTTCACCTTGCTTCCCTCCATCTGCATGCGAGTAAGCACCTCCTGTCTCGTTTGCTACAACTTCGCCTGCTGCGTGTGGTCGATGTCGACCACCTGGGCCACCCCTTCTTTTCTCGGCTGCGGTTGCTACATGTGGTCCGTGTCGACCACTCGGGCCGATGCTTCGACCGCTCCGGCCGATCCTGGGACCTGTTCGTGCAGGTAGTCGTTCGAAATCGACTACTCGCGCACCCCTGGTTTGATGTGGTCGTAATGTGTTTCGACCACGTTCAAATCTTGTTTGCCATGGTCGTATGATTTCTCGACCGCCTCCAGCCTTCATTTGCCATGGTCGTGACACTTCCCGACCACGTTCAATCACCGTTTGCCGTAGTCGATTGTCCTCTCGACCACGTCCAATCACTTCAGCCGACTTGTTCGTTACGACTTCAGGCTTTTTTCTGCCGTCTGCCACGACTTGCTTTTCTGCCGACTTGCTTGTTATGACTTCAGGCTGGCCTTCGACTACCGGTAGATGAAGTCGTTCATATTCTGGTTCCTCCAGAACCCTTTGCATACCATCTGGTTTCCAGATTTTCAATGGTAGCTTCTACAAACCGATTTGCTGACTTTTGTACCTTCATTAGCAGCCGCTCTCTGTTGTCGAAAACTCTCAGGTGATTACCTTTTAGCTCGATCCGGCAACCTCCTTCGGTCAGTTGTCCAAGACTTATGACATTGCTGTAAAGACTTGGTATGTAATATATATCTGACAATGGTCTTCGACTTCCATCCTTGCACTTCAACAGAATTGTCCCCTTTCCTCTGATCTGCACGGTTGATCCGTCTCCAAACTTCACTTTGCCGAGCACTTTCTCATCTAGCTTATGAAACATTGAATATGTTCCTGTCATATGATTGCTAGCTCCATTGTCGAGGTACCAATCTGACTGTTCCTGAGACTCCTCTCCCTTCTCCATCAAACTAGGAAACACCTTCCCTTCATTCAGTAGCACCATTGTCGGTTCTTCAATAGTGCAGTGCGACAACAGCAGCGTTGGTTCTGTGAGTTCAGAGGTTTGAGCTATGTTGACTTCTTCGACTTTCTTCTTGCTCCTGCATTTTGCAGCATAGTGCCCATACTTCTTGCAATTATGGCATTGAATGTGGCTTCGACATTCCGCAGCATAGTGACCATACTTCTTGCAGGTATGGCATTGGATGTGGCTTTTGCATTCAGCAGCGTCATGCCCGAATTTTTCACATTCGGAGCATTGAATATGAGATTTATCTTGAGATCTTCTACCTCGACCAGTTCCACGACCTTGCTGGCCATATGAATCTGTCTGGTCCGGCTTGTATTGGTTCCTCATGTCTTCTCTCACGAGCAAGGCTTGTTGATTGTAAGATCCTTGTCCTTCGTTGTCGGCTTGGTAACTCTTCAGGAGCTGCTCGTGTGCTTTGAGCACTCCGGTTACCTCCTCAATCTTCATCTTCGAGAGGTCTTGCGAGTACATAAGTGTGGTTACGACCGGGAGAAACTTCTCCGGCAGTACTCGTAGATACTTCTTCACCGCCACCTCATCTTTCAAGTCGTCGCCGAGAGATTTGATCTCGTTTACGACTTCATTAAACTTCCCAGAGAATTCTTCCACTGTCTGGTCTCTTCCCATCTTTAATGATTCAAACTCACTCC
Organism: Dendrocalamus latiflorus; assembly: GCA_017311315.1. Taxonomy (NCBI): domain Eukaryota; kingdom Viridiplantae; phylum Streptophyta; class Magnoliopsida; order Poales; family Poaceae; genus Dendrocalamus; species Dendrocalamus latiflorus. Next base: position 20,272,293 of record CM029650.1, on the reverse strand, counting down.
TCAATGTTTGAAGTCGAACTTCCTTCACTCGATCTACTCCTTGGTGCATTATCTGCAGAGTAGTCCAGACGTCTTTCGCCGTCTCCTTGCCGACCAGCTGTCGCATCATCGAGTCGGGCACGGCTTGATAGATTGCTGCCATCGCCATCTTGTCGAGACGTTCATCGAGGACCTTGTCCTTCTCTTTTGGTTCGACCGCGCCCCAGACACCTTGCGCGATCATGTTGACCTTCATCTTCATCGCCCAGACCGGATAATTATCCGAGCTGAGGATCGGGTACTGCAGCGACACGCTCTGCTTCGCCATGTCAGCCATGTTTCACCAGGCTCTGATACCAAGTGTTGTAAGGTCTTACGACCTCCCAGGACCTTTTACGACCGGTTAGAGTCGTTTACGACCGGTGTGAATCAAATACGATCGGTTCAGAGTACTTACGACCAGTTCCGAACGCTTCAAACTCTTCCGATCGCTTTTTCAACGTGGTCGTAAATTTACTGTAGCAATTTACGACTGCTCTGCGATATCGCTGCCGCTGCCTTCCTTCAGCCGCTCGAGATACCGTGATCGAAACCTTCTACGATCACGCAGTGATGCTGGCGATCACTGTTCACCGTGGTCGAACACCCGTACGACCACGTTCACTTCCTTCAACGTGGTCGGAGTCGCTTCCGACCACGTTCTGGCCTTCCCGGTGTAGTCGTAGCTCGTTACGACCACCTTCGACTCCTTACGACCATCTTCACCGTGGTCGTAGCCTTCCCTGCGTAGTCGATCCCCTTACGACCACGTTGTTCGCTCCTTAGCCGTAGTCGTAAAAACACTGTTCCTTTGCCGTGGTCGTAGCGCCTCCTGACTACGCCTGCTGGAACTTTGCCGTGGTCGTAACTCCTCCTGATCACGCTTGCGGTGATCGTGAGTCCTTCCGACCACGTCTTGCGCAAACACACGACAAAACAATGCTCTGTGTTTCTCCCTCTTTGTGGTATTTTCTCAACTGCTTGGTTCATCGAATACATGGCTCTCAGCCTCTTTTTATACCCGGCTGTTCTAATTCAACACGGGTTCTCAACCTACTCCGACTCCGAGTCTTATACGACTTCGACTCGGTTTCCAACTACGACTTTGAATTTTGACTCTGATACGACTTCGTCTGGAACTCGGCTTTAACTTCGACTTCTGATTTCTCCTCCGTCTTGACTTCGATTACTTCCCAACTTTGTATGCGTCTTCTAAAACTAGATTATTTCCAACAGATCCAATCCCTTCGGGGATTGTGCGTGCTTGCTTTGTATGCGGTTAATGCAACACATAATATTTTGTTTCCCAGTGCTGTTATATAGATAATAAATGGTCCTTGTTTTGATGTTGCGTGCAATCTTGTTACCCCGCAGGCTATGGCGTATTGTTATCTGGTTGTGGATGTTATAAGCGCCGATGTCCCCTCAAGCTGCAATACCTCACTGAACAATTATTCGGTGGAGCTCCGTTTCAACAGTCAAAGTTTCACTACGTCCAACAAGGAAAATGTTCGCTCTCCTGTATGGAATGAGACCTTCCGATTCCAATATGATACTACAGAGCAAATTGACCCTTCGGGTGACGTCACTCTTGAAGCTTATGTCTATAGCGTCGATCAGATCAGGAACTCAAGGTCGTTGCTTGGCAAGATCCAGCTTTCTGAGGCTTCTTTCTGCCACAATTCAGCTGACGCAGTTGCCATGCGCTATCCATGGAAGAGTACTGGCCGGGTACTGCGTTATCCATGGCAGAGTACTGGCCGGGTACTATCACGCGCCAAAGGAGCGCTCGTCCTTAAGGTGTTCCTTTCTGATGCTAATGAACTCCAGCATGAAAGTTGGGATTGTAATCCTTTAACCAACCTTTCTGAGCAATTTCCTCCAATGACTAGTGCCCCTTGGCCATCTTCAAGCAAAGCTGATGAAGTATCATTGCAACCTTCTGATGCTGTTCCGAAAGAAATCAATCCATGTTTCGAACCTGGCATGGTGGTTGAGCAAATGCAGTTTCTTTTTGTGCGCATTGTAAAGGCTTGTGGATTGCCGGATGTGGACGCCAATGGCAGCCTTGATCCGTACGTGGAGGTGAAGTTTGGTGATTATAAAGGCGTCACCGAGTACTTGAAGAGGAACAAAAACCCGGAATGGAACACAATTTTTGCTTTCCCCTTGCCATCAGCCTGCCCCAGAGTGCATGTCGTAGTCAATGATAAGGATCTGGTCAGAGATGAGTTTGTAGGGATGCTTTGCTTCGATCTAGCGGACATTCTAAAACGCACCCCGCATGATATCCCATTGGAACCAATGTGGTACCAGCTCGTCGACTATAGCGGGAAGAGATCAGCCCAGGGCAGCCTGATGCTTGCGATCTGGAAAGGGTCACAGGCGGATTGGGCGTATCGCCATGCATGGATCTCAGATACTGTAGGCGCGGGCATCTCTCAGCTATCTGGAATTCGTCCCAAATTATACGAGAATCCAAGCCTGTGGTGCATGCGGCTCTCCGTAATTCAGGCTCAGGGCATTACAATAGATGATGACGAGGCCAGCATTCCAAAAGTGTTTGTCAGGGCATTTGTGGGGGAGCAGAATCTGAGGACTAGGCCAACGAAGAAAGTGATGGTAACTAGTTATGTCTGGAATGAAGAACTTATGTTTGTTGTGGCGGAGCCATTCGAGGGTGACCTTCTTAAAATTTCTGTCTGCACAAGAGGAGACCCTGGTGACAGAGACAAGGTTGTCGGCCAAATCGATATACCATTGGCATCCTTGGAGAAGCGAGCTGGCAACAGTTTTGTCAAGCCCCGGTGGTTCGATCTTCAAAAGCCGGCCTCGCCACAGTTAGAAGGTGCCATCATCAACAACGACGACGACAACAACCGCATGCGCATTCATCTTGGGAGCTCCTTGGACGGTGGATACCAAGTCCTATATGATCCTAAATACTACATGGATGATACGAGACCAGCTGACAAGCAACTCTGGAACCCACCGATTGGTTTGCTTGAGCTCGGAATTCTTCGTGCGAGTGGACTCACTACCACAAATAGACGATATGGGAAATCAACACTGGACCCATATTGCGTGGCAAAGTATGGCGGTATGTGGGGACGAACTCGCACCGTTATTGCTTCATGCAATCCTGTATTCAATGAGCAGTACAAATGGGATGTCTATGACACTGCAACCGTCCTGACCGTTGGTATTTTCGACAATTGCCAGCTTGAGGGGAAAACTACAGGTGTCAACCGGGATACCGAGTTAGGCAAGATACGAGTCCGTATTTCTGGGCTTGAGACCGGGCGAATATATGCTCACTCGTACCCTATTTTCATTCTTTCTCCTTCTGGGGTCAAGAGAATGGGTGAGCTGCAGCTTGCAGTTAGGTTCTCATCGGCATCATCACTGAACATGATACGTATGTACGCACGTCCCGCCCAACCCGAGATGCACTACACACACCCAATATCACCCATGCAATTGGACAATCTCCGCCTTCAAGCGGTCCGAATTGTGCTCAGCAGACTCAGTCGAATGGAGCCAGCCCTAAGGGAGGAAGTCTTGGAGCACTTGTCTAGCATGTGCTCTCACATTTGGAGTATGCGGAAATCTAAGGCCAACTTGTTGCGGATTATGGAAGTCATATCAGGGTTGATATCGTTCACCAGGTGGTTCCAAGATGTGCGCTCATGGAGGAATCCTGCAGCTACTTTACTGGTTCATGCCATCTTTGTCCTAGCTCTGTTGTTTCATGAGCTGATACTCCCGTCGTTGCTCCTCTCTGTTGTCTTCATGGCTGTGCGGAACAATCGGAGGCGTCCATGCTGTCCTCCGCATGTTGATCTGAGGCTTTTCCAGGAAGGTATTACAACTCCAGATGAGATTGACGAGGAGTTCGATAGTTTCCCTACTAGTCAGAGTTCAGATGTGGTAAGAAGGAGGTACGATAGACTACGGAGAATCGGCGGCAGAGTGCAGGAGTCCGTGGGTAATATAGCATCTCAGGGCGAGAGGATTCTTTCATTGGTGAGCTGGAGGGATCCTAGAGCAACGGCAATCTTTGAGATCTTCGCTCTCATGGCAGCACTCATGCTATATTTTGTACCGTGCAAGGTTCTTATGGCAGTAGCAGGGTTTTACATCATGAGGCATCCAAGGCTTCGGAGGAAGACGCCGTCGTTCGTTATAAACTTCCTGCATAGAGTGCCGAGCAAGGAAGATATTTTACTCTAAAATACTAACGCATTAAAGGTTGGGACTGCCAGCATTGGACTCTTGATCAAGCTGATCTACATTGTTTAATTCAGATAACAAGATCGTGCCATCTAATTTTGTGTGTTCTGGGGGTGATAGTAGTACTGTTCATGGTCCGAAATTTTCCTTAAAGCAGCTGGTGTCCCCAGTCCTGTCACTCTTTCTGTTTCTGATCATTTCTTGGTACACTTATGACTTATCAGTTTATAAGAAAATTCACGCAAGAAACACATCTCGTCAAAAAAGATTAATTGAAAGCTGGGCACAATGCACATGCAGTGCTAGTTTAATCTCCAGATTCACCGACAGATAAAACCATCATCTTTCTTCAACAAATTACCAATGCAGTTTTACTTACATCAGCAACCTGCATCTTGTTAGAACCACCGAGAGCTAGTTTGGAATGCAAAAATCTCATAGGAAACAATTCAATTCTCGCAATAATCAGGAAAAATTCCTGCGTTCCAAACTGGGCTAGTTCGTAAAAAATTCTCTCTTTTTTTAGGATAAACATAGCTTTTGCATTAACTTGCCTACCAGGTAGAAGAAGAAGAAGAAGAAGAAGAAGAAGAAGAAGAAGAAGAAGAAGAAGAAGGAGGAGGAGGAGGAGGAGGAGGAGGAGGAGGAGGAGGAGGAGGAGGAGGAGGAAGAAGAGGAAGGAGGAGGAGGAGGAAGAGGAAGAAGAAGAAGAGGGAGAAGAAGAAGAAGAAGAAGAAGAAGAAGAAGAAGAAGAAGAAGAAGAAGAAGAAGAAGAAGAAGTAGGACAGGCACCAAGCCAGCTATGGGAAGTTTGTGCCTTCATTGCTTCTGATAGTTTTTTAGCATAGATCAAATTGAACTGAAGATCTTTTTTTGACAGAAGATCGAAGATTTTGGAGAAGCCATGGGTGTTTTAGTTCATGAAGATTTTGGAGAAGAGGCCAGGGAACTGCAATACATGCATGCACACCTTGATCGATGAAACTCAGGTATGTCAATGCAAATATGCAACAAACGCGTACAGTTGGAATCAATAGAACAGTCGCTAATGTAGAGCCAAATTGATTGTGCTTTAGCTGACGAAAGGTAGGTCAGGGGAGCTGCTTATCATGGATCAGTAGAAAAGCGAATTTACATGTTCAGACTTCAGAGCAAAAGGACGCAAGCAAAGAGGAAGCGAAAGAAGAAACGAAAACCTCACGGAGCGAAATGCTTTGGAAGGAGCGAAATGCTCGAATTTTCCGATCAATGGCGTCCACTACGGACTCACTCATAGCCCACGTCAAAGAGGAGGCTGCCACCTGGGCACTCGCGGGAGCCGAGAACCTCGCGGAGCTGCCGCTTTCAGAGTAACGAGCTGGTAAGAATGAGGTACGATAGACTACGGAGCATCGCCGGCAGGGTGCAGACGGTCGTGGGTGATTTAGCAACTCTGGGGGAAAAGATCCAATCATTGTTAAGCTGGAGAGATCCTACAGCGACTGCAATCTTTGAACTCTTCACTCTCATGGCAGCAGTGGTGGTGTATTTTGTACCATTCAAGGTTCTTGTGGCAGTAACGGGGTTTTACATCATGAGGCCCCCCATGCTCCGCCGGAAGACGCCGTCGTTCTTTGCGAACTTCTTTCGGCGATTGCCGAGTAGTGCAGACAGCTTGCTCTAAAACACTTCAATAAATGTTGGGGGTTGTTAGTGCTGGACTCATCTGCAATGGTTATAGCTAGTAACTAACTATAAGACTTCCACATCATCTATATAGTACACACTAAAGTTAGCATTCTAAAGAACTATCTATAAGGATAGCTATTTGATGTTTACATGCACACACAGAATTTATGGAGGCTGCCTCGTTTGGCGCTATAGACTATCTCTAGAGCTGTAGAGAGCTGCGTTCTCTTTCTTCATTTAATATCTTCCACGTAGGACAGTTGATGACATGGACTCTCTTGTAGAGAGCTGCTATAGACCCATTGCAGATGCTCAGTTAGTTGCTTCTCCTCGCTATATTATTTTGTTGATTCGGATAACCAGATTGTGCTTTTTTCCCTTATCGTGATTAAGACATGGTATCTGTATTTGACCACGTTGTTGATTTGTTATGGATATTTTGGTGAACACTAGGATCGACATAACCAACTCCAGTTGAGTACGGTCTCGTCTGAGGAGTGCATCTCATATTGTCATGTGATCGAGTAAAGGTGGAGGCTATAGCAACCATCGGAATCCTCCTGCAACTAGATCGATCGGCTGAAGAAAGAATAATTGGGGTGTGCTTGGGTACACCTATTTTTAGAAAGATTTACGAATCTTAAAGCAAAGTAGTTAATATTAGGTTAGGGAAAATATGCATAACCTGAAAAAATAAATCAAATTGAAGATTTGCCCCTACATAATATTCAAGTTTCTCTATAGCTAATCTTCAATTTGATTTTCTTTTTATAGGTTGGTTTATATTTGTCATCACCTAATATTAACAACTTTGCTTTAAGGTCCGTAAAGTTTTCTAGAAGGGGCGTTGTGAAGCAAACCCCTTAATTGAAAGGTGGCAATCTACTTCAGATGTGTTCTGAAGTAGCATGATGGAACTCGCTAGCTACTGCTATTGTGTAGTCCTGTGTTTGTACTGTAGTTGCGTATCAATTTGTAAGTGAAGTTTGTCAATGTTTCCAAAATAAGTGAAGTCTCTGGGGTATGCTATTTTATTTCGTGTGTTCTGGGGGTGACAGTAGTAATGTTCATGATCCGAATTTTATCTGTTTAAGCAGCTGGTGTCCCGGTCCCGGGTCCTGTCTCTCTCTTTCTTATCAGTTATGGCGTATCAGTACGTAAGAAAATTCGCGTAAGCGAACATCTCATCAAAAAAGATTAATCGATGGTGGGCACAATGCACATGCAGTGCTAGTTTGATCTCCAAATTTACCGACAGATAAAACCAGCATCATCGATCTTCAACAAAGTGCCAATGTAGTTTTTGCTTGTATCATCAAATTGAATTGAAGATTTTGGAGAAGAAGCCGTGGGTGTTTTAGTTGATGAAGAAGATTTTGAAGCAGCAGCCAGCGAAGCAACACCTTGGTTGATGAAACTCAGGTATGTCAATGCAAATATGCAACAGACGCAGACAGTTGGAACCAATAATACAGCTGCTAACTAATGTAGAGCCAAATTGTTTTTGCTTTAGCGGAGCTGCTTATAATGGATTCGACATTATAAGCACAATAACATTCTATCGTCGTTTGTCCCTTGAGCGTCATGGTAACGGGGATTCTGAATGCTCACTTATACACTGTACAGACAGACAGGCCTTGTGTAGCTGGTAGCATCGACGATCTTGGCCGTTTCTACGCGGCCCAAGGTGCAAACTTTTGCTTGATTGTGGGCGTAAGCTCCCGGCAGATAGTACAAACTTTTTAACTAGTTTGGTTGCAATATGGATTGTCGAAATGTTTTGAGTCTGCAGCAGATGCATACAGTTCCAATCAACAAAGCTACTAGTTAATGTAGAGCCAAGCCAACCTCTGACGAAACGCAGGCAGGAGAGCTGCCGCCTGCTTTTTGGTCAAGTTCTTTTTTGCTTTTCACTTTGATTTTTCGGAAGCCTAAACAATAGGACATTTCTCTAAGCGGTTTCTTAAAATCGTTTCTATAAAAAGCTTTCTAAGCCTGCCAATGTGCACGCCAGCGTTAGCGTTTCCGTCTGCCACCGTCTCGAGCACAAAACCTTAAACCTAAAAGAAGATGGCCTTTATTGGTCGGTAGGAAACGGATTTACAGGTGCTCCTACTCCCTGCCGCCATCCGCTGTTCGAACTCTCGCCACCGTCAGGTAGACAAGGTGCCAACACAGATTGAGCTGGTTTCGTTCGTCATACATCAGTGAATTGGAGTGATCTGAAAACCTTCCAATCTTAGTTAGAACTAGAAGGGCGCAGTAACGATGTCTCTCTTGATGGAGCGTCGACCGTGGTGGCTGCCGCTGGAGTCGAAGGAGTCGAGATCGACGTCGTCGTCCGACGAGTCCATCGAGCTCTTCCGCACGCCCAGCACAGGCTTCAGGCCCTGCAACAATTATATTACAATCATTTTAGACAGAACAATCAACTAATCGCAAGCGTAAACTACACGTCAACTTAACGATCTGATTAACTATACTGTACACACTACTCAGGCTCCATTTGCAGAATTTCATCGATATTGTGAAGAAATTACTATTCTTCTACGAATTTTACATGAAACTCTCACGTTCTAGACGACAAGTCTTTAAAGTACTAACAGAAAACAGAACGAGAGGGCGAGATTAATTACCTCGGTGAAGATCCTGATGGCTTCCTCCGTCGTCTTGGTGCTCAGCACGTACAGCGCTGCCTCCTGAACAATGAAAAAGAAACGGTAAATAATTACTTCTTCTTCCTCTTCTTTGAAATTTCAAGGTAGCTAGCTATGACGTACGTACACGTATCGTGCACACGTACGGCAAAATGTCAAGCTCACGAGCTATACGTGATGCGTACGTGTGCGTATATACATATGGATTCTTTTTCGTACATCTAAAGTACATACTCTCACTTACAATATAATATTTAAACAAATATATTACACTTATTTATCACTTTTCAGTATACTTAAAATATTATTCCTGAGATACTTCAATGCGATTTTGTTGAAAAAATTTTATTAGAATCCTTTATATTTGCCATGTACCTTTTTCCATATATATATAAAAAAAGTATATACACAAGTTACGCTGCAAAAAGTGAGTTTTGATGAAATTTTTCATGGAATTCACTTTGGAGTTTCTTATAATCATCATTAAAGTATACTCAAAAGAATAAAGAGATATAATAACATCATTTAAGCGGTATATATAAATAATAGGAAGAACGGCAGAGAGACTTGTTGCCCTATTTCAGCATCATATATGTAGAGAAAGAGCATTCGTTATTTTTAGTATATGTGTATATATATTATATATATACAGAAAAAATATCTTTTACTCTTAGATGTAATTACACCCACCTCTAATATACCACTTTAACAAATTTGAAATACTCTTTTATCACTTTAGATATAATTATATATTAGTTATAAGATACTCCAATATTAACTACACGAAAAAAATTACAAAGGAGTTTATTGTTTTTAGCATATTTTATAAATATCTTCATATACACACATAAAAACGAGTATGTCGAAAAAAATATGCATACCACCTAGGTAATCTTAAATACTCATATACTACACGTGCATACCCTCCGTTACACGAGATACTCCCTACGTTGTGAGATACATAAGATGTGTGTGTGTGTGTATGTGTGTGTGTGTGTGTCTATATATATATATATATATATATATATATATATATATATATATATATATATATATATATATATATATATATATATATATATATATATATATATATATATATATATATATCTAAACTAATAATCCACCACTTCAAATTATCCTACATCCACCGATTCCTCCACACGCGCAGGAGCTCGAGTCGAGCTCTCTCTGGTGCTCTCTTATCCTCCCGGTCGCGAGTCTAGGGTTTGGGGCTCGCCTCCCCTCCCTCTCCCCCTCCGATGGCCTCCGCCGCCGCCGAAACCCTCGCCTCGCTTACCATCGCGTCCCCCTCCCGGTCACTTCTTCGCCCCCTCCCCCGGAGAGCCGCGGCCGGAGGCGGGGCCGCGTCCATCCGCCTCTCCGCTGTGCCGCCGCGGGGCCTGGGGTTCGCTCTCATCCACCGCCGCATCCGCTGCCTGCCGGCGGCGCGCGCCAACGTCGAGAGCGACAGCGACGGCGCGGACGCCTCCGGGCCGGGCGAGGCCTCCTCGGCCGGAGATGGCGACCGCGACGCGGCGGCGGAGCCAGGGGCGATAGCACCAGCACGAGCACCACGAGCGCCGCCCCGACGCTGCCTCCACCCCACTCCTCCGCCGATTTCTCCCCCGTCTCCCCCATTCTCTGCGTCTCCCCGCCTCCTCCTCCCCCCGCTCGGTCGTTCTCCGCCGATCCGCCCTCGCCTCCTCCTCCCCACCCTGCGCTGCCGCCGCCGCCTCCTCCCCCCACCCCTCCGCTCCGCCGCCGCCGCCGCCGCCGCCGCCTCCCGCCCACCCCTCCGCTCCGCCGCCGCCTCCTCCTCCCCCCACCCCTTCGCTCCACCCTTGCCTCGTCCTCCCCACCCCGCGCCGCCGCCACTTTCTCCTCCTCCCCTCACTCCTCCGCTCCGCCGCCTCCTCCCCCGCTCGTCCACTCCGCCGCCGCCTCCTCCTCCCCCCACCCCACGACGGATCTGGGCTGGGGCGGCGCGGTGATGGCGGGATCCGACGTAGGCTGCTCGGATCCGACGAGGCAGCGGTGCCATGGGTGGCGGAAAGGTGTCGGCGGCGACCATAACCGAGGAGACGGCGGCCGGATCCGGGCAGGAGACAGCGGAAGGATCCGGCGGGGCGGCTAGATCAGCGTCGGGATGGAGTGGCATCGGGGCAGAGGCGGAGTGACGAACTGATGGCTTTGGCCCCTGGAGTTGGAGGCATATACAGGGAGGATGATGGAATGCTGCCACAGTGGTTTAGTGAAGCAATGTCTGGTAAGAATGCTGCATACAGTTACATGCTCTATTTAATTTGAATGAGTAATGCTTTTGTATATGTCACATTGCTTTGATGCTTTGTATGATAATGTGACATTTAGTGATATGAATATAGCAGTCACTAGCTGCTAAGGCTTGCTAATAGACAACATAAGAGTGATGGTATGTCCATGCAAAGAACTGGACTAGCTAACATAAGAGTGATGGACTCTTGTAGATAACATACAGTGCTTTGTAAATAATTAAAATGAGACTAATATGGCTGGGAACAGAAGATAGCATATATTACACATTTGTTTTTCACAATATTAGAGGTAATAGATGCTTCTTGTGGGGTTAGTCGGCCACTTGGAAAATAACTGCCATATGAAGCACACATAGTGATGTGATCATAGGCTTGTAGGGTTAGTAGGTCCCTTGGTAAATAACTACCATTGTCAAAGTTTTATATTTGGTGTAGTATTTCCTTATGTGATTGGTAATGCAGCATATTATGATATAATATATCTTGCATCAGTCCTCCTGTTGCCTGTGTGTACATGCATGTTTCGGTATTAGCGCGTCTGTTAACATGCGGGCATGCATTGTGATACAAAGTTGACTGGTATACTATTTGTCTAAAACTGTGTGGTGAAGTGGTAGTTCTGCATATGTGATGCATTGATTGTCTATTGGCTGATGGATTAATACAGTATATATAGCTTAACCCTAAGAACTTTATTCCTCTAGAGAAAATGAGAAAATGTGACTGATCCAGGGAAATGATTATGGGCTATCTTAGTCACCTTTGTGAAGTTGAATTCAATCAAACATGTAATTAACTACACTTGCTACAAGTAGGTCGTTCCTTTGTTTGCTGACGCACTGCTCTTTACGTTCCATTTCAAGTCCTATGTTGAGCTCTGGAATGTGCACTGAAGTATTCCAATTTGATTTATCTCCCACGTCAGCTGATGCAAATGGCATAGTTCCTGTCTACTCCAACGCTATGTCGAACTCATCACAGAATTTCACTGAAAATCTCCCTTCCAATTGGGCTCAGAAGGTCAAGAACAGGAGGATTTTATACTCCGAGGCCATTCCTATACAAGGTTCGACATTTGTTTTATACTACGATCAAGGTCAACAATAAATGCAAAAAAACGTATTGTTCTAGAAATTCTTCGCATTTATACTACGATTAGGCTGGATTGGTTTTAATTGCTTTGCCAACATATTAATATTGCTACTGTATCTGCTTTTTACACTATCTGTGACAGGGTTCGGAGCATGGACGATTGTTTTCATTGCATGAACAAATTGATCACAAGGTTTGTTTTGCATGTTTTCGTATTTTCAATTGAAACTTCTTTTCATAGTTTTAGTCATGCTGCAACAACTTTTTACTGACATACCTCCAAACACCAAAGCACTAAGAAAATAAATAGGAACATCTCATAATTCTTTTCTTCCATCGTGTTAACACTTTCCTGTTTCATTTTTTCAATGATTCCACTCCAACTGTTTTCAGAATTGATTGCCCATATTTTTCCAGTTTAATTCATGTCCATGTCTGCAGGTTGATTTCATTGAGCAAGAGCTTCTACATTCTAAACAATCAATAGTTTTGGTATGCTTTTGTCTTCACCACCACAAGCTTTCTTTGATTAAATTCAATCTGTTCTATGCTAGGTGGATATTATAGTAGTTTTCTTGATATGTCTGTAACTCTGTGATTCACTTGTATATGAACAAGCGCACCTTAACTCTATTTATTCGTTTAAATGAAGGTGGGCCATTCGATTGGTGCATACATAGGGCTGGAAATATTCAAAAGACTTCAGAAGAAGGTATGGGTACTTGTCCAAGTCTGGTACTCCTTTACTGAAGTGTGTACTTGTTTCATTTGTCTTCGATTCTCCTGTACAGGTAAAATTTTTTGTAGGGCTCTATCCATTTTTAACATTGAACAAGAATTCTATACAGCAATCAGCAATTGGATATATCGCAAGGTACTGAATATTCTTGAGGTTGGTGAGATTTTTATATTTATCAACACAGTCATAGCTTGTTGCTATTATTGCGAAAGTTTTGATAACCCAAACAAAGTGATGTGCTTACGGTGATCGTCTAAAAGTCAAGCAGAGTGATTACAGTGATCGCCTAAAAGTCAAGCAGAGTATAGGGTAACAGGAAAATCTAAATTGGTTTCCCAATTTAACGAGCAATGCAGCATAGGAGGCTAGATATACAACTAAAAAATATATATAGCTGACTATACCTATTCTTATTCGGTTAGTAATTTTCATTTAGTAGGAGGTTAATTGGTACCTGACTTTTATGTTCCAAAGTTCAAGCAACTATCCTATGACTTCCCATTTTGTTGAAGTGGGTCCTCTCAAATGGACATGTCAGGTCATCTCTCCTTAGTAAAGGGGTTAGTTTGTTTGTATCTTCTATCGGGTCGCTCCAAGCTTCAGTTACTAGGAGCATTGCGACGCGGGGTGAGGAGGAGGAGGCGAGGGCGGAGCGACGGAGGAGGGAGGAGGAGGAGGCGGCGCAGCGGAGTGGTAGGGGGAGGAGGAGGCGGCGGCGGTGCGGGGTGGGGGGAGGACGCGAGGGAGGAGTGGTGGAGAACGTGGGGAGACGCGGCGCGGGGTGGGGAGGAGGAGGAGGCGGCAGCGCAAGGTGGGGTTCTGGGTTCAATGATGTGCATGATCCAGATGATTTTGGTCTTAGGATCTTCAATGAGTAAGAGAAGAAGGCTTGAGGAGAGATCCAGACCATTCATTTGTATGAAGTTGGATTACTTTAGTACAAAATCTGGGTGGACTTAGATTACGTATGACTGTGGGGGTGGTTGAGGGGGGTGGATTTAGTGAAGAAAATTTTGGTGTATTATAGAGGGGTAGAGATAGGAGATACTTTTTTTTGATGTAAACCAGGAAATGTAATTGTTAGTAATTATCGCTTCTTGGAAGAGTTTAACTTTTGTAATTCTTACCCTTGTTATCAGGATGAAATGGTGGTGTCTGTGTGTACTAACCCTTGTTACTTACCTGGTTTCAGGATGTGTTTACAAGAGTTGTGGAGGCTTTTGGTAAGTTGGATGATATGAACGGCTCCTTTGCGAGGAGGGTTTTAATTCTTGAAAATGTTGCAAAGGTCCGGTCATGTGTCTTGATGTTAGATCTTGACTGTGCTGACCTTATATGGGACACATTTCACCATTTCTTCAGAACCATAAGGTTTGAAACTTCTTTCTCTATTTTTTGTTTCATATATTATCTATATGTTGAGTGTGCCAAATTTTTTAGTTAGAATCTATCAAATGGATTAGCGGGAGGAGATAACATAGTTGTGGTCTTGCACTTTGTAAAATGCCCTATGAATGACTTTGTCACTTGTATGACATGGTTATGGTTGTAGACTACACTATTTTTCAGGGGAATATCATGTACATGTACCACTATGGCTTTTCTATAGCATTGGGTGTTATAATGTTTCAATTTTGACTTGCAATTACCAAGCTGATTGGTCATACTAGCCCTACTACTAAAAAGCATTCGTATATGATCTTTTACTATCCTCTCAGAACAACATTATTACATGTATAGCATTGTTAATAACTTGTATTTTGGTAATAAAATTGTGATTGTATCTACTTATTTAGGAGTTTCAAAAACAAGCTTTTAATTTCACTTTTAGCTTCTATTCATCATTCTTTTGAGAAACTGAGGACCAATTGAGTCCAGTGCACAGAAAAAATGATACACTCCACCATCAAATGTTCTTTATTTCCTTTCTTGTTCTGCATTTGTTTGTTAGGAACCTATTGTCATTTTCTCTCTCTAACATGGTAATATACAAAGCGCGCATGATGATTTGAGTTGCTCAAGTTCATATAGTGCCTAAGTTGTTCTGTTGATGAATTTAACAATTGGCTTTGATATTAGAATTCACTCAATTCAGCAAGTCACAACAGATTGTTATTTCACTCGACAAGTCAAGACGCGGCGATCGTATTTGCAGTAGTAGTGGCAGGGTTGAGTAAAGGTGGTTGGTTGATCTTTTGGCTTTCGATTTGTAGGGTAGCAGAAATATGCGTGCACGAATGCGTGTATTGTGCCGGGATGTGAATGGGCGCATAGAATTGAGATTATGCGACGGAGTTTTGGATTTTTGGTTGGAATTCTACTTGATGTTTATCAACTCAACCAGCCTTGAAATGCCTGCGATTATAACTCAACCAAACTTGAAATGAAGGCCGCCTATAAATATAGAATCAATAATTTAGATGTTGTTAAGTTTTCCTTTTTAAATTTATTTCTGCACGGTGTTAGTACCAATCTACTCAAATAAGAGACCAACCATTTAGGAGTACTAACCAAAGCGTTGGGTCCTGTATCCTGTCATACTGCATACTAAATGATTGCTACACTTAGCTCAGATGCCTATTTCTTGTGTTTATCATATGATAAATTTAGTTGATCAGCTTAACTTCAAGTGATATGGTATTTATTTATCTTTCTTCTGCACTAATAATGATAAATTGATAATATACACGTTATAAGCTTGATTTCTCTTTGAAGTTTACTAATTCTTTGGTTCTTCCTTTTTTTTTTGTCTCAAAGTTCAATTGGCCTTCTGTTTGTCTTGTTCATGCTTCCTTCTGTTTGTCTTGTTCATGCTTCACGATGTTGTTCCTATCTTTCAACTGTTGATATCATCTTATGGAAGCGTAGACGTGTTACAGTTGGTGTTATATTTGGTGCTACTATGGCGTGGTTGTTGTTTGAGAAGTCTGAACTGTCATTCTTGACGATCTGCTGTGATGTACTGCTCATTTTGATAGTTGTACAATTCATACGGGTTAGAATATCTGGGTTGCTAAATAAGTAAGCAACCTACATCCTTGCCTTCATGTTATTTCAAATTTGGATAGAAGTGTATCTGTGTTTTTCTTATCTGTTAATTATTCATAGGCAGCCTAGCCCACTACCTGAGTTAGTTTTATCAGAGGAGATGGTTAGCAATGTTGCGGCTTCATTCCGTGTTAAAATCAACAACATACTGTTGATTGCGCATGACATTACTCTTGGCAAGGATTTCCGGCTCTTTTTCCAGGTTAGCTACCATGCCAGTGTTTGTCTTTGTTGATTACATGAGATTACTACGGTTGCTGATTAGGAAAATTCTTCACAGGTTGTGTCTGTCCTTTGGCTGCTATCTGTTATTGGCAATTTCTGATCTTCTATAACACTTGCTTATATAGGTATCTTCTGTATTATGTTTGGCTATGGTTCGTCCTTTGTGTGAAATTCAATGCTAATTTACAATGCGTGGATGACAGGAACCATTGCTTTGGTCACAATACCTGCATTATACAATAGAAACCAGGAGCACGTTGACAAGTATGCTGGGATGGTCCACTGGATTATCTCAAGGCATTACAAGATAGTTGACGAAAATGTGATAAGCAGACTACCGAGAAGCTTTATCAGAGATAAAGATGACTGAGCTGTCTTTCGACTGTAACGCTGGTCTTGTTCTTCCCCTTTTACATGTATAGTTATATACCACGTGCTGAGTATGTTTTTTGTACTTGTATTTCTACATCTTAGGTTTTGGAAATAGGAATTTAGGACAGTGATAAGTGAAAACCGAAGCATGTTGTAGAAACCATTGCAATCTACTCTTGATCAATAAGGCTTGACACCCAAAAAGGAATTTGCACAAGATCGCACACTGTATAGCTATACTGATTATGTGCAATAATAATCTCATTTACAGTAGCATTTTGTTTTTTGTATATTGCAGGTATGGGACAAAGTTCATGGATGAGTATCAATCTGTAATGACCAGGAAACTTGGTCTAGCTAAGTATAATAAGCAGCTAATTAGCAGGCTGTTTAATAACTTGGCTGTTGATAAGGTTGACTACACAAATTTTTTCCGTCGTCTTTCAAATGTCAAAGCGGACCGTGGCATTCCAGAGAACGAGCTGGTTGTTCCACTAAAAGCTGCACTCCTAGATATTGGAAAAGAAAGGAAGGAAGCATGGATTAGTTGGGTGCAGACATATATCGAAGAGGTAGGAGTTCATTTTGGTAAGAGGAAGAAACCTTATGGCTGTCGCACAACATGCTCGTCAGCGGCTAATGCTGACGGGAACTCCACTCCAAAATGATTTGCATGTAAGTCTTGCCGAATGCCGACAAGTGTTTGGTTTAAGTTAGTCCTTCAGCATGTGTAATCTTGTGGTTCTTTTGTAATTACATAGGTAGAAATATATCTACCCATGTGATGGAGAAATGGAAGGACAGACCACTGTCTGTAAAAGCATGGAGTATATTGGTTAGGTCATTTTTAGAAATATTCTGCATAGCCAAAGATTTACAAAGGCACCAAAGTGCACCAAGCACTACAGTTTAAACTTGCTTAATATCATATGCTTAGCGGTATCACTTGAAATTAATCGATAATTCAATATCTATAGTTCTTATTTTGTACATAGTGCTTGTATGTCAATGCTGTTCACTGTACATCATTTTTTAAAACTTATGGATCGATGGTTACTGCTTAGATGAAATATTAAGCACAGAATGTCTGATGGCTTTCTATCAGCAGTTCTTTGAGATAGGCGCTCCAAATGATTAAACCTTATTTTCTTTCATCTTAAATCACCACGTATTGGGTACTTTCTTACATGATGCTGCTCTTGGATATGATATGATATGATCCGCAGGAGCTATGGTCATTGTTGGAGTTCATGATGCCTGATATATTTGCCACTTTGTCTTCATGGGCTCAGAGCAGTCTCAAGCTTATAGCAATGCCATAAATGAATACCGTGCCACTTTTCAGGCTTGTAGTGCAAAGTCTTCGGCCAAATTTTCTAATAATGTTGTTGGATTAATTCCAAAGCGTCAAATATCAAACTATTTTATGCAGTTCCGTAAGGTGAGTGTATCTTGTGAAGCAAAATTTCAGGAAAATTGTTTATGTCTGTCTCAAATGTTATTTCATTGCTCTGCAGATTGCGAATCACCCTTTGCTTATAAGGAGCATTTACAGCGACAAAGATGTTGATCGAATTGCAAGGTTGTTGTACCCTAAAGGTGCATTTGGTTTTGAATGTTCCTTGGACAGAGCAACCCAAGAGCTAAAGAACTACAATGATTTTGCTATCCACCAAGTTGATGTGCATCATATTTACAGCAAATTTTCACATCTTAACCCTGTTGTTAGTAGCTCAAATTGGCCATAGTATCACTGATTTTATGTATATTTGCCACTTCTTTGGACTGTTTACATGGATTTGTGATTATCTTGCAGGTCAGCGCAAACGAGGCGCAAAAATCTACAAATATTGGTCCATGGAAGGAGCTAGGGCTGCAAAATTGGAGAAAGCAAGGGGCCTAATTGCAAATGTGCCATGGGCTTTAGGGTTTCAAAGCCCAGCCAAGCCGCAACTATTTAAGCTGGCAGCAAAGGGGGTGCCTGGGGGCAGTAACCACGAATCAAACCCTAGCCGCAACATAGCTCCATCAACCAGCCGCCTCCATACTCTCTCCACCACAACCGAGCTCTCCCGATCATCTCCCATAGCCCTCCATCTCCACCAGGCCACTCCTCTCCTCACGACCGAGCCACTCCACTCCTTCCTCTCCATCGCCACTCATCCTCATCCATCACCAACACCCAGCCGCCTCTCCAGATCTCCCTCACCACAACCAGCCGCCACCCATCATCACCGAGATCCATCACCCGGCCAACCCACTCCACCTTCTCCATCGCTTCCCCACCAAGCTTCAACACCCAGCCACAACTCCACCGCCTCCTAACCGCACCACTACCACCAGATCTCCAAGAACCAGCCGCCACACATCCGTCTTCCATATCCAAGAACCCTAGCCCTCTCCCGCACTAAACCCCCTTGCTCCCAGCCAGATCTGATCCCCCAACGGTCGGACCTGAACCCCCAGCTCCGAGATTTGCTTCCTCTACATCATCTACCGAGCGGATCTGCTGCTGCTGGCCTGGATCCGTGCTTCTTCAACCTCTACGGGCGTCTTCTTCATCTACACTGCCGGACCTGCTGCTCCTCACCCGGATCTGCTTCATCTGCTACCCCTACCTGCGACCCCTACGGATCCCTCACCAGATCTGCAACTCCAGCATCTTCTTCGGCTGGATCTGTACCGCAACTTCTACACGGCTTCATCCTCTGCCTGCATCCACTACAGATCCTCTTCAACAGCCGAACTGCATATATTCTGGGTTGTCTCGTCTCTGAGCTTTTGATTAATACTGTGATGCTTTTCGTTGGGATGCTTGTATGGTTTATCTGTGATGGCATGCTTGGGATGTTTACACGTTTATTCTGTGATGTGTGCATGTGTTATTCTCATGGATCTGGATACTAAAAGGGTTATGCATGTTCTTGTTAATCTGAGATGTGGATGTTGATGCTATTGCTCTAGTGTAGATTTACGTTATTGCTTTATGCTCTGGAAGCTCTTCTTCAGTTTTTGCTGCTGCTAGTAGGTCTAATATCATGCCATGTTTATGCTTACTCTCTGTTGGGATAGATTCCAATGTCTCTGATAGGGTTTATTTAGTTCATTGTTGATCTGTTACGTTTTGTTAGCAGAAAGGATATATATAAAAAAAAGTATTAGTTTAGGCTCTATTATTTCTGCTTTTAGTTTCAGTTTTAGATAAATCTGCTTGTTCTCAGTAATAGCTTAGTTTGTTTATTAGATGCACGGTTAGGTTTGTTGCTTTTCTGTGATATTTCGTTTGTTTGCTGTGAATCTTTGGGTATAGTAGTAGTATCTCCCCTTCTTCATCTTGGCTATTTCTAACGTCTGCCCCCGCTCTCAAGCCCTCTCTTTTCTCGATAGCTCTCTGTGCTTCCCTTCCCGTGATTCCCATCACATCTTCTCCTAGCTCTTTCTTCTGTCTAGCTAGCATCTCTTTAGCCCCTCTGTATTCCTCTCGGTAGTTTCTTCTTCTCCTAGAAAGCTCTTCATCCTTAGTCCCTCTTCTTTCTCTCTGCAGCGCTAGTTCTCAGTCTTTACCCCTTCTATTCTTTCCTACCATCTGGTTCTTAGCCTTCTCTTTCACCCTTCTTTCTTCCCTTTTCTTTCTTAGGCTGTGCCATTCTCTTCTCATCTAGTCAGTTCTCAATCTTCTCTCCTTCTGTAGTCTTCTTACCTTTATTCACTCCTTTCTACTCTTCCCTCGTTCTTACTGATTCTTGAATTCTGCTAGTCTTAGAATCTTCTAGTCTTCTTTCCTCATCCCTCTCTCATCCTCTTGTAGTTCTTGCTTCTCTTCCTTAGTCTCTTCTTTCCTGTTTCACGGTAGAGTTAGTCCAGTCCAGTAGTCCCTATTTCGCAGTTTCCTCCCCTGGCTCTTCCTTTCTCTTATTTCCTTCTTTTGCAGATCTGATTTCTAGCTTTAGTTTGTCATAGGTTCTGCATTTAGTCTTCAATTCCCTGTTCGAGCGACTTAGCTTTGGTTAAGGGTTGTGTCTCCAGTAATCTAGTCCCTGTGGAGAACACGACATTCGCTGCTATATTGGCGGCAGCCCGTTCACTTGCGGGTGTGCAGTTTTGCACGATCAAGAAATTGGCGCCGTTGCCGGGGACTAGATATTGGTGATCGCGCTAGACCATAGACTAAGTCATTTCTTTAGTTTTCTTCCCTTCCTTTTAGACCTGAACTCTCAGCTTATGCTCAGGAGTGGAGATCATTCATTGGCTCCTCTTGATCCTGAGATTGAGCGAACATTTCATAGGCTGAAAAGAGAGAATCAACTCCCCCATCAAGAAGAAATGGGTGATCAGAATCCCCAACCTCTTCTTCGTGACCTTTGGATTCCTAGAGACCAAGGTATAGCTCCTGGGATTGTCCAACCTGCCATTCAGGCCAACAACTTTGAGCTCAAACCTGCACTCATTACCATGGTTCAGCAGACCAGATTTGGAGGTTCTCCCACTGAGGATCCCAATGAACACATTCGCACCTTCTTAGAATATTGCAACACTTTGAAGTACAATGGAGTCACAACTGATGCCATTAGACTCTCATTGTTCCCTTTCTCTCTTAGAGATGGTGCTAAGACTTGGTTGCATTCTCTGCCCCTGCACCTTAAGGACACATGGGAACACCTACTGCAGGCCTTTTTTGAGAGGTATTTTCCTCCCTCCAAGGCAGCAGAAGTGCGTGACCAGATTACTAGATTTTCACAATCTGAGGGTGAGAGTTTGTATGATGCTTGGCAGAGGTATCAAACCCTGCTTAGGATGTGTCCTCACCATGGCCTTGAAAGATGGCTGGTGTTGCAGATTTTTTACAAAGGACTTACACACCACACAAGAGCCTTTGTAGATTCTGCAGCAGGAGGAGGCATAATGAACAAAACTCTTGATGAAGCTTTCAGCTTGATTGAGAGTATGTCCTCCCACCACTTTCAATGGTCCAGTGAGAGAGCTTCAGCTCCTCCACGTCCTGGTATCTATGAGGTGAGCTCTAATGATGCCTTATCAGCTCAGATTCAGGTTCTCACACGCCAAATGGCACAGCTCATGCCCTCATCTTCAGCCCATATAGCCACTGGATGTCAGATTTGTGGATCTCAAGGGCATACTCCAGCTGAGTGCCCCTTAACTTCCACAGCTGAATCATCTGAAGTGAACTATGCTCAATCACATGGGCAGTATTCTCAAACCTACAATTCAGGGTGGTGTCATCCAAATCTGTCTTACAAGAATACCAACCCTAGTGTGTCATCTTTCCCTGTGGGAACATCAGCTCAAGGTTTTAGGCAGCAACAAGCCCC
Source organism: Dendrocalamus latiflorus (assembly GCA_017311315.1). NCBI lineage: Eukaryota > Viridiplantae > Streptophyta > Magnoliopsida > Poales > Poaceae > Dendrocalamus > Dendrocalamus latiflorus. Next base: position 20,250,614 of record CM029650.1, on the reverse strand, counting down.
TTCTCATGCTTCATTCCAGCAGCCAATGATGCATGTTCCCAACCAAAATCCTCCCACAACTCAGTCAGATCAGTTAACCAGAATAGAACAGCTCCTTGCATCACATGTAGCAAAGATGGAATCTCAGTACAATGATGCAAAGACTCAATTGACTGATTTGGCTAGTCGTGTGGAGAGTTTGCAAGCATCACAGGCTTCATCCAGCCAATCTGGGAGACTTCCTGCACAACCTGAGGTCAATCCTCGTGGCCATTGTGGAGCAATCACTACTAGGAGTGGAAAAACCACATCTGAACCTCTTCTTCCAACACCACCCTTGTATGTGCCCCCTGTCTTTAGGCCTGTCCAGCAAGCAAAACCTGACTCACAGCAGTAGAATCTGCACCAACCCAGCTCCATAACACCAGCCAAAACATCTGATATTCCCTCATCATCCACTACAGCAGCTGTCCCTACCACAAAACCCAAATTGCCATTCCCTGAGCGGTTAGAAAAGTCAAATGAGGACAAGCAGTTTGCTAAATTCTTAGAGAGGATGAAGGATGTTCAGATCACCATTCCCATTCTAGAGGCTGTCCTACATGTGCCTATGTATGCCAAATTCTTCAAGGAGCTGCTTACCAAGAAAAGAAGTATGGATGAGCTTGAGGTGATCACTCTAACTAAGGAGTGTAGTGCAATCATTCAGAATAAGCTACCTCCTAAGTTAGATGACCCTGGTAGCTTCTGCATACCTTGCATTTTAGGCCCCAAGAACTTTAGAGCTCTTTGTGATCTAGGCTCTAGTGTTAGTGTCCTTCCTCTTTCAGTCTGTGATGCGCTTCCTTTAGGCGATCTGCAGCCAACAACCATGACATTGCAGTTGGCTGATCGCACATATCGTCACCCTGCTGGAATTTTAGTGGATGTCCCTGTGGTCATAGGCACTTTTGCCTTCCCTGTGGATTTTGTTGTCTTAGAGATGGAGGATAGAAGTGAACCTGTCATTCTAGGGAGACCATTCCTTGCTACTGCAGGTGCTGTCATAGATGTCAAGGATGCCAAGCTCACTCTCCAATTTGGTCAAGAGAAGCTGTCATTTGATATGAGGCATCCTACACATCTTCCTCACTGTCCAGATCAGTGTTTCTCACTTGATTTGGTTGACAAGTGTGTTGTTGAGACATATGAAAATGTTGAGGAAGTGACATCAATTGAGGATGAGTGCACTGCTGTTAATTCTCATCATGTTGCACTCATTGATGCTCCTGTAGAGCTCTCCCAAATTCCAGACCTTAGGCAACCCACAACCCCAAAGGTAGAGCTGAAACCACTTCCAAAACACCTTAGATATGAGTTTCTTGGACCAGATCAGACCTTCCCTGTTATTGTTAGTGACCATTTGACACCTCTAGAGGCTGAACAACTCCTTGAGATCCTTCGTAAATATCAAGCTGTAATTGGATATTCAATTGATGATATGAAGGGTATTGATCCAGCCACCTGCATGCATCGCATTCACCTTGAGGATGATGCTAAGCCAACTCGTGAGCACCAACGAAGGCTTAATCCTCACCTGCAGGAGGTTGTCAAGAAAGAAATTCTTAAGCTTCTTGGTGCCAATATTATCTACCCTATTTCAGATAGTCAGTGGGTCAGTCCCATTCATGTTGTGCCTAAGAAAGGAGGCATGACAGTGGTTGCCAATGAAAAAGGTGATTTGATTCCCACAAGAACAACCACGGGCTGGCGCATGTGTACTGACTATAGGAAACTCAACAAAGCCACACGCAAGGACCACTTCCCTTTGCCTTTCATTGACCAAATGTTAGAGAGACTGGCCCGTCATTCTTATTTCTGTTATCTTGATGGATATTCAGGATTTCTGCAGATTCCCATTCACCCATCAGATCAGGATAAGACCACTTTCACTTGCCCCTATGGTACATTTGCTTACCGTAGGCTGCCATTTGGACTTTGTAATGCCCCAGGGACCTTCCAGCGCTGTGTCATGTCCATTTTCACTGATCTTATTGAGAAAATCATGGAAGTTTTCATGGATGATTTCACTGTTTATGGACAGACCTTTGAGAGTTGTTTGGCCAACCTTGAAACTGTCCTTCAGCGCTGTCTTGAGGCCAATTTGGTCCTCAATTGGGAGAAATGTCATTTTCTAGTTAGAGAGGGGATAGTCCTTGGTCATTTAGTATCTTCTAGAGGGATTGAGGTGGATAGAGCTAAAGTTGAGGTGATTGAGCGCTTACCCCATCCTGTTAATGTGAAAGGTGTTCGCAGTTTTTTGGGGCATGCTGGTTTTTACCGCAGATTCATTAAGGACTTTTCTAAGATTTGCCCGTCCTCTCACTCATCTTTTGGGCAGCGATATCCCTTTTGTTTTTGATGAGGCTTGCATGGATGCATTTAGTAAGATCAAGACTGCTCTCATTTCTGCACCCATTGTGCAGCCTCCTGATTGGGATTTGCCCTTTGAGCTTATGTGTGATGCTAGTGACTTTGCTGTGGGGGCTGTTTTGGGGCAGCGGCATGAAAAAGCCTTGCATGTCATTTACTATGCTAGCAGGACTTTAGATGACACTCAAATTAATTACACAACCACTGAAAAAGAACTGCTAGCTGTAGTATTTGCCTTTGACAAGTTTAGATCCTACCTAGTTGGCTCAAAATGCATAGTGTACACAGATCATGCAGCCATTAGGTATCTTTTGAGTAAAAAGGATGCTAAACCTCGCCTCATTCGCTGGATTCTGTTGTTGCAAGAGTTTGATGTTGAGATTAGAGATAAAAAAGGGGCTGAGAACCTAGTGGCTGACCATTTATCTAGACTGTCCCATTCAGATTCAGCTTCTATACTTCCTATTGAAGACTCTCTTCCTGGAGACCATCTATTAGAAGTTTCTCTTATTCAATCTAAAACTCCTTGGTATGCAGACATTGTGAACTATTTGGTCTGCAATGCTATACCTCCTGATCTCTCCTACCAGCAGCGTAGGAAGTTTACTCATGAGGCACGAAAATTCTTTTGGGATGACCCATATCTGTATAGACATTGTGCAGATGGGGTTATTAGACGTTGCCTACCTCTTGATGAGGTTCAAAATGTGATTTTTCATTGTCATTCTGCACCTTTTGGTGGTCATGCTGGAACTGCTAAGACCCAAGCTAAGGTTCTTCAAGCTGGATTTTATTGGCCTACCATGTTCAAGGATATTCATGCATATATTCAGTCTTGTGATCCCTGTCGGCATGCAGGGAACATGTCAAGACGACATGAAATGCCTCAGCATGGTATTCTTGAGGTAGAACTCTTTGATGTTTGGGGAATAGATTACATAGGACCATTGCCCTCCTCTCAAGGGTACAAACACATTCTGGTTGCAGTTGATTATGTGTCCAAATGGGTTGAGGCTATACCCACAGTCCATGCTGATTCAAAATCTGTTTGTAGGCTGTTTAGGCAAGTCATATTTCCTAGGTTTGGGATTCCTAGAGTTGTGATAAGTGATGGTGGGTCTCACTTTAATCACAAACAGTTTGAAGCCCTTCTAGCCAAGTATGGGGTCCATAATCATAGGGTAACCACTCCTTATCATCCTCAAGCTAATGGGCAAGTTGAAGTTTCCAATAGAGAGATAAAGCAAATTCTTGAAAAGGTTGTGTCCAAATCTAGGACAGATTGGTCTCTTAAACTTTATGATGCATTGTGGGCTTATAGGACAGCATTCAAAACACCTATTGGAATGTCCCCATTTAGGTTGGTTTATGGAAAAGCATGTCATCTTCCTGTTGAGCTTGAGCATAGGGCACATTGGGCAATTAGAAGGCTCAACATGGATATGGGTCTAGCTGGGAAACATAGGAAGTTGCAGCTGTGTGAACTTGATGAATTGAGGCTTGATGCTTATGAAAGCTCAAGAATTTACAAAGAGAGAGCTAAAAAGATTCATGACCGCCACATTTTGAGGCGTGACTTCCAACCTGGACAGCTTGTCTTGGTTTTTGACTCTAGATTCCATTTATTCCCTGGAAAATTCAAATCTAGATGGTTTGGGCCTTGTGTAGTCAAGAAAGTGCTAGGGAGTGGAGCTTTTGAGGTTGAGAGTCAATCTGGGGGCATTTTTAAGGTTAATGGGCAAAGATTGAAACATTACTTTGTTGGAGAACCTTTTCCTGAGCTAAGTGATGAGGACAATGCTGGAGATCAAGTCAGATCTGACCCTGATCCTCCAATTTCTTTTGAGATTACTTGATTATCATTTGTTGGTCAAGCTAAAGACCCAAAACAAGCGCTTCTCAGGAGGCAACCTGAGCTGTTTATTCTTTCTGTTTTACTTTAGTTTTTCTCTGTTATTTTACCTTTGTGTCGGTTTATCTTTTCCTTTTTGTTTCTTCCATTTTCAGGTACCTGCAGAACCATAAATCAAGACTGGCAGGAAGCTTAAGGACTGATGTGAGACTGCCTATTTCAGCTTTTGCACCAGGTGAACTGCTTCCAACACTAAATGTCTAATTTTTTTAGTGTATGCTTAATTCAAGCTTGGGGGAGAGATCTGTCTATTGTTGAGGAATGCTTTTGGGTACTGAAGTTGATGCTGTGTAGTTGATGAATTATGACCATTACAAATCTCATGATAGATTACTGCTGAAATATGTGACTGTCCTGATAATTATTGTGTGCTGATATAATTCTGCTGATTGAAATCTGTTTGAAACAGGGCATAAAAGGGATTCTTTAGCATATTTTTCTTGTCATACTAATGAACTCTGTTGTGGATGGTTGGGGAGTTGATATAACAATATTTTTCAGTTCTCATACCAAAAGTTTGATGATTTATGTGCCTTCTCTGATCTGTAATATGAGCTGTTCATTCTGCTGCATGAACATATTGGCTGTATTGTATGACTGTCATGGTATAATCCAGAGTCATCATCATTGAAAATTGCTTAAGTAATCTGGGATTTGTATAAATTCTGCCCTCTCATTCAGATGGCCTATTCTGGTATACATAGAATCTTGTTTTGGCTTAGAAATCTTGTGATCCTCTAGTTTATGATTCATTGCAAGTTACACATGTATCTTAACCTTTTGCGAATTGTATCGATTCTAGTTATCACTTCTAGAATAACAATATCCTAGGATTCATGCTTGGGCATAATACTTCATTTTAGACATAGATACTTTTGCTTGAATGAAAGGGTTGTGAAAGTGGTAGTCCTATCTTGAGCCTATAATTTGGTTGATTTACCTAAGTCCATGCCACATGGTACTTAGAGATAATGAAAACCGGTTAATGATGCTTAAAAAGAAAATATCTTTATCTCTTTTTTGTGCTGCAAAGTGTGAGTTGAATAAGTGACTTTGTCACATGCAAAAAAAATGTTGAATAAGTGGCAGTTTTGCCCAATTGAAGTCTGAATGTCTGAATAAGTGGCAAGAATGCCCAAGAGTTGGAATAAGTGGCACTTGTGCCCATGTGTTTGAAGCTTGTTTAAAATCAGCAAAAGTAAAGTATCATGGCTCAAGTGTGGACTTTTTCATAAATTTCAAGCAAGCATTAGTCTCTTTATCTAGAATAGTAAATGCCTAAATATGACTCTAGGATATGCTTATTCTTGACTGTGATATCTGGTTTTGATATTTTTCAATTCTGGTGGGATCCATGCAAACATTTAGTGCAATTTGGCACTTTTGGGTAACTTGATCTGGTCAAAAACTTTAGTATCACTTGGATATCTTTGCTGTAATTCTGGTTCTAAATCTGAATATCCAGTAAAAATCAATTCAGGCAGTCTTATTTGAATTATGAAGTGCAATTTGACTAGCTGCAAGCATTATCTTATATCCTTTCATGTTTTTCTGGATTCCCTGGGTTCGATATCATATATATCATTTGCTTGAGGACAATCAAATGTTTAAGCTTGGGGGTATGATGTGCATCATATTTACAGCAAATTTTCACATCTTAACCCTGTTGTTAGTAGCTCAAATTGGCCATAGTATCACTGATTTTATGTATATTTGCCACTTCTTTGGACTGTTTACATGGATTTGTGATTATCTTGCAGGTCAGCGCGAACGAGGCGCAAAAATCTACAAATATTGGTCCATGGAAGGAGCTAGGGCTGCAAAATTGGAGAAAGCAAGGGGCCTAATTGCAAATGTGCCATGGGCTTTAGGGTTTCAAAGCCCAGCCAAGCCGCAACTATTTAAGCTGGCAGCAAAGGGGGTGCCTGGGGGCAGTAACCACGAATCAAACCCTAGCCGCAACATAGCTCCATCAACCAGCCGCCTCCATACTCTCTCCACCACAACCGAGCTCTCCCGATCATCTCCCATAGCCCTCCATCTCCACCAGGCCACTCCTCTCCTCACGACCGAGCCACTCCACTCCTTCCTCTCCATCGCCACTCATCCTCATCCATCACCAACACCCAGCCGCCTCTCCAGATCTCCCTCACCACAACCAGCCGCCACCCATCATCACCGAGATCCATCACCCGGCCAACCCACTCCACCTTCTCCATCGCTTCCCCACCAAGCTTCAACACCCAGCCACAACTCCACCGCCTCCTAACCGCACCACTACCACCAGATCTCCAAGAACCAGCCGCCACACATCCGTCTTCCATATCCAAGAACCCTAGCCCTCTCCCGCACTAAACCCCCTTGCTCCCAGCCAGATCTGATCCCCCAACGGTCGGACCTGAACCCCCAGCTCCGAGATTTGCTTCCTCTACATCATCTACCGAGCGGATCTGCTGCTGCTGGCCTGGATCCGTGCTTCTTCAACCTCTACGGGCGTCTTCTTCATCTACACTGCCGGACCTGCTGCTCCTCACCCGGATCTGCTTCATCTGCTACCCCTACCTGCGACCCCTACGGATCCCTCACCAGATCTGCAACTCCAGCATCTTCTTCGGCTGGATCTGTACCGCAACTTCTACACGGCTTCATCCTCTGCCTGCATCCACTACAGATCCTCTTCAACAGCCGAACTGCATATATTCTGGGTTGTCTCGTCTCTGAGCTTTTGATTAATACTGTGATGCTTTTCGTTGGGATGCTTGTATGGTTTATCTGTGATGGCATGCTTGGGATGTTAACACGTTTATTCTGTGATGTGTGCATGTGTTATTCTCATGGATCTGGATACTAAAAGGGTTATGCATGTTCTTGTTAATCTGAGATGTGGATGTTGATGCTATTGCTCTAGTGTAGATTTACGTTATTGCTTTATGCTCTGGAAGCTCTTCTTCAGTTTTTGCTGCTGCTAGTAGGTCTAATATCATGCCATGTTTATGCTTACTCTCTGTTGGGATAGATTCCAATGTCTCTGATAGGGTTTATTTAGTTCATTGTTGATCTGTTACGTTTTGTTAGCAGAAAGGATATATATAAAAAAAGTATTAGTTTAGGCTCTATTATTTCTGCTTTTAGTTTCAGTTTTAGATAAATCTGCTTGTTCTCAGTAATAGCTTAGTTTGTTTATTAGATGCACGGTTAGGTTTGTTGCTTTTCTGTGATATTTCGTTTGTTTGCTGTGAATCTTTGGGTATAGTAGTAGTATCTCCCCTTCTTCATCTTGGCTATTTCTAACGTCTGCCCCCGCTCTCAAGCCCTCTCTTTTCTCGATAGCTCTCTGTGCTTCCCTTCCCGTGATTCCCATCACATCTTCTCCTAGCTCTTTCTTCTGTCTAGCTAGCATCTCTTTAGCCCCTCTGTATTCCTCTCGGTAGTTTCTTCTTCTCCTAGAAAGCTCTTCATCCTTAGTCCCTCTTCTTTCTCTCTGCAGCGCTAGTTCTCAGTCTTTACCCCTTCTATTCTTTCCTACCATCTGGTTCTTAGCCTTCTCTTTCACCCTTCTTTCTTCCCTTTTCTTTCTTAGGCTGTGCCATTCTCTTCTCATCTAGTCAGTTCTCAATCTTCTCTCCTTCTGTAGTCTTCTTACCTTTATTCACTCCTTTCTACTCTTCCCTCGTTCTTACTGCTTCTTGAATTCTGCTAGTCTTAGAATCTTCTAGTCTTCTTTCCTCATCCCTCTCTCATCCTCTTGTAGTTCTTGCTTCTCTTCCTTAGTCTCTTCTTTCCTGTTTCACGGTAGAGTTAGTCCAGTCCAGTAGTCCCTATTTCGCAGTTTCCTCCCCTGGCTCTTCCTTTCTCTTATTTCCTTCTTTTGCAGATCTGATTTCTAGCTTTAGTTTGTCATAGGTTCTGCATTTAGTCTTCAATTCCCTGTTCGAGCGACTTAGCTTTGGTTAAGGGTTGTGTCTCCAGTAATCTAGTCCCTATGGAGAACACGACATTCGCTGCTATATTGGCGGCAGCCCGTTCACTTGCGGGTGTGCAGTTTTGCACGATCACAAGTATTGTACTTTCCTTCTACCTGATGTGTTAATCAGCTGCTCCACCTTCTATTGGCTTTGCTAACTAAATTATAGTGGGTCTTAGTGTCTTATATGTTGCATTGTCTGGTCATATCCATTATCATGCTTGGTGTTAGTTTCTTCTTACATGCCAAATAATTAAGTGTAGCAGCAAGTGAATAGTATGGATGTGCTCTCATTTGTCAACAGTTGCACTGGGCAAAGCATGATTTTGTTGTTGAGACACATCCCTTGTGTCCAAAATTTAGCTTGTTTTTAATCTTTTCCACGGTGCATTTATATATCATTTGTTTCTCACTTCTCCAGCTATTAATTTTATATGGTGATACTAGTACAAAGGGTGCCCTAACAGATGAGCATGTTCTTGGATCAGCAAAATGTCAGGTGTTGTTTTTTTCACCTGTTTATATATGCAGTTGTTTCTATTCAACAAAAAGCATAATCGTAAAATCCATAAAGTTTTTTTGTTCTACAACAATATCTTCAACAGAGGCATGTTTAGGACTGCAATATATTTTGTTAACAATTTGTGCTTTACCTTAATTTCTACTTTTTGTTCAGGCCTTAGCAGAGCTTTTACCGTCTTTAGCAAATGATGGCCACAGAGTTCTCATATTCAGCCAGTGGACCACAATGCTTGATATCCTTGAATGGACATTGGAAGTAATAGGAGTTACATATAGACGTCTTGATGGAGGGTTAGTTCTTTACTCAGCAATTTTTTGAATTGAATTGTAGAGTTCTTAACTGATAAAGTGCCTTTTGTTTCAGCACCCCAGTAACTGAAAGGCAGACTATAGTGGACACTTTCAACAATGATCGTTCTATATTTGCATGTTTGCTTTCCACAAGAGCTGGAGGCCAGGGGCTGAACCTTATAGGAGCTGATATAGTTATAATACATGACATGGATTTTAACCCCCAGATGGATCGGCAAGCAGAAGATCGCTGCCATCGCATTGGACAGCAGAAACCTGTCACTATCTATAGGTGCTACATCTAATTATGCCCATTTTGATTCATTATATGTTGCTTCTGTTTTTTCTGGTTCAGATCGAGCATATTGCCATATTCATATTTTTCACATTTCCACCAAATGTTCATTTTTCTTTAACATTGTTTTTAACGTAGGAGTATGTAAAAGGTCATGGAGGGTACTTTCTTAGTATTGTTAATATACATTTGTTTTAGGTTGTTTCTTTTACCTGCTTTTGTGTTTCTTCAGTATGGTTCTGTGGAGTTCAAAGACCTAGGAATCGGTCGTAGGCTTTTGAGCATTGCGTGTTGGGTGGTTCCGACCGGTCACGTATTTATGTGACATTCATTTTGTGACAAAAATATTTGGTTATACAATATATGAGACGTGAATCTTAATGAATCTGATTGTTCGTTTTATTTTTTTACAAATTTTGTCTTCTTTTGTATTTTACCGTAGCGTTAGCACGGGCACATTACTAGTATATATATATATGTGTGTGTGTGTGTGTGTGTGTGTGTGTGTGTGTGTAGGCGCGGCCGTTACTAACTAGTAGTGTTCGGCTAACGTCGTATAAATCATTATCATAAATGTTAAGAGCATGAATAAAGGATAACCTGTGATTATTTATTCATTTTCTTGCTTTAATATTTGCGTAACTTTATGTGCAGAAGCACCACTCGTGTTTGTTTAGTATGTGTTTGGTTCATGTGACCATGGGGGATGGGATGGGGCGGTCCTCGTTCCAGAGCTGTTTGGTTCAGAGTCAGGTGGGATGAGGGATATCCCTCTAGGGAATATTCTGTGGATATGCTCTCAAATTGGGGATGGTCCTGTCCCCCAAAAATGAGGGGATGGTGAGGGATGAAGTGGGACGAGTGGCTGACAGGTAGACCCCGCATGTCAGATTGTCATCCTAAACCTTTTGTCCCTAAACCAAACAAAAAACAGGGACCATCCCGTCCTGTCCCTAAAAAATGGGTTGGATCCATCCCGTCCCACCATGACCCTGATCCAAACACACCCTTAATCGTTGGGCAGGCACGTCCGTTGCGAGCACATGAGGTACACGTTTCATGTGACCACATGGCGCGTGCCACGGACCTAACATGGACAGCACAGCACGGCACTTGCGCTTGCGTACGGAAGCTAGGTGCCTCTGCCTTGTGTTACATGACTGCGACAAGCTACAGATTCTACTATAAGTTGTAACTTGTAAGGAGCACGCAATTATTTTTTTTATTTTTCCCGGAAAACAGTATAATTTATTTGTTTTTCCCGAGGAAAGTACGTGCCTCTTCGTTCTTGGTCTAGACAAAGGGATCTTCAGACCATATTTTTCAATTTATGATTTATAACTTCATGTGAATAAATAAGTAGGATGATTTCTTTGTCTTCTATTGAAACGGTTTACTAAAACAATATTTTTGAAGCAATTTATGATATTTAATTTATTCGTTTAGGTATAAATGTTTACTTTAAGAATAAAAATCATCAGTTGTGTTCGAAAAGAACTTTAAGTTACAAATAGGTCTTGAAAGATAAGATTTTTTTTTAAAGAGCAATGGTTGGAAATCATTTCGACAATTTATTTTACAGGGCAACGTGGAGAAAGGTTGAAAGAGCGACTTTACAGGAAGGTCACTCACTGTAAGGAAAAGAGTAGTGATGAAGAGAAGACGGCCTAATTGAATGGTAGCAGCTAGTTTGCAGAACGCTGAAGACACCGGACCTATTATTTTTAGATTCAGTTTAGAGCTTTAAATATGATTTGTGTTTTTTAAATTATTTTTGAGATAAATTATAGAGTAACAAAAATTTATATGTAATTTTGGTTGATATAAATAAAGTTGCTACAGTGTATACTCTTGTAGCTCTCACTTTTGAAAGTTAATTACTGCAAAAAAAAGTCGAAAATCAATTTTTAAAAGCTAAAAAGAAGTGGCTCACCCATCAATAAATGTTTGTTCTTTTAGACTGTGATGTATAACTTTTGGTTCTAATAAGTGCTTATACGAACGAACTAAAAGCCGATAATTCGCTTCGAAAGAGAAACCGTCCCATTTGTTTATTCGAAGAAAATCATAAACCACAAGTCATAAGCTATAAGGTAAAAAGAACATACCCAATATTTATTACTAAAAATTATAATTTATATTTAATGTGTAACTTGTAAGAACAAATATATATGATTCTATAATATTTTTGTAAGGCTAATATCTATATATGTACACTTTTGTATGTATAGACATCAGTGAACAAATTTAAGAAAATTCAACGGCGCCATAGATCAAAGCGCTATGGTAACGATTTTGAAAGCAATTCATTCGAATAGAGTACACGCAATCTCTGTTCTGTTTTTTCTTCTGAAAAAGATTGAAGGACGGAGGGAGATGGAGCATATTGCCATATTGTTTAAGGCCGCTCTAAATATAAATAGCCATTTAAAACGTGTTGATTTTTTTAATGTGATTTTTTGTATTTACCTTTTTATTTTATTTTCTTTTTCTTTGACGGTGTTTCTATTTTTATTTTTTCTTTAATTAAATATCTCAAAAAACTAACCACCGCTATGATGTTATTGTAACCGATAGCTATGACTGTTTAAAACAGGACTAATTTGGACTAGCTAATCCATCGTATGGTAGCAAAGGGCCTCCGTCGATAGAACGGGTTTTGGTAGAAGCTAGCCTAATTAAGAAAAGAAAACACATGGTTTAAAAATTAGACTTGGTACTGCGGCTCGTATAAACAAACGTATATATACATAGGTATGTACTTGCCCTTGCGTACTTGAGCTGGTCGAGGGTGAGCGTCTTGGGCTCCAACTCCATGGACGCCATCCTCCTCCCTCGCACCTCCATCTCCGGCGCCACCTACCTACCTACCTATCTTACGCAGAAAAATACGCGACACGTACAAGTACGTGTGTCCGCTGGGTGTGGGGTGCCTGCGAGCGTTGTGTGGCCTCGTATATATACACACCCCGCGCGCGGATTGGAGAGGCCCCGGCCTCACATCTCCGGTTTGCGTGTCGCGCTGCGACGGGAGGCCTCGCGCGCACGTGGCGGCGGGCGTGTGGCGGTGCCCCGCCACGTGGCTCCCCGGTCGAGTCCGTCCGAGCCCGGGTCGGGATGGAGTCGGGTCAGGATTAGAAAGGGAGGGGGGGGCACGTTGTGGCGTCTCGAGGGTGGCCACCGGCCCGCGCCCAACGGGGGCTCGCCACGTCGCCGTTTACGCCGGACTGCGCCCACCGGGGGATCCTGCGATGTTGGCCCTGATCTTTGTCTGTGCCGGATGACCATTGGAAGCAGCATGAACTATTAGCTGTGATTTTTTTATATAGTGATGATGGTGAAGATATTAATATGGTATATATATTAGTAGATTTAAGAAATTATTTAAAGAAGTGACTTTGAGAAGTTACTTGGAGAAACCGTCTTTTTTATTTCAATTTCCAAAAAATCGAAACTAAAAACCCCAACCCAAAAAACAAAGCCATTGCATATTAGGACTACAGTAAGCTGCAGCTCGATGAGTAGCTTAAGCACTCCATGTGTTGAGAACTAAGCACTTTGAGGTTGCCATCGAGCAATCCGTCCGCCGAGGTTTGATCATTTAGATCAGCTCGGTACATCTTACCTCATGCAAGATGTTGTGGAGCACATGTGTGATGTGAGCACCCTCCGTTGTAGCATGCGGAAGAGCAAGACGAACATGTGTGTTGAGAACTAAGCACTTTGAGGTTGCCATCGAGCAATCCGTCCGCCGAGGTTTAATCATTTAGATCAGCTCGGTACATCTTACCTCATGCAAGATGTTGTGGAGTACATGTGTGATGTGAGCACCCTCCGTTGTAGCATGCGGAAGAGCAAGACGAACATGTGTGTTTGGTTGCCTGAATCTCCTTCGTCCTGGCTGGGTGGATCCGTATAATCTGAGAAAGAGACTGTTTGGTTGCCTGTATAAGTGGATGCAACCTGCATGAGCGGATGCAAAAATACGCCCTCATTCTGGATGGGTGGATACGCTCAAAATGAGCTTCACTGGCCATCCTGGATGGGTTGATGCAGTGTATCTTATGCGGTCCCACGTGTCAGCCTCTCAGGTTTGGTAGACTGCATCCGCTCATACAGGCAACCAAACAACATCTCAGTTTTTTTTGCATCCGCTCATGTAACCTCACCAAACATCTTCTTTTTCTGAAATACGATTCCACTCAACCTGCGTCCACTCAATCAGGATATACGATATAACCTCCATCCACGAACCAAACACACCCCTATAGTATCATCGGAGTCATCTCAGTCTTGACTAAGCTTTACAGTTGGTTTGTGTATATACGTTCATGGAAGAATCCTGCAAGCACTTTGCTGGCCCATGCCGCTTTCGTTGTAGTTCTTTTGTTTCATGAGTTCATACGCCCATCAGTTACTATGCGGAACTACCGGCGGCGCCCTTCTTATCCTACAAAATTAGACAGTGTCATCTCATACAGAGATTGCACTTCCAGATGAGCTCGACGAGGAATTTGATACGTTCCCAATTTCTGAGGATTTCGATTTGGTAATGATGAGGTATGACAGACTAAGGAGTGTTGCCGGCAGGGTACAGACAGTCGTGGGAGATTTTGCATCGTGTGGGGAGAGGATCCAAGCATTGACAAGCTGGAGGGATGCTACAGCAACGGTAATATTGTTGGAATTAATCTTGATGATTTGTACATGATCGTCGGTGCCATAGTCGAAGCCACACGCGAGAAGGCATGGTCGTAGCGACCGTGATCGAAGTAGCGCCATGGTCGTGGTGCTTGTATGTGGTCGATAGTCAACAGTCGTAGTCGATAGTCGACAAGTCGTGGTCGATAATTGGCAGTCGTGGTCAATAGTCGATAATCGATAGTTGTAGTCGTCAGTGCATACTCAGAGGAGTACCATGGTCGCAGTGGCTGTGGTCGAGTGCCCGTGGTCGAAGCATCGAGATGATGCATCGTGGTCGAAGCTTCGAGCCGCTGTGTGTGGTCGGTAACGACCACGCTGTAAGTGGTCGATCACGATCACATTGTGTGTGGCTGGTTGTCGGATCCCGGAGCGGCAACTCCAAAACCCTCTGTGTAAATCGTACTATCCAAGAAAAAGCTAGTGCACACAGGGTTAACAGGAATGCATATCACGCACAATAACCACTCTTTATTATAAAATAAAGGTAAGGGTCTTATGGCCAAAGTTTTACAATAATGGCTCGAGGCCAAACAAAAGTAAACAGCGGAAGATAATCAAAGTAGCAGCCCATCCGGTCTTTCCACAAGGCGAATGACTGTAAGACGTGGCCTACTCGCAATCCTCACCGTAGTCATCAAAGGCTTCCTCTGGAAAGAAGTTAAATTGAGCAACGTGAATATATAAAGTACTCCACAAGTTACACCAGGAGTTTAACAGAGCGAATGCATGCATAAGGAGTATCAAAGGAAGGCATAATATGATTAATTTGCATAAAAGGCAACGTTGAGATAAATATCATAAAGTAAGTGCAAAAGTTGAATTGATATAGTATGTAAAAACAATCTTTTTAACTGAAATATTACCGTTAGTGCGGGTTCCAACCAAACACTAACATATCCACGTACATCCCACCTAGATCATCTTTTCTCAAAAATATCGCTTATGGATTCCATCCATCCATAAAGTTTTCATAAACCAGTTTGGAAAACAAAGTCTAATCCGTGAAACCTTCACTCAGCTTGCGTATGACCGTGGGCACGGCTATTCAGGATAGATTATACACTCTACAGAGGTTGTACAGCTTTACCCACAAGACATGATCATCCCATATTGCCACCGGATAAACACACGTTTTTTGGTGTGCGGCGAGGAAATCATGACAAGGCCTTTACATTGTTCCATTGTCAACTTAATCACGCCGTCACTAAGGTTTCACCATAACATGAATCCACATGTTGAAGTCCCTTTTTGTGCCATGTGAGACTTCTCGCGACCTGCACCACGCTCTCATTCAGCCTATAGCGAGACCAAGTTAAAACTTCACAAATTATTCGACCAGGTCTGTCCTATACCAGACTTGTGGTAGTACGATAGGGCTTTATAACAGTAGCTCACAGACCGGTCCTTAACTGACTTAGGCTTAAACCACATACCCCTTGTGCCCGACAATTAACACTGTGTCGCCGAACAACAGTGCATGCCTGCACCCACCACCCAACCATTAGCCTAAGTCTAAACCAGATTTTATATTTTGTTTGGAAATAATTTCATAAGCATTCTTAACTCACCAAGGTCAAAAATACATTTCAAAAGTTTATTATTTTATGTGAAAGATTATCCCAACTCATAATTATTTTAAGCATAGCTAAGCAATTCTACAAAATTTCTAGTTAGTGCTATCATACTAACTAGGTTTTCATCTAGGGTTGACAAGGTATAATGGTATTCAATGTCAAATTTGTCTATACAAAGGATTTAGGCATAACTACAATTTAAACTGAATTTAAACTAGACTTGAATAAAATTATGCATGCATAATAATTTAAAAATCAATATAAATAATTTAAACTAGTGGGGTCAACATGGTCAAGGGTGTAACTTGCCTTGCTCAGGGTCCTGGTTCGAGTCGTCGAAGTCGTGCTCTCCGAGATCGTCATAATCTACGCGCGAAGAACCAAACAAATAAATTCAAATAAAATTAAAATATTCAAAAAATAGTTTATAAATGGGTAGTTTAGGATTTTAGAAGAATTCAGAAATTTGAACGGGTCAAAATCGAAGTTCAAATGAAGAAATATGGGCTCCCGAAAGTTTAAAAAGAGAGAAAAAGGAAAAGGCTATTTTCTGGAATTATTTTTATACTAAAAAAGTTATTTATGACGTCAGCAGGGGATTAATATTCGGCTGAATTATTTTTCCTGAGAAAAAAGATATTTTATGACGCAATGCTGATGTCAACTGTTTTTGAATTTTTGACAGGTCGGCATGGTCTACCGTGGACTAGGTCCACGGACCGGGGTGTAGGCCGAGGTGGCACTTCGGCTGACGCGGGCAGTTAGGGCTGACATGGCTCCCATGCGGCGCCCACGTCGGTTGTCACATGGCGGCCACGTCACCTACTGCTGACGTGGCACGGGTCGGCCGAAGGTGCTCGGAAGCCACGAACTCGCCGGAGCTCCGGCACTCGGTGGCGGCCGGCAAGGGGCAGAGGAGGGAGAGGAGGCGGCGGGGGTCCGGATGCTCCTTGGCACGGGGAGAAGGTGGCGGCGGCGAGCGGCTACGACACGGGGGCGCTCGGACGACTTTAGGGCTCGGCCGAGGTGGGGGAAGGAAAGAGCAGAGGGAGGCGGTGCCGAAGATGGTGCTCGAGGGGGGTTTATAGGGGGAGGGAGGTGGTGCGGCTCGCCGGAGTTCACGGGGGAGGAGCCGGTTTAGGGTGCGAACGCGTATGGGGAGGAGCTTTAAATGGGCGGCGCGAGGTGAGGCGGCGAGGGAGGAGCACGAGGTAGCGCCTAGGGAGGCGAGAGCGGCCAGAGGCAAAGCTTCGGCGGGCGGCAATGGCGGCGCACGGTGGGGAGAGGAGAGAGAGAAGCCATGGAAGAAGAAGGAGAGGTAGAAGAAACCTCTGACAGGTGGGGCCCGCGCGTCAGTGAGAGGAGTGGAGATGAAGCGGTGGACGACCGGATAACGGACACGTGGCCGGGGAGGGATCTCTGCCGCCGAAGGGTTTAAGTGGTGGCGGACGGCTAGGATTAGATCAAGACGCAGATGGATTTAATCTGGGCACGACACGTGTCAGCTCAAGATTAATCCGGATTTAATTTTCGTTTTGACTTTTCAGAAATACCGGAAATTTTTTTATAAATACTTATAAAATAGTAAATAATGTCTAAAAATTCTAGAGACAAACTCAAAAATTCCTGGAAATGTTTTAGACTTTTAGGAAAAATCTATTCTGCTCAAAAATTCCCAACAAATATTTGGGCTCTTCACTCTTGCAGCAGCTATTCTGCTGTATTTTACACCATGGAAAATCCTCGTTGCAATTGCCGGATTCTACACCATCAGTCACCCCATGCTTCGACGGGAGATGCCGATGCTGTCATTTCTTGCGAACTTCTATAGGCGATTGCCGAAGACGACGGACAGCTTGCTGTTAATAAGGTAGGGGCCTTCATTCCTGTTGGTAATAATGTTTACTGGAGCTTCCGTTATTACAAATGACTTCGTTGAAGACAGACAATGAATCATTTTTTTTCTCAAACAGGCAATGGAGAGCATGGCGCAGATGAATTATTTTGGTGGAGAAAAAATCAAAGAATTTCTGCGTACCACCTGCCAATTCCAGCTTCAGTTCACTGAGTTCACTCCCGTTTATGGGTAGAAGGTGGCTCGACGTACAGTGGAAGTGTGCTTTTCAGTTTGTCGATCTGTTCTTGGCGTGGGAAACTCTGCTAGTTCAAATTGAAAATCATTGTCTTAGGGGCAAATATATCATATTACTGGCAACTCTGCTGGTTTGTTGATTTGTATTTCAGCGTCATGGTAATGTGAATCCTAACATCAGTAGGTACAGGCCTTCTGTTGATGTCATTGCATGGGCCTTTTTTTATGGCGTGGCCTATGCACGACGTAATAAGGATTGGGTTGTTTTGGGTTTTGCTGATTGTGATTTTTGGTTTTTGTTATAGTAATTAGCTTTTAAAATATGCGTCTTTTTAAGATAGAGTCTATAAGTGGATTGTAGCAAACATTATACCTACTTTAATTATACCAGTCAAAATCATATGTGACCATCTCTCTTTATATTCTCTTAAAAAATAACTGGAATTTAAAAAATATAAACCAAAATCCATAAGCGACGTTCCAAACCCAGAGCATTCTACGCGCAACCACAGCCCACTAGTGCACCCACTTCGTCACTTCGTACGTCAACATAAAGAGCTAGGTTCATCTGGAACAGCGCAGTTTCCCCCTGAAAAAGAGACTGAAACTGCGAGTTTTCCCTTCGAAAATCATCTTGTGTGCATTTGAGCAATTGTCTGGTCTAAAAATGAACTTTCATAAAAGTGAGCTATTTTGCTTTGGTGAAGCAGCTCATTTTCAGGAAACAATATACTAAACTTTTCTCTTGCCAGACTAGGAGTTTTCCGTAAATGTTTCGGGATTCCTATTCATACTTAATACTTGAAACTAGGAGAATTTAGAGTAGAAGCAAATGGAGTATAGATTTGAAAAGAGGCCTAGTTGTTGCCAAGGTCAAAACCTCTCAGTTGGAACGCCGAACAGTGGTCATCAATGCTTTCTTTAAGCAATTTATGCCTCTAGATGCTTTCTTTCTTCAGGCTTCCCAGAGGAGTGCTTTAGAGAGTTACTTTTAGGTGGTGATCGGTTGAGCTGTAGCTTATAGTTTATTTTACTGTAGCTGGCTGAAATTACACTGTAACTGAAGGTGGCTTATTTGGCATAATTAAATTTAAAAAATTTTAAAAATAAGAAAAACGGGTTAGCCCATCAATGCAAACGAATACAGGAAAAAAAGAACCTGTAAAAAGCTCAAAAAATCAGGGAAAAAAACGAAATTTAGGAATGTGAAAAATAAGCCAGAAATCAAAAGCCGAAAGACCTACACAAAGACAAAATCAATAAAGAAAAATTAAAGTTAACCTCTCAAACAGCCAAAATTCAAATAATTCTAATATTAAAACCACAAACAAAAAACCCTGATTTGTTTATTGCTCACGCTCCCTACAAAATAACAGAGAAACGGTAAATGCATTAAAAATAATAATGGGTTGGAAGACACTAGGCAAATTAAATGAAGCCTCCTGCTGAAAGACTAAATTGCAATTTTGGAGGACCACTCGACCTCCCACTGCAGTCCTTAGAAAATTGCCGAGGACAAAAGTTCAAATTTCGAAACTTGGCAGGGGCCGCGCGAACGCGTACCCCCTCTACCACAAATTATGACGTCCACTCTCCCACTTGGGGAGATGGTAAATCAACGCGCTCACCAGGTGCAATGTGAGCCATTGATCTAGGCCACGAGCCTTGTTGATCGCCCGTTGACCCCGTCCAGGTAAGTATGTTGGGACGGTGGCCTTGGCCTTTATTATATAGCTTCCTCTCCCCCGCGAACCTCTCGCGTTAGCAGTGTGGTACTAAATGGAGGCATCGGCTCTTCCTTTCCTATGCGCGATTGGGCCGGTGGAGAAAGCTGCTGCTACTCCTTGGGCCTTAAGCCGGCCCAGCACCAAGCGCGCCTAAGCTTTGAGCCCCCCCGCGAATACAACATCTCTTCTTCGAACTGTTTGTGCCATGGCGCGACTGTGCCGTTCGTTTCTTCAGCGTCATGGCGCGTCGATGAAAGTGCTCTCGCCGGCGCCGCTCGCGCCTCCCCGGAGATGCCGTCTAGCAGCGTCCTCATTCTCGCTCTCTCGCCTTGAGGAGTGCCCGTCGTCCTGTCGGTCGCCTCGACGTTGTTGCCCCGGTGGAACGACCTCCTCGGCCGCTTGACGCTGTAAGTCAGGTCGCCGAAGGCCAGCACGAAGTGGACGGCCGGGCGGCTGACGAAATCAAGTGGGGTACTGTCGTCAGTGCCGTTGTCGTTGGCCGTTGGCTCCACGTCGACGACGAGGTGCCCGGACGTGTCTGCGGCTGTGGCCATGGACACCGAGCCGGGTGAACGGATCGCAAGAAGCTGGTCGAGGGCAGTGGAGGCGGCGGAGCTGTCGTCGGAGCTCGTGTGACCGGGCAGCAGGTCGGCGCGTGGCGCGTCCCAGGCCTCCGACGCCCTCCGGCCGCCAATCGCCACTCGACATGGTTGCACTTACACCACCACCTTGACTACGTTCAGTCGTTCACTAGCTACAAAATGCAGGCGAGGAGAGTAGTACGGGTGTTACAAAGTCCGAACTCGTTAAGCCATACCACGACTCACGGTGCTCTCCTGCAGTGCACGTACGGCCGAGGCAGGGCACCATGTAGGAGCTACAAGGCTTGGTAATAACGGCTATGGAAATCTCGTGTTGTGCTTGCTTGCTCTCGCGTCGTAGAAACGGAGTTCGAACTCCCGTGGTTTATGCACGCGGTTCATTCCTGTTGGTAATAATGTTTACTGGAGCTTCCGTTATTACAAATGACTTTGTTGAAGACAGGCAATGAATCATTTTTTTTTCTCAAACAGGCAATGGAGAGCATGGCGCAGATGAATTATTTTGGTGGAGAAAAATCAAAGAATTTCTGCGTACCACCTGCCAATTCCAGCTTCAGTTCACTGAGTTCACTCCCGTTTATGGGTAGAAGGTGGCTCGACGTACAGTGGAAGTGTGCTTTTCAGCAGGCCCGTCCCTGGGCAAGTGCAGTCTGTGCGACCGTACAGGGCCCCCAATTTCCAGGGCCCCCAATATCTTGTGTACAACCCAATACTATATAGGCCTGGTCTCTATTTTTTTTGGCCCAAGTCCTATTGATGCGTAGCCGGTAGCCCAAAACAACACTCGCGTCTGTTCGACTTCTTGATACCAGAGAATTTTTGGTTTCTTATTTACTTCCGATATATTGCAGTCATTGGATAATAATAGCTTGAGATCTTCCTATGATAATCTTGAGGCCGCTCTTAAAAGAGATGAAAAATCAGATATTGATGCTAATGAACTGTATGTGGAGCTGAGGTTTCTTCAAGATTTTATTCCAAAAGAAGATATGGGCCCTGTTGATATTCTAAAGTTCTTGAAGCGATATGACTGTTTCCCCAATGCAACTATTGCATATAGAGTTTTGTTGACCATTCCTGTAACTGTTGCATCAGTAGAACGAAGTTTTCCAAAATTGAAGTTATTGAAGAATTATTTGTGTTCTACAATGACGCAAGAAAGGCTTACTGATTTGGCTACAATAGCACTTGAGGGCGACATGCTGGACAAGATTGACTATGAGTCTATCATTGAAGATTTCATTTTGAAGAACATCAAAAGAATGATGATATTCAAGTAAACATTATGCGACGAAGGGTTGAATAGGTGCAATTCATAACATATTACATTTTAATATAATAAATTATTGTTTATATATTATTTATGGTCCTATTTTGCTAGCCTACGAGGCCCCGTTTTAGACTTTGCACAGGGCCTCGGTTTTGGCCGGGACGGCCCTGCTTTTCAGTTTGTCGATCTGTTCTTGGCGTGGGAAACTCTGCTAGTTCAAATTGAAAATCATTGTCTTAGGGGCAAATATATCGTATTACTGGCAACTCTGCGGGTTTGTTGATTTGTATGTCGATGTTAAGTGTGCAACAGATGCATAGTGTGTCAACCAATAATAGATCTGTTACGTAGACCAGAATTGTTTGTGCCATGGCGCGACTGTGCCGTTCGTTTCTTCAGGTCATGGTAATGTGAATCCTAACATCATTCGGTACAGGCCTTCTGTTGATGTCATTGCATGGGCCTTTTTTATGGCGTGGCCCATGCAAAGACCTAATAAGGGTTGGGTTTTTTCGGGTTTGCTGTTTGTGGTTTTTTATTCCTGCTATAGTAATTAACTTTCAAAATATATATATTTTCAAGACAAGGTTTATAAGTCGATTATAGTAAATGCTATGTCGACTTCAGTTATATCAGTTAAAATCATATACGACTATCTCTTTTTGTATTCTCTCTAAAAAAACAACTACAATTTAAAAAGACATAAACGAAAATCCGTAAGTCACGTTCCAAACCCAGAGCATTCTACACGCAACCACAACCCACTAGTGCACCCACTTCGTCACTTAGTACGTGTACATAAAGAGCTAGCTTCATCTGGAACTGCGAGTTTTCACTTCGAAAATCATCTTGTGTGCATTTGAGAAAATTCTGGTCTAAAAATGAATTTTCATAAAAGTGAGCTATTTTGCTTTGGAGCAGCTCATTTTCAGGAAACAATATACTAAACTTCTCTTGCCAGACTAGGAGTTTTCCGTAAATGTTTCGCGATTCCTATTCATACTTCATACTTGAAACTAGAGAATTTAGAGTAGAAGCCAATGGAGTATAGATTTGAAAAGAGGCTTAGTTGTTGCCAAGGTCAAAACCTCTGATCAGTTGGAAGGCCGAACAGTGGTCATCAATGCCTCTTTAAGCAATATATGCCTCTAGATGCTTTCTTTCTTCAGGCTTCCCAGAGGGCTTCAGAGATTAGATTTCTCTAGGAAGCGCTTATTTGTGGCAGGAGTTGCATAATAATAAGAAAATAAGAAAAGGTACCACCCGGTGAAGTGGAGTGTGGTATGTTTCCCTAAAGTTGAAAGGAGGTTTGGGTAAAATCCTTGATGCAGAGAAGATGAATATTGGTTTGCTGCACGAATGGCTGGTGTGGCTGGTTAAATTGAACGTGGGTAACACGACATAGAAAACCAACCTCCGTGACAAGTCTCAACAGGCTTATAACAGTAACTCAGTATATATTTTTTAAGACAAAATCAATAAAAAAAATTATAGTTAAAAATACTAAAATCTGCTATACTATCCAAAATCACACATTTTCCTTAACAAACTACTCAAAATTCAAATATTTAAACCATAAAAAAAACCTGATTTGTTTACTGCTCATGCTCCCAGAAAACACCAGAGAAACAGTACATGCCGTAAAAATAAAATGGGATGGAAGCCTTCCGCTGAAGACTAAATTGCAATTTTAGAGAACCACTTGCGCTCCATGGCAAATAGCCGAGGACCGAACTTCAAATTAAGAAACTTGGCAGGGTCGCACGGACACGTACCCCCTCTACCACAAATTATGATATTCACTCTCCCACTTGGGGAGATGGTAAATCAACGCGCTCATTAGGTGCAATGTGAGCCATTGATCTAGGCCACGAGCCTTATTGATCGCACCCATCCAGGTAAGTATGTTGAGACGGTGGCTTTGACCTTTGTTATATCAATGCGCTCACTCTGCCACTATCACTACTGCTGCGCACCTTCTCCAATCACTGGTCACCGACTGCCATCACCAGCTCACGGCTCCCTTCCCCTTGTGCTGCCGAATGGAGAAAGAGAAATCGAGAAGGATGGGTAAGGGACAGATGGGGGAACGGCTTTTGGACTGTGGAAGGGCCAAACAGATAAGGGCAAAGCTTTAGTCCTTCACTGATGTGTGGGTCTATTGGAAATTGTTTCCATGTATACGGGAGGCTTGTTGTGTATGCGGAAATTGTTGTGATAATTATGTAGTACTCATATTGAATAGTTGAAGCGACGGTGGTATGGTTTAACATATATTTTGTTTTGTATGCATAGATTATCCATCTATATTATCCGTTTTTGATTTGAATCCACCTGGATGGTATCTGATTTTGAATTCAAGAAAAAAAATATAAATTAGAATACGGTACAAACAATATTGGTCCAAATTTGATTTGTTTGCATCTCTGCTTGTGCTTGGTATGGTAGTAGTCAAGTAGTAGTCCTTCCTGTGATTGTTGCATGTGGGATGTGATGTAAGTAGCGAGTAGTCAAGTAGTAGTGCTTTTGGAACGCGGTGTGTTGAAATATTGTGCATGTGAACAATATCAGTTGTGAAATACTTGATGGAAACGCACAGTTGAGGGATGCAAAATACATAATGAGAAGGATAACACACATAGGTTCATTTATCTTAGATCTTCTCAAATACAAAGGCCTCTTTTTTTTCAGTTTATAGCTTCTCTCAAACAAACAAACAGAATGACTTCTTTACCATCATTTCAAAGCGAATTATCAAGATAGTTTTTTTAAAACGGCTAATCGGCATTTGGTTCATTAATACAAACACTCGTAGGAGGACCAAAAATCATAAACTGCAGTAAAAAAGAACCCATCGAAAAAAATATATTTGCCAACTTTTAGAAACAGTAATGAACTGGGTGTAGGATCATCGATGGCAATCAGAGGGGGTGAATGATTGCAGTGCCCAGCGAAAGCTTTTCCCAAAATCTACTACTTGTTTTTTCTCTACTAATCACAGACAGCACAAAAAAACAGCAAGAAAAAAATAAAAAAGTATTAATCTTTACCTTTTCTTATTGCATGTGCTGTCTCTGTGCACACACAGAACCCGGCCACTCTCTGTTCATGGATGAAAACGACCGGATGCTGCAGTGTTTTTATCAATCCGAGCCGGTCACAACATCCAACAACCCGTGCATGCAACAACTTCTAGCAGATCTCGAAAACCGTGCACATCTCCGTGCATGCAGTCAAATATTCGTAATGCAAAAACATTGATTAGCCTCACCTAATCACTTATCTAATCAACTTATGGCTAATAAACGCCATGGCCAAGCTCGCGTACACCACTTCAATCTACTCAATGAAGCCACTTTTTTCATTTTTCCATTCAAACTAGAAATCGATTTTTAATTAAAACTACTTTATGTATGTAAGCAAAAAAATATCGAGATATATATCAATGCATAGAGAATCCCTAAGAATAAAAAAACAGAAAAAAAAGGATAATATATGCGAATTTAAAAAATCACGAACTTAATTGGAAAAACGGAGAAACTGTTTACTTCAACTATCCATCAGAAGCGTTTCCATCCAATCTCAAATCTCGTGCCCTTCTCAATATATCACAGAGAGCACATGACCCACAAATCAATGCATTGTGCGCTGTTTTTTTTTCTTCGACGGCGTGGCTGCAAATTGCGTGACGAAGCCAACAAAGTGTCGAAGACGCACGCAATTGGAATCGCCACCGACAAAAATTTCTGATCCAATCTAATCTTTTATTTCTTAATTATGGTGGCTACAAAGTGTCCTCCTGGCACCCCTAAACTTTAGCACGAAATTAGTCTTTAGCCTCCAACCCCACCTCTATTTATAGTCTAGGGCCCAAAACCTAGGCTTATCTCAAGCTCATGAGTTCTAATCTAATTCTAACAAATAAGGGACCCGAAACCTGAAACAAATTGATTTTTACAAAGATTTGAAATCTCATTTGGAATTAGTTTCACCTTTGATCCTTCCCATAAACCGCACGAATCTCAGCTTAATCCAGCCCCTAAACTCTGCCGACATTACCTCAACGAAGAACTTTTGTGCTGGCACTATTCACCATCAGACAACTACACTGCCGTCCAGATTTTTATCATTGCCGCCCGATTTCTTCGTCGCCTCCAAGCCGACCGACTTATCCCGCACCTTCTCGTCCTCACCCGCTATCGCCAGCTAACCCCTCTGCGCTCTCCCCGATTTTCTCGCCCCCTTGAGCTGTCATCGCCATCCTGATCATCTCCTGGCGCCGAACCGCCTTCGAGCCCTATAAAGGCCCAGGGACCCCTCCGACCCCTCCCACGCACTCCACCGAAGCTCCCCGCACGCCCAATCAGTCCCTCACCGCCTCCATAGCCGCTAATCGCCGGAGACCTCGAAGGTGAGCCCAAATCTAATTTCCGCAATACAGTCGATTATTTTCCGATTGCTCGCTCCCATGGCCACTACAAGCTCCCAGGAACTTCCCCAAATAATTGCCATAGCCCCCCGAGCCTCCTCCTTTCCCGGCGCCGAGAGTCACCGCTGGCCGCAACCACCTCACCGTGGCTAGCACAACCTCGGCATCCCTAGCACAAGCCGACCCTTCCACCGTCACCTCCTCACCCTCTAGATGCTTAAATGCCAAAACTTTGGCTCTCTTAACCCTAGAAATTCGCCATGGCCGTCCAGATGCTCTCGGGAGAAATGCCCTCGCCGCCGGCGATTGCCGTCTCCCCTGCCCTTGCCAACCGTAAAAATGGAACCCCCTCGTCCCCATGAGTCCACCCATACCCCCGGTTTTCATTTCTATGCACCACAGCTCGAGATCTCCCCAGTTTTCGCTTTCCCTGTTTTTCGGTTACTGTAGCAGCGCGAGGAGGAAGATGATGAATAGTATCGGCCTGGCACTATTCATCCGACCCGTTAATAAACAGTAGCCCAATCCGGTACTGTAGCAAACAGATCCGAAATGAATAGTATCCCGACCCGTTAGTGAATAGTATCCGGACCCGACACTATAGCAACCCGACCCACCATGAACAGTAAAGATCCACCGTGAACAGTGCTCTGACCCGTTGTGAATAGTTCGACCCGCGGTGAACAGTAAACCCGTTACTGTTCACCCGAAACCAAAAACCCATGTTTGTACTCGATTTGATCGTCTCGAGCCCGCCAACCCATTTCTCAGCTCCATTTCCTCATATCGGATACCAGTAGTCCTAAAAACCTCAAACACACGCTCAAACCCTAAATCCTATTTCAGTCCAAACTCCTTTCATTCATTGAAACCCTATTAACACTTGTATTCGATTTGTCGTCCGGAGCCCATCTACACTCTGCCCACTCTCGCACTACCACTTTGGGCTTCACTACAACCCAGACAAATATCCTAACCCTACAAATCAATGCCATCCACACCTTCCACCATTCACCGAAAATCCATCCGCCACATATATCACCTTGGCCATCCTGAACCCACCTAAATCCTAACCATCCCACCTACCTTTTTACGTTATTTCGGTTATTTATTTGTATTTTTGTTCCCAGCTTGCATTCCGCAAAGCAGGAACTTGTGTACTCGTCTTCTACGCTAGTACGCGGACCATACGAGCTGGTCAACCGAAGGACTACAAGAGCGATTAAAGAAGTCGGTGTCCAAACCGAGGATTACGTGAAGATAATCAGAGACTAAGGACAAAGAGGCAAGTCACATGTTTTTGATCATATTGAATCCCATGAAATTTACATTATTTACTTAATGTATTTTCATTATTGATAGTTGTGAAATGATAGTTGCTTAAAATAAATGTTTAGAATGACATGTTAATTAGATAAATCCTACCACCGATAAAAGCCCTGTTTACTTTGATGGCCATTCACCTTGACAACCTTAGTAATTATTATTGTACGGTATAAATATTCATAAATCATTTCGTTCAACATTTTGTACTATTAAGTGACTTTGGCCGTGGGCCGGTAGATTTGGAAAACCCAGACTAGGGTAGGGTGGTATGGGACACCGTGCCCTAGGCTGGTGATACCAGTGTATAGTAGGGTAAGCGAGGATCACAGATGGAGATCCGAAGACCTTATCCTAGGGTGGAGGCTTGGGAGAGGAATGGTGGCAGTACAGGAAGGTACTGAATATGGGTTTGTGCATAGATGATGCCTCAGTGAAAAATATAAGGACTAGACCCTTATGCTGAGTAAAGAACATAGTATCCGCCCAACCACAAGCGTTGATTTTGTCAAACCTGGTTTAGTAACTGCTCAAGTTCAACTGAACCTCTGCAACTGGTGGAGGGAGACGAGGGTGAGTTCGTATGGGAGGTGGTTAACCATACAACAGTAGGACTGCTATAAGTCGGAGGAGATCCGTGGGGTCATCCGAGCTTATGGAGGCCTAGGACCTACTGGGTGGATGCTATATAAAGAATTGAGCAGTGAACAACCTTGTTTTCTTAATGCCAGACGTGGAATTAAGAAATCTTGTGGGTAAAGCAGGGCAACTCTGCAGAGTGAAATAAATGGTATTCGAATACGCCGTGCTTCCGGTTAATGAAGCTATGTTAATTGGGTGATTCCAACAACGAGGCATAAGTAGTGTTTCTGATGTTGTTAATATGAGTAATGATGAAACTTTGTCTGATGACATAACTCCCTGATCTTAAGGAGCAATGTTTTAAATTTTATTTGTTTGCAAATAAAACTGCATCCACCTCTTAATAAAACACTATACTCCCTTCCCTTGAGAATCCCGGCATATAGTTATATACTATTTTCCACATGTGATTTGCTGAGTACGGGGTCGGAGTACTCAGGCTTGCAAAATTTCCCCCCACAGATACCAGAAGAAAAGAAGATGCTGCGAGTATTCGTGTTAGGGTTGCGACCGCACTCAAGCGTTCCTGTGGAGTTTTCTTGAAGTTCTTCTGATTGTAAGTTATATTTTGGGCTCGAATGCCCTTAGAATTATTAAATGACTATTAAGTCTTATTTTAATTAAACTAACCCTTTTAAATTGTTCGTGAGCAGGCATGATACTCCTTCTGTCCGTAACTGAACTCCTGGGCTGTTACGGAAGGTAACGACATTCCCGTCCCTAAAAACGGGGGTGTTACAGAATGGTATCAGAGCATGCTTGACTGTAGGTTGTAACCCTAAGTATAGGTTTGGTTTCAATAGGAATACGTTTTTACAAAATCTTAATTTCTGATACAAAGGAATTACAAAAAAATCATAAGTATTATTGCTGTCTCATTCTTCCGATGTCTGCCTTATCTTTCTTAGACATGCATTAAAAGTTTTTATGAACATCACAAAGTACTATTTATGATCAATCTAGTCAAAATATTCCACCATGTCATATTTTAGTTCAAGTGTAACAAATTAATTATAACTAGTCATGATCAAAACTACATAGCATATGAATAAATATGATAAAGAGAACTCCATAACTCATTTAAATTTGATGGCTTGGACTTGTTAATTTAATTGATAAGTATAATAAACAAAGCTTCTTAAATTTTTAAACATCAAGCTCCCCCTCAGAATAATCCTATAGGATGCAACACGCCCAACTCGCTTCGCAAAAGGGCAAAATAAGAAGTATCAAGCATTTTTAGGTGAATATCAGCAACTTCAGAATCTAACAAGATGTAAGACAATATCACCTTTTCCACATGGTCTCTCAGAAAGTGGAAACCATCAAAGAGAGTGAAGAACCATCAAGTGTTCCAATCAAGCAATGAAGAAAGAGACCGGAACCCAATCTAGCTCATGTTCTCCATCCTTGTTAGCTATTCTTACATCACAGGAAATATCAGTCTCACAGTACTAGGGTTAGTGAAATAAGATCTAGGAATCCAGTACTGTGACACACGACTTGGAGAGATAGCAACAAATCTTGAACCACAATCATGAGCATGTGGGTGATTAAAATGCCAAAAAGAACGTGACTTATTTGAATTATATCCCAAACTAGCATGTGAAGCAAATTTAAAATTACCACAAAAGTTCTCTAAGAAAATTAGCTTATACATTTGTTCTAGGAATAAAAGAGATTGTACGTTTTTATCTTAAAGCATTCAATCTTTCCTTTTTCTCTATCTTAGCACGCCTAAAGCAAAATTCATGTAAGTACTCATCTCTTCCACAGTAGGTGCAATGGAATTTAACATAACCAGAATTCTTTTGAGATGATAAGCTAGCACCTACATTATTATTTGATGAACTTTGCACAAAGCCAGCAGATTTAAACACAGTTTGTTTTTCGTCAGATTTTACTTCATTTTTTTCAGGTTCGAGAACCTTAACAACCTTAGGAGTATTATTCTTGGCATGCTCAACAAAATTAAATCCTAGACCATGATTTTTTTACACTTGCTTTTGACTTATCTAGAATCATATTCAGATTTTTCTTGCCAAAAGATAATCTCTCTAAAGTGTCTTTAAGGTACTCATTTTCCTTAGCCAAAGTGGAACAAGCAGTATATTTAACAGGTTCATTCACAAAATTCTTGGAAGCACTAGATTGAGCTAATCTTTCCTTTTCAGTAAAATCATTCAATTGCCTAGTTAAAGCATCAATTTCAATATTTAACTTAGGACAATTTGAGCAAGACATGTTTTCAAGATAAAGCATTTGTTGAATAGATTCCTGAGAACCTAAAGATTTTAAAATTTTAGTTGCATTATCTTCATCAGCAGGAATAACACTAACACCGAGCAGATCGCTCAATATTTTCTCAAACTGAGCAAAAGATCATCAATGGATCCACCAGGTTTCATAGCAAAATCAGAATATTTTTTTTTGATAAAGAATTTTACGCACCTTCTTGATTTTAGTGGTTCCTTCATGATAATCGCAAAGAATTTTCCAAATTAAATGGGAAAAATTAATATGAGCTACACGATCAAATTCTTTGCGAGAAATCCCTTGAAATAGCAAGTTACGAGCTTGTGCATTTAAATCAATATATGCTTTATTTAAATTAGTAACAGCACCAGGAACTTCATATGGTGTAGAAACTTTATTCCAAACATCACTACCTTGAGTCTCAATATAAGTTTGCATCCGATACTTACAAAAAGTAAAATCAGTACCATCTAACATGGGGGGACGATTCACATACCTCTCTGACGCCATAGCAACCCGCTCTGATACCACTTGTTGGATCATCGATGGCAATCAGAGGGGGTGAATGATTGCAGTGAACAGCAAAAGCTTTTCGCAAAAATCTACAGCTTGTTTTTTCTACTAATCACAGATAGCACAAAAAAACAGCAAGAAAAATAATAAAAAAGTATTAATCTTTACCTTTTCTTATTGCATGTGATGTCACTGTGCACACACAAAGAACTCGGCCGCTCTCTGTTCACAGATGAAAATGACCGGACATTGCAGTATTTTTATCAATCCGAGTTTATGTAACATCCTGATTTTCAGAGCCTTTTTCAAGCTTTTAAAATAAAATTCACAATTTGGATTTTTCTGGAATTAATTAAAGCTTAATTGGAATTTTTATTAATTAAAAAATTTAATATGATTAAATTAAACATTAATATTTGTCAAAAATATTTTATTTGTGTTCCTTGTGTCACAAGGAATTTTTCTGTATTTGCTTGAATTTTTCGGAGTTTGTTTGAGCTCAATTTCAAATTTCCAAAAAAAAGAAAGAGGAGAGAGAATAAACAGTACCCCCGTGGTACTGTTCATCCATCTTCCCCAACGCGACGCGAGCAGAGCACGATTCCAGTTCTGTACATGTTTCCTTCCGTTTTTCTCTCTCTTCATAACTTTCAATCCGAACCTTATCTCAATGTCTTCCCAAAAGGAGAGTTGTGCCAAATCACGCAAGGAATCCATCCCAACTAGCATCTTTCCGTTTCGTTCATCCGTTTGCCTTTTATCCTCTATTTTCTGAAACAAACTCTAAAGCGAAATCCATGAATTGGAGTCGGTTTCTACCTCTTCCATGACTATAAATACGACCCCTTGACTCACCTAAATCCATCCCAAGCCGTGCCAAGTCCCCTCAAAGCTTAGAACGTCGTCGGCATCGAGGCCCTTCGGTCCCGAATTTGCTCGTCGCGTCTCGAGCTATCCGGTGAGTTTTTCTATGATCCTTTCGCGTCACATTGTGTCATCATGTGCCATCTATCTTCTTGCCAAGTTAATTTGATTTTGGTGCAATCAATCTCTCGGAATTGAGTTTTTCCCAATCTAGGTCAAGAGCACTTCCTGACGTCGATTCGTCGCCTCCGGTAAGCTTTAGCCATTGCCGTAATTTTTCTTAGACTTGCTTCGCTGCGTTCTACGCTGTGCTTCCTTCCTTTTCACCAAAAAGCCTCCACAAATTTTCGCCTCCGACACCTCGCCATGGCCGCCAATGGCATCACGTGTCCCCATCTATCCGGTGGTGTTTTCCCTAGGTAACTACCCTCCAAGTGGTTTTAGATTTCGTTCATCGAGCACCAAGATATTAAGTTTTTCCTTTTTCCTTCCCGACGTCGTTCAAACGTCAATTGCGCCGTCTCCGGTGGGTTTCCGGCCGAGCCGACAATTTTCCTAGCTTCGCCAAGCCGTGTTCCAGCCCGTGCTCATCCTACTTCTCCGTATCTTATGCCCGAGTTTTATTCCTCTCTTCTACCCATGTCATTGTAGCCGCCCGTGCCGTCACCGTTCCCCGTTTGGCGTGCCGTCGCTTTCTATGTGTGCCTTGAGTCCCTAGCAACCCATTTTGCTAGTTAGATTCATCTCCCATGCCTCCTCTCGCCAACGCTAGCCTTCTCTCCAAAAGTGCTGCTCTCAGATGAACAGTAACTTTTGCTATTTTCCAGCATTTTCTCGCCCGGTAAACTTTAGATCGCTCGTTCTCCTTCGTCCGAACTCCGATTGACCCGATTTTTTTCCTAAATTCATCTAAAATTGAGCTCTACCTTTTGGTTTTGTTTTTGCAGTTTTTGGAGTTTATTTTAAATTTTTTTGTGTTTTGTCTTATTTCCTCTCTCGTTAGATCACGCGTTCGAAGGAGCTGAAGCAGGATTCGAAGATCAAGAATTCCTAACTGAGCAAGGCCAAGGCAAGTCGTGTCATTTGATCATGTTGAACCCAGTTTTCAAATCTATTATGTACTATTTTGTTTTAAATTATCATGCATTGCTACTTTATTATGAAACCATTGTATTGTTAGTTAATGACCTAATTGATTATTTCCTCCTTGATAATTTGAATACCATGATTCTATTGTCACCATAGGATGGGAAATTATTTAGTGATACAATACTAGTTGTCACATGGGTGGTACGCTTAGAATTGTTTAGACATGCTTGTAATACGTTGGGTCTATCATCACATGTGATTAAATGATTAATTTTGACTTAATGAGATATTGAATTGTGGTGGTAGCTGCAGTGATAAAATTTGTGTGCCATGACATTGGGGTGTCATTGGTGTTGGTTATACAAAATTGGTTTTCACCTAGGCGAATGATCGTGCAGTAAAGGGGGTGCAGGTTGCACATGGGATGTGGATGCTTCGCTTGGGTAATACTTAAGGACTTAACTTTGTGCGCCATTGATCTGAGCATTACCGTACAACCACATGTCCAGTATGGGATGGACCTAGCTAATTAATTTGTGATGTTTCAATTTCGGTTCCGTCATTGGGATGAGTGTGGTGTGGTCGGAGCCATGGATCCACAATGGCGCAAGAGGGGGCAATTATCGACTAGGTGGTAGCCTACTCAACGGCGAAACCTTAGCGAGGCGGAACTGGGTTGAAATTGAACATTGTAAAGGCCTTGTCACGATCTCCTCGCCACACACCTAAAGAAGTGTGTAACTCGCGTGGCAATCCGGGATGATCATGTCTTGTGGGTAAAGTTGTACAACCTCTGCAGAGTGTAAAACTATTCGAATAGCCGTGTCCTCGGTCATGGACAATGCTCGGTGATTACACATGAGGGGTAGAGTTTTCATAAAATCTTGGTTGGGTTAAGTGAATGGGTAGTTCACTGGTGGTTCATTATGTGAATCTTGGTTCGTGGGTGATTTATTGGAGTGAATGGCCAGTTTACTTGGGGTTTGTCTCAATTCCTTTGATTACTTATTTATTATCATTTTTGAATTTCGCTTTTCAATCTATTTATTGTATTTACCTTAAATTATTGCTTTCTGCAAAATTAACCTTTCAGCCATCCTTTGGTAAGCCTTGCATACTATATTGCATCTTTGTTACAAACGACTTGCTGAGTACTCTATGTACTCACGGCTTCATCCATATTTGCTCAGTTGAGGAAGAAGGACCATATCAGCAGGAGCTACTAGAAGGAGGATACTTCGACGACTTCGCGGATTAGGACTTCGCTCCCCAGTCGATTGCCTGTGGGCATGTCGAATGGCTACTACGCTTATTTCTGGTTTTTCGCTGCTAGCTTCTTTAAGCCTTATAGGCTATTAATTGTAACCTTGGCCATAAAGTCGTACTCTGATAATTGTCAATAATATTTAAGTCTTTTCTTAGTAAATCGTGATATGGTCAATATTTCATCTTTGTTTATACTGTGTGCACTAGCGTGATCCTAGACTAGTGCAGAATACACAGGAGAGTCCGGATTTGCATATTCGGATCTCTACATCCGATCACAACATCCAACAACCTGTGCATGCAACAACTTCTAGCAGATCTCGAAAACCGTGCACATCTCCGTGCATGCAGTCAAATATTCGTAATGCAAAAACCTTGATTAGCCTCTTCTAATCACTTATCTAATCAACTTATGGCTAATAAACGCCACGGCCAAGCTTGCGTAATGAAGCCACTTTTTTCGTTTTTTATTCAAACTAGATATCGATTTTTAATTAAAACTACTTTATATATGTAAGCAAGAAAAATACCTAAATATAAATCAATACATAGAGAATCCCTATGAATAAAAAACAGAAAAAAGATAATATATACGAATTTAAAAACTCACGAACTTAATTGGAAAAATGCGGAAACTGTTTACTTCAACTATCCATCAGAAGCGTTTCCATCCAATCTCGAATCTCGTGCCCTTCTCAATATATCACATGAAGAGCTAGCATGCAGAGATCAAAAAGAGCACGTGACCCACAAATCAATGCACTGTGCGCTGTTTTTTCTTCAACGGCGTGGCCGCAAATTGCGTGACGAAGCCAACAAAGCGATCGAAGACGCACGCAATTGGAATCACTGCCGACAAAAATTTCTGATCCGATTTAATCTTTTATTTCTTAATCATGGTCGCTACAAAGTGTCCTCCTGACACTCTTAAGCTCTAGCACGAAATTAGTCTCTCCGAAAGCTACGAAGTTAGCCTCCAACCCCATTCCATTTATAGCCTAGGGCTCAAAACCTGGTCTTATCCCAAACACACGAGTTCTAATCTAATTCTAACAAATAAGGGACCCGAAACCGTTTCTAACACGAGTTTTCCAAAATTCCAACTACAACTTCTCCAACTCATCACGTGTCGAAGCCTCCAGGACCGCACCCCTGTATCTTCTTCACGCATCATCCACCTTTGATCTCCATGTGCTCCAGCGTGAGCCCGACCACCTTGTGACATCCTCGACCGTCTGGATCTCAGATTTTCCCTTCCTAATCCCGGTCTTCCTTGTCACCGATCATGACCGTCTCCACGCCCAACCTGCATATGCAAAGACCAAAGAACATTCTTCCGGCACAAGTTCTCTCCAACCTGACCAACATCAATCCGCACACACACGACAAAACTCGCATAACAACGGTAAACAAAAATACCAATTATTCATCATCACAAATTAACCATTGTCAATTATTTATCAACAAAATATCATAAACATAGCCACATGGTCTAACACTGGGCTTCATTAAATGACCTTGCAAAAGGCATGTGTACTAAATGATCAAACATCCTGCAATGTTATCCCCGATGTACTCACTGCAATCAGACCAGTCCTAGGTTCCTACAAAACCAGATCAGTGAAGAAAACCAGATCCAAAACAAACCTCAATCTTTTCTGTTGAAGTATAAGTTAAACTGTCTATCTTTTCTCATCAATTTATCCTTTTAGGTGAACCAGTTGATATATACAACTCAATATGATACAGAGCCAAGGGATTTTAAGTTCAAAACCCGGTTAACGTAATTAAAAAAATAATTATAACCTATTTATATTCCATCTCTTAGTCATAAAGAGTTTATATGTAAACAGAGTGTTAAAATATAAGTTAAATTATTTATCTTTTCTTATCTGTTTAGATTTTGAAATAAACTAACCGATGTATGCAATACGATACATCCAGCGTGCGCCCGCCTAGCCCAGTTACCGTCCAAATCGTTCGCGCGTACGGGGCAAGAGAGGAATGTAACGCTTTTGGCTCGATTTTGCACGGGGGCTGGTGACCTAACCAGGTCTGGACGGGTTGTGTTTGGGACCAGGGGCAAAAGCGAACTTTCACACGCGTTTCGGGCAAAAGGAAAAAGGAGAAATGCGGGATGAGTAGTAAGAGCAACTCCATCCCATTAGTCATTTCTCCCTCTCTATTTCCTAGGATGAAGAGGCTAGCTATTATTTTTAGCTCTCTATTTGAGTTAGCATTCCAATGGCCTAGCTATTTGAGAAGCGAGTGAGGAGGCGCTCGCCAAATCTAGCTAGCGGCCGGGAGAAAATTGAAATGAAACCAAAATTTCAGAAATTGTCAAAACCCAATTTTGAGCTCAATTTCCGTTTTTGCTTTGATCTCTTGATTCTCCATCCTATTCCACACAAATCTCAACATCCACCTGCACTTAATCTTTGCCATCAACTGAATTAGGGAGAGAATAATTGTCTGCACTGTGTACATATCCGAAAAACGCCGCTGCCTCGCTGCTTTTGCCACCGCCTCCTCATTTGTCACTGCCACCTCACTTCTGCCGCCGCTCACGCCTCCCGCGTGATCACCCCGCCCGCGTCACCTCCCCGCCAATCCCGCTCGGTGGGACAGCCACCTCACCCCGCCGCCAGGCCACGCCACTCCGCCGCCCTGCCGCCGTGCGCAGCCTTTGCCGCCGCCCGCCCCATCCGCGCGCGCCAACGCCACCCCGCGCCAAGGGACACCGCCACCTCCACCGCACGGACAAGCCATCTTTACACCTCCCCACTGTCGCCCTGACGCCCCTGCGCCGACCACAAGGCGTGGCATCACCACCGGCCGTCCACGCGTCACCGCCGCCCGGGGACAAATTCGGTGCCGAACCGCCTTCGAGCCATTATATAAGCAATCAAGCCGCTCCCTCGTCAAGGCCATCACCCCACCCTCCGCCCGACGCCCCACAACCGCCCCATTCCCCTCTATTGCCGGTAATGGCCGAAATCCCCAATTTGAAGCCCTAGTTCAATGTCGGCCGCCGCCCCTCTATTTTTCCAATTAATTCCGCCTATAGCATCTCCAAAGCCCTAGAAGTATGCCCCGATCACCGCTTTAGCCTCCCGGCCACCGTTCTTCCCCGGCACCATGAGCATCCACCGCCGCTATTCACCTCACCGTGGCTAGCACGACTCGGACCTTCCTAGCCCAAGCCGCCACCTCCACTCGTCTCTCCTAATCCCAAGGATACTCTAGCACTAGCCAATTCGTCCGATTGAGTCCCCATCCACCCTTCAATACCCAAGTTGGCCGCAAGAAGAGGAGGCTCGCCGCCGGCTAACGCCGCCTCCGCCGGGCCGGCCACCGCCAAAAATGGAACCCCCACGCCGTACTGAGTCCGCCCATGCCCTCAACCGCCGTCGCCGTCCACCCTAGCTCCGCCGCAAGCCACCGCCTTCTTCCCCTGTCTCTGCGCGTGCGGGCTGGTTGGGGAAGAAGAACAGTGCGATGCACTGTTCCCCCGACCGAGTCGACTCGATTCGGTTGAATCGAGTCCATTCGCCCCGCACCGGTTGCAACCGACCGGGCCACCTTGTCTCGGCTAAGCCGGACCAGCCCGCCCGCCGCACCAGTCGCACCCGACTGATTCCAATCAACGCGGTCTCGCCAGACCGCTTAGCCGAACCCGACCCGAGCCTAATGAACAGTACCGAGCCCGATGAACAGTACCCGACCCAAAAACCAAAAATGCATGTTTATACTCCCTAGATTCGTTTCGAGCCCGCCAACCCAAATCCAAGGCCCATTTCCCCATATAGCCCTCCTATAAGCCCAAAATCCTAATTTAAGGGAGTTTTCCGTATTTTCTTTATTCTTTTATTTTCTTTATTCCTAGCCTAGTCCTTCGGGCATGGAATTAATTTATTTTTAATTGTTTTGCGTTAGCTTCCGACGACGAAGGTCCGCAGGAGCAGGCGGGAGAAGTTCAAGTCCAGGCCCAGCCCGCCGAAGAATACAAGTTAATCAAAATCGTAAACCCGCAAGGCAAGTCACACATACCTTGATCATGTTGAACCTACATTTCCGCTATTTATTTATTAGTATTTTCATTATGTTATTTGTGAACTGTTATTTTGTTTACAATAAATGCTTAGAATGACCTGATAATAGTTATGTCCTACCACCCGAAAAGCCCAGTCTAATTTGATGGCCATATTCACCTTGACAAAACGTAGTAATGTTAAATACAATAATATGTAATTATGGTAGATTAGA
Source organism: Dendrocalamus latiflorus (assembly GCA_017311315.1). Classification (NCBI taxonomy): domain Eukaryota; kingdom Viridiplantae; phylum Streptophyta; class Magnoliopsida; order Poales; family Poaceae; genus Dendrocalamus; species Dendrocalamus latiflorus. Next base: position 20,212,622 of record CM029650.1, on the reverse strand, counting down.
GAATCAACATCTACTGTTACTTAAAGATTTGGTATTTGTTTGGGAAAGTGGTTCTAGGGTAAGCGAGGATCGTTGGATCCCGTGACCTAGAGTGAAGGCAAATGTTACAAATCAATGGGAGTGTTAAAGCACTGGACAGATTTGTAGAAGGGAATTTGCCACCGGTGAAAATAAGGACTAGACCCTTATGCCGAGTAAAGAACATAGTGATCGCCCAACCACAAGCGTTGATACGTCAAACCTGGTCTAGTAACTGCTCAAATTCGATTGAACCTCTACATACGCAAGGCGAAGGCAAAGTGTGAGTCCATACGGAAGGGAGTTGAGAAGGGCCGTATGGAAGTTGGCGCCGTTGTTATTGTTATTGTTGATTTGATTATCAGTTGTCCACACAATAGTAGGCCGAGATAAGTCAGAGGTGGTGGCCTGGGCTTATTGAGGAAACCTACTAGGTAGAGGCTATATAAAGAATTGAGCAGTGAACAGCCTTGTTTCCTTTACTCTTTAGCGGGAGTTAAGGAATCTTGTGGGTAAAGCAGGGCAGCTCTGCAGAGTCATGATTAATGGTATTCGAATACGCCGTGCTTCCGGTAAATGAAGCTATGTTTAATGGGTGATTCCAACAACAAGGCATAAGTAGATTTGAGAATGGTTTGGTAACATGGAAAGTTGGTAATCAAGTTTGAAACCCCTGTTGTTAATAAAATATCTCTTTCAGTTTTTAAACCGGTTTCCAACTAAAACTGCATCCACACAAAATAAGACTTGTTTCCCTTTATTTGTGATACCTTGCATGAAATTATTATTAAGCTCCGTGTGACTTGTTGAGTACAAGTGGTAGTACTCATGCTTGCTAAAAACATTAACAGAATTAACCAGCAATAAGGAGGCAGACGAAGGCAAAGAAGTGAAACTTTATGAGGTCGAGGATGCGTGGAATTTGGGTCGTCCTCCGCTCAGGCGTGCCTGTGGCGTTCTTTTGTTTGTAAGGTATCTAAGGGCCGCTTGCCCTTCTGTAAAACTTGGCTTTTATGCCTTTATATTGCAATAAAGTTGATTTTTATCTTAAGCATGTGTTGGCAATGTTATACACTCGATGGATGTACTCGCAACTGAACAATCCTGGCCAGTTGCGAGGGTTTCATAATTCTCCCAGAAATGGGGGTGTTACAAAAATAGCGACTCGATAAAAATGAAGAGGAGGATAAAGAACCGGTTGGAGTCCATTTCTTGAGTCATATTAGGTAAATATACAATGAAGAGCAGGATAAAGAACCGGTTGAAGTTGCTCTAAATCCTACCTGCTTCAGTGTCTGGACTCTGGAGTGCCATTCATCAAGCGAAATGCTTTTGAGTGGCAAAATCCGAAAACCGGGTTTCTGAATTCTGATGCCTCAGGTGAAGGCGTTAAAACTGTGTCTTTTAAAACAAACTCGAGCTGCTGCATGTTGAGAAAAACGTGAAGGCTCTCCAGAAAGGAAATTAAGGGAGATAAAGAGATAGTTCTGTTCATATTAATTTTTAAAAGCTGCTTTTTCACGGTAAATATTTTTCTATAGTATCTAACTTTCAAACAGAATATCTTTTTAAGATGAAGTCTACTAGTTGATTGTAGTACACATTATAATGACTTCATTTATATCAGCTAAAACTGCAAGTGAGTTTCTCCGTACGGCTCTCTACAAGCTATTACTATTTAGGTCAGTCTCAGTGGGAGTTTCATCTGCATTTAATAGCCTGCCACATAGGCATTTTTGATGATATGACAACATTTTTAAGAAGAGAGAGAAGAAGTGAGTTTCATCGATTACCAACTCTATATGAGTCATGAAATTAAATGTCTATGAAACAATAGAATGAAACTATGCATTGAGGATGGATGTTTCATCTATGTTTCATTTCATTTTACATGATGTGGCAGTCTTGGAAACAACGCCATGAAACTCTCCACTGAGAATGGCCGTATAAGCTGACAAAAACTGCTGTACACTCACTCTCACGGCACACTCACCGTGCACTGAAACTAAAACATCACAAAAAATTCCGAAATTTTTTTAAATGTGTGCTTCTAAACTTGCTCTAACCATGTATAAAATTTCAAGTTCAAATTCATTCTAAATTAAAAGAGAAAAAGAGAAAAAGCTAACAAATGTCAAGAGTTCAAATTTTTCAGAATTCTCTTTTTGGTACTCTTAATATAGAATAAATTTAAACTTCAAATTTTGTAGATAAGCTGAGTAAACTATAAAGTGCAACTAGAAATTTTTTCAGAATGTTTCGTGACTTTTTAGTTTGAGATAAATGTACCGTAAAAATAAGTGCAAAACAGTTTTTGTCTTATAAACTAAAACTAAAAGTCACAGTAAAAGCCAAAATGAACGGTAAATATGCTTGCCGTTGATATTTACACACACGCATCCTAGCGCTCCGGCACCCAAAAATTGCAGCGCTAGCTAAAACTGGCTCCGCAAACAAGCTAGGTAGAAAAAAAAGAGCATATATATACATATTATTATCTAGCTACTCCTGTCCAGCTAGAACTAGAAGGGCGCAGTAACGATGTCTCTCTTGACGGAGCGTGCCCGGTGGCGCCGGCTGCTGCTGCTGCCGCCGCTGCACCCGTCGCTGGAGTCGGAGGAGTCGAGATCGACGTCGTCGTCCGACGAGTCCATCGCCGTCTTTCGCACGAACAGCACAGGCTTCAGGCCCTGCTTGCAACAATTATATTCTAATAATTATTTTCCGTATATCAGTCAACTAATCACAAGAGCTAATTATAGCTTGCCAGCTTCACGATCGAGACGATCAGATAGATTAATTACCTCGGTGAAGATCCTGATGGCTTCCTCCGTCGTCTTGGTGCTTAACACGTACAACGCCGCCTCCTGGACAGTGAAAAGTGAAACGGTAAATAATTTACTTTCTTTTTCTTTTTTAGATTTGATGTATATATAGTCCTCTTCTTTGGACTACAACCTATGATTTTTTTACATTGATGATATTTTATTGTGTTTTTCAAGACAATGACGAATGATGAAGACGTCAAGATGAATAACACATATAATTTTATATTTAGAAATTTATTTATAACACATATAATTTTATATTTAGAAATTTATTTAAAAAAGCAGCTTGTTTATTTTAATTTTCGAGGAAACAAAAGAAAAAACAAAAATAATAGGACCTAACGACGGAATCAACACATGGTTGGGCACGTCCCTTTCACGTCCGTTGCGACCAGTCGGGAACATGAGGTACACGTTTCATGGTGCGTGACAGGGACCCAACATGGACAGCACAGCACTTGCGTACGTAACGCAAGCATGCATCTCATTTCTCTGCCTCGTTTACGTGGCTGCGACAAGCTACAGGTTCTACCATAAGTTAAGTTTGTATGGAACACGCAATAACTTATCGTTTTCCCGGAAAACAGCATAATTTCTTAAGTTTTTTTTTTTTGAAAGAGCTGAACAAGGGTAGGCATTTCTGAATGCGTGTATGGTTGTAATTCATTTCGATGATTTATTTTTAGAGTGTAACGTGGAGGAAGATCGAAAGAGTGACTTTACAGGGAGGTCACTCACTACAGAGAATAGAGTAGTGCTACACGTGGTCAGGATGGCCTAATTGAATAGTAGATACAAGTTTGCAGAAAGCGATCGAGAGACACCGGAAATGAATTCTACCGGGAGGATCTTACGTGAGATCCCCTTAAACCGTTAGATTACGTTGAATCATCTTGATCCAACGGCTTATGAGAGGTCTCATATAAAGCCTTCGCTCATTAGACACACCTCCATTCAATGGCTCGTGGGAGGTCTTTTTATTGAATTTTCTTCTAGAAACACCTACCAATAAACACTATAATATTTATTATTCGTACGAATGGTTTGTTTAATATTTTTTCACATTTGTAGATGGAATTTTACTTGTTTCATTGGGAGGTAGCGAAGGTCGATCGGATTTTGGGAGAAGCTAGCCTAACCAAAAAGAAAAAAGAAAAGCCCGTCGCTTTAAAACTTGGGAAGACAACTAAACCGGCGGTATGTATAAACGTACATACATATACGTGTAGCATGACGTACTTACCCTTGCGTACTTGAGCTGGTCGAGGGTGAGCGTCTTGGGCTCCGACTCCATGGACGGCATCCTCCCTTGCACCTCCATCTTCTACGGATCCTGGATGGATCTCCTCCAAACCAAACACCGTACGTACTCCTGATCGTACGTGTATGGAATACGCACAGGTACACGCGTACGTATTCCGCTGAGCGTGTAATCGCTGTGGCTCGCTTGCTCGCTGTGGCGCTGAGCCGCAGAAGGGGGTCGCGTGGCGTACTATATATACCCCGCGCGCGCGCGGCCGTTGGGTGGAGACGCTCTGGTGCGCGTGGCGCGCTGCGACGGGAGGCCTCGCGCGCACGTGGCGGCGAGCGTGTGGCCGCGCCCCGCCACGTGGCTCGCGCCCCTGGTCGATCGAGTCCGTCCGAGGTGGCTGCAGCTGTGCGTGGGATCTTGCGGCCGGGTCGGGTCAGGAAGGGGGGACACGTTGTGGCGTCTCGAGGGTGGCCACCGGACCGCGCCCAACGGGGGCTCGCCACGTCGCCGCTTCGCACCGGCTCCCGCGATATTGCGCATCAGGGCTGGTAGCGAGCCGCGGCTCGATCAAGTTGCTTAACCGGTCCACGTGATTCCCACGTTCTCGGAGTCGATCCTGTAGCTGCGTGTTGCTCGATCACACGGCACAAGGTACTGGGTGGTCATGTTTTAGGCTGTGGTTTATGTATTTTAATTTGTAATTTTTAAATTCTAATGGATTATAAGAGAGATTATAAAAAATAGTTACATGTGATTTTAACCATATAGCTAAAGTCGATAGAATATATACTATAGATAACTAGTAGATTTCACCATAAAAAATATACAATTTAAAAACTAGCTCTTGTAGCAAAGGATAAAAGCCAAAAGTACTAACCCATGCTGAACTTAACCATTGGCTCTATCCCGCAATATAAATTCGTACATCTAGGAAGTAAATTATTTAAATAAAATTATATTATATTATCTTTAACAAAAAAGAGTAGTAATGTGTCTATGTAATAGAAATATCTATGATCTAATTTTATTAGATATTATTTAAGTAATATACTTTTAGGTACATGTATAATCGAGAGAGGAATTAGGGCGTGTATAATAGTTTGTCTCTTAAGATTATCTCTAAGATTTACATCTCATTTAAAGACAGTACTAGAAACAACATTTTTCAATAGTAAATTATTACTCTAACTATTTTATATTATTTTTATCGTAACTTCTTATCTCATACTTTTTTACTATTTATATTGATTTATGAGTTTAAATTGTCTTTTGTATAAAAGACAATGGATAGATTATTGGTGCCCTTACCAAGCTAGCCCCAGCGAACGAAACAAGATATTTTTCCTCTGTGTCGTCCGTTGTGCGTGCCTGAGTGGCCGCATGTAGTGGCTGGGGGTTCCTGTGGTCGGGAGACTGTCCACGACACCGAAGCCGCAGCCCTGTTCACTCACGCCACGTCCACCGCCTCCAAGCTCGCACTGCTACCTAGTACCATGGCGAATTAAAATCCTGCTTGGGTACAGCTAATCACGATTAATTAATCCGATGGACGCCATGCATGCGACGACGCCGCCCGAGCAAGCAGCACCCGGGCTCTATGATTGCGCCTTGTTGCTTGGTGGCCTACGTACCCACCTCCCTTGTAATCATCTTTACAACTTCTCTTCGTACAAGTTCTCTTTTTTTCCCTACCTACAAGAGAGGTCTGCTTTTCCAAGGTGCAAACATGCAATTTGATGATTGCACGCGACCAGTATTTTATTAGGATGGTCTTATATAGTAGTTTGAGTCTTATGTATATTGATAGCTTAATCTCGTTTGTTCTACCTCTCTTAAGCATGATGCTATTGTTGTGTTTTGTAAATAGTTACGACTCATACGCCTATCTTCATAATTGGCACACCTATTTGCAAATGGTTGACGTCCATACACTTATTCCTTATGGCATGACACAAAATTTTGTAAATATGTTTTACAAATTATTAAAGTTTATGTATTTTTTTTCGAGCACGATCGAAGGAAGGGCAGCACAGCGGCAGAGAAACACGGTCGAACGGCAGCAGGAGGCAGTTGTAAACTCTCGAAACCGGTCATAAGCGATCGTAAGCGGTCGTAAAGTCCTGAGAGCAGTCGTAATGATTGCAACAGGGAGAACTCGGAAGTGCTTTCGACCACGGTGTAAGTGGTCGGAAGAGGCTACGACTGCGCTATGAAGACTTGAACGTGGTCAGAAGGGACTCCGATCACGTTGTAAGGAAGTGAACGTGGTCGAAAAAGTGTTTTGACCATGGTGAACAATGATTGGCAGAATACTGCATGATCGTAGAGAGCTGCGATTACGATAATTTGAGCGAGGTTGAAGGAAGATCAACGCAGCGACAGAGAAGAGCGGTTGAAACTTCAGCAGAAGCTTTCCGACTACGAAGTCGGAGCGATTGAAGCGATCGGAGGAGCTGTCTGAGTGGTCGAACGGTAGTGGGAGGCGGTCGTAACCGGTCGGAAAGTCCTGGGAGCAGTCGTAAAGATTGCAACACTTTTAGACTTTTGCAAAACTTAAGAAAGCAAATGGATGGGATTATTTTGGTTTTCTTTTCTTGATTTATTGATGTGTGGTGGGCTTATTTCTCTGCAGCTTGACTTTGATTTATTCCCTTGTAGCCAGGAGAGCATATATTGGGTTAATTGCATGCGATATGGGCATGCGTGCATAGCCACATGTGTTTGTCGATGTTGGTTGTGTCTCTAGTAGTACCGTGAATTCATAGCCATTGGATCTCTAATCCAACAATCTTTAATCTAGATGATAGTTAGAAAGGAAATATCCAGATGATATTTAACATAATCTAGTTTTTATTGCATAATCTTGCAGATGAAATAAAAAAAATCTTGGTTCGTGCAATTTCTTAAAATGAAAAATTATTTGTTCATGCAATTTCGTGCGATCTGAAAAATGACACTCAAGCCACCGATCCGAGAGGAAAGAGAGGCGAGAGAGAAGAGGAAGTAATGGGGAGAGAGAGGAGGTCAGAGAAAAGAGGAGAGATACACATTTGACCCATCACGAATTTTTTTACTGTACTTTTCTTTTCCCATGTACACTGGTCTCAGAGCAAATGCGTAGTGTGGATAGTACACGCGGTTGCATATACGTGGTTTTGATTTGTCGGTGCCTGGATGCATGATTGAGTTTGACACTTTATTCATTTCGGTTAGGCCGATTTCACGCTTATCTGCCCCGCTAGCTTCTTCTCCAAAGGGGTTGGATATACTCGTCCTCCTCTTGCTCATCAGGCATCACATTGGTGAAAACAGATCGGATAGTTTTCGTCGGATCCAGACGGATACAGATACAGATTGTATCAAATCGGATTTTTTTCGGATAGTTCTCAGATCAGATACGGATACGGATTTTTTTATCGGATACGGATACGAATACAGTAAACCTAGTATCCGTCGAATACGGATATGGATTTTCCAGATAATACGAAAACGAATATCCGAGATTTTAGCCCATAACTAGCCAGCCCATAATGAAGCCCAGATGGCCCATTCCCACTCTATGCGCGATCCAACCATCCGTTCTCACTCCCTTGTGATCCAGCTGTCGGTGCCATTGCGTTAGGGACTAGGTTACCAACCATTCGGCCGCTGGCGCCTGCTACTCCATTCGTCATTTTGGCCGCCGCCTGCTATTGCTAATCCAAATCTCCATTCGGTCGTCTGCAGCTGCTACTCCTGCGGTCCTGACTCCGCCGACGGCCTCCGACCGCCTCCCTCCGCCGACCGCCTCCGCCAGTGCGTCCCCCTAGTCCCCACTTCCTTCCGTCATCTCAACTCCCCATTGTATGGGGGGCAGTGAAAGCAGCGGAGGGCCAAGCCTGGACTGCGGTGGAGACCGGGGCAGGGTGGGGAGAAGGCTGCAGCACGGCGGTGGAGAAGGCGAGGAGGGCGGTGGTGACCGGGACGTCGGGGGCAGAGACCGGGGCGGCGGGGGCATAGCCCATGACAATGGTGGCGGCGGGGTGGCTACGGGAGGATGGACTGCAACGGCCATTGCAGGTATGCTTACACTGCCGGTCTGTTCGCTAAACAGGGAAGGATATTTCATTAGCTTAATATGCAGTAGAGTGCATTGTTCCATTTTTGTCTTAGAAAAGCTGATGAAATTTCACTACTAATACTAAAAATACAGAAGCATGATCTTTGTTTTGTGCCATTTTTTAAAAAATTCATCTATTGATCAGAACTAATCTAAGCTAGCGAAGATCTTCTATTAGGGACTAAAAGAATAAGTCAACATGAATGCCTTGCCTGTTGGGCTATCAAAATTGCAATGTCCATTACATTTGCTTTGTATGTAGCCTTATTCTTATCTTGTTTTGATAAGATGAACTATTTACGTATTTTTATTAATTTTGGATGTATAGTTTAAGGGGTTTTCATGTTCCGATAAATATTCGTAACTGTATTTATTTCAATCCGTATCTGTATTCGATATTATTCGTATTTGTATTCGTATTCGTATCTGTATCTGAAAAAAATATGAAAATAAATATGATAGAGATATTATCCATCCGTATCTGATCCGTTTTCACCCCTAATCACATATATTTACCCTGCCATGTGCCATCCATGAGCAGCTGTTGATCGATCGATGGTACGGGTACCCTATGGAAGCCAGGAAGGATTCTGCATTCTGCAACGCTGCTGATCGGCGCCACGTTGCTCTCTACCAACTTCTCGTTCAAAATGCTTGTCGCACTATTTTTCAATGTTTTTTTTTCAGAACTGAGAATTAAGCTCCGAACTTTGTGGTTAAACATCTTGATCTCGGGCCTTGATCTACAACCGCACAATTTTGCAACGGTAGACGACACGTACATGCCGGTTTGGCGGTTTATGTGTATGATTGATTGATTGGGGAACTCCATGACAGTGCAATAATTGATAGTACGAATGCTTAGCTATTCATTAATGAAACCTCTGGATTAGTCTAAATCATAAGTTCAGAGCTTACATCCTTTTTTTTTTTTGCAAAACAACACGTTGACAAAAAAAAAACTAAGAATACATTAACGAGGCCTTGTCGATGGTACCGGTGTGAGTCTTCATCATCCTTGCCGGTGGTCCGGATCAAGCGCCGATAACTGAATCGCTGGCGATCAACGGCGGCTCGGAAGAGGTTAAAAGGAATAGCCTAGCAGATCTGGGGTTGACGATGGAGATCTTTGACATCCCCAAGCTAAGCAGCCAGGTCTCATCGATGGGCTACCGCATATATATATAGAAGAGAGCTACCTAGGTGGGTCCTTCAGCCCGCTCGGCCCTGCCTGAATGTGAACGCCAGCGAGGAGGCGGTGAGGCCGCACTACCAGAAACTAAACGTTTCAGGAAAGTATTTTCCTAACGGGTCTGCAATAAACAGTCAGTAATTTTAGTATCCGTGACAGGTTCGTGCAATAACCGCCACCAAATTCTATTTCTACGTTGGCATTTGGTCAACCGACAAGAACGATAGTATATCCCTAACAGTTGTAACCGACAAGAAACTGCCTTTGCTACTTCCTCCCATATCTGGGTAACCCTAAGTCCCTAATACCATGCCCGCACCCCCTCAAATCCCTTACCACAAGCCCCCTCAAATCCTCCTCCACCCCAAACCCACCACCAACCCCAAATTCATTGCTGCTCCTCCATCAGCGTTCATCCCAAGCCCTCATATATGCCGCCTCTTGTCTCACTATCACCCTTTGTCCACCACCTCCACCATTGTTTGTTTCTCATAAAAACACTCCTGTTCCAAACGGCTTCAGCTTCTGGTTTTTTAATTTTCAACTTATTTAAGTTAGCAGCCACTTGGAACGCATCGGTTTCTAATTTCGGCTTATTTTGGCCTTTTATGGTTTTTTGTCTTTTCTTTTTCCCCTTATTTTTTGCATTGTCCATGACGATATAATGATTTTTTTAATTTTTTCTCAGAAAAAACTAACATCCGCTACACTGCAATTTTAGCTAGAAGCCAGAAACCGAAGCCCACAACCAATGCTGGATGGAGCGCCACCTTACAGATGAAACTATATCAAGAATATGCTTCTTAATTAGGCCAACAAACCTGATAGCGACACATTTTCATACCACCCCTCCTCTGTAACAGCTAACCACCAACTAATGGCCAATCACACCACTAGAGATGGCAATGGGTACCCGAAACCCGATACCCGATGGGTTTTTACTCTATTAGGGCATGGGTCTGAGTCAATTTCCTAACCCATGGGTCTCTTAATGGGCAAAAAGCCCAACCCATCGGGTCTACCGGGTTCGGGTACGTTCCTATAGTACCCAAACCCGTAAACCCATGGGTAATATAAACCCGATCCATAGGAGTTATAAACCCAGGCTCCCAGGCTCCCAGACAAACCAGCCCAACCCATAGCCCATTAGCCATTTAGCCCCAAGCCCCCAAATCCAATGCGGCAATGCCCCATTACCCATACGGCTAACCCTAGCTAACACTCGGCCACGACCACTACTCACTCCTCCCCAGTCCCCACCCCGATGGCCCGATTCAACAGCCGCCGCAGCGGCGGCGCATTTGGCGCTCTGCGCTCGGTCTCCGACAGTCTCCACGCTCACCCTCACGTCCCGCAGCTCCCGCTCCTGCTCCCGCCACTCTCGCCGCACGCTTATCCTCCCGCACGCCGTCGCCGTCGCCTTCCAGTTCAGCCCGCCGCCCCCACACCACAGCCAACGCGCATCGCAGCAGTAGACCCTTGGCCATGGCGTTGCTCTCCGACTCCAATGAAGATGGCCGGTGAACTTCTTCCTCCTCTCCATTAACCATTGTTGCAGCTCGCATTGTTGAACCCACGGGCGACCCGTGGGTACCCGTTAACCCAGCGGGCATGGGTCTGAGCAAAAATCTGCACCCATCACGGGCATGGATTTTTTAGCGGGCACGTCCAACTTTTATGGGCACGGGTTTGGAATAGCAAAACCCAGCGGGTTTGTGCCCGTTGCCATTTCTACACACCACCCTCCTTCGTAACAGCTAGAAAAATAGTCGTTACAGTCACTGCCAGTCTGACTGCCCACACAGGGTACAGTCAGACCACCACGAAGGCTTGTCAGACAGCTCGACCAAGATCGCCTAACAAGTAGTGTTCTAGAAGAAGCAACTCGCACACAGAGTGCGATTATACCGCTTGGCCTGATCAGACCGCTCGCACAACCAGTCAAACCATAGGCCGATCACACCGCCACGAAGGCCAGTTACACTGCCAACCAGTCATAACGCTCACATGGAGCTGGTCATAACACCTTGGCATGGCACAAAGAGAAAATTCCCCGGTGGTACAACCGCCAACACATTTTCGGTTATACCGCTGTTTGGTCAGACCGGCCAACACATAGTGGTCATACTAGACCACGGTTAGACCAGCCAACACATGGTTGTCATATCGTTGTGTAATTTCTAAAAGAGACAGAGATGCATGTACTTTAACAAATTTGCAACATATATATTCATAGATCGTAGTACCATGCACATAAGGATTAAAATATAATTCACGACAAGTTGCAAAATACATTCGCATACTTTAGAATCATGACACAAGGTTTAGATACATAGACTCAAACTGTTTGAAAAATATATTCGCAAACTGAAGTCACATGCTATAAAGATTATGCATAAGCTTCAACTATTTGCAAAACACATCTGCAAACTTTAGCATCATGCCACAAGGAGTAGGTGTATGAACTTCAATCATTTACAAAATATATTTGTAAACTTTAGTCACATGCTATAAGGATTAGGTGTGAATGAGTCTCAACTATTTATAAAATACATTCGTAAACAATAGTATCATACCATGAAGAGCTAGAGCATGCGAGATTGAGCTATCAACATATGATGAGACTCAAGCTACTAGACAAGACCCCTCTTAATAGCATGACAACATCTACTAGCAGTTCAGTCTTCCAACCAAATGCTAATACCAGTAAAAGATTAAGAACATATCCTTAGCCTATACTAGTTACACATTTGTCTTGCACATCCACTTGGAGCTTTCACTTAATGACGATAATCTCCTCCCCAAGTTCGGGTCCTTGCCTTGTTGTTCATCAACACATGATGCCATCCACTACATCGAGATCTTGACTTGATGACTATCAACACGTGATGTCATCATTCATCTTGAACCTTAGCTTGATCACCAACACATGAAGCCATCCAATGTTTTCATCATCATGGGACATAACATATTTCATCAACTCATAAAAATATTAGTCTCACAAACCGATTATCATTAATTACCAAAACTTATCATTAACACATAATAACGGGTCTAGATTCTTCAGCTACTTGATTCTCTACCTTTGATGTGCCACCACCTTCGATCTTGCTTGAGGGTTGAGACTTGAGAGATGAGATTTGTGGGGGAGAGCAAAATAATGTCAACACTATACATCATATACTACTATTGTCACGCCTACACATGTTTATTTCAATAGTCTTTTTTTTCTTTTTCTTACTTTTGGTATGGACATTTTAACAAGTATAATATTTTTCAAATGCATTTGAAGATAATCTAAGATCTCCAATGTTCATTGATATGCATTGCTATTAATACCAAAATGTGTGACGACGAAAGAAGTGATGAAGAGGAAGATGAGGATGATGTTGTTGTTGATATTGGAAGCTCACTTCTTGGAGATGGAAGAAAGTTCAGATCTAAGGCTTAGCGAGAATACATGTCTATTTGTGTTGATGGAGTAGTTACAAAGGAAAAATGTAAACATTGCAATGCAAAGATTGAAGCTAAATGTGGGGCAAGAATAAGTTCTTTATGCAATCATCTAATGAGATGCAAAGAAAGGAAAAAAAGGCTCTTAAAGTTGTGGATAAGTTGGATATCACAGTTATGTCTCTGGATGGTGTGACTTTGAGTGATTGGAGTTTTGATCTTGAGGTATCATGCAGAGAGTTGGTTAGAGTGATTGTGCTTCTTGAGTTACCATCTTCAATTGTGGAGTATGATGGATTTTAGAAGTTTGTCTCCAGCCTAAATCCACTGTTCAAGATGGTGTCGACAAAACCATGAAAGAATGATTGCCTCAAAGAATTTGAGAAGCAGAAGTAATCTCTCAAGGTGCATAGTACTCAATAGTTCTAGCTCACGGATTTCCTTGATGATGAACATGTGGACTTTTAATCAGACCTTGGGCTATATGTGCATCACTTGTAACTATATAAATAGTGAATGGGAGTTGCAGGAGAGAATCATAAAGTTCTCTATCTTGGAGATACCGCATGTAGCTATGTTCAATGTAGTCCTGAAGTCCATACAAGATTGGAACTGTGAAAGTAAGTTGTTTGCAATCACATTGGATAATGCCAGCAACAATGGAGCAATGCCTAAGTTGTTGAAGGTTAACTTGTTAGCTAAGCATATGCTACTTAGAGAACGCAGATTTTTGCACCAATGTTATGTAGCGCTTGTCCTAAACTTGATGTGACAAGCAGGCCTGAGATTTGTTAACCCCATTGTCACCAAGATTCAAGAGAGTGTGAAATATATTTGGGGATCCTAGTCTCGGAATGAAAGCTTTGAAGAGATAGTTACACAGCTAGGCATTTCAGTGTCATGTGCCCTCGCCTTGATGTTCCTATCAAATGGAACTCAACCTACCATATGATTGCTATAACTATGAGATTTAGAAGAGATTTTGATTCTCTAGGGCTACAAGATCCAAACTACATATACAAACAAACTTTTGATGATTGGAAAAGGGTGGAAGTGGTTTGTAGACTACTAAAAGTATTCTATGATGCTACGTATGTTATTTCAGGCTCAAAGTATGGGAAGTAAAACTTGCTTTAGAGAGGGAGGGTTCTAAGGTGGATCTTGGTATTCACGACATGGTTAAATACATGCAGAATTTTTTTAAAAAATATTGAAAATTATCATGGATGGCATTACCAATCCTTATAATTTTCGATCCACAGTTCAAGTTTGCCTTTCTTGAGTTTTGCTTTCTCCCAACTTTTAGGAGTAATGCTCCATTTAAACTTGAAAAGTGAAGAAGGTGTGCACACGTCTCTTCAATGAATATGTAAAGGAAGTGGTGATGTTTGGATGGGGTGCAGATGATAGCGATCGACTAGCAGATTGGGATCAACACCTTAGCCTTAGGGTTTGCTTGACAAGCTTGGTGTCCTCGGAACTTGAAACATATCTAACGAAGCCCCCACTCCCTCAAGGTGGTCACTTTGATATCTTGAACCGGTGACAAATGAATTCTCTTGAATATCCAACTCTAGCTCGCATGGCTAAGGATGTTTTGATTGTGCCTACTTTAATGGTAGCGTCCGAGTCAGTGTTTAGCTCCAATCAAAGAGTCATCTTTGATTTCCGAAGCTGAATGATGCCTAAGATAGTTGAAACACTTGTCTGCCTATAGGATTGGTTGAGAATGTCTGATAAAACCTTAAATCTAATCTCTTAGCAATTTAGCCTAATGCTTCAACTTTATAAGAATTGTAATAATTCTTCTTTCCTTCTTTTGAACCATAGATACTTGTCAGCTTAGGATGGATTTGATTTATGACTTCGTTGAGGAAAATGATCTTCAGCTATGAATTGCTGGTATTGTAAGCATTTTTCGGAATCTTTTGCTCACTAGTATGTAGTATTGACTAATGTTTGAGATCTGACCATAAGATAAATGGTATGTATCTAGTGCCAGGTAACAATGTGGATATAACAAACTTCTTTATTCGTGTGGAACATTTACTAGTATAAAGGAAGCATGTTATAGCAACAGTTCTCATATTACATGATTTATGCGGACTACGTTCTTGATGCAGCTTCACTTCGATTAGTTTGCATTCACTTAGTCAACAAACAACAAAGAAATCAAGACCCTGGACAACAAGAAAGTTAGGAGAGCAAAGCTGGATCTCATTTCGACTAATTAGGCATGGAAAGGCAGTCTAATACATCATGGATGCTATATTTACTTGCAAGACAACATGCTTACCTTTTATGTAAAATGTTGATAGCATGGATCTGCTTAGTTCCTTCTTTTGCTGTTGCTCTGTAATTGGGCATATCGGGAGGATGTTAGTACATTTTTCTGTAAAATATTGATAGCCATAATCTTTTTTTTTTGTGTAAAGTAGTAGTATCCAGAGGATCTTATTATTTGTTAGTAGTATCCAACTTAAGAATTATTTATTTACTATGTGTTTCTAGAAAGAAAGGGTATTAGGATAGTAGTATACAGCGGAAAAGGGGCATTAGGATAGTGGTATCCGGGTTAAAAAGGGTTGATCCTAAAGATCCAACGGATTATTTGGTCCTTGCTTGCTTCCTCCTGTGGTCAGCCTACGAATCTCCAAAGCTTCATGTGGGACAGAGGGGGCGAGGCAGGTTAGGTTGTTTTCCTAACAGCTTTTCTTTTTTCATGATCGTTTTTGGTTGTCAGGAAAGATCCATAGGAGCTGACGGCTCTGTGGAAGAAGAGGAAGTTGAAAGGTTTGTTTCGATTCGGCTGTGAACAAGAGGAAGCTCTATTGGTTTTGTTGAGAGGGTAAAGTGGTGAATGCTCAGCTAGTTAGAGCGAGACGTGCACATTGTTTGCTGATATGCTGTTACGATGTATGATCCCCACTTTAATTTTCAGAAAGGAGTACTAAAGCAGAAACCATCTGCCACCTTGCTATTTGCTCGTCTGAACAACCCTTGCTATTTGCTCGTCTCAACAACTAAGAATGATCCAATCAAGAATGTATAGGTGTTGTATTTTTTTGATTACAAGGAATGCGCATATATACATATATATATATATATATATACAGTGGCGGAGCTAGGGCAAAATGGAGGGGGGTGCACCACTTCAAAACGAATGGGCTGGACAGGGCGAGTGGGGGTGTTTTTTGAGCTAGAGGTACACCATATTGGGCCAAGGGGGTGCACAAGGGTGAATATTTACTAGTAATAACTAAAATTTGTTTTGGAACCGGGTTCCTGGGAACCCCCTCCAGCCCATGTGCCTCCGCCCCTGTATATATATACACATATATACACGTATCAGAATACGCACACGAGCGTAATTGCTTAGCACATGTCTAAAAAGGCGAGGCTAAAAGTCATTAGTTAGCATAGGTCTCGTGTCCTAGCGGATAGAGTCATACACCCATAACTATACCACCCACTAAAAATTAGTTAGCATAGGTCTCGTGTCCTGGATCAATAACCCGTGTCTTCTTAACCATCAGTTTGCAAAACTAGCATAGTCACAACGCCACAATTACTCAATCTCCTCCGTCGTAATACTCTATATAGTGTGATCGGTACTATGGCAACGTAACCGGAGTTATTATTTTGATTGTGTGTTTTGGTGTCAAACGCAGACACAGAAATCCTTTTAAACATTCTAAATGAACACATATTCAGAAAGAAAAATGGTGGCCTCAAGCTTCAGGTCAACCCGGTCGTGCTACCCCAAAAACGTACCGGAACTGGACAGTGCTGCTGCGCATTGATTCTGCGGGCATTACGTGTTCGACAGAGAAGAGACGGTCCAGATCCGAATCCTCTGCTTTTGGACGGGTACGAAACGGACAGATAAGATATTTCGAGTTTCGTTTCAGCTACCATCGGGGGCACCGCCATGTGTACATATACGTACTCTACCTAGGACGCATCACGCCTGTTTACATAGGCTTTTAATTTTAATTTATAAATAGTAATAATTTATAAAGAAATTTATAGAGAAAGACCCATATATGATTTTTGGCTGATTAAATGATGTCGCTGCAATATAGACTATAATCGACTAGTAGATCTCATCTTAAAAAGACACTCCATTTAAAAGGTAAATACTATAGAAAAGTTATTTACCATATAAAAACTGCTTTAAGTTAGAAGTTAATATGAACAATCAGCTTTGAAAGTGGTTTCCTTCTCTTGCTCGTTCTTGTATTACTCTAGTGATAAGACAGTGGGTTACAGAGGATGCATCATCACCTCACTCCTTTCACTCCCATATCGCGTACATATCTCACTCACTTTTCGCTCATTTTTCCCACTGCTTACCCCCTCTTTCTAAAAAAACACTTATTTAAACCATTACTATTTATTTTTAGTTAAAAACCATAAACTATAGCTAAAAGTCGTCAGACGCAACCAATTTAAACATGCCCTAGATCTTGAGACCTAGCAAACTATTAGTTAGGGGTGAAGTCAAGGGGGGCTTAGTAAGGCTTGAGCCTCACCTCCCCGGTGGCAAGACCCCCATCCTGCGGTAGCCGGCGACCAGCATGACCCACGGCAACGTTAACCCAAGAAGAGAGGCAACTGCAAAGAAAAACAAAAAAAAAGACTGGTCAAGTGGTCAGCCCAATGCCTTAAGAGACCCAACAAATTCATTTTATCGGCCCACCAAGACACTAACTCTGATGTGACGATGGCCCGATCTTCCGAGAGGTACTGATAAGTCGATTGTGGAGATCTCGACATTGATGATCCAAAGGCTCCGACCAAAACAGATCGAACCCCTCGCAATCACTACATCACTGCTCCGTTGGTTATCAACCGTGCCGAACACGATTGACCTCGCCAAGAAGGCTATCTCCTGCAAGCGAATCGAGAACACAAGCAAGAGAGTAAAAGATGCAATCTGAAATTGCGAATAATGTTTAAGTTCACAAGTTGGGGTTCCTCAAACCGAACATGCGGCGAAACTGCTAAGCAGAATAAACTCTTAAGAAAAACCCGAGGAAAACTAAAGGGGTGCGACCTCCTTAAATAGGAGTGGGGGAGGCCGCACTTATCTAACAAAAGGGGATGTGGTACTATTCACGGGTACTGTTCATGTGAACAGTACACCCATGATTAGTGCAGGCCCAAATAGTCTAAGTGTGATTACAAGGCCCAAGGCCCACTTTGACTCGGACTGGAAAAGTGACGCCACTTGTTTTGCAGTTTCTGATCGGCTCGGATGGAATTTCGAGGTGAGACCAGATTCATCTGAAAGTAGACTCCAAGATCTTTCCAACGAGTACTCACGGGCCCCGAGAAACCTTCTAGATCAAAAGTTATGGTCATTTGAAGTAGGCGCTGTCGAGCAGTCCGAATCTGAGTCGAACTCGCGAATATGAGTTGGCTTGCGCTTGACGGTTCCACTTCTACACTTGAGCTCGCGTGGTTCTTCTCCATGGTTCCTAAGGACAAGAAAATCACAAGTCTTAGGAAGTATCGAATGCTCAGCGGAAATATTATTGACTCCTAAAAACGAGTTTACCTGATAGTTGAGTTGACGAGCACGTGCCCGAGTGATTGGACCTTGCCCATCATTCATGGAAGCAGTAAGAGGGGTGTTCATATCAATAGAAGTGATGTCCTCATCATCCTCCCCTTCTTGAATTGGAGTCGTCCTCGACTCAAGCTCATCTTCCACGCCCAAGCAAGGTCGCAAATCTGCAATGTTAAAGGTGGGGCTAACCCCAAAATCTGCAGGCAAGTCTAACTTATATGCATTATCATTAATACGTTCAAGCACTCTAAAAGGACCATCTGCACGAGGCATGAGTTTAGACTTTCTCAATTCAGGAAATCGTTCTTTACGCAAGTGTAACCACACAAGATCACCCGGTTCAAAAGTAATATGCTTGCGTCCTTGACTACCAGCAACTTTATATTTAGCATTCATAATCTCAATGTTCTCTTTAGTTGTCTCATGCATCTTACGTATGAAATCAGCACGTTGTTGTGCATCACAATTTACTTTTTCTGAAGCCGGAAGAGGCAACAAGTCGATAGGTGCACGAGGTATGAAACCATAAACAATTTCAAAAGGGCATTTCTTCGTGGTAGAATGCAGCGAACGATTATAAGCAAATTCACATGAGGCAAACATTCCTCCCACATTTTTAAGTTCTTTTTAAGCACAGCCCTAAGCATAGTAGACAATGTTCTATTGACTACCTCAGTTTGTCCATCAGTTTGGGGATGACAGGTAGTGGAAAATAACAGTTTAGTTCCCAACTTTCCCCACAAGGTTCTCCAAAAATGACTAAGAAATTTAGCATCACGATCTGAAACTATCGTATTCGGAATACCATGCAAGCGAACAATTTCCTTAAAGAACAAATCAGCAACATGTGTAGCATCATCACTTTTATGACATGGTATAAAATGAGCCATCTTAGAGAATCTATCCACGACAACAAAAATACTATCCCTCCCCTTCTTTGTCCTAGGAAGCCCTAAAACAAAGTCCATAGAAATATCTTCCCAAGGTACGCTTGGAACAGGAAGAGGCATGTATAAACCATGAGGATTAAGTCGTGACTTAGCTTTTTGGCACGTGGTGCAGCGAGAAATGAAGCGTTCGACGTCACGCCTCATCTTTGGCCAATAAAAATGGTGGAACAGAATGTCCTCAGTCTTCTTCACGCCGAAGTGGCCCATCAATCCTCCTCCATGCGCCTCCTGTAACAACAAAAGACGAACGGAGCCAACAGGAATGCATAGCTTGCCAGCACGGTATATGAAACCATCATGCACAACAAATTTATTCCAACCCTTTCCCTCTTGACAATTTAGCAACACGTCTTTAAAATCAGCATCATGCACATATTGCTCCTTTATTGTCTCTAACCCAAAGATTTTGAAATCAAGTTGTGAAAGCATGGTATATCTCCTAGACAACGCATCAGCTATCACATTTTCTTTCCCCTTTTTATATTTAATGACATAGGGAAAAGATTCAATAAACTCAATCCACTTAGCATGTCTACGGTTCAGGTTGGTTTGACTTCGAATATGTTTCAAGGATTCATGATCAGAATGTATTACAAACTCTTTGGGCCATAAATAATGCTGCCATGTTTCCAAAGTTCGAACTAGAGCATATAATTCTTTATCATAGCTAGAATAGTTCAAACTAGGACCACTTAACTTTTCACTAAAGTAAGCAACAGGTTTTCCTTCTTGCATTAACACACCCCCAAGACCTATGCCACTAGCATCACATTCTAATTCAAAAGTCTTGCTGAAATCAGGAAGTTGAAGCAAAGGGGCATGTGTTAACTTATCTTTGAGAGTGTCGAAAGCTTGTTGATGATTGGTGGCCCAAGTAAAAGGAACACCCTTCTTTGTAAGCTCATTCAATGGTGCAGCGAGGGTGCTGAAATCCCGAACAAAACGCCGATAGAAACCAGCGAGCCCGAGAAAACTCCGCACTTGTGTGACCGTTTTAGGAGGCGGCCAACTCTGGATAGCGATGATCTTGGCTTCATCAACCTCAATTCCCTGCGGAGTAACAACATAGCCAAGAAAACAAACTCGATCGGTGCAAAAGGTGCACTTTTCGAGGTTACCAAACAAACGTGCATCTCTCAAAGCAACAAAAACAGCACGTAAGTGTTCAAGATGTTCATCTAGTGACTTGCTGTAAATCAATATATCATCAAAGTAAACTACCACAAACTTACCAATGAAAGCACGTAAAACCTCGTTCATTAATCTCATGAAAGTGCTAGGGGCATTAGTTAAACCAAAAGGCATCACTAGCCACTCATATAACCCGAACTTAGTTTTAAATGCCGTCTTCCATTCATCTCCAAGTTTCATTCTAATTTGGTGGTATCCACTACGCAAGTCAACTTTAGAAAACATTGTAGAGCCACTTAATTCATCAAGCATGTCGTCTAACCTAGGAATAGGATGACGGTATCTAATGGTAATATTATTAATAGCTCTACAATCAACACACATACGCCACGACCCATCTTTCTTTGGAACCAAAAGTACAGGAACATCACATGGACTAAGGCTCTCACGTACGTACCCTTTGTCAAGCAAGTCTCGCACTTGACGCTCAATCTCCTTAGTCTCCTCCGGGTTGGTTCGGTATGGCGCACGGTTGGGTAGGGAAGCTCCTGGAATCAAATCAATTTGATGTTCAATACCCCTAATTGGTGGCAGCCCTGGGGGTATCTCAGTAGGAAACACAATCTCAAATTCCTGCAAAAGGTTAGTGACAGCAGACGGCAAAGAGCTAGATATATCATCAAGTGAAAATAAAGCATCTTTGCATATCAAAGCATAGCATGGCATTTCATCATGACAAATTTCAGCAAGATCAGATTTGGTTGCAAGCATGACACAACCCTTTAATTTAATTCCCTCGGTCCTAGAACTAGATGGCAACCTCTCTTTCTTAGGTGGGAAAACATCCTTCACTACTTGCTGATTTTCAGATTCATGTTCAAGTTCTTTCTTCTTATTTTCAGCTAGCTCTTTATCACAATTAGCAATTTCAGTGGGTGTCAAAGGTAGCAAAGTTATTTTCTTTCCTTTGTGCACAAGAGAGTATTTATTACTTCTACCATGATGAGTTGCATCGGTATCAAATTCCCATGGGCGACCTAATAAAAGTGAGCATGCTTGCATAGGTACTACATCGAAATCAGCAACATCATGATAGGAACCAATGGAAAATTGCACTCTCGCAGATTGTGTTACCTTCACCTTACGGCTGTTGTTGAACCACTGAATGTGGTATGGGTGAGGATGCGCACGTGTGGTCAAGCCAAGCTTCTTGACCAATCCTGAATCCACCAAGTTATTGCAGCTCCCGCCATCAATTATAACACGAACACGGCAATCCTTGACGATGAGGAACATCTGAAACAAATTATGACGTTGTAGCTTCTCCTCTTGCTCTCTTTGAGTGCTCAGTACTCGCTGCACAATTATGGTTCTATAACTCGCCGTAGCAGCGGCACCTAAAATCTCCTCACCATCACTATCTGTCTCATGATCATCATCATCACCTGCAAGGTTAGCTGCAAGAGCATATTCATCCTCAACATCACTAGCACTTACATAACCACCATCTTCTGTCGCAATGTACGCCCGCTGACTTGGGCAATCTCTCATGACGTGGCCCATCCCTTTACAACGGTGGCACACAATGCCCGTCGTACGGCCCGTGGAAGCAACCGATGAAGAGCTCTTTGCTGGTGCTTGCACACTAGTAGATTTGCTCGCCTCGGGTGCTCGTGATGGTGGTGGCAGTGCTGCTGAACGCGCCCTACTCACAGAGGGGGCAGCAGCTCGAAAAACAGGAGGTGGGGCTGTCTTGGGTTGCTCCTGTGTTGGTCTCGATGTAGACGTACCTCCAAAATTGCTCCTTGTCCTTTGTTGTCTACCCTGCAATTCTTTCTCTGCCAAACAAGCAAGCTGGAACAATCTATTGATATCATTATACTCTTTGTAATCAATTATGTCCTGAATTTCACGCCTTAATCCCCCATAAAAACGAGCCATCTTATCCTCCTCATCCTCTTCAACATTACAACGCAGCATGCCTATTTGTAGTTCTTGATAATATTCCTCAACAGATCTATTACCTTGGTCTAAGCGCTGCAATTTCTTACGCATTTCACGTTTAAAAGCAGGAGGAACAAATCTAGCACGCATAGCTACCTTCAATCTATCCCATGTATCAGGGGCTAAGCCAGAATTAACTACTTGAGTCCACCAAATGATAGCAAAATCTTTAAATTCACTAGTAGCTTGTCTGACTCTATGCACTTCAGGAACTAGATGGGCATTAAATTTTTGTTCAACTGTCATCTCCCAATCTAGATAAGTTTCAGCATCATAGGTACCCGCAAAAGATGGTATGGAAATTTTAACTTTAGCAAACGGGTCATCATGAACATGAGCATTGTGATACTGAAAATTATTGTTACCTCCCATACCATGACGGTTCTGATGAGGATGGTGTCGTGGCCGTGCAGCACCGGCGTCACGGTTTTGTCTCTCATTATCATTTCCCTCCTCATGATCTTGGCCTCCATTGTTTGGTGGCCGATTCACCATTCTTTCAAGGCGTGTAGTGAGTGTTGCAATGCTCTCATTGATGGAAAGTTGCATTGTATCCATCTTCCTATCGATGTCATCAGTAATGGCAGCGCGTTGTTCATCCAAAAGCGTCATGAGCTCTCCCTTTAAAACACACTCTTGCGCATCAGACGTCTCACCTGCCATGGTTAGTAGCAAACAAAAGACAACACAAAGGTATTATCCCTATCAACTACTAGGTGGCGAGAAGTAGAATCACACACTCTCAAGCGTCTTATCACACTCTTACAAGTGTTCTTACCAATGTAGCAGGTGGTACAACCGGTGGCTGGTTCGTGACACCGTGTCGAGCGTGGGTACGATTGCAAGAGGGAACCTGTTCTGATCAAGAGTAGGTGTAGCTTGGAAGGCACAATATGGTAGCAATGGAGAACAATCAGTTCATTTCAGAATTGCATAGAATTGAATTATAGTTCGTATCTAGCACTTAGCCTATGTTGCTGATCAACCAAGGATGGAAGAAGGCTAAGAATAAGTGTATGGCAAAGTGTAGGAGTGGTAAATACAAGATAATTCAATCCAATTCAAACTGGAATTGAAGAACACAAGGATTGACCCAAAACTGAAAACTTCAGATTTCTGTCCACTAGACAGCACGTTGGTAATTCGGCCGTAACTTTTTGTCAGATGCCTCTTTTTCACTGATTCTTTTTTTTACTGTTTTCTGACGGCTTTTTCTACAGATTTTGTTTTGGGGCCAACTTCTGAATCCCAACACAGAAATTCGCACAAAAATCACAACTGCTGACTGTTGCAGATTCACAACAGATAATTAGGTCAACTTTCACCGCACATATCTCTTAACTGCCTGGCTGGAATGATGTGAAATTTTACAGATAGATGGATAAGGAAATTTTGAATCTAATGGCGGTGGTCCCACTCAAAAATAATCTCGGAATCAAAAGATATGATGTTTGTGGTGGCGGCTGCAGAGGAAGGAAAGATCAGCCGAAATTGGAAATTAGGGTTTGGGTTGGGGAATTTTTTTTTGTTTGGATTTTCAATGGAACAAAGATATGACCAGCAACTAGACAATACTATGACGGACACAAATTCAATTTAGCAAACCAAAACTAACAGATTGAAAGGCACAACGGGGTTTGGACAGCGGAAATTAACTCTTTTTGTGGGGCAATTTTTTTTTCTGGACTATAGGAAATAAAAACCAATCTACTAACTAGGGATACAAGAATTACCTCACGGGCAACCGTTGCTCTGATACCAACTGATGTGACGATGGCCCGATCTTCCGAGAGGTACTGATAAGTCGATTGTGGAGATCTCGACGTTGATGATCCAAAGGCTCCGACCAAAACAGATCGAACCCCTCGCAATCACTACACCATTGCTCCGTTGGTTATCAACCGTGCCGAACACGATTGACCTCGCCAAGAAGGCTATCTCCTGCAAGCGAATCGAGAACACAAGCAAGAGAGTAAAAGATGCAATCTGAAATTGCGAATAATGTTTAAGTTCACAAGTTGGGGTTCCTCAAACCGAACATGCGGCGAAACTGCTAAGCAGAATAAACTCTTAAGAAAAACCCGAGGAAAACTAAAGGGGTGCGACCTCCTTAAATAGGAGTGGGGGAGGCCGCACTTATCTAACAAAAGGGGATGTGGTACTATTCACGGGTACTGTTCACGTGAACAGTACACCCATGATTAGTGCAGGCCCAAATAGTCTAAGTGTGATTACAAGGCCCAAGGCACACTTTGACTCGGACTGGAAAAGTGACGCCACTTGTTTTGCAGTTTCTGATCGGCTCGGATGGAATTTCGAGGTGAGACCAGATTCATCTGAAAGTAGACTCCAAGATCTTTCCAACGAGTACTCACGGGCCCCGAGAAACCTTCTAGATCAAAAGTTATGGTCATTTGAAGTAGGCGCTGTCGAGCAGTCCGAATCTGAGTCGAACTCGCGAATATGAGTTGGCTTGCGCTTGACGGTTCCACTTCTACACTTGAGCTCGCGTGGTTCTTCTCCATGGTTCCTAAGGACAAGAAAATCACAAGTCTTAGGAAGTATCGAATGCTCAGCGGAAATATTATTGACTCCTAAAAACGAGTTTACCTGATAGTTGAGTTGACGAGCACGTGCCCGAGTGATTGGACCTTGCCCATCATTCATGGAAGCAGTAAGAGGGGTGTTCATATCAATAGAAGTGATGTCCTCATCAAACTCCAACTCACAAACCTAACAATACCAATTGGATTTCCAGAGAAGAGACGTGCCAGCGCACAACACAATGCAAGGGGGGCTGGGGTGACCAGGCGAGGGCAGGCGCAGAAGGGGGCCGCCGGACCGAAGCTAGGGGAGCCAGATCTTACAGCCAGCTGGCCGAGGGGAGGCTGATCTAAGGGCGGGCCGTAGGGGGAGTCGGACCGGGGCAGCGAGGGGGGCCGCGCCAGGGCAGGGGGAGCCGGACCGGGGCAGCGAGGGGCGAGTCACCGCCAGCGAGTGTGGGCGGTGCTGTGGAGGAGCACCGGGATTTGCGCGGCCACGCCCAGCGCTGCTGCCTACCTGGTCACCTGCAGAAGATGATGAGTGACTGAGTGAGAGTGTGAGATTGAGAGAGGAGATTGGAGAGCGAAATAGAGGGAGTCGGGGAGATGCTAAGCTAGTGACTCGTTGGCCGTGCGGATTAAACGAAGTTGCGGATTTGTTGCTGTCCACTTACTCCAAACAGATCACGTTTTTGATAGTGTCTTCTCGCTGAGCCAGTGTTTGGCTGGATCTGGACTGACCGAGTGAGACACAGAGACAATGAGGAATTTTTCCCTAGTTCCTTCCTTGCCGATTTAGTATTTTAGAATTTAGACTTTTAGATTCAATGTATACAGATAGTTTAGTCCTTATAATTAATTCATATATTTATAGCTTTGTATGGATAGAAATTAATAATTCATTTATAGATTTTGCTATAATGGAGAAATGAACTTTGTGTAACTATTTCGCAAGTAATTCAAGTAGTTCTCGTCCAACCGATGAGTACAACTCAATCAAAGAAGCTTCGACTAGAATTTAATCCAAATAAAATTATCGCTGATCCGGTGCTACGCATACCAATTGAAGATTATGCTAACGAAATTAGAGATCAAGTGAGAAGGGTATATTTATTGAATAGCCCTACTCGAGCAATTAGATATTCATTTCCACAAACCTTGGATGGAAAACAGTCATGGTCCTTTCAAGAATCATGGTATAATAAGTTCAATTGGTTGGAATATAATGTGGAAAAGAATGCTATCTTTTGTTTCTAATATTTTCTTTTCAAGAAATCGGCACAACTCAATACATTTGGAAGTGATGTATTTTTTAAGGTTGGGTTCTCTTATTGGAAGATTGCTTTATATGCTTTTAATAAACATATTGGTGGTACAAATAGTTTCCACCATATTGCAAAGAGTTTTTGCGATGACTTCAAAAATCAATGGTCAAGTGTGTCTAACAAAATCAATACTTATAATAAGGAGGCCGAAATTGCATACAAAATTCATTTAACTGCATCTTTAGATTGTGCAAGATATCTTATAGATCAAGGTGAAGCTTTTCGAGAACATGATGAATCCTCTACTTCCATCAATTAGGAGAATTTCAAAGAGTTATTGGATTGGTACAAAGACAAAAAGGAGGAAGTGAAGGTAGCATTTGATACAACTCTAAGGCACGCAGTTATGATTTCTCTAGATATTCAAAAAGAGTTTTGTAAATGTTGTACACAAGATGTCATAGAAGTGATTAAAAGTGAGATTGGAGATAGACATTTTGCAATCCTTATTGATGAGTCCAGAGATATATCAATAAAGGAGAAAATGGTGGTGATTGTGAGATTAGTTATAGTTCTACATCATTTATGCATTGTTGTTTTGTTCTACCTTTACATTTTACAATCGTGCCATTTATGTAGATTTGTGAACAATCAAGGGAAAGTGATGGAAATGTTTCTTGCTATTGAGCATATCACAAATTGTACATCTACAGCATTGAAATAAGCTTTTGTTGGATTGCTTATTCAACATGGCTTGCCTATTTCAAGGTTGCGTGGGCAGGGCAACGATGGAGCTTCAAATATGATAGGTGAATTTAATAGATTGCAAAAACTTATTTAGGATGATAATCCAAATGCTTTCTATGTTCATTACTTTGCCCACCAGTTACAGTTGGTAGTTGTCACTGTGGCAAGTTATAGTAGAGCTATAGCAGATTTCATTAACTATGTTCCCCTGATAGTGACTGCTATGAGTTCATCTTGTAAAAAAGATGCGTTGATTAAAAGACATCATGAGGTCTTTGTAGGATCTGTTGTGGTTACAGACCAAACAGAGAGAGAGATGGTAGTGGAGAGGTGGGAGTGTTCTGCCTCACCCTCCCCCTCATCCTGATATATATATTCACATGAAGTATGCTTTTACAATTATGCCCTTACATCCATATCTCCCCATTAGGGGCACTTATGTCATTACACATGTTACTCTGGTTCTTATAACCTCCTAACAGGCCTGCTGGGCTTAGGTGGGGGCCACCCCTACGACAGGAGCCTCTCATGGTGAAGGGCTTCACAGGGCCGAAGCCATGTCGCCGAGTCCTTTGGCCCCCTCCGTCCCCTGCGGCCTGTGAACTTCTCCAAGCTCGTGGTTGGGGGGCCCGAGGTCTGGGATGGAAGGTGGCTTGCTGAAGCAGACACGCGCGCGCTCCGTCCCGTACCCTTCGAACGGGTGGCAGCGGAGGCTGGCGCCTAGTCGAAGTAGACGCGCGCGCTCCGTCCCCTACCCTTCGAACGGGTGGCAGCGGAGGCTGGCGCCTAGTCGAAGTAGACGCGCGCGCTCCGTCCCCTACCCTTCGAACGGGTGGCAGCGGAGGCTGGCGCCTAGTCGAAGTAGACGCGCGCGCGCTCCGTCCCCTACCCTTCGAATGGGTGGCAGCGGAGGCTGGCGCCTAGTCGAAGTAGGCGCGCGCGCTCCGTCCCCTACCCCTCGAACAGGTGGCAGCGGAGGCTGGCGCCTAGTCGAAGTAGACGCGCGCGCTCCGTCCCCTACCCTTCGAACGGGTGGCAGCGGAGGCTGGCCCCTAGTCGAAGTAGACGCGCGAGCTCCGTCCCCTACCCTTCGAACGGGTGGCAGCGGAGGCTGGCGCCTAGTCGAAGTAGACGCGCGCGCGCTCCGTCCCCTACCCTTCAAACGGGTGGTAGCGGAGGCTGGCGCCTAGTCGAAGTAGACGCGCGCGCTCCGTTCCCTACCCTTCGAACGGGTGGCAGCGGAGGCTGGCGCCTAGTCGAAGTAGACGCGCGCGCTCCGTCCCCTACCCTTCGAACGGGTGGCAGCGGTGGCTGGCGCCTAGCTCGAAGTAGGCGCGCGCGCGCTCCGTCCCCTACCCTTCGAACGGGTGGCAGCGGAGGCTGGCGCCTAGTCGAAGTAGTCGCGCGCGCGCGCTCCGTCTCCGCGCTAAGATTGGAGCTTGGCACCGATATTGTTGCGCTTCGGAGCTATTGTGACCTTGCAGTCTGGTAGTGCGCTTTTAATGGCGGCTGGAATCACGCCGACGCCTGGCCTGGCAGAAGTCAGGCTGTCGCGTCGTGCAGTCTGCTATTCTGGAGGTGGGACACGTGGCGACTCACGACTGGTGCGTCGTGGGATGTGAGCGGTTGCGTGACCGCGGCCGTTCGCCTCTTCCCCAGGGAAGTTGGACGCGTGTTGAAGGCGTGTAGGCGTTGTGTGCTGCTTGGTCACCTACCCGGCACGGCCCTCTAGGCCCCGGCGGTTCTTCTTTCCAAATCTTGGGCAGCCGAATCGCTGCGAGTTTGATCTGTCTGTGCTTCGAACCATATGAGAGGCGAGCGGCCTTTATAAGGTGCTAGTGTTGAGGTGGAGGCACCCTTTCTTTCTTTGCTTTTTGATCTGCCATTTTGCTTCCGCCCGTGCTAATTGTCACGCCAGTTGCTCCTTTCCCTGCTTCTTCCTCCCTGGTCACGAAGAGCGATGGCTAGCCATGACGACGCCACCTACCATCCCCGCAGTGGTTCCTTGCCTAGCCAGGGCGAGGTGTCCCATCCGTCCAAGGAATACAAGCTGGTGCCGCGGGGGAGCTCGCGCGCCAACAAATGGTGGGACGCCATGGAGCACTCGGGAGGCTGCTGTTCCTGTGTGCTGGGGAAGAGCCGCATGACCGAAGGGACGCTGCAGCGACTCGTGGATGAGAGGAAGATCGTGGATCGCGATGGGGCTCGCCTATCCCGTCGGGACGAGACGGAGCCGAAGCCCCGGGCAATGGAGGCAATTGTTTTTGTCGCGTTCTTCGACGCCGGCCTTCGAATGCCCTCCACGTTGTTCGTGGGCGAAGTCCTGCGGGCCTACAAGTTGGAGCTAGCCCAATTGACGCCCCACGCAATACTCCGCCTAGCTGTCTTCACGTGGGCGATGCGGACAGAGGGGTGGCGTCCCAGCGCGAGCTTATTCGCCACACTACACGACGCACACTGTCGACCCAAAAAGGTTGACGGGGCGGTGTCCAACTTCGGCGGTGTGGACTTCGTGCTCCGGGCGTCGTGCGCGACGTTGTTCCCCACGCCAGCCTCGTCGGGGCAATGGGAGTCCGGCTGGACTCGGCAGTGGTTCTACTACACCGTGACCGACAAGAGCGAAATGCAATGCCGAGGTGGGCCGATCGCATTTAACAGTACGCCGAGTCTGAAGGCGGATATTGACGACACGCAAAAGCTACAGAGTCTTGTCGGTGTCGCCCGTCGAATGAGCCTGCGCAACCTAGCCGAGGAGTTCACAATGTATGGGGCGGCGCCACTCTCCTCCCGGGGGAAGTATGTTGGACAGAACGGCCCCCGCGAGGACGGGTTCAGCCCCTCCGTATCTCGTCTGCTTCCGCCCTGCGCTCCTTGTAAGTCGCTCAGCACGTTTTACGCGTGCTATTGTATCTGTTTGGTCTCCACCTGACTGACGTGATCTTCTGCGCAGTGGCTCGGCTAGAAGATGCGGAGTGCGCGGTTGCGGCGCTCCTCGGCCCGTACACGCTTAAGGAGCACCAGGCTCGCGAGGCCGCAGTCAAGGCGGCTAAGCAAGGGCGGGTAAACTGCACATGCGAGGCTGTGGGCATTACTGTGCCCGAGCGCGCGGTGCCGGGGGAGCTTCCCACCGGGACTCCGAGCGCGCAGGAGAGTGATAGCCCTGTGAGGGTGTTATCCTCGCGACGCCGGGCCCGTTCCCCATCTGCCGTATGCGACCCCGCAGGCCCCTCGGCGACTATCACAGCTGAGACGAGGCGTGCGACCGGCGGTGGGCCCGGCCATACTGCTTCATAGGAGTGCGCCGCCGCGAATCCCCCGACACCTTCTGCCGACGCTAACGAACCCGTGCTCGCGGCCATCGTTGAGCTGGAAGTCGCCAACCCGGGGGGGAGCACCGTTCCCGGCGAGAAAACCACGGTTGATGGTGCGCTATCAACCGCAGCGGCCGGCGAGGGCGCGCCCCCTACGGAGGAAACCATGGGGGCGACTAGAACCGTAGCTGGTGTTGCTCCGGAAGAATCGCTTGTGCCACCGCAGGCGAAACGCCCTCGGACGCAGTCCCCGTCGCCAGCGAGGGGTCGATACGCCGTTGCGGGGCCTTGCCGCGGGATTACGACGTCTGGCGCAGCCGAGAAGACCTCCTCGCCGACCACCGAGGCGCCCGCCTCCCACTTGGTAGTCGAAATGGCGCCACTTCCTACCGCGACGAGAGGCGCAGGAGGTAGGCGTGAGTCCCTTTGTTCTCGTGACTTCGCGAGACTCTCTCCGATCTGCTCGCTCATTCTGCCAACATCAGGCGAGACGGGGTCTCCCGGACATGGCGAAGGATCGAGCAACGGAGGTATGCGCGAAATCCAAAGCCTTGTGCAGGGTGCCCCGCAGGTGTCTGTTGCTGTTGACGTGGCCGCGGCCTCAGTAAATCCTGGCGCGTTGGGACCGGGGCTCGCTCGCTCGGACTTCCTCCCTCGCCTGGAGATACTTCGCGATCTCACCGCAGCCGCAGAGCGTGCCGACAACGGCCTTAACCGAGAGGTGCTGTCGTCATGCGAGGGGGAACTCCTAGCGCTCGCGCTGCAGGCCTCCGAGATGAGGGTAAATATGTGTGCTTCAGCTTGTAAGGTACTTCTGGGCACCTGCTGACTTGTTGTTTTTGCCAGACGCTGGCCCTCAGCCGGTCCTTTGACGAGGCCCGTGTTCGGGAGCGGAGGGCTCTAGAAGCCAGCCTTCGTGAAGCAAACAATGCTCTCGCAGCGAAGGATGAAGAACTTCGCGCTCTGGGGGACGCCATGGCGGCCGCACAACTCGAGGCCACGGAAGCCAAGTGCGCCGCGGCTGAGGAGCGCGCCGCCTTCCTGCAGCAGATCGCCGTCCTAGAAGGGGAGAACGCCCAGCTGACGGAGTCTGCTGCGGGGAATAGTATCGTCTTGGAAAGTGTGTCCACGTCGGCGTGGCGGGCCATGGAGTCTCTGAACCAGGCCCTCCGAGATCTGTGCGTCAGAGTGCCGGACCCTATGCATGGGCCGGAGGCCCTATCGGAGACGCTCGGGTTGATCGAGGAGGGGGCAGGCGTTGCTCTTCGTGGCGCCAGAACGTTTGGCGAGCACTACGGCTATCTTGATGCATGCTTCGCCCTCGCCCTGCTTCACACTCGTGGGTGTAGACATACCCATGAGCTGGCGAATCCTCAACTGGATCCTCCCGGCCGACCAGATGTCATGTCGGACGCCATTCGCTCCATCGGGCCTAGCCTGCAGAACTTCCATCAACGGATCTGGGGCCGCTTCGGGGAAGATGCAGAGAGGGTCGCCGTTCAGCAGACGCTGCATGGGGAGGGGGACCTCCTCCAGTGGCTCGAAGGAGTCTTTCAGCGTCACGGCGACGACGGCACAGGTTCGTCCGCACCGCGCCAAGGCTGAGGAGTTGGTCGGGTAGGTCGGGGGGATGATGTACTGATTCTTATGCTTGTAAGCATGTAACCCCTTTGCTTTTACAATGAAACCAAGTAGTAGCTTATGCTTGGTGTTACCTGCCGCCGAACGCGAAGGGAAGATCTGCGCATCTTGTTTATACTCCGTAGACTGGCGCGTGCGGAGGCGAACCTCGACGGTACGACCTTCTTTATAGTCCGGAGACTCGCGCGTGCGGAGGCAGACCTCGACACCACGTCTTATTTAGAGTCCGTGGACTGGCGCGTGCGGAGGCGGACCTCAACGCTACGACTTTCTTTATAGTCCGGAGACTCGCGCGTGCGGAGGCGGACCTCGACGCTACGTCTTATTTAAAGTCCGTGGACTGGCGCGTGCGGAGGCGGACCTCGACGCTACGACTTTTTTTATAGTCCGGAGACTCGCGCGTGCGGAGGCGGACCTCGAAGCTACGTCT
Source organism: Dendrocalamus latiflorus (assembly GCA_017311315.1). NCBI lineage: Eukaryota > Viridiplantae > Streptophyta > Magnoliopsida > Poales > Poaceae > Dendrocalamus > Dendrocalamus latiflorus. Next base: position 20,180,183 of record CM029650.1, on the reverse strand, counting down.
TATTTAAAGTCCGTGGACTGGCGCGTGCGGAGGCGGACCTCGACGCTACGACTTCCTTTATAGTCCGGAGACTCGCGCGTGCGGAGGTGGACCTCGACGCTACGTCTTATTTAAAGTCCGTGGACTGACGCGTGCGGAGGCAGACCTCGACGCTACGACTTCATTTAGAGTCCGTAGACTGGTGCGCGCGAGGGCTTCCCCCCGTTGCGTCTTATTTAGAGTCCGTAGACTGGTGCGTGCGGAGGCGGACCTCGACGCTGCGTCTTATTTAAAGTCCGTAGACTGGTGCGTGCGGAGGCGGACCTCGACGCTACGTCTTATTTAAAGTCCGTAGACTAGTGCGTGCGGAGGCGGACCTCGACGCTACGTCTTATTTAAAGTCCGTAGACTGGTGCGTGCGGAGGCGGACCTCGACGCTACGTCTTATTTGAAGTCCGTAGACTGGTGCGTGCGGAGGCGGACCTCGACGCTACGTCTTATTTAAAGTCCGTAGACTGGTGCGTGCGGAGGCGGACCTCGACGCTACGTCTTTCTTTATAGTCCGGGGACTCGCGCGTGCGGAGGCGGACCTCGACGCTACGTCTTATTTAAAGTCTGTAGACTAGCGCGTGCGGAGGCGGACCTCGACGCTACGTCTTTCTTTATAGTCCGGGGACTCGCGCGTGCGGAGGCGGACCTCGACGCTACGTCTTATTTAAAGTCCGTAGACTAGCGCGTGCGGAGGCGGACCTCGACGCTACGTCTTTCTTTATAGTCCGGGGACTCGCGCGTGCGGAGGCGGACCTCGACGCTACGTCTTATTTAAAGTCCGTAGACTAGCGCGTGCGGAGGCGGACCTCGACGCTACGTCTTTCTTTATAGTCCGGGGACTCGCGCGTGCGGAGGCGGAGCTCGACGCTACGTCTTATTCAAAGTCCGCAGACTTTGTTCTGCTCAGCGCGGACAGACAATGCTCTGGGAACAGCAATCTTTATTGAACTCCCGTTTGCGCGGGCGAGCATCGTACGACAAAGGGCTGGCGGCTCTACGCTTGTTGTCCTGCTTCTAGGCGTAGTATCGCCGCAACATGTCCGCGTTTCATGTGTGCCGGAGGGCTTGTCCTTCGAGCGTGGCGAGGCGGTATGCCCCCTTCGGTAATGCCTCCATCACGATGTACGGGCCTTCCCACTTGGACTCCAGCTTGCCCGCGGTCTCCGCCTGGAGCGCCACTCTGAGAACGAGGTCCCCAGGCTTGAACCCCCGTGGGCATATAGAGCGGTCCCGAGTACGCATTGTCTGCCGCGCATACTTCTCGACATGGTGGGCTGCATCTGCCCGTATCCCGTCGAGGAGGTCCAAGGACACACGGCGCTCTTCTTCAGGTGCTTGGACGAGGACCCTCCGCGAGCCGGCCTTGATTTCCTCGGGCGTCACCGCTTCGTCACCGAAAAGGAGCTTGAACGGCGTGAATCCCGTCGGGCGTGTTACCGTTGTGCGAAGCGACCAGAGGATGCTGTGAAGCTCGCTTGGCCACTTGCCCTTCGGCAATCCGACCAAGCGCTTTTTGATGGCAGCGGAGATGGCGCCATTTGCCCGTTCGACCGCCCTGTTGGACTGGAGATGCCCTACCGAGGCGAATCGGAGGGTGATGCCCATGTTGTCACAATAGTCTTTGAAGAGGGTGGCGTCGAACTGCAGGCCATTGTCAACCGTGAGCTCCCGGGGCACGCCGAAGCGACATATGATGTTTTGCCAGAGGAAGCGCTGTATGGCCGCAGAAGTTACTTTGGCCAGGGCGACCGCTTCCGGCCATCTGGAGAAATACTCCAGCGCGACTACCACGAACCGAAGGTCCCCTGGAGCTCGGGCAAGTGGTCCTACTATGTCGAGGCCCCAGCGTGCCAGTGGCCACACCGGGGGAATGGGGTTGAGGTTCGTCGGGGGCCTGCAGATGATGCGCGCCATCCACTGGCACCCTTGGCACCGACGGACGAGGTCCTGAGCGTCGGTGATGGCAGTTGGCCAGTAGAAGCCTTGCCTGAACGCCTTGCCGACTAATGACCTCGGTGCTAGGTGGGATCCGCACACGCCCGCGTGGATCTCCGCAAGGAGCTCCTTTCCCCCCTCAGTCGAGAGGCAGCGCAGGAGCGGTGCGTAAACCCCTCGCTAGTAGAGTATCCCTTCGAACACCTGGAAGGACCTTGCGCGGTGCTGCAAGCGCCGAAGCTCGGCGGGGTCCTCCGGCTCGGCGATGCCTTGCAAGAAATTGAAGATGGGCTCTCGCCAATCACCTGGCCGGTCAATGTGGTGGACGAGTGCCGCGTCCCGGTTGTCCTGCGCGATGGCCGCCTGCACTAATATCTCGTAAAACGCCCCCTCAGGGGGGGCAGTTGCTGGCTGGCCGCCTTAGCGAGGGCGTCGGCCTGCTCGTTCTCCGCACGGGGGATGGCCTTGACGATGACGCCCAAGAAGTGCCTTTCCCTCGCCCTCACCGCCGCGAGGTACTTGGCCAACTCAGGGTCCTTGGCTTGATATGACTTGTCCACATGACCAGCCACCAAGTGCGAGTCGGTGCGGACTAGCACCCGTCTCGCGCCGACTGCCTTGAGCTTCGCCAGGCCGAAGAGCAGTGCCTCGTATTCAGCCGTGTTGTTGGTGGCGGGGAAGGCAAGGCGCGCCGAGTATAGCAAACGCTGTCCTTCGGGCGTGACGATCACCGCACCTACGCCCGCGCCGGCGACGCCGTAAGCTCCGTCGATTGTGAGCGTCCAGACGGGGTCAGCGTGCGTCTGGACGGGTTGGGCTGGCGGGGTCCATTCGGCGAGAAAATCCGCAAGCACTTGGGATTTGATTGCCGTTCGCGAAGCATACATCAAGGAGAAGGGAGCGAGCTCGGCAGCCCATTTGCCGATGCGCCCTGTGGACTCTTTGTTGTGTAGCATCTCTGCCAGGGGGAATGAGGAAGGCACTGTGATCGGGTGGGCCAGAAAATAATGCCGAAGCTTCCTGGAGGCCATGACCAGCGCATAGGCGAGCTCCTCAAGCTCCGTGTATCTTGTCTTGGCGCCTTGGAGGGCTTCGGAGACAAAGTAGACGGGCCGCTGCATGGCGCCTTCCTCTAAGACGAGGACGGCGCTGACCGCGGTGGCTGACGCGGCCAGATAGAGCAGGAGGGGAGCCTCTGGTGCTGGGGCGACCAGCGTGGGGAGGCTGGCCAGGTGCTCCTTGAGCTCGTTGAAGGCCTTTGCGCAATCTCCGTCCCAACGAAATCCATCGCACCCGCGGAGCATCTTGAAAAATGGCAAGCCCCGCTCCGCCGCCCTGGATAGGAAGCGGCTTAGTGCTGCCATGCGGCCCGCCAGCCTCTGGACCTCCCTCGTTGTCTTGGGCGGCTCCATACCCAGGATGGCGTCTACTTTATCGGGGTTCGCTTGGATGCCCCGCCCGGACACGAGAAAACCTAGGAGTTTGCCCGCCTGCACCCCGAAGACACATTTGTCGGGGTTGAGCTTGATGCCCGCCTTCCGGAGGTTGTCGAAGGTCTCCTGGAGGTCCCGGCCGTGCAGAGCAAGCTGCCGAGTTTTGACCACCACGTCATCGACATAAGCTTCGACGTTCCTCCCGAGCTGGGCAGCCAGGGCAATAGCGACGAGGCGGGTGAAGGTAGCGCCTGCGTTCTTCAAGCCAAAGGGCATTCTGACGAAGCAGAACGTCCCAAGTGGTGTGATGAAACTGGTCTTCTCCTCGTCGTCTTCGGCCATGTATACCTGGTGGTAGCCGGAATAGGCGTCCAGGAAACTCATGAGTTCGCACCTAGCAGTGGCATCGACCAGCTGATCGATGCGCGGCAAGGGGTAATTGCCCTTCGGGCACGCCTTGTTGAGTGCCGTGAAGTCGATGCACATACGCCAGGCCCCGCTGGCCTTTTTGACTAGCACCAGGTTAGCGAGCCACTCTGGATGGTGGACCTCGCGGATGACCCCGGCGCGAAGAAGCTTCGCCACCTCTGCTTTGGCCGCCTGCTGCCGATCCATCGACATACGCCGAAGCCTTTGCTTGACCGGCTTGGCGTCGGGGCGGACCGCCAAGCGATGCTCGATTACTGCTCGGTCTACGCCCTTGATGTCCTCCGGGGACCATGCGAAAATGTCAACGTTGTTCTGAAGCACTCGGAGCAGATCCCGTTCGACCCCCGGTGGAAGCCCTTCGCCAATGGACACAAACTGCCCCTCCGCCTGGAGCGGCACCTTCTTGACTCCGCCTTCGGGCCGAGGCTTGGGCGTCCACCCGGGGGCGGAGGGCCCATCGCCGAGCGCGCCGGAGAGGGCATGCACCGGGCGATGCGGAACGCGGCTGCCGCCTTCGGCACGCCTGGCCAGGTCCTGGTCGCCGAAGACGGTGATAACACCCTCTGGGCCCGGGAGCTTCGCACACAAAAACGCGTGGTGCGGGATCGCCTCGAAAGAGTTGATGGCGGGTCGCCCCAGTATGGCGTTGTAGGGGTGTGGGATATCTACGACGTCGAAGGTGACATGCTCGGTCCGGATGTTACCTTTGTTGCCCTCCTGACGGAAAGTGACCGGAAGGGACACGTGCCCCAAGGCCTGCAGCGGTTGACCCCCGAAGCCTTGAAGTGGAGCTCCTGGCTGCTCTAGCCGGCTTCGGGGGATCCCCATACGTTCGAGGGCCTCTGCGAACAAGATATTCGCGGAGCTTCCCCCGTCGACAAGGACGCGCCTGACGTCACAACGTGCTATGTGGGCCTGGATGACTAGAGGGTCTTGGTGAGGGTACTCCACACCCTTGGCGCCGTTCAGGTCGAAGGTGATATTGCGGGGCGGCATCCACAATTGCGGCTGTGCCCCGGGGGCCCTTGAGGAGGAGCCTCCGGTGATGATGCTGACGGTGCGATGCTGCACGCCCTCCGTTGCGGTGGCTGGTATGGGGCTACCCCTTGGGTGCCCCACGTGGGCTCCGGCGGGGGGCCGAGGAGGCAGAGCCCGAGACCCGGCCGTCACCCTCCGCAGCTCCATAACTGTGGTGCATGCCCTTGTGTAATGATCACCGTAGCCGTGTACCTCGCACCACTTGCCATAGTGTAGGAGCTCTTGTTCTGCGCGGGGTTGGCCGCCGCAATCAAGCCCGCCTTCCGATCCCCGGTCTCCCCTCCAAGAGGCGGGGTCGGGTCCTTGGCGGGCGCTCTCTGTGTCGAGGACATGATGGGCCGCCTGCGACCTGCGTTGGCGGCGCCGAGGTTTATGCCTGCTCCTTGAAGAGCCTTCCTGTACCCCGGTATCGCTGCCTCGGGGAGGGCCTCCTCGGGGCTCTCGGCTGCGGCCCTGCGTCGAGGAGGGACCACCCGCCCCCACTTCGCGCGGGGGGCGCTCCTCATGGGCGAGGCCGAGGACGGTAATGCTGCGTCTTCGCGCATCCTCCTCCGCCCGCGCATACTCGTCCATTTTGCCGAAGAGCTTGGCGACTGTCTTGATTGGCCTCCGCGCGTTGTACTCGGCTATCGGGCCCGGACAAAGGCCCTGTATGGCTGCATTAACGACGGTGGTTTCATTAATGTCTTTCAACCTGGCATCGAATCTTGGCGAAGCGCTTGAAGTAGTCCCGGAGCTTCTCCGAGGGTCCTTGCTTCACAGCGAAGAGTTGGTCCGCACCGACTCGCTCGACATAGTTTCCTTGGAAGTTGCTGTGAAGGCGGTCACGAAGCTGCTCCCACGCGTAGATGGAGCCCGGCTCTATGGTAAAAAACCAAGAGAGCGCCACTCCTTGCAGCGCGAGGGGGAGTCCCTTCGCCTTCGTGGTGTCGTCTCCGCCCGCGGCCTCGATCGCGGTTTCGTACACGCGCACGAACTCGCGAGGATCCGTGTTGCCTTTGTACGGGTCGGTGACGCTAGGGAACTTGAAGTCTTCGGGCCACGCCGCCTGTTGCAGCCCCGCCGAAAGCGGGGACTCCGGATCTACGCGCCTCAGCGGCACGCGGCTAGACGTGGGGGCTTTGCGGCTGTCCGCCCTCTCCGACGTGGGCTCGGGCGTGATTACCAGCGCGGCCTGCTGGCTCCGAGCCTCTTGTATATCTCGGACGGCTCCGCGAAGGTCCCCTAGTTCCCGCTGGAACGCGTTGAGGGCTGCTAGTAGGGCGCTTTCCACCACAGGTGCTGTCGGGGCCGCCGGAACGCCCAGCGGACGGGTCGGTGCAGGGACCATCGCCTCACGAACTCCGGATCTGCCGGATGGTTCGTTGCGGCTACCCCCGGCCGTCTGATCCGCGCTGCCGGCGAGGGTGGCGGGGGCTGTCGCCGCAGTGCCAGCGACGGGGTTGGATGTCGTTGTAGCGGCGCTGGCAGGGTCGGTCGTTGTAGCGTGAGCGTCGATGCCCGCGACCACTGCGCCTACGCCGCCGCCAACTCCTTCGGCGGCCGATGCTGAAGCCCTGGTATTCACGCGCCGCTCCGACCCAGCCGTCTTCTTTCCCTTCGCCGCCGCTGGTGAAGCTTTTTTCGGTGCCATCCTTCTTCTTCGGTCTTCAGGCTTGTCCTCGTCCTCCCCACGGACAGCGCCAACTGTTGTGGTTACAGACCAAACAGAGAGAGAGATGGTAGTGGAGAGGTGGGAGTGTTCTGCCTCACCCTCCCCCTCATCCTGATATATATATTCACATGAAGTATGCTTTTACAATTATGCCCTTACATCCATATCTCCCCATTAGGGGCACTTATGTCATTACACATGTTACTCTGGTTCTTATAACCTCCTAACAGGCCTGCTGGGCTTAGGTGGGGGCCACCCCTACGACAGGATCGTATGGCAGAATCAGAGGGGGTGAATGATTGTCTCCGCTTTTTACCACCTGAAATCACAACACACGTAGAGAAACAAAAAACAATGCAATTTGAATTATCGTAAGAAGACAACGACCACTGCTGCTCACTTGTACGTGGTCATAAGAAGCTATGTTGAAACAACGACTGCAGCAGTTTGCTTGAACGTGGTCGTAACCCTTTGTCGCTCGACTGCTCAGTACAACCACTCGATATGACCACTTGCCCCGAACGTCGTTCCGATCACTCGATACAATCTCATATTGACCACTTGATCATTCTGATCGCTCGGTATGACAATGGATTGACAGTCTGATTGTTCCGATCGCTCGGCACTACCATGACGCACGTAGTCATGACCTCCTTCCGCCTGACATCCCTAGTCGTTCGACCAGCACCTGGACGAGATCCACTGAAGACAAACAGATCACGGAAAACAGAGAGGAAGGAGCGATGCTCTGGAAGTCACTGGAGATGAAAGAAATTTGATCTATTATTTCATCAGCAGGTTCTTGGCTACAAAGCATCACATGGCACCCCTAAAAACCTTCTCCACAAAAACCCTAAAACTCTTGTACACCTAGCCTACAACCTCCCCTGTTTTTAAAGCCAGTGCACAAGACGTGTTCAACACAAAACCTTAAAACTGTGTCCCTATCCACCTAGACGCGTACTCTATCTCTTTCTCAAATCAAGGGATCCGAAACCCTTTCTAACACGGGTTTTAACCACCTCGTATAGATCATGGACTCCATCCACGATTCCATACTTCACACGCGACGAAGCTTCCAGGATATCCCCACCTGTATCTTTATCGCGCACCATCACCGTGTGCTCTCGTGTGAACCCGATCACCTCGCGTGACCACCTGACCGCCTGGACCTCAGATTACCCCCTCCTAGTCCCGATCTCCTCGTCACCGACCGTAACCGTCTCCACGCCTTCATGCAGCATCCACCTTTGACCTCCATGTGCTCCAGCATGAGCTCGACCATCTCGTGTGACCTCTCAACCGCCTGGACTTTAGATTACCCCCTCCTAATCCCGGTCCTCCTCGTCACCGACCATGGCCACCTCCATGCCCACCTGCACATGCAAAGACCAAAGAAACCATCTCCTGGTAGCACTCATTAGTAAAACACATCCTTGTCTATCCCCAGGCAAGCTCCAAACCTCCTATGACCATTCCCCAAGTCGTTTATGACCGCATTGTTCTATCGCTAACTAAGACAAATCACCTACGACCATGCACCAGATCGTTTACGACCACACAGTCCTATCGCTAACCGAAATAGATCACCAAACCCACCAATACGACCGCTAACTCGTAATCCACAAGTACATGAAAACCACACAAGACCACCGACCACTTTCACCAATCGTGAAACCACTTCTATCGAGTACCGAGTCCTTCGACTACGAGTACCTCAAGCAACGACCATTCATCAATGACCACCACTCACCAACCAGTCAACCAATGGTCCAACATGAGTACTTGACGTACTCGAAAGTCACAAGGCTGAAGCACTCGTATCGACCAGAAGGTCTTACAAGTACCGACCGAGACGCCAACGGTAACCGATCTCTAAGCCTCCAACAACTGAAGGCAAAACAGCAGACAGTGAAGTCTATGAGTATCGACCAGACTGCCAAGTCTATGACCATGAAGACAATCTGCAAAACCTACGACCATGAAGGTAGTCTGCAACACTTATGACTATGGAGATAGTCTACAAAACCTACGACCATGAAGGTAGTCTGCAGAATCTACGACTATGGAGATAGTCTGCAAAACCTACGACCATGAAGGTAGTCTACATAATCTACGACTATGGAGATAGTCTGCAAAACCTACGACCATGAAGGTAGTCTGCATAACTTACGACCATCGACCTCAAAGCCCTCGACTAACGACCAGTAAAGTCTACGACTATCGAGTACTACAGCTACGACCATGAAAGAGTATTATAGCTACGACTACCTGCCGTGGTTGTAAAACCAAGTCATACTGCCGTGGTCGAAAGGTCAAAGTTGTACTGCCATAGTCAAAGCCAGACATGGTTGTAGCATGCCGTGGTCGTAAGTTGAACGTGGTCGTAGCATGCCTGGTCGTAAGCTAAATGTGGTCGTAGCATGCCGTGGTCATAAGCTGAACGTGGTCGTAGCTTGCTGTGGTCGTAAGCTGAACGTGGTCGACAACTGCTGTGGTTGTAGCCATGTTCAAGCCATGGTCGTAAGATTGTCTGTGTTCTGATGTCGTGGTCGTAAAAACTCGTGCCGACCACCAAGTCGTAAAGACTCCTATCGTAGTCGTGTTCGTGTCGTGGTCGAAGCATGATGTCTGATGTCTAAAGTCTGTGGTCGTAGTCTAAAGTCTGTTGTCTGAAAGCCATGTTGTGGTTGTATAGCGTCTGTTGCCGTGGTCATATAGTGTCTGTTGTTGTGGTCATAGAGTAGTGTCTGTGATCTGAACTCATCCGAAACTATGCACGACTACTCAAGGACAACGACTTCAACTGCAAACAACCAAGTCTTTCACAAACGCAATATCCAAAGCAAACCAAATGACAATTATTCATCATCTCATTATTTACAACCATCCACATGGTTTAACAGCCTTGTTAGAGAAGCTAGAGAATGGTTTGATTTCAGCTGGAATAGGACTGCATCAGCAAGCTGGACTTGCTAGGCCTGGAGATAGTCGGTGGGGTTCACATCTCAAAACCTTGCTTCATATATACCAAATATGGGAGGCAATGGTGGATGTACTTGAACTTGTAAGTGAAGATGCTTGTCAAAACTCAAGTCATGGTGGAGCAAGAGGTTTGCTAAACAAGATGAAATGCTTTGAATTTGTATTCATCATGCATTTCTTAACAACCATGTTGAGCATTATAAATGAGCTATCACTTGGTTTGCAAATAAAGCATCAAGATATTGTCGAAGCTATGGGCTTGTTACAAGATGTGAAACAACACTTTCAAGATATGAGAGACAATGGGTGGGAACCATTATTCAACCAAGTCAAAAGCTTTTGTGAAACATATGATATTGATGTGCCAAATATGGAAGATCCTATTGGAATTATGGGTAAATCTGTTCATCGGAAGCATAAAGTGACTCAATATCATTATTACAAAGTTTATATTTTCAATGTTGCTATTCATGCAATTATGAATGAGATGAATCATCGATTCAATGAAGTTTCATCGAAGTTATTGGATGCATGTCTTGTCTTGATCCAAATGACTCATTCTCTAAGTTTGATGTTGATAAACTTGTTTGACTTGCAAAAATTTATGTTGATGATTTCACGTATGCTGATCAGTTCTTGTTAAGGAATTAGCTTCAAACCTTCATTCTCAACATAGGAAAAAGTGAAGAATTCAACGGATGACGTGATATATCAAAACTTGCTCAATTGATGATTTAAACAAGAAAAGATGGAACTTTTCCATTAGTATATCATCTCATCGAGTTGACATTGATATTTCCGGTGGCAACGGCATCTGTTGAGAGAATATTTTTGTCAATGAATAGTATCAAAAATAGATTTGCGCAATAAGGTAGAGGATGATTGGCTCAGTGACTTAATTGTGTGCTACACCAAGCGAGAGATCTTTAGAAACATTGATGATGATAAAATCATAAACCACTTCCAAGGCATGAAGTCGCGTAGAATGCATTTGCCCTGTAATTCAAATTTGTCTCGTGATTTAAATTAGCTTAATTTTGGTATGTTTCATATGATCTAAATTTTCATTGCCATTCAGAATTTTCTATTATATCACTAATTTTGATATGTTTCATATATAGGTGACTTATCGGTACTCTACACTCATGGCAGAATAATTATATATTTTTTCGATATGCGCTTTCTATTATAAAGGTACTTACTTCGTATTTCTCTATTTTTCATTGTTTGTCTGCATCCAATTGTGTAATTTCTATATGAATTTGAAATTACATAAGAGTAAAAGACTAAATTTGTGTCAACTTAGTTTAGACCTACAAATAGTTTAGCCCACCCTCAATTTAATTCCTAGCTTTGCCACTGCTATTAGTTACGGTAAATCGACCTGAAGATCCCACGTAATCTTTGGTTGGTGGTCGAACTTTGATAAGGGGAACCATGCCGCCGTATGCAGGTTGTGTTGTGTTATGCAATGAGAAGAAAGGCAAAAGCAATAGTTGTATGTAGTACGAATCAGTAGCTGAGACTTGAGAGGGGTTGGCTTGGCGGCAACGAGGCACGGACAGCGCACAAGCAAACTTAAACGGCATCTTTTTTATGCGGGCCTATGTTAATTGCTCCTACTTACTTGGGCTTAATGTTTGGGACCATGCATTTTCTCTGCCTCCCTTCTCTTTTGGAAGAGCTAGCTTGCGTCCTTCCATGTTATAGTTGATACTACCGTACATGTTAGCTAAAGTGGTATTTTAATTGGTTGAAGCTGATAGTTTTTTGTTGGAGTTTTGGTTGAAATAGAATAATAATAATAGCTAAAAGAAGTAATTTTTCAAATAAAATTTAGAAAAATAGCTTTGGAAGACACTAACATAAAAGAGGCAACAAAGGCCAACCGGTGGTTTTTGGAAGCAGTTTGGAGAAACCGCTTTTGAAAGCATGCAGGACTGAAGATGATAACAGAGGAGGGGTGAAAGATGCCTCAAAAAGTTCCCTAAGTATTCTCTATCTTTACTTCAAGAGCTATGAAAAGCTATAAAGATCAAGAGTAAAGAATAAATCACCAGAGACTCATCTGACAGAGAAAAACCAGTGTGGTTGAAGACCAATGACTGGTCGAAAACCAATGTAGTCGAACCAAGTAGAAATACAATCAGTGTAGTCGCCAACCAGTGAGTGGTTAAAAACCAAAGTGGTCAAAGCAAGTTGAAGAATGACCAGTGTGGCCGACGATCAGTAAGTGGTCGAAAACCAATCTGGTTGAAACAAGTCGAAGAATAGAGTTTTCAGCACGACCACGAGATCACAAATTCACGTAACTTTTGATTGAATGATCCAAAAGCTATGAAACTTTGTACACGTATTGCTTGGGGTCTCAGGAGCCTATTCCATCCATGGATTGCAAAACCCACGTCAAAGTTGAGATCTTTTTGAGATTTGAGCAAACGTACACCAAAAGTGACCTAAAACCTAAATCGATGAGCAAGGCTTACTCGTGGGTAGAGAATAGTCAAGATGGCTTTGGATATGCTCCCACATGTCACAACAAGTTAGAACACCAACAAATCATTCCAACTACCCCAGATAAAGAAATCACTTGAAAGATCAAAAAGAAGAAAAACAGAGTTTCTTGATGAACTTGCTACCAAAGTTCCTAGATGGATGGAGAGAGATTTTCTGAGATTATCTTCATGTCGTATATGTCCTTGGCACAGAAAGATCAAGAAGAGGAGAGGAAAACCAACCAAATCAAAAGAAAATCAATCAAGATAAGAAATAACTATGGAGATGATCAAAAGATTGATTCTATTATTTCTTGAGGAGAAAAATTTTACAGCCACTCCACTTTGGAGGACAAAGAGCACAATGGACACTCCACTCTCAAACACTAACCCTAGACATGAAGGCACAAGAGAGATGGGTTGGATCCCTCACGCAAGTCTCTATTCCAACCACTTAAATAAGTGGGCAACCAGCCACACCTAGCCACTTAACAAATCATATCCACTATCATAATGGGAAAAACCTGTTAACCCCTACACACGGGTTTTGCTCACACATGTTCACTTATGCACACTTTTCAAAGCGCATAAGCTCGTATCCGCTAAATCCTTAGCATTGATCCATCTTGATCAACCCACTCCACCTTGATATAAACCACTCTCCAACGCATTGCCCACGCGTTGCGGTTTGATCCAAGGTAGACTCTGGTATTTTGGCCAACACTCGACCTTGCCTTCAATATTTTCTGATTTTCTTGTGCCATACTTGAGTTTACCATCTCACCCAGCATCACTAATCATTCTGGGCCTCGGCTCCTCCGTGAGCGTAGCCCGAATCCTCGCCATCGACTATGGTGACTCCAAGCGACCCTGCACATCCAAGACAAAGAAATTATTTTCGGACACTAATTCTTCACAACTTGACATACGTTAGCAAAAATATGCATCATGCAACCTTAATGTAATGACCCATGACACCCCAACTCAATCCATGACTCAACTTTCATGCTTTGCAAAAATCAACCTCAGACCATCAAGAGAAACTAGTATGATTGCATATACAGGTAGGTTAGACCGCTAGTTGGTTTGACATGAGTACTTGAGGTACTCATAGGATATAAGAATTGAATCACTTGAAGCCTATGAGTACCGACCGTGAGGTCTACAGCAACCGATTGCAAAGTCTACGACTACGATAATAGATCATGAAGTCTATGCCTACCGATCACAAAGTCAATAGCTATCGATAACCGACCAAGCACTGTAGCTTCCAAGTATCGACCGGACACTGTAGCTTCTAACCATCGACCAAGCATTGTAGCTTTCGACCATCTGTGGTCGTTCTGTCGTGCTCGACCTGCCATGGTCGATCTGTCGATTAGATCGCCGAACACCATGCCGTTCAGATTGCCTATCATAAGGCCGATTGGACTATCGACTACCGATCGTAGTCCACGCCTCTGAGTACCTTCTATGGTCGAAGCAAACAGCCCAAACAGAATGCAGTCTTTTGTAAATTCGAATAACCACTCTAGAAACACTGCAGTGGTTTATCACAGCATTAAATAGGACCTTCTTATATGGTCCTTCAAAGTGACTCGAAGAAACCATTTTTAGAAGTTGATGTGTTTAAGGCCCCATTCGTATTGGATTCTAAAAGCTGATTTTCTATGGTACCGAGCTTTCAAATGGAGTGTATTTTCAAGATGAGATCCTATAGTGACTTCATTTATATCGGCCAAAATCACATGCGATTCTCTCTTTATAAGCTGTTACTATTTATAAATCAAAACTAAAAACTAAATCACAAACCTAATATGAACAGACTCTAAATTAGCTTCTAACTTCTCTAAATATAAACTAGAAACCGAAGTACATTTGAACACGCGCTCGCCATCGGCTAGCGACCCAACTAGCCGGTTGATTGGGCTGAACTAAGTTGGCTTATGGCTAAAATTACACTGTAGTTGATTGTGGCTTATTTAACGCAACTAAATTTAAAAAAATAAAAATAGAAAAAATAGGTTAACCCATCACAGACAATACAAACGAATACGGGAAAAAGAATCGGTAAAAAAGCAAAAAAAATTAGAAAAGAACGAAATTTATAAATAGTGAAAAATAAACCAGAAGTTCAAACCAAAATGAGTATCCTAAAGACTACAAGACGCACTACTGTTAGCAGTAGCGAAGCATTGTTAACTCGTGCCAACATGCATGCCTGCTCTAGGCCAACTCGCTACAAGGAGTGTTAATTAGCATGCAGTTCACTTTAAGCGGACAGGGAAAGAAGGGTTGATACTTGATAAGGAGTACTAAAGCCAGGAGGCTGTGTAATTTACAGTAGGCATGCTAGCGTGGTGGCTGCTGCAGTTGCTAAAACCAGGTAGCTAGCTAATTAATCTCTCCAACCTACCAATTAAGAATGGGATTAAGCAAAGCTTAATTGCAGGTGGCTAACCACTCTTTGGTCGGCTCGGCTGCAATCCTTGCAGCCTTCGTGACTTCGCAAAGAGGTCGGGCTGGAATGTTAAACTATTAAATGATTTAATCATGCGATTAGTTTAGTTTGCTAACCATGCTGTAACCAATCAGGTAAGGCTGGCAAATCCATTGCTGCTAAACACAACCCTGTTTAGAGGCCGCTCATTTAGGCTGAAAAATGGTGGCTTATGGTTGAAATTGCATTGTAACTGATGATGGGTTTTTTGGCGTAATTAAATTTAAAGATTTAAAAATAAAAAACATGTTAACCTATCTCAGATAATGCAAACGAATACGGAAAAACTGGCAAAAAAAGCTTAAAAGAGCTAAAAACCCAGAAAAAGATGAAATTTAGAAATAATAAAAAATAAATCAGAAGTTAGAAGTTTAAACCAAAATAAGTGGGATCTTAGGGCCTGTTTGGGACCGCTCTGCTCCCACTTTTGCAGCTCCGCTCCTAAACTACCCAGCCAAACAGGTCCAGCTCCAGAAACTCCACTCCAAGAAAAAGGTGGAGTTGAGGGCCAACTCCACGTTTTTCCTGGAGCTCCTCAAGGGGTACTCCAAAAACCTGCGTTTTGTATCTTCTCGTGGAGTTGAGGGGTAATTACCCACCACTGCCATTACACAATCTTCCCTCCGTACCGATTCATCAATTTCTTTTCTTCTCCTCCCCACCCACCCGTGCCGCTCCTCTCGTCCGCCCCCGACCCGCGCCGCTCCTCTCCTCCGCCGCCCCCACCCGCGCCGCTCCTCTCATCCGCCCCCTCCCGCGCCGCTCCTCTCCTCCGCTCCTAATTCCCCTTGCCTTCTCTCCTCCGATGGGTGCGCCGCCGAGCAGAGAGGAAACCTATTCCTCCTACCCCAAATCCGACGCCGACCAGCCGGAGACCTCCCGGTCGGAACAAGGAGGAGAGGATGCTCGTCGGCCGCCGGTGCCTCTGCGCCAGCAGCTGATGGGGGGCCTGTCGCGCCGACGATCTCCTCAGGCCGCTCCTCACCCTCAACGTCTCATGCGCCGCCGCCGACGACCGCTTCATCTCCCACCTCTCCCAGGTAAGGTTCCTTCTTCTTCGATTGTTTCTTTTATACAAGAGGAAAGAAGAAGAAAAGTGGTGATGTATCGATCCATCTATCGATTGATTCTTTTGCCTCGTCGGTGCAGCACTTCCAGGTGTCGGAGGTCGGCATGCTGGCCAGGTGCCTCTGTGCTCCCCTCGTCTCTCTGCGCGTTGGCAAGGTCGACCGCCATGACCCCCTCCTCTGCCCAACAACCATCAGGTAGGCACGCTCAAACATGCTTTCCTTTCTTTTGCCAACTTCATCTACTGGATTCGATTTGATTCAATTGGATGCTTTCGATTTATCTATCCAGCGATCAAAGGAAAAAAATCACATGAACTAATTTCTTGTAGATTGTATATTTTGAAGACCTTCACATAATTGTTATGCACAATCACATGAAATGATTAAAATCAAGTTTACAAACTATTCATGCTGCATCTTCCTTCACATCACTACTTCTTAACTTGTATACTCTCCTCAGGTGCAGCTAGCCTTTACTTGTTATACAGGTTGGCTAGTCAATCTAATGTTGCTTCACATTGATTATGCAATTAAAATCTCATTGCAACATCGCTGTTTGCTATACTAGCCTTCTACATTCAATGTCATGTGGCTTATCTGCCCTTGGTCTATTTCATAGGTGAACAAGCATGTTGGTGTCCATCTGAACGACAAATTTTTTAGTTCGTCTTACGGTGTCAATGTGATTGGAAGTGGGATTGCAGCCATGGAGATAGGATCGGAGGATGAGGTTTCTAGCGGAGATGATGCTCATAAGACGTTTGCGGAATATGATTATACCTGCGACAATTGTGATTAACAGCATTTTCAGAGAATGTAGTTTGCAACAGTCTGGCACAAGAAAAGGAGCATTATCAACTAGCTACGAAATGCCATAATATTTTGAACGGCAGTTGTAATAGGCTATATGCTTTAGGCAATGTGATCCTCTGTATGCAGCCTGTTTGCTATGATTTCTCTGCCCTGCCGAAAGGTTTATTTGGTTGGCAAATGTAATTAGTTGTCTGTACTGTATTTTACTTTGACAAACTAGAGGCCGGTTTTTGGTCATTTGCTCTATGTGGCTTAATCACTCTTTGTTCATAATATATAGTATTATTTCTTTTAGAAGATTAAAGCTGGTATTCCAAAGCTGCTGCGCAAGAAAATAGTGGCCAATTTATTGGCCTTTTTTGTGTTGTGTGTTCATGCTAGGTGTCCTCTAAGCTTTACAACTTTCTGTAGCTTCTGAAGGTGGTGTGTTGTACAGAGTAAAATATACCTCTTCTAATCTGGTTGGATGGCATAGTTGTACAAATGCTTGTCGGGTGATAAGAGTTTTGAGTGTGTTTTCTTATATTGTATAAATTCTTAGTCGGATCTTTATTTATGTTCAAGCAGTCCCAAATTAATTGCGATTATAATATTTTACATCATATTTCAATTGGCAACAAAAAAAATTCAATTACATATGCTCCGCAGACATCAAAACATACACCAAACATCATTCAGGGGCACATTGGACTTTTCTCAGGGAAACCTCACATTCCTGGAGCTGGAGCTAGCTGAGTGCCAAACAGGACCACCTGCTCCAGGAACTCCATAGTGGAGCTGCTCCATGGTGGAGTTGATGGAGCAGAGCTGGAAAAACTGGAGCAGAGCAGTCCCAAACAGGCCATCTGCTTCTAAGTTTGCCTAAACTTCCTGCCTTTTGCATGCAAGGCGCTTCTCGTGCTAATTTAACAGCACATACGTATCCTCTAAATCATCTACGTAATCAAATCTGCACCCCCAGAGGTAAAATAAGAACAGGAAATTGGCACTTTCGTATTCACTTCAGCCAAACAGGCATTTTAGTTTATGACCACCTCCCTCTATTTTTGCAGCGTCTAAATCAGTTGTCCGAATTAGAGGTGAGAGGTGCTTTTATACTTTTCTCAATAGTGATTTGTATAATTTTTAAAGCATGAAGAATAGTGAATAAATGTTACTTATCTCTTTATTTACTTTGAAATTAGTATTATTCTTATTAAAAAAAGAAAGTATAAAAACACTGCTCAATGTTCATCTACTGCACACAGAAATTCGATAATACTGCATATGATTTGTAAAGGTTCACTAGCATATTTTTCTTATGAACTGGGGGGGGGGGTGTGTATGTATATGTGTGTGTGTATATATATATATATATAACTTATTTTTCTTGCTGACCATGACAAGTAAACATTACACTGGCAAACTTCATTTAGAGGCTGCTCGGTTGGGTTGAAATAAGCTGATTTATGATTGAAATTGCACTGTAGTTAACTGAAATTATACTATAGCTAATGGTGGCTTATTTGACGTAACTAAATTTTAAAAAAATCAAAATAGAAAAAAACATGTTAGCACATCACACACAATGCAAACAAATACCAAAAAAGGCAAAAGCTCAGAAAACAAAAGGTCAGAAAAAAATAAAATTTACAAATAGTAAAACTTAAGTCTAAAATTAAAAACTCAAACCGAAATAAACGACCTTATAAATTTCAGTACCAGTTAGTTTGTACGAAAAGGAGAGCGATCATGTACGTAGCCGGCAACGGTAAGAAATTTAAGTAGAGTAGCCATTGGAGATGGGGAAAGAGAGATTACACGAAAGCCAAGGTTTGCCGCTTAAACGAAGCAAAGGTGAGGAGGGTGGCGAGCGAGCGAGAGGAGGAGACGATCATGCCGTTGCCCACCAAAGCTGCAACGGCCACTTTGCTTCCCGCTTTTCCTGTAGGCCTATTTATTAGCACGCTACGGAACCAAAATGCCCCGCTCACCCCAGAATCCTTACCCCCGATGTTACACCTTATATTATTCTTTTTTTTCTTCGAAAAAGTCCATTTTTTAATCTGGAGCCATCTGGTTCGATTTTTAATTCTAAACTTTTTGGAATCTTAAATTAACAAAACCGTTCACCTTACCCTATCCTAAACCACTACGATTTTAGCCTCAAAGGGATAAAATGAACAATTTCATTAGTTTGAGGTTCTAAATCAGAGATTTCAGATATTAGGATTGAGAATTGAACTATGACCAGAGCTCAGTTGAAAAAATGAACTATATCTTTTTTTCCTTGCAAAAAACCTACTTCAAACCATGTCAACCAGAAAGAAAAATTATAGATGTATGAAATCCAAATAACATGCAAAATATGGCACTATATTGCCCGTCATTCACAAACATGGCACTATATGGCACTATGGTAGTTGGGTATCATAGATAGGTTATGGTTGGAATCGTCAATGTATTTATAATGAATGGCACGCACTCGTCTCCCCGATGCGTGCGTTCAATCGTTTCGGTTCCTCGATATGTGTCTCTTCATCTCACACGTCGGGTGTGTTCCTTATTGTATAAAAATGGTGACCGCCACCAGGGATTAATCCCCATATCGCTGATATATCCTATACGAGCACCTCACCAATTGGCTATCTTCCTTGTTTCTCAAGTACAAATAAACGGCTCCCTATTCTTCCTTGTCGCCAGCATTGATAGCCAACCTGGCTATCCCAGATGAGTACCTCACCAGCCATATGCTAGCGAATGCTACGGAAGGAACTGTGCCAACAGTGTCCTTCCTCCTATGTCTGAGGATTTGCCAAAACAGTTGAAGGCCACCTTCCGTCGTCTTGATGTCCTCCTCTGTTGTGTCTTTTGGTTGGTCTCCTGCTTTTGGTGAGCTAACCTCGTCATCGACGTGGTCCTCCACAACGACGTTACATGTCTCCAAGATGCTTGCCGTCGCTTGGAGTGCTTAGTCGAGACGACGAATAACTGAGTCAACCTTGCCGAGACCCCTTAAGGAAGGGAAGAAGGCTTATAGGCTCAGTTCAACTTGATTATTTAGCCGGAGGGTGTTCGAGAGACACTCGAACGAGTGTGTCAGCGGGTGGACGTATTTCGGGATTTGTTCACTGATGATCCCAAACTGTCTGATGCCGTGTCGCCTATGAAGTTTTGAAAACGAAGATTGCATGCTACCTCCGCCACTAGAAAAAACTTCGAAGCAGTTAGCTATAGGTTTCTGTAGGACTTTCCATACTTGGTACATGTAGAGGTACAATAAAAAGTTAAACCGGCAAAGTGGATTCACCGTGAGATATACAGAGGCATATTTTCTCCACGACTCGGACTACTTTGTCATGACGTTCGAAGACATATTGTACAATCAAGTTTATATTCACGTAATGCCGGTAAATGTCATAACTCATTGCATATATATAGATCCATTATCCAACAAGTCCGATGATGGTGACAATTGGTGGGTTTCCTCAACCCATGCTTGGTCTCTGAGCAATCTATCAACGATAACGTATCATTCGTTCAAGATTATATAACCATAACCTCTAAGATAGAGATAAAAAAAGAGATACTTCGTGCAAGTTAATTTAACAAGGACATATTGTGATACGTCATATAAATTTTGTGTGATAAACACTGACATATAATACTTAGCTAGATTCTTGTTAGACCTGAACGAAATCATACGACAAAAACATAAATATAATGTTCAAACTTTTCTTTGAAAAATATGTACATAACCTGCATTGTACCACTACTTTGGTCGCTTGGGGGACATGTTGGTGCAACCTAGCAAATATCGTTACGTAAACTCCTCAGTCCTCACACAGCTCACACATACATAATATACTCCCTCCCTCCCTCGCTTTCGCCTCCTCCAAGACGCCAACCCGAGAGCCACCGCCAACCGCCCAATGCCGACGACGAGCACGTCGCCGGCGCACCGCCGCCGGAACCGCCGCAAGCCGCCCCTTCCGCGCCAGCCCTGGTGCTGCTCCTTCGGAATCGATCCCGTCTCCACAGCACGCCGGAGCCCCCTCTCGGCGCCACCGCAAGCCAAGCCGGCTGCCCCGCTCTCCCGCCGCATCCGGTCCCCCGGTCGCGTCTCCCCCATCGATGACCTGGCCTCTGCCACCGCGGCGCATGCTTCCGCGCGGCTGACGTCTGTCACCGAGTGCCCGCCGCCTCCCTTGCCTCCACCGCCGCCGACCCCACGGCCACTGGCGGTGGAGAGGCCACGGGCGACGGTGAGGCTCAGGCTGGTGGCCAAAGGCGTGATCTTGGAGGTGGAGGAGGTGGAGACGTTGCGCAGGGAGAGCAAGATGGTAGCGAAGGTAGGAGGCGGCGGCGGCGGCTGCGAGGTGGCGGTGGAGGGAAAGGTGGAGGTGGAGGTGGTCAGGGAGGCGGTGGAGATGATGTTGGAGGACGACGAGGCCGCGGCTATGAGGCGTCTTGCCCGCGGCGGCGTGGCGCGAGCCATCGGCGTGCTCGAGGTGAGCTCTCTGATACCATGATGCATCTGTTAGACTGGTGGAAATGGAGAAATGTTGCAAGTTTGTTAGTGGATTTGTGCGCATTTATACCTTTACTTGCTCATTATAGCTATATTTTGTTCATGAATTGCCCAAGCTTAGGAAAGATCGCAACTTTTGCTCTGGTGTGTTACTCTGTTGAGGTGCGAATTTTTAATATTGTTCCTTAGGTTGTGAGGTTTGGTTTTCGATGATCGAATTGGCAGGATAGAGAATGGTATTCGATTTGCAGGGTGATTCGTTGTGTTCCACTCGATTAAAAGAATGGTCACTCTCAAATTTAGTTTTCGAGCTATGTAGTTGAGTGAAATTTACGGTTTATCGTCATAAATTTCTGTGTGTTTCATATGGACTTCACCTTCTCATTCTTGGTTCATTGAGGTTTTTTTTTTTTGAAAACTATGCTGAATTCCTTGGACAACTGTAATTGTTAAACATCCTAGAATGACACACGATTTGGTAAATTGAAACAAAAACAGGAAAAGGGGACACAACTACGAAAATAACATAGAAAAAAGAATAAGAGTAAATTGTTTACAATAAAATGTAAATTGCAAAGTCATATCGTTTTAGTTTTGTTGTTTGAACCTCATTTTTTCTTGGGACATCTCCAATTTTATGAATTTTAAAATTGGTACTTTCTATTTTCCTCTCATTTTATATATTTTCTATTATTTTTATTTTCATATTTATTTGTCATTTTCTCTTCCCTCACTTTCCGTTTTCTTTCCATTTTTTCCTACTTTTGTTGCCATATTTCCTTTTATATGTTTTATTTTTAACAGTTTTGCTTTTCGAAAATTCAAAATATTCTAGCATCATTTTTATACTTATTGTTTTATATATATATGATAATTCTTACCAACCTTTTGTTATTATTCAAATTCATACCAACTTTCGTTATTATTCATTTGTAATGCCTAATTGAACTTATTTGTATTTTCTGAATTTCCGCAGTTTATTCAAACCCATCACAATTCTTTTTTTTCCCTGATCTGCTCTGTGTGTTCACTACTGTTGTTTCTACATTTTTCAGTGCTTTCCTATTTGCTCCATCGAAGTTTATATTTCGTGCTAGATGCACAATTAATAACATTAATGTGATTACGAATGGATCTTTCTAATGCTTTTTTTTATTTCTTGGACCCATTCTATTGAGTCATTGGACATTGGGAATAAAGGCAGACCAACTGGGAGAAATACTCACATGTTCCGTACCTAGTTAATTTGGTTGTTGGTGCCTGAGCTGGTAGAAAGGGTTTGGTTCTCGATTAATTGAGGCCTTGGAAGACTATCGTCACTTCACGCTGGAACGTAAATTCGAGAGGATTATAAATTGTTGCAGAATTGAGAAAGAAACATCCTTATAGGCACTTGGATGAGGTGGTGACTTCTTTAAGTTGGTAAACATAAGTAAATAGATAATTTAATCGAACTCCTTGAATACCTTGTCATATCGCACATCACACACTATGAAATACTTGAACTCTTATGTTGGAGTCGATTTGCATTTCTTAACCGAAATGTTAATGATGTGGTCTGCTGTGCTCTGATTGGTTAAGTTTCCACCATCTTCCATTCCTGCCCTCATGGATTTAAATAAAGAGTGCTTGTGTAATGTGGATTCCTGTGTTGAAGAGCCAAGCAATGGAATTTAGCTGCAGTCGTGCAATGCTTGCAACAGCTGCACGCTAGCGGGCAGCCATCTGATCAGACAATCAATATCCTACATCATGTTCCCTCAGAACATGAGTACTCATCTCAAGTATCTTGTGAGAAATTGACAATTTTGCATTCAAGGGAAATCCCTCAGTTTGCTCACTGGTTTGGACACCTTCTCTTGACGAATGCACACCTGTTGCAGTATTTTTGGGATGATAGCAGATACACTTCCTTCAGTTTCGCAGTTTCACCTGTGGAAGACATGATAATAATAATAGCATGTACAGTTTTGCAGTCATGGTATCATTGCCCTATTAGAAGCTACTTTTTTTAGAAAGTGTAAGATTCCATGCTTCCATGCAAAGAAAGGAGCCTGTCTACCTCATGCTTGGGATCTTCACTGTTGTTTGATGGGATGGCATTGTTGCCAGCACATTAAAGAAGGCTTGCACTGAAGATGAGCTCCTGCATTTTTATGGTATGAACGAGGGTCAAAGTGACATCCTGCTATTGGCTTGCATCAGCAATCATGCTGCTCATGGATGTACTTTTGAAATACGTTCATATGATCTTCAAAAGGGCTAGTAATGCATAAAATTTTAAATAGGAAACATTGGCGGATGTAGACTCAAGTCGATACTGTAAGGTCTAGTTTTGTACAGAGAAGTCCATGTCATCATTGCATTAGCTTTACTACTGTTAATGTTCCTCTCCAAATTTAAATTGGGTTTTAACCTGTTCTCAACATGTTTTTCTTAATGCCTAAACAAATTTCTCAGGTATCCTTCTCACTTATGTTTGACAGAGGAGTTACCAACTGTCTAAAATATCTTGAGGCTGTCCCATGGAATGAGCCAGAAGAGGAGAAAATTAAGAGCTTGCTTTCTCGGTATTCTTCCAATGAAGCAGCTTCGCAAGATTTGCTAGCAAGGTTACAACCACAAAAATCCACCCCATCTGCAGAACTGGTAGTTGAACTCATAGATTCCATCACAAAGGGGACCAACAATAATGCTTGGAAGGAGCTGCGGACTCTAGTGGATAGTATCTTATCCAGGACTTCTATCTACATGAAAGGTGATAAAGAGCTGGACAAGAGGAGCATTTACTCTATCTGCCATTCTTGCCTGAACTGTCTGGTGGAATTATTTGAAGAAGCCTTGGATCTGGGCCCTGTTGACCAAACAACCATTTCAGTTGGAAAAGGACCACTGGAGCGAATCTACAAGCAAGTTGAGAACCTCAACTGGTTGCTGCAGATTCTAATAGACAAGCAGATGGGAGAGGAATTTGTAGATTTATGGGCCAACCAGAAGACCCTCGCTAGTATGCACGAACAGGTGTCACCAATGGTACGCTACGAGCTTAGCCGGATTTCAGCCACAATTTTCATTGCCATGGGGAGTGGGAAACTCCACTGTACCGGGGATAAAAGGTTCAGCGTCTTTCAGGCATGGTTCAGGCCAATGCTAACAGATTTTGGTTGGCTCAGGAGGTGTCCGAAGGGTCTCAACCTGACAACGCTGGAGGAAGGAATCGGGCAAGCGCTGTTGACCCTCACATTGAAGCAGCAGCAGGTGTTGTTCATGGAGTGGTTTGAGGCTTTCAGCGAGCAAGGCCGGGAATGCCCGAACCTAATGAGGGCCTTCCAGGTCTGGTGGCGACGTTCATTCGTAAGATCTCTAGGAAGTAGCTGAGTGTGGTAAATTCTTGCAAATTCATCACCACAGTTGTGTGTATGCTTATGTATGTGTTCGATGTCGTGATAATGATATATATATGGCTCGTGTGTCACATTCCTTGAAGCCTCGCTGATCTGTAGCTGCAATTCTTTAGCTCTGCTGGGATGTAACAAAAACACATTCTTTAGTTGTTTCGTGTTGAGCTTAAGGTATCTGCTGTGGTGGTTGTGATGTTGGTCCATGATTATGGTCCATTGATGAGTGTTGTTAGTACAAGTTCATTAATAATATTTAGCGTGATCAAAACTTGTGGTCCAATGGTACATGGGTTGCAACTTGCAGAACAAGTGTGAGAATTCTACATACAGGGGAACTGGAGCTTGCAATCTTGGACTAATGTTATAATGTGTTTTTTTGTTAGCGATACACCCTAAAAGCGGTCACGGAGATAATTATATCACTTCTATATTTATAATCTT
This sequence comes from Dendrocalamus latiflorus, assembly GCA_017311315.1. Taxonomy (NCBI): domain Eukaryota; kingdom Viridiplantae; phylum Streptophyta; class Magnoliopsida; order Poales; family Poaceae; genus Dendrocalamus; species Dendrocalamus latiflorus. Next base: position 20,155,449 of record CM029650.1, on the reverse strand, counting down.
TTAAATAATACATTATTTTGTCTCTTAAATAAATATCTTTGTATTAATCAACAAGTATGTGACTTGTTCGTTAAACTATTTATTCATGTTATGATGTTATTCTAAATTACACTGATCTTATATCATTATGTTGGATAATTATATTTTATAGATTAGTACATGTATTAATTGATGATCATATTTCATGTACCATAGATATAGGAACATCAAATCAATAATATAGACATATGTTAGAAAATATGATATTGGATTGACTTACTATGAGACACTGTGGGAATTATTATATTCTTAAGTGTCATCAGTTGGTCTTATACATAGTTTATATATGATTCTTAGACCTAAAATCATCATAGTTTCCTATATATGTAACAGTTTACTTAGGGTTTGCCAAACATTAATCCGTAACCGTATGGACATAAATGTAGCTTTTGGATTTACTATGAAATATGTGATGGAATGCAACTAATTAAGATGGAATTTACCCCTCTTATAACGAAAGAGATATCTCTATGCCCCTTTATGTAGTTGGATAAGTGTATGACCATGCCAAATGTGGTTAAGGGCTCGATTACAACTAAGTAATCAACTACATATTCGAATGAAGAATCGAGCTATCATAAAATAGCATGTTTCTCGCATTGAGTTCGATCTGGTATCATAAACCAAAGTGATCGTATATGAGCACTATATAGATTCACCCGATATAATTTTTATGCATATTTGGGAGTCAATATATCCTGTTAGAGACCAATACTGACTTGTGGACTGGAAAAAAGCTTTTGGGTCATGACCAAATATACATATAAATCTATCAGGTTACACACTTAACAGGTTGTAACACACCAATTTGGATTGGATCTGCTACTAATGGGCCAAGTGGGCTTCACACATTATTGGATTCCTAACGTAGGGTTTCATCGAAGAGCTATATTAAGATATGCGTGGGGGTTGAGGGATGTATCTGGCACACATTCACCGAAATCCTAGCCGTCTCCTCTTATAGGCCCTGCCGTGCGTACTGATGCTAGCAGACGAGCGCATGATGTTCCTCTCTAGACGTGTAAACTTTAGTAGATGTACTGCTGAGGTTGTAGCATTGATCAGGATGATCACGAGGAGGAGACAATCGGCTCATAGAGATCGACTACTTCCGCTGCATCAACGTGTGCTACGTTGAACCAGGCTATTTCAACTCTTCTTCTGCTGCACTACGCATCTAGTGGTAACGATCTATAATATCTTACTTACATGGTTTTCTGATTTACATAGTAAAAATTTTAATTTGTATTAGTGTAGCCTACCCCGTATCTCAACAATTTTGTATTGTATCACCATTGAGAGAGATTCATTTCAGTGAAATGTTTGTACTTATCACTACCATATTGATGCTACTATATCTGCTTGGCTGTTTTCTGGAATTGCGGCATGAGCTAGAAATTTGAGTCAAGGTGTATCTCGGACAATATTCAAGTGCCAAACAAGTTTGCAAAAACTAAAAAATGCAGATACATCTCATGTATAGTGATTTTAAAATTATTAATGTATCTATGATTACTAATTAACATGCTCTACTCCAGCCAGCAAGGCACATGTTTCTACATCAGCTTGTGTGAGAGTATTTTATGATGGAACTTCTATGGGTTTAATACCCAGCCTGGTTTCTTATGGCTTTGTTCAAACATCGGCCGTATTCGGCTCCACTTTGCTTTTGCTCTTTTATTTATTGTTATAGTAACTAGCTTTTAAACGGTACGTCTTTTCATAGTGGATCTATAAGTCGATTGTAGTAGATACTGTATTGAGTTCAGATATACTGACCAAAATTGCATACGACTGTTTTTCTCATCGTACTGTCTCTCACGAATAACCAGAATTTAAAAGTCATAAGCTAAAAACCACAGCCATAGCTACAGCCAAAAAGAATCCTTCCAGCTTATTGCACATAAATTGAGTAGGATGGCATTCAAACATTTCATAAACAGAGAATTCTTTAAGGTTAACGAGGTGGATGCCATAATAAGCTGTCAGTTCCAGTAGGTGAGATTGTGAAAGGTTTGTTACAGCTATCTGTTAGAATGTCGTAGTCCTGAGGAAGAAACCAAGTGTCCAACCACTCGTGACTTGTCTCTTGGCAGTTTTTGTTGCTATTTCTATGGTCCCCAAGCTTCTTGATATGGCCATAAGGGCAGTCTTTGAAATCTGGGCTCAGAATTGCTCTCACGAAAAAACTTGGAATGGAAGTTGGAATGGAAGTTCTGATGATGCAGATGTCAAGACTCGAGTATTTGACACTGATTTAGCAAACTAAATTTGGACCTGACGTAGAGTTCCTTGCATCATAGTTGGTATAAGTCTAATCAAATAAACACCGGAAATAGGATGGAGTCCCAAGAGACGCCACACAACGTAGTACTTACGTGTGTGGTATACCATTGTTACCTCAACACATGTTAGGCCTCTTCTTATTAGTTTCTAAACAGTACTTTTCGATTTCTCTACGGTAATTAATTTTTAAACGAAGTATTTTTTAAGATAAAGTCTATATGTTGATTATAGTATATACTGTAGTGACTTTATTTATATCGGTTAAAACCACACGCGAGTTTCTGTTACTATATACTCTCTCACAACTAACCCAAAAGTTATAAATTACAGCCAAAAGTCATAAACCAAAGTAAAAAAGAACAAACCTGTTATGATATAAGAAAAATTACGCTAAGTCACGACTTACCACAAATGTTAATGCTTAACACTAGAAACTAAACACAAGAAAGTAGAGAGAAAATAATAAAGCAAACGTTTGAGGTACAGTAGCGAACCAAGTCGAATACTCCGATAACGACTAATAACCTCTTCTTTTTAGAATAATTGGCCAGGAGCTGTAACAATCACTAGGGGTGGTGAGTCTATTTTAGGACTTGAACTCAAAAGAGGCGCCGACAGGAAAGATGCATTGGCGCCTCTTTACCAACTGAACTGCGTTCGGTCCCCATGACTCAAGAACTGCACTTTGCCCTTGTTATTTCTTAGAGGACTTCACTCTGCATGTACGTGTGTTTTTGTGCGGAACTTCACTCTGCAGTAAGAGCTGAGCTTGAAGGGAAAGCCGTAAGATCTGATGATAGGAAATATCATGAATTTTTTTAAATAATTATTTTTTAATTCAGAATTACAAAAGTATGCATGTGATTTTTTATGCACTTTTAGCCTCATATCGCCTAACTGTTGGATGATTTCGGCTAATCTCCCAACGATTGGACAACATGAGGCCAAGTCATCCAACGTAGTTCATATCACCTAACGGTTAAACGACTTTGTCCCTAGTTGTCCAATCATTGGGCGACTTGCCCCTAGCCATTCAACAGTTGGACGATTTTAAATAATCATGTAATTATTGTATTATTCCAATAGAAATAATTGTGGGGAGTAAATAAAAAATTTTGTAGGTAATATATTTAAGAAATCTTGTTTGTAGTTTTTTTTAAATAAAAGGGCAGACAATGTCATTTGATGCATTTGTGATTTTCGTACATTGTGAATGATCTGAAGCATGTTAGAGTCGCAATAATATTTTTCGATCGTCGTACGTTATTGTAGTACAGAAAATTTTTGAAGAATTTTATAAAGACGATTGAGATAGCAACAATTCGTAAATAGGAAGGTAAGTGATATTACGATGCAATAGATAATTCGTACACGAAGGAACACAAAGTAAAATACGTACACAACCAACAAAAGTACACATAACAGGAGGAAGTTCTACTACTGGCTGCCAACTACACCACCCGTAGCACCTCCTCCGTCGTCGCCACGCCACATCTCCCGTCTGTGACCGCCCGTACGGCCCCGTTTGGACTTTCTCAGTGCGGAGTGTCGGGGTTTCACCCCTGACGGTGTGAAGCGGTCAGAAGGTTTGCTAACCCATGCTCCCAACGCCTCTTGGGTCGACTGCACCTATGGCTGCGTAGGAATTGGGCCACTGTCGAGCTGTGACCCAACAGGACCGTTGCTTGCTCCTCCGCCAAGTACTCGCTCACGTTTCTGGGAGATCCACGTGGGGGATAGATGAACTCCTGACCAGTGCATCGTTCCTGCAAGACAGGTATGGTTTATTCGTGCAATATATCGATGCAAAAAAATCTTAAGAGACGAAACGTACCTTTCAAATGGGTCATAGTCTCCAACTAACTGTCATGCCTGCTAGACCTGCCTTGCCCGAACAACATGGGCTACCTTGCCAATGCCAGGTAGGGGTCCACGTACGATGACGGCAGTGGTGTGTAAGGACGTGCCTACCATGACCCTCCAGCCTGACCTGGCAGTTGTGGTGTCTGTAACGAGGGGTAGGCACGTGGCCATGTCGAACCTCCGGCCTGGTTAGACGCTGGTGATGCCTATGCACGTGGCCCTCCAAAGCCTTCTACCTAAGCTGCAAGACGTGGCGGCCTCACTATCCGGGAACGTCCTACATGACATGAGGGCGAGGACATGCTTCACCCTCTCATGGACCCGATGGGCAAGGACCAGCAGCTCGTTACACGTCACCTCCAAACCGTAGGTGACCCTGTCCACAACCGACCCGGCGTCCCTCATAACGTTAGTGGTGATGTCCGTCTACAAGAAGTATATGAAAGCATCAAAAGAGTAATTATGCTAACCATACTCTGAAACTGTCAAACATGAGGGTATGTACTGCGAGCACCAAGTTCTGCACTAAGTGTATGGGGTACGTGTCGGTCGCTGCTAGTATGTGAGCAGGGGTGCGTGTCTGTGAACCGTACTAGCATAGGTACTCGGTGTACGAGCTGGGGTCATACGCGGTGTTCTCCTGCATGAAGTCCTAGAGTGCCTACCCCCACTCGTCCACCCACTGCACCATCTTCGTGGCCTAGACCGTCCCGCTACCGCCCCTCCTATTGTGCCTGTGAAATGTACAATAACAATTAGAAGGCATCGTAATAGAACTGAGAAAATTTATACGGACATTTGTTCTATGTAACTCACATGTGGACTGAGTTAGGCACCCGACGCCCGACGGGGACTGGAACAGCCAAGCGAAGACCGTATTGGCGTATCACTCTATGCAACGCATAGTCCTCGATGAACACGCTAAAGACGAGCTTCTTCCATGTAAACCAGTACGCCTGGTCACACAAACACAGTGATGAGAGGCCGTCGGGGGTGCGGTCCACCATCTATTGAGCAGAGTATGGCTCCCAATGCACATCCTCAACGATGATGCGGTCCAGTGCTCGATGAAGCGGTCGAACACACGTGTGACTTGGAGGTGTGCAAACTGTGCCAGTGAGCCAGAACAGTGGTTACAAAGGATGACCTGTAATGTACATATATTAAAGACTCAGAAGAATACATACCCGTTTACGGCACCAAAGGGACCTTGCGGTAGGCCGGTCCACGGTGCCCCTTTGGTACATACCTACATGGTACGGATCGCTGTCAGGTAGTATCGGCCATCCGAGGGGGAAGTGCTCGAACGACCACAGCTAGAGCAGGAGAGGGCAGCCTGTGAGGACAGGGCTCATCCAGTCCTATAGCAAGCATTGCACAGGTCGCGGTATGTCATAGCAAGTACGGCTGATCCCCAGCTGTAGTGCACCTCGCCCCTGTCAGCGATGGCCCTCGCATATCGAATGGGGCGGGCATCGATAGAGTCACAGTGGCTACTAGTAAATAATACCCAGCCAAACAGTCACATCAAGTACACATCAAGGTGCCACGATACCTGGCACTCGTTGGCGTCTGGGTCCATCAGCTCAACATGTGCACAAACAAAAAAAATAGTAAGTATGTTATATATCAAAGATATTGCATCGCTAAATAGGGAAAAATAGACAACATATATACCTAGAACTGCGAAAGCCACCACATGGGGGCCATGCTTCTAATCACAGCGAAGATGTAGTACACTGCCACGGCCTCCACCAGAAGAACCTTATGAAACCTATCCAGAAGATCATCGCGTGTAAGATCGAGGAGGCCAACTAGAGGGGGCTGAATAGGCGGTCTAAATATTCTCTTCTAATGAATACTAATAATTCAAGACTTTTTCTATATGCTTAAACCAAGTATACAATGCAGAAGCTAAAATCAAATTGGTTTAGCTCAAATAAAGCCTAAAATAAATAAATTTGCCTAAGTGCACCAACAATTCTAGCTTAGGTCAAAGTTTGTAATTCTAGGTATACAAGCAATCAAATTAATACTTATGAAAGTAAATTGCTTGAAACCACAAATGACTCGTTCTCTTTTTACCGTGGTGTTCGGAGACTTGCCGATCTCTCCTAGTCTACATTGAGGTAAGCCCGAACTAATTGGATCGGCTCCACGAATTAAGCTTTCCACCTCAAATCACTAGTGATAGCTCTTTCCCGCTACGGGTAGGTGAGCTTCAACCTTCACAACTTCGCCGGATCCTCTCACAACCTTCTTTGAGAAGATCACCGCGCACGATGCCTCCAACACCGTCTGGGAGTCGGCAAACTCCAAGAGTAACAAGTCAAGTCCCTCACTTGACTCTCACCATGTGCAATGAATGCACTAGCTCAATCCAGACACAAAACTCTCTTCTAGATGCAACACATGCACTCTAGATCACCTCTCCTCTCTCACAAAGTGCAATACATGCACAATTGAGTGGAGAGCCTCACTCTAGCTCAAGAACACAGGAATAGGTCAAGCAACAACCTCTCCAACCAGCCTTGAGGAGGTATTTATACACCTCCCTAAAAAACTAGCCGTTGAAGAAGAAAGAGGACTGAAATCAACCCAAGGGCCAGAAGTACTGCAATTATGCGGCCAGTACTTCCGCCCTCCCAACAACTATAAAAACTAGTCGTTGGGCTGGAAAACCGGTCAGACCGCCCACAAATGGACCGGTCAGACCGCCACCACCGATCAGACCACTCTCAGAAAAATCAACCCGGTCGCACTCTAGAAAAAAGGTTCCGCGCGAGGAACGGAAGTTCCGCTGGCCGGTCAGACCGCTCTCACCAAGCCGGTCTAACCGTCGGGACCATGCCAGTCTGACCGCCTACAACCTGCCGGTTTGACTGCCAACCGCCGGTCAGTCTGACCACCAACCGCCAGCCGGTCTGACCGCTAATAAAGCACTGGTCTGACCGCCTCACGATCAAACTGCCCTTAGCCCGGGTTAACCCTAATTGGCCGGTCTGACCGCAAGCATAAGCCGGTCAGACCTCTGTACAAAGACAGGTCTGTCTATAGGGAATTTTCCAAAGTCCGGTAGTACCGCTCACACAAAGCCGGTATTTCCGACGGCCGGACGAGCCACTCACATAGAGCTGACCAGACCATTCAAATCCGGTAGTACCATGCAACACATGCCGGTACTTCCGATGTCCGGTAGTACCGCTCACACAGAGCCGGTACTTTCAATCTACGGTAGTACCACTACGCACACAGCGGTAGTTCCGATTTTCCTGAGACGTGCAGATATCTCAACAGATTTTGCAAAACATATTTGCAAACTACGATATCATGCACACAAGGATCACACATGATTTTCAACAAGTTGCAAAACATATTTGCACACTTTTGAAATTATGACACAAAGAATAGGTACATGGACTTCTCACATTTACAAAACACATTCGCAAACCTAAGTCACATGTCACAAGGATTATATATGAGATTCAACTATTTGCAAAACACATTTGCAAATATAAACCTCATATCACAAAGAATGAAAACATGGACTTCAAGCACTTGCAAAACACATTCGCAATGCATAGTCTAATGTTACAATAATTTCAACACATGAGCTTTAACCATTTGTAAAACACATTCGCAAATGCAAGCCTTATGCCGAGATGAGCTAGACGAGGTGAGGTTGAGCTATCAACACATCATGAGACTCAAACTACTAGACATGACCCCTTTTAATAGTACGGTAACCTATACTAGCAATCCGGTCTTCCAACCAAACACCAAGACCGGTAAAAAACTAGGAACACATCCTTAACCCTAGCTAGTCATACATTTGCCTTGAGTCATCGTCTTGATATGCATCGACTCATGATGCATCATTTTCATCAACTCCATCAACACATGATGGTCTTCACTTGACTTAATCAACACATGATCATCTTTGGTCATGCATCAACTCATGATGTATCTTCTTCTTAATAGTTTTCAACACATGACGCCACCTTCTTCTTGATAGCCTTCAACACATGAAGCTATCCTCTTCTCAATCTTGACTTGATGATCTTCAACATATGAAGTCATCCCAAGTCATACTTATTTGTAGAACTTAACATATTCATCCAACTCATAGAAAGTGTTAGTCCACAAAACAATTGTCATTGATTACCAAACTTTACCATTAACACATAATGGAGGGACTAGATTCAACAATCTTCCCTTTTTGATAATTCATGACAATCTCAACAAATAATGAGATACAAATAATTGATTTGCGAGTATACAACTTGTACGCAACAAATGTATACTCTAAAATAAGCTTTAAACAAAGCTTACTAATCTGGTTGTCATAAATCATCCATTCATCAACACATAATGGAGAAGTCAGATGACAACTCGATTACACATGAATATGTATAAACTACACAAGATATATATATATATATATATACACACTCAAGTATGTATTTCAAAGTAAAGATCCTGAATATGCATATTAAAAGAAGCACAGATCAATACTTATGAAACTCCAAAACATAGAGAGAGCTCCCCCCCTAAATATGTGCATACAAGTGTATATAAAGAAAGACATATGCACATATTCATTTGAAATATTTGAGGAGTTTAATCTATATTTTTGGATCTAAGGAATGCATTAGTAAATGAGAAGGTGATTTTAAATGCATACCTCTTTGATTTCACCTTTTCATCCAAATGGGACTAAGCTATAATATACTTGAACAAACATATTAGTCTCATATATACATTTATCATTATCACCAAAACATTATAAAAGTATTTGTCATTAATATCAAAAATCTCATAATGGCATTTGTGATTAACACCAAAACCAACTTAAACGGAGCTTGATCTTTCATCGCGCCAGTTGGCAGACACATCCTCCGAAGAGATAGCCTCTCCTGCGATAGACAGGCCAAGCAGCATCGCGCGTCATGTAGAGTGGGGGACCATCTCCCCGAATGGGAGGTGGAAGGTGTGCATCTCAGACCGCCACCGGTCCAGCAAAGCTTTCAGCAACGATCGGTCGAACGGGAATCGTCGTGACCGCTCTTGGACCTTCCCAGCCTCCTCGGCTGAAGTGATGTCCTTGTTGGTGGCCTCCACCATCTGCATGAGAGGTAGAAGGCTAGCATCACTCAGCCTGCAAAGCACGATGAAATTAGTACATAGCGCAAATATCGTACAAAGACATGCCATAGTTTATACACAAACCTATCTCTCTAACACGGGTCTAGTCTCCGAGCCCATTGAGGTGTCCATGTATGGACCACCGCTAACTCGGCATCCCTACCCCGTCCTCGGGATGTGCGACACGAAGTCTCGTGCGGTGCTGTGCGTTGATGTGCTAGTCCAACAAGCTAAAAGACCAGTCTAAACTACCAACGTCATGAGCCATATCTACAAATGGATATAATACATATAAGCGATTGATAAAATTTTATTTTAGTTATTTGTGAATTTTCACAACTCAAATGCTATTTTAATCGTCACGTACCATTTTAAATCGGCGTGTCCTATTCCAATCATCACAAACATTTTTAAATCTTCCGATGCCTATTAAGTTTACTAATTACAGGGTTTATACAATTTATAAGCGACTGATAAAATTTTATTTTAGTCATTTTTTAAATTTTTACAACTCAACTATCGTTGTGTGAAGTTTTAATCGCTACACGTAATCTTAAATCGTCGCATCCTATTTTAATCCCCACGAATAGTTTTAAATCTTTCAAGGCTTATTAATAATACTAATTATGGGGTTTCTACAATTTATAAGCAACTAACAAAATTTTATTTTAGTCATTTGTGAATTTTTATAACTCAAATGCTATTTTAATCATCATGTACTATTTTAAATCGGTGTGTCCTATTCTAATCATCATGAATAGTTTTAAATTTTTTGTTGCTTATTTATAATACTAATTAGGGATTTGTACAATTTATAAGTAACTGATAAAATTTTGTTTTGGTCATTTTTGAATTTTTACAACTCAAATGCTATTTAAATAGCTGCATACAGTTTTAGTCACTACGCGTAATTTTAAATCATCACATACTATGTTAAATTAGCGTGCCCTATTCTAATCATCATGAACATTTTTAAATCTTTCGATGCCTACTAAGAATACTAATTGCGGACTTTCTACAATTTATAAGCGACTGACAAAATTAACTGCTTCTTCAAATGTACAATAGAGCGATCTAAACGGTAATACAATTATTATCAACTAAATTACCATTAGTTTCTAAACTAAAAATTCAATGATTTGAATTACTATCCTACCATATTTTAAAAATATTTATACAAAAAATACAGACAACTCACCATCATCGATGCACAGATTCCTCCTCCTCTTTCTCCTCTTCCTCTTCCTCTTCCTCCTCCCCTCCTCTTTCTTTTCTTTCCTCTCCTTCTTCCCTCTCTTTCTCTTCTCCCTTTCTCCCCCTTCTTTTTTCTTTCATGCACTCGGCTGAATGGGGTAGAGCTGGCCGTGCGAGGGTAAATACCCCTCATTGCCCAACTGTTCGATGACAAGTGGCCAAGTCACCCAACTGTTGGGCAATATGAACTACTCACATAACCATTGGGTGACTTGGCCTCTTATCGCCCAACAGTTAAGTGACATGAGGCTAAAAGTGAAAAAAAAATGTAGGTATATTTTTGTAATTCTGAATTAAAAAATAATTATTTAAAAAAATTTGAAATATCACAATGGGCTGGATTGTGGGAAATGGACTGCTAAAGTGCTGATTAAGTTGTTCTTTTGTGCTTTGCCTTCCTCTCAAAAAAAGAAACAGAAAAAAGAGTTACCTTTTCCTTTCTACAAAGTAGAAACACTTGATTTGTGGAGAAGGAAGATTACTATGTGTCACACACATGTTTATAAAACCAGAAAACTGTTACTGTGCATTAATACTCTATACAGTTTGTGACTGCACTCTTGTTGGTAGAAATAATACCTTAACATTTCTTTTAGTTGAGCTATGAAAATCCTCGACTATTTTAGGATCTGTCTCATGCCTCTCTATAGCCTAATCACTCAAAAAGAAAACCTAATACTCTAGACTTAACAAAAGATGTGAAGGATTCTTTGAATAACGAAAACAAAAGCAGGAGTAATAGGAAGGGCAAAAATCAATGCTGATCAACGGGTCCTATAAGGCAATTATTGAAAAAAGTTGGCGGCCTTATAACCGTAGCATTTGATGAACACACCACCTTTGCAACTTGAGAGGAAATGAAAGGTGTCGAATTTGAAGCATGTTTTTGAGCATTCAAAGGATATCCCCTTGTACTAGTTCTAAAATCTAGGTTTTGCACCCGTCTCTGCCATAGCTGGCCCCCTTGACACCCGTTTAGTCGAATGTTTTGCTCGTTTCGGTTTCAGCTTCTGACTTTTAGTTTCTAATTTACTATTCCTTAATTTTGTTTTTTTTGGCCTTTTTCTCATATTCGTTTGCATTGTATGTAATATGCTAACATGTTTTTCTATTTTTAAAATTTTAAATTTAATTATGCAAAAAAAGCCACCAGCAGCTACAGTACAAAATAAACCAACTACAGTGCAAAATAAGCCATAAACCACAAAAAAGCCCAAATAAGCAACCCTATCAATGCTTCTTAGATACGATCCAAATACTAGAATTGCTTTTTCTTTGTCTTGTATACCGGTTACATGAACCCTAGTATGAGGTGATGCACGATAGATTGATATGATATTTGGTTGGTATAAGATGTACTGTGTCATACTCGTACCACAACTAATATTTTATAAATTGCATATTGGTATTGGGGACCACAACTAATCACCACTAACTATTAAATATTAATACTAGCTACCACTTGAACAATCACTATTGAGCCCTAATTGTTTTTAATCAACAACAACCACACTAATCACTACTTAAAACCAACACTAATAACCACAAATTGTCGCTAACCAATAGTTAGTCCAACCAACGCCACTGTTAGGTATGTTGTTTGTTCTTTTTTCTGATATTTGATAATGCATGTGACCGCTTGTGTTCGCTAAATCTTTAAGATATATATTTTTCTTATAGAACTAAGGCTTAATGGATGAAAGAAAAACATCCAAGTAGATTGGATGTGGCACCGTTTTCTTACAGAATTCTACGAGAACCATATGTTTCAAACAAAAATAATTCCAAAACACAGTTGCTTCTCTCCAGTGGTAGACCCAGAAATGAAGTAAGGGGGTAAACTTACAACAGAATAGAAACATCACTAGATTGCAACTAAACTACATTATAACAAAAGTACATAAACACTAATACAACAACTGATATTATAGTAAAATAGTCTAGTGACATATGAAAAAAGTATTTTGGCTATTGGAATGATTTGAATCTAAGATATTGTTACTTTCTTCACTTATTTTTTTCTTGATATTTTCACTAATGAGCATATCTGTCATAAAAGGTTTGGTAAATTAGTGAATTAATAGGGCATAACTTTTTACAGATTTTGGAACATACTAAATTTACGGAAATATTGTAAGTTTCTTCCTGGAAACCAAAGCATAAACAAGTTGATTTAACATTTAATTATCTTGAACAACTTGTTTAGCTAATGTACTAAAAGCCAATAGTTCTCCAAAGCATACGTATGAATCCACAAACCTTAAACCCATGCTTTCTCACTAACATTCGCTATGATCACAAAGCATTTAATTATGAAAGTGTATAAAGATCATTTAGAACTTTCGCACATACTTTGTATAATGTTTTTTGGCTGTTGCCCCCATGACAAGCAGAGCAATATGATGCTCAAAAATGAGCTCCACTAATCCTTTTGCAACATTATCTGATTCAACCACCAACTTTTCAGCTTGTACCTATGAGATATATAGTACATACCACATCATGCATTAGCCAGCATGATATTCTGTAACATAAACCATGCATTTATATAAATCATAGAATGGAATGACATGATATGAATGCACTTTTTTGCTCAACACTGTTACCCTCAATTACTAAACTTTTCTTGGAGACATCTTTCGAATAATACCTCTCCATCTGCCAACAATCGTATCAAATAGCAATACACAATTCTAATTATGACAAAATGACTACAAGTTGAAAGATGTGTTAAATGACTATGTTCAAAATATAATCAAAGAAAAGTTTTACTTAACGATATAGTGGTGACTGAAACTTAAAATTGACCAAGAAGTGAAGGTCACAGGTTCTAGGAACAGGACCAGGCTTGAATTCCCAATGTTTATCAAATGACCAAAAGTCCATTTTCAGATGCTATAGTCTGCAACAAAGCAATACTAGTCAGAAGCAAAACAATGCAACTACTCAATCATGTTAAAAATAGACAAAGTACACAGCTCAGCATCCTTTATGCATGTGCTTGTTGTTTCTAGCTTATGGCTTGGCCAACTAGTACCAAGCTAAGCAAGGAACAAGTTGAGTGACCCTATACCCAATAACCACATGGGCACTTATTTGTCAAGTCCCAGTGTCCCACTGTTGAAGTCCATGCTAGATGAAATGTGACCTAAAGAATTACAGAACTGTAAAATACAGCTAAAGAAGACAAAATGAATTGAGACCCAATGCTACTTTGCAAGTTGAATGCTTCCACATATACTTCTTAGATTTACAAATTTCTTTCAACTATTCCAATGCATTCAGGAGCTAAAGAGCTAAGGCCGAACAATATCCTAGAATGGACTAAACCAATTGCTACATTTGTTGTGAAACAATAACCACAACTACATTTGAAGCAATCATCCATAGACTAGAAATGTATACAAAAAAGCATCCTTGTTAACAAAAATAATTGTGTTCATCTTAAGACTTAAGAGATATGCACCAACATTCAGTATTTAGAATAGGAGCATGAGTAAGAACATTCAGTGCCAACTAATCTCACATTTCGAAGTTAGAATTGGAGCATGAGCTTGCCGGCGCCCGTAGAGGGCAGAGGTGCAGAGGACCGAGGTGGTGAGGACAGAGTTGCAGAGGCTAGAGGGATGAAGCTATGGAGGACCGAGGTGGTGAGGGTGGAGCCGGCGGCCCACCGTGGTCAAGACTGGAGCATGGGCGGATTGGTGGAGCACTGGAGGCAGAGGGCAGAGGATGTTGCCGGAGGCATAGGCCACAACTGTGAGCTAGGGTTGGGACTTGGGAGAATGTGATTGGAGGAAGGAGACACAAGGGGGTCGAGGGGCTATTGGCGCTGGACTCTCTCAGCATTTGGCTAGACTACTGAGGGGGCTAAGAGAGGGGTTTTACATGGCATTGGGCTTGTGAACAGTAAAATCTCGTGAAAATTAATGGGCTAGGACCTAGGCTATAGCACCCTAGCCTGAGCCCTAGGTTCGCCTATGCTTCTCTTGAAAAAACCGCTATAGTGACCACTTGTCATCATCAATCACAAATCATCCAAACAATCACCACCTTCTGAACTAGCACTACACGACTAATCGAGACTTGTATGGACTCGGAGATTCTCTCATCCACCAAACATAAGAAATAACCGGCCTTGATTGAGATTGCATGCATGGAGTTCACTGTAGTTGCCAAACCAAATCAAACATACGTTGTAGTTGCCTAACAAGCATGTTGCTCGTGTAGTGCGTCTTCCATGTTTTAATTGCATGTGGGTGAATCAATGAGGTGATATATCAAACGTGTCAACCCGAGCACCGAATCTTTCTAATAGCTAGCAAACTAGAAAAGCTGTGCACCTGTAACAATTACAACTTGATTATACCATGGTTGTCAAAATGTGTAACCTCTTTATGATATATTGATGTGGCCAAGAGTGTGAATGCTACATTGATTTATGCTTCATCCATGCAATCTGATGTTACAAGGCTTAGTAGTACCGAATTGTGCAAGAAGAAAGAAGCAATTGGTTATGGGAGAGAGAAGAATATCCTAGTTCGTGCGGATGCTTATGTGATTCCTCCTTTGCGCAATGCAAACAAGACAACAATACATGGAATTAGAGGTGTGGATGGAGAAGAAAGAAAGCCAGTTTAGCTAAAGAGGAAGGCACAAGATCAATCAAGTTCTCGTGATTGCAGTTCTGTCCACAATGTTCATGAAGTTTTCAACACCAATTCTGATGTTTATAATTCACACAAAATACATATTTGGAAATCTAATGAAGTCTAGTTTCCAACGAATCAAACGACGCCTGATTGGAGCTTCCTACACAAAGTTATGGCAACTGCATTGGATGTTGCACGAGCTGTCCGGAGAGACGCGCGAGACTTGCCAAACATAAAGAGTCTGAGTATTACAATGCAAGTAAGGGTAAAATATGACTATACCATAGCTTTCCAAAGGTTGAGAACGATTCCTTTTCAGGTTCCAAACGGATTTGAAAGCCCCTTGAACAAGAAAAGAAAACATATAAAGATTTGAAATCAATTCAGATTTGGTTCGGGTCAGACAGAAAGTCCAACAATAAAATGCCCGTAACTTTAACAAACGGAGTCCGATTTAGGTATTCTTGGACTCGTTTGAAAGCTAATTCGATGTCCCATACAATGGATAAGGTGCCAGTCTCAGAATCCTCATGATCACATCG
This sequence comes from Dendrocalamus latiflorus, assembly GCA_017311315.1. NCBI lineage: Eukaryota > Viridiplantae > Streptophyta > Magnoliopsida > Poales > Poaceae > Dendrocalamus > Dendrocalamus latiflorus. The sequence continues at coordinate 20,139,668 of CM029650.1, read as the reverse complement.
CAACTTAAGAAGGAATCCGATGGCAGTTATTTAGCTATTTCCTTTTTAGTTCGTATTAGAATTTGTTTCGGCCTTAGGCCAGGTTATGCGTGAGTTTTAGTTAAGGACGTGCATTGTGCACCTATATAAGACCAGGATTTAGCCCTATTGTAACTTAGGATATGATATGATAAGTTCTTTACTTGTGAAATAAAGGAGAAAATCGCCATGATGGTTGTTGGCGGCCAGATTGCATGATTGCAAGGTTTTCTCGTTTGAAGTTTGTTGAGTTGATGCAAGGCAAGAATAGGAAATTCTTGATATTACCCATCGAATCTACAAGGCTCATCTCTTCTAATTCGTGTCTTCTTGCTGAATTCACAGTTTGGGGACTTCGGTGGATTTCTTCTAGTGTGCGCCTTGCATACTAGTGCAAATTGCCCTTATCATGATTGTTGGCTGTGTCAAGACAAGGAGAAAACTCTATCTGCAAGAACCAGAGGAGAAGGAACATCGCTGAACGTACTGGGAAAGATCGGGTCATCCCTACACATCAACTAATCCTTAGTTGGTCTGTATCATACATGCCAGCCACGATGCAATTAACGTCTGATGGTACACTCCATGTGTTACTCATGGGAATTTTTCTTTGTTAGACTATGTGTCTAGGTCTAGAATATTTGTGATGATAAATAATTGATAATATTATTTGTTGAAGTTTTTGAGACGTGTGGCATGTGTAGACTCATATCGGTCATGTTAGAAAGAAGTTGTGCCAGCAAAAGGTATTGCTTTGGTCTTTGTATGTGTAAGGTAACTCGGAAACGATCGTGGTCTATAGCAAGGACCAGAAGATGACTTGATGCAAAGTCATGGTGTAGAGAGTCAAGGATGCTAGAGGAGACGGTCGTGCTCGAGTTGGGGTGCGTAGAGATCAAAGATGGATGATGTATATTAAAGCTATGGAGATATGGTATGAAGGTTACAGCTCGTGACAAAAGTTAAAGAAACTATCTTACGTAAGGATTTCGAATCTTTTGTTAGTTGAAATTGGATAACAACAGACCTAGACTAAAAAAGCCATTGTCTGTTCAGAACATCACCTTTGTCTAGAGCTTTTAATCGACTTGGTAAGGAGCATACATCGTCATAATGGTATTTACCGGACAATCTTGACGCCCCATCTCACGTACCATCATCAGACTGAGGGATAACCCGATGACAGCAAACAATCTTCGTCTCCTCACTCTCGAGAGAAATAAAAGAGAATCCATCTGTCCGTTGATGAAAAATTCTATTGTATCACCGTTGCACAGCCCAGGATATGTAACAAGCCAACCAACGTTTGACACGTGGCATAATATGCACTGTAGCGCACTGTAGCAGACGCGTTTTTTGTTGTGTCTCGCATGCTACAGTATTGCTACAGTGCGCGCTACAGTGGTATGTGCCCACGTGTCAGACGCTGGTTGGCTTGTTATATATCCTGGGCTGTGCAACGGTGATACTAATAGAATTTTTCATCCGTTGATCCATCTAATCTTTTCCGCAGTTGCGCATGCCATGATGTCGTCATGCAGCCTAGACGTGACAATCACCACAGGGAAGGCCTTGATCTTTTATCCGCTCATTTCGGTTCAAGTTTTTGCTTTTAATTCACTAATTTTTAATTTTATTTTTTATGATCTTTTAGTATTTTTTGGTTTTTTTATTTTTTTTCATATTCGTTTGTATTGTCCGTGATAGGATATTCTATTTTTATATTTTTATATTTTTAAAAATTAATTACGCTAAAAATCACTAATAGTTACAGTGTAAAATAAACTAATTACAGTGGAAAAGCCATAAAATGGCTATGATTAATAATTTTTCTCTATCTTTTAATACAGTAGCAGATAGTAAAGATGTTGATACAGATAATATAAACCAGACATGTACAGTTTTAGATTTAAAAAATTATTTAAAGAATCTGTTTTCGACTTTTCGAAGCCAAAGTCCAAAATAATGGGGCAAAGCCAAAGGCCCTGCGGCCAGTTTACACCAATGGGGCGAATACACGCACGTCACTGACAGCTGACCTCACACACGGGCCCCCGCATGAATGGACCCCGAGAACCAGTGGCGCACACCCGCCACGCGCTCCTTTTGACTTCTCCTTGCTTCACGCACGGCACGACAGAAGAAACACGCACGCAGAAAACAAAAGAAAGCCTCCTAATCAAACCGCGAGCCCAGCCGCGTCGCACTCCAAACCTTACCTCCCACGCTCACCTCCGCGCGGGCCCCGAGGTGCACCGGGCCCGCACGTCAGTGAGGTGGTGCTGATTAGCAAGGTGGGAAGCGCCCGGATCTTAATCAAATCCAATGGAATTTTGACGTCCGCAAGGACGAGCATACAAAGTCTTAATAATTTTCTACTCCTTTCCGCTTCCTCCTCCTCTTCTCCTCCACGGAGACGAGGCCTCGCTCGCTCGCGGCGGAATCATAGATCAGCCTCTTCGCGAGGCCGCGCGCGGGAACCCTACCTAGTCTGTGCGCCACCTCGGCGCTGAGGCGTGCGGCACCCGTCGGGTGCTTCCCCTCCGGGGTTTCGAGCTCCGGATCGCCGGATTCGAGCGCGGGTCCAGCTGCTCTCCTGCGTGATTCGCTTGGATCGAGGCGGTTCTGAGGCGGGGAGGCAGCGGAGTCGCGTTCTTGGCCGGTTCCCAGGGCGTTGGTGGAGCTCGTGGGTGGTGAAATTCCGCGCGGTTGGCCCGGTCGGAGTGCGTGGAGTGGTGGTGGTGGTTGAGGGTAGCTACCGTATTGCGGCTGTTTGTGGCGGCCTAGGCGCGCGGGAGCTCGGTGCTGGTTAATCTGCGCTTCCTTTTGGGGTGTGAGCTTGCCCATCTTTGACCTGTTTGGTGTTGTTTCCTGCTTGATTTCAGTGGATTTCGAGAGGAAATACTGGGCTTACTGCTATCTCTTGCTCAATCCCATTCGATTTTAGGCGGTGGAGTTGCAATCTCTGGTAGATTTGCGCTCTGTATGGTAAAAATTGCAGTATTTGGTATGCTCTGCGGATGTTTGCTCTCGCTCGAGTCCGGCGGATCTTGACTGGTTCTGCACAACCGGGAGTCTGCAGTGAGTAGAAGTGCGGTTTTGGACTGGATTCTTGGGGTCTCCCATTGCCTGCAAGGATGGTGCCATCTGGGCAGCCGAACCCGATGGGGTCCGGGCAGCCTGTTGGCGCTTCACTCCTCCGGACAAACTCCAGCCTTCTTGGTGGTGGCCAGCCGGGAATGGGGATGGGCGGCGGAGGCAGCGTGATTCCGTCTCAGTCCCCATTCTCATCCCTTGTCTCGCCTCGGACACAGTTTGGTGGTAATGGTCTACTAGCGGGCGCCTCCAATGTTGCGTCCCTGCTGAGCCGGCCGTCCTTTGGGAATGGGGGGCCTGGGCCGAGTCCAGGGGCAATGCCGGGTGGTGGCCTTCCAGTGAGTACTCTCCATCAGAGAGTGGGGCTTGATGCTGTTGGTGATTTGGTTGGCTCAGGAGGGTCAGATCCCCTTTCTTTCCCTTCCTCCTCCCAGGGCAGTTTGGGTAATCAGCTCGGTACTGATAACCTGCAGCAGCAGCAGCAGCTGGATGCGCCACAAGATTCACGACAACAACTACCAATATCCTACAATCAGCAGCATTTGCTACCACAAACTCCGCAGCAGCCACAGCCTACTGTGAAGTTGGAGAATGGAGGTGCCTTGGGTGGGGTCAAGTTGGAGCAGCAGATGGGACAGCCTGATCAGAATAGTCCAGCGCAGATGCTGCGCAATTCTAGTGGTGTGAAGCTTGAACCACAGCAGTTGCAAGCATTGAGGAGCTTGGGTGCAGTAAAGATGGAGCTCCAGAGCTCAGACCCATTGGTGTTCCTGCAGCAGCAGCAGCAGCAACAACAACAACAACAACATTTGTTGCAGCTGACTAAGCAGAACTCTCAGGCTGCAGCAGTTGCGCAGTTGAGCCTCTTGCAGCAGCAGCAGCGGTTCTTGCATCTGCAGCAGCAGCAGCAACATCAACAGCACCAGCAGATTCTGAAGAACTTGCCTTTGCAGAGAAACCAATTGCAGCAACAGCAGCAGCAACAACAACAGCAACAGCAGCATCAGCAGTTGATTCGTCAACAAAGTCTAAATATGAGAACTCCTGGTAAATCAACTCCTTATGAACCAGGAACCTGCGCAAAGAGATTGACCCATTACATGTATCACCAGCAGAACAGACCACAGGTAAGCGCTCAACATTTGTTGCAAACAGAGAATGCCGTCCTTGCAACCTAGGGGGATACTTATTATTCAATATATGGTACAGGATAATAATATTGAGTACTGGAGAAACTTTGTCAATGAATATTTTGCTCCAAGTGCGAAGAAGAGGTGGTGTGTTTCTCTCTATGGAAGTGGTCGTCAAACTACTGGAGTTTTCCCTCAGGTTTTAGTTTCCTCTCTGTCAATAAATATAGGCTGATGATTCATTTTCCATGTTGTAAGTGCTTGTTATGATTGCTATAGCAAGCATATGGTCTGTTGTTTAATTCGTAGATATTTGGTGTCAACTATCATTGTAGGATGTTTGGCATTGTGAGATATGCAATCAAAAGCCAGGAAGAGGCTTTGGTCGGTATAACTGTGATTTAAATGTTTTGTCATAAATATGTTTTCCCGTGTGATTATACGTTTATACATCACTAATCTTTGATTGTGCACCGCCACCTTTATAGAAACTACGGTTGAAGTTTTGCCAAGGTTGTGCCAGATCAAATATGCCAGTGGTACATTGGAGGAACTTTTGTATGTTGACATGCCGCGGGAGTCGCAGAATTCATCTGGACAGATTGTTTTGGACTATACCAAAGCAATCCAGGAGAGTGTCTTTGAGCAATTGCGTGTGGTGCGTGAGGGACATTTAAGGATTGTTTTCAACCAAGACCTCAAGGTAATCTGATCTTTTTTTTTGATGCTGTGTTCTTTTTATTAAAATAGTAGTTTTTTTATTAAAATAGCAGTTTGCTTACATTTTTCTTGAAAGTTTTAGCCCCGTTGACTACATTGTTGTATGCATTGTACTATCTGGTTTAGATTGCATCATGGGAGTTCTGTGCCAGGCGTCATGAAGAACTTATTCCTCGGAGATCAATCATACCACAGGTAGCATTCCTCCTTGGTTTGTAATCATAATGTAACTCAGGATGGCCTGTTGTGTTGTGAATTTTGATCATGAAGGACTTAATTTGATCCACCTGGCCCTTTCATCCAGGTCAGTCAACTTGGTGCCGTTGTGCAAAAGTACCAGTCCACAGTTCAAAACTCAACGGGTCTCTCAAATCAGGACATGCAGAACAATTGTAACTCGTAAGTAGATTGCTTTTTTTATGCTTTAATGCTTTGAATTTCAGTTCTTTGTTGTATTCTATTTTTTTGTTGAGATTTTGTTTTTGAATTGCTTATCCAATCCATTCATGATGCTATTCCTTTCCATGCTTATCTGCATCACTTCGTTTGGTGAATCGTTGAAAATTTTGTCCATATTCCATGTAAAGAATAGTGTTATTTGCAGTGCCTGTACCTCTGCATCAACGTTCAACGCTAGTTGCAACTTCATAGTAGATAGGAGTACCATTTATTTGCTATTTGCTATTTTTTATGAGAAGCTGGATTCCCTGATTTGGATTTTATTTATTATGTCATCCTCATCGCAATTGAGGAAATAGCAGTGCTTTTGTGGTATTTAGTCAATTGTGCCTTTGTTGTACTATCACTTAGAGTTATGTACTTGGGCCATGCCTTCTACGTGATATGGCCCCCTATGTTTTTGGATCTAAATTCTTGACACAAACAAATAACTAAAATAAATATATAGAACATTTGAAATTAAATTAAAAAAATGTAAGAAATGTTATGTTACCCCAAGCTTTCATTTGAAATTTGTGCTGTGAGGTTTTCTGCTGTTTCTATGTGCACAAAATGGAGGATTTGCAGGGGCTTTGTTGGCTAAAACCTGCATAACTATGATGATGTGCCTTGTGTGCTTCTGGAGGCTGCTTGGAAATACGTACTCTAGCATGTTTGCCATTTTCAGTGACTAACCCAAGAAAGGAATAGCCACATACCACAATCTCAAATTCTGCAATGAACAAGTAAACCTATTTCTAATTTGCCCTACGGTTTGGCGACGAACTTTGTTTAGCATAGACTTGTACAAGGTCTTGAGCACCCCTTTTTTCTATGGTGTTGTGAGCTACCTACATTAAATTAAATTGCAATTAGCTTAGCTAACTTTCTTATGATGCAAGTAGTCCCTCGGGTATGCATCACCCTACAGTTTCACTTTCCTCTCTAGCTTGATGTTCCTGGTGACTTGCTGTTGCATTTTCTGAACTCTTATGACCAAGGTTCCAAAACCCGGAACCAGGAGAAATCCTGGCCGGCGGCCGATAACGGCAACCGGCCGGTTACCGGAAAAACCGGTCACAATTTGAAAATCAAAAGTTGAATTTTGGGATGTTTTGAAACCGGTAACCGGGAAAACTGGCCGGTAACCGGAAAAACCGGCCAAAATTCGAAAATCAAAAATTGATACCGGACGGTTTTTTCAGTTGTCTCCACCGGTAGAAATGGTAACTGGCCGCCGGCCGGTAATCGCCGGGATTTTGAACCCTGCATATGACATCCTTATGCTGCTGCTCAGAGTTCATTTGCTACACTAAAAAGTGTAGTGAGCAAACAAATAATAGCCTGATAAAAATGTTGCAAATATGTCTTCCATAGGCATGCCTGCTACTCATGAACTTTTTTGGGTATATTTCGGGGCAACTGTTGCTGATTGACTTCAGAATCATACTGGTTGATCCAATGTGGTTGGACATGGAGATACCGGTTGATATATGTTGGGTTTGGTCATAGAAGTAGTATGCATGAGAAAAATGTAATTACCAAGGAATTAATTAGTACAAAGGAGAAGATATTATTTGTAGCATGTATTGAATATTCCAAGTTGGACATCAAAGAACCTGGGTATTTTTAAACCATGTGCTATTGTTGCTAAAAATGAAGGGTGGTTTTTGAGGTGTCAAATATGCTGTATTCTATTGTTGTCCAGTTAGCCCTATGGAATATTTGCTTATACCAGCCGAGTGCCCTTGCATTGCAACTGATCTCAAATAAACAATTGTACAATGCTACTAGTTATAAACTTTAAAAAGCAAAATGACGCGATATTCCTATATAATGCATATTATATTGTATTGAAATTTTGTGGCAGTGTTTTGCGTGTGGTTGTATTTTCCTCCTTTTCTGTATCTGGGCTTGTGAAGCAAGGAAGGGATCATGTGAGGGGATCACATGTGGGTAGACTGACAACTAGGCCCCACTTGACGGCACGCAGAGGTTGGGAGGGGAACAGACCACCATCACCACCAACTCCTTTTAAAGTAGTAATAAAGTAGTAAAATGTTAAGTAGACCCCTTGTAACATGTGTCACGTGCTAGCTGTACCACCCTAAGCAGGGAGGTGGCATGTCTGGCACATTTATGTTGTGGTGGGTTTAGTCCCACGATGGAAGTTAAAGGGTGTAGTAGTAGCATATAGTGCTTGATAGTCCAAAGCTAGCAACTCCAGGTTAACCTTTTTGGGCAAAATGAGGACAAAAACACAAGTGAGTTGCTGCACGTGTATAGGCCTGTTATGTGTCAGGGCTGGGCTTTAGGATCCCAGGACATTACACTTGCAATGTGATATCCAATGATCTTGTAAGTTCCTGCCATGAAGATCACAAATTTAGCTGGCACCATGAGGTCCCTGTAGTTTGTCTGGTCTAGGAATGGCTGAATATCTTTACTACTTTAAGATAATGAGTTGGTGGTGGTGATTGTGGCTCTTCTTTGGAGGATCTTTTGTGGATGGGATTATCTACACATGTGAATTAATGTGACTTGTGGTATGATTCACTATGGCTTGTTGATCGGATGTGAATTTAGTATGCTATTTAGGGATACTTATTTGTGCACGTGAATATGTTGGCGGGCACTATGTTAGCTAATTGGTAATTATTGGAGAATGATGGATTACATATGGTTGCTTTAGCAATTTTATGTTTGTATAGTGCAAAGCATGGGCAACTAGTAGTCAGGGAAACGTTATTTTGTTTTCTGGACTTTAGAACTTGTCGTATCATTTATTTGAGATCCGTTACAACACATGGGCGCTTGGCTAGTTAATAATAAACATATATTGCTATTGTGATCTAGCAAGACGGGGAGACAACTAAGACTTTATTTTGCTCCCTGATATAATGAACATGCTTTTGTTTCCATCATCATGATTTCTATTTGTAAATGACATGTGTTTGTTACTGTGTGTTTTAATTCCTTAACTTCAGTTCTACCATTTATTCCTTCCTATAAATTGTTCTAATATGCCAAAATGCTAAACCAGGTTTGTTGCATGTGCTCGCCAATTAGCTAAAGCATTAGAGGTTCCTTTGGTAAATGATTTAGGATACACGAAAAGATATGTCCGCTGCCTTCAGGTACACATTATTTCATGTCTTCTTATATGCGTCTCTTGTCATTTGAAGCTTTAATTAAATCAAGATTATGACCTATTATCTTGCATTTTGTGTTCATGTGACTCCCTGATCAATTATTTGTTTTGTCTCAAAAATTGATTATCAGATTGCGGAGGTAGTCAATTGTATGAAAGATTTGATCGATTACAGCAGGCAGACTGGATCTGGTCCAATAGGTACAGCATTACCTTATATCTCCCCCTATTTTGGCCTAATCTATTCTTGCCTTGTAATACCTTTTTGTTTCAATAATGGAGTAAGTCATGTCACCCATTCTCAATGTAAATACTTTGCAACCTGCTAATACAAGGTTGGCCTTTTCATTTCCTAAGGTTTTACTCCCTGCATTGACCAATATAAGGCATATGGTTTTTGAAGCTTTGTTGATAAATGTAGGGCATGCATATAAATTTAATGTTGCTTTTCCCACCATATCCCCATTTTATTTTTCTTTCTCATATGCATTTATTTATTACCACCCACACAAAGTATGCATTTATTTATTATGAACAGGGTAATCTGTATCAGTCTGAAAAAATTACCGGTGGGCAATGAGATATCTGGTAACCGGCGGTTACCAGATATTTTGGTGAAGTTTCGCCCGAAATATTCAAATCAGATTTTGAATTTTAAAATTCAAGATTAAGGATAAAAGTAACCTCAACCATGCTATAATCATGAGCGCAACTAGCCTAGTGGCAAGAGCTCACATGCACGTGCAAGACGTCTTGGGTTCGACTCCCCACCTCGCAGGTTGCTATTTTTCTGTCTTTGAATCTGTGGGACCCACATGTCAAGAGGTAGAGTTAGGAAAAAAGTGGAGGCAGAGCCGGTATTTGATCCCTGGACCGAGGCAGGGAAAACATTTCCGGGAATTTCTTTTAAACCCCCCCTCCCTCCCCCGGGGGGGGGCGGGGGGGGGGGGTTACTGAAATTCAGAAATTTCGGAAATTTTTGAAAAAAAACGTTTCAAATTTTTAAATTTTAAATCTGATTTTTTTAGTAGAAATGAAAAAAAACTCAAGATCGAGTGCTCACCAACCACCATTGTTAACACTAGGCTAGCTAGGTACTTCTTGTTAAGGGTATTAGAGATAAGGTATTAGAGATAGAATAGGACTCTTATTTGTTTCCTTATATCTCTTGTACTCTCCTATATATATGGCCCTTTGGGTCTCATATCAATACACACAATATTCATAACATGGTATCAGAGCTTAGGTTGAAACCCTAACCTCGATCTACATTGATCTACTTCCGCTGCTGCTGCCCCCGGGAGGATATTGATCTCCTCTCCCGGGGGCGGCCATCTTGATGGGCTGCTCGCCATCTTCGCTGCCGCCGCGCCATCGCTCGAGGTCGCCGAGCCATCACCCATCCGAGGCCGCCACCGGATCTCGGCGGGTTGTCGCTGGGCCGCTCGTCTCTTCTTGGTCGCCGTCGCGCGGATCCTCAACCTCCGGCCTCTCCGCTGCCGGATCCGGTCGTCTTCGCTGCCGCCGGCGCCCTCGTCGACGTCGTCCCTGCCGCCGTCGCCCGTTGCAGCTCCTGCGCCGTCTCTGCGTCGCGGATCTCTTCGGCAGCCGCTGTCCGCCCGTCGCGGCTTCCCTTGGCCGCCGTCTGCCCGTCGCACCGTCACGATCCCTGCAGGCGTCTTCATCCTCGTCGACTCCGCCGCCTGGTGCCTCGTCAGATCCGTTCGGATCTCGGGACCCGCTCGCCGCCGCCCGAAGCCTGCAGGGGGTCGCGCGTCTCGTCTGCGCCCGCCTCGTCCACCGCCTCCATCGCCTGGGGCCTGACTCGTCGGATACGCCGCCTCCTCCAGCGGCCCGTCGCTCCGCCTCCTCCAGCGGCCCGTCTCTCGGTCGCGGGATACGTCGATCCGCCGCCGTCGACTCCGCCTTGGGGGCCATCGTCGCCGCCCTTAGAGGTCGCTCTCCCGTCGCGGCTCGGCCACCGTCGCCTGGGGTTCCTCCGCCTCCACGCCGCCGGCCTCTGCTCCCGGCTTCTCCTCAGATCTGGCGGCCCGCCTCGGCCTCCACCGATGCCGCGCCTCTTCGCCGTCGGCTCTACTGGATCCGGTTTGGATTGGTCGGCGTGCCGAGAGGCTGGAGAGGAGAGAGATCGGGGAGGAGAGATGGCTTTTGAGATGGCTTTTGACGGCGGCTTGACTTTTAACGGCGGCTCGGTTGAGCATTTTACTGTTCGTCTTTTAGTCGGTCTTCGGTTATTTTTCGTGAGTCTTCCGTCGTGTCCATCCAAAATCCGTAGTTTCTGATCTTTCGTTCGTCCAAGCCGTGCGAGTCCACAAATTTATTGTCAGTCATAGAAGTGTAGGAATTTTTCTTTTGCATGGCAGCAGCCGCCGCTTTTATCCTTAGCCGCTGCAGATTGTAGAAGTCTCTATGATGCCGCCGCGTTTCTTTTGCACCGCGCCTCCGTTGCGCTTCTTGTGCATTCGCCGTCGCGCTTCTTTTGCACCGCGCCTCTGTTGCGCTTCTTGTGCATTGCGCCACCACGTTTCTTCTGCACTGCGCCTCCGCTGCGCTTCTTGTGCATTGCGCCGCCGCCGTCTCAGGCTTCGATCTGTGCCGTCATGCTTCTATCTATTCCTCTTCGGCTTGATTTGACAGTTTATTCGACGACTGCAAGCAACGACGACTTTATCACGACTCGGACGTTGGATATTTCTTGTTTTAGTATTAACCCTTTTTCAAATGCAATGCTATTGCATACGCCTTGCATTTGTGGGGGGGTGTTAAGGGTATTAGAGATAAGGTATTAGAGATAGAATAGGACTCTTATTTGTTTCCTTATATCTCTTGTACTCTCCTATATATATGGCCCTTTGGGTCTCATATCAATACACACAATATTCATAACACTTCTTACCTTATATTGGTTAACAAATTTAATTAAACTCTAAATTTTGAACCAAAATTGACCCGTTTTTCCAATTTTTGGACCCCTCCAAAATTACCGAAATTCAGCCGAAATTTTATTCCCTGGACCGATTGCATGCAAGCCGTGAACCTTGCCGCTGGTCTAGTTGCTCTGTTGTGCTTACTTTAAGCCTTTACATGGTTTTTATCCTTTTAAAATTCAAAATAAAATAAATTTTTTGTCCAGTTTAAAATTTTAATGGGACCCACCGGTAAGGCTGGTAACCACTCAATAGATTTCTCCCTGATTATGAGAGGGTACTTGGGTCATTTCTTCTCATAGCTTTCTCAAATTTTCAACCTTGTTAATCTTTGTGCGAAGTCAAAATTCGCCCTATATTAATCAATGGAGGGAGTATTAGTTATTACTATCGATATCCTCATTACAAGTATCTTCAGCTCGCTATCACATCTAGATCACTTTATTTCTGTGCTTTGCAGCCATATTTCTCTGACACTATTTGATCACCTTGAATTAAAGCTTCAGTACCATAATATTTGATATAGAAGCAGTCAAGCAGGATTATTGGAAAAATGTTATAGGCATTTTGCTATCGGTCGTTCCCATCGTAGTTTCTTAAGGCTCTTATCTATTTAGAAGAATTGATAAGAATCTGTGTTGACTTGGCCTTCACATCTTAGTTTCTCAAGGTTATTATCCAAAATAGAAGGGAATAAAGTCTAAAAAATGTTGGTCATGCAGATTCATTTAGTGCTTACAAGTTAAAAGAGTGCATGTGTCCACATGCAATTAGCAAAGGCAATAGCATGCTATATTGTGGTTGTTTCTTTTGACAATTTTTGACATGCACCATCATTATTTGTTTCAGTTAGCTTGCATAACTTCCCTAGGAGGACGCCTTCAGGGATCACTTCCCTTCAACCGCAGCAGCAACCTGAGGAGCAGCAATCTGTTCCACAGAGTTCTAACCAGAGTGGTCAAAACTCTGCTCCTACAACTGGGATGCAAGTTTCTGCTTCTGGCAATGCAGATGCTACATCAAAAAATTCTCTCAATTGTGCACCGGCTACATCTGCACCATCATCTGTTGTTGGGCTCCTCCAAGGCTCAATAAATTCCAGACGAGACCATCCAGCGAGCAGTAGCAATGGTCTGTATAATAGTGTAAACAATGCTCAAGTTGCCAAGGCCACCTCGATGAGCTCCATGCAGTCAAACGCACCCGCATCTTTTCCTTCCCCAGCGCCCTCAGCGTCGAATAGCAGCATGATGCCTGCTCCTCAGCACACAAGTCAGTTGAACTCACCAACTACATTAGCTAACTTACCGCCTATGCAAGCACCTGCAAGTCGACCTCAGGAAGCTGAACCAAATGAGTCCCAAAGCTCAGTCCACAGATTCTTGCAAGAGATGATGATGTCATCGCAGATGAATGATGATGGACCAGTCGTAAGTGATATGAAGAGAGCAAATGCAATTACCCCTGGTCTTAATGGGGTTAGCTCCTTAGTCGGTAACCCCATGGCAAACAACTCGGGAATTAGTGGCCTGGGATTTGGGGCAATGGGCGGTGGCCTTGGTCCATCCGCAACAAGTGGATTGAGGACAGCGATGGGAAATAATGCAATGGTGATGAATGGGAGGATTGGGATGAACCACGGTGCGCATGACCTAACACAGTTGAGCCATCAGCAGCAGCAGCAGCAGCATGACATAGGAAACCAACTACTGGGGGGGCTTAGAGCAGCAAACAGCTTCAATAACCTTCAGTATGACTGGAAGACCTCTCAATAGAATGAGCAGAAGTTAAAAGCTTGCATCTGATGATACAGTTACCCTCACAGGGCTCGTCACTGACAACAGAAAAGTTACATCACCACAATCCCCATCTCCCTGGAAGCCATGGGCTTTCCACTGATGACGCCAAGAAAAGGAAACATCTGCGATGATCGGTACATGGTACAATAACTGTCTCTATGGCTGTATTCTTGTGTATTTCTACTGTGGAATTTGCTATCTGCTTCAGTGATCTTACCAAAAGATGAGAGTTGAGGATTAGAGCCTGCCTGCACTTGCCCACGTAGGCGGGCGTGTTCGGTGGATTTCAAACTGGGGGAAGACCATCCATCTCCCCTCCTTTTTCCGGTTGGATGACATGTATTCCCTCTTCCAAACTGTAGTGTACCATGGCCTCCGGATGTAGCGAAGCATGTGTACTGATTTCCTTCCTTTCTTTCACGGCCGAGTCTCATTGTAGCTTTTGCTGTAACGCTGTATAAGCTATCATTTACCAGTGGAAAGTATCAGGAATGTTTTCTGGCGCGTGACCCTGAGTTTGGAGTTTGGCATATATGGGGTTTGTTCTTTTTGGCTGAAGTTTATGGCTTTTGGCTGAGGTTTTTTGTTTTTGGGCTGTTTGTACAAGAAATTACAAAGTAATAGAAACTCATGCGCTGTTTTTGCTGATATAAATGAAGCTGGTACAGTATGTACTATAATTAACTAATAGACTTTATCTTGAAAAAAAATACTCCGTTTAAAAGCTAATTACTGTAGAAAAACCGAAAAACAGCTTTTAGAAGCTGGAAAGAACATGCTATGCTTTCTCCAGAACCTGAAGTAATACCTAAATGTGCAGGACGGTTGTTTGGGAGTACCATGTTGACCATGCCATCGTTAATGTATTTGGTATTTTGGAGTATTTTTACAGCATAACACCGCACTATTGAAATTCTTATATTCCTTACCCTTCCTCCCCTTTCCATTGTTTGGATTAACGGGGATGGAAGTAGGAACTTGACATTAGTTGAAAGCAGGCTTCCATTAACATCTGACATTTAGCCTTTGTATTATATGCTAAGCTGTGATGGGCAGTGTTCAAGAAGGTGGTCGTCCAGGCGCTGTCTAGTTGATGGCGACATGGCTCCACTGTTTCTTGAGTGGTAGTGGACTGGCTAGATGGTGAGGCGATCAAAGGTGGTGGTAGGTAGGCTCCACGCGGCGGGTGGCTGGCTGTGTTGAGGCGGTGGAGTCGCCCGTCTAGGAGATGTTTTGTCACTTTGCGCTTCACTCTTTGGTGGCTTCCATGTGTAACCATGGACGTGCTCTGGGAGGCGCTTGTGTTCGCCGTGCCATGGTTGATACCTTGGATGATAAGGATGACAGCCATGGCGATGCCCAAGAAGACACCGACTGGGACGAGAGCAACAACATGATCTGCATGGGAGTGACCAGGTCTAGCCAACAAACAATGTAGACATGGCGGACGACGCTGGGGCTACAGTGGATGATGAGGACCACGTGGGTGACGATCTTGACGGACGAGTTTCACGGGGCGACAACCAGATCCAGCTAGGGAGAGGCAACGACGAAGGCAAAATCGTGGCAACAACGTTCGGATGGGAGAGGAGGGAAGTTGTGCGGGCCAGCAAGGAGAGAGTAAGCAGAGAGCTACTTTAGTATTAGATTGGCAGGTGGGCAAGGGGTGGGTTTGTGATTTATTGTTTTGTTCCAAGTTTTTTAGTGTAAAATTTTCAACCTAAGTATGAATTAAAATAGCATAGGGGCTAGAATGAAAAATATTAGAAGCTAAAATGCAAATATTGAAATTAGCATACATTTACATCAAAACTTTATATTAAGGGATGAAGAGCTATCATCATCAAGACATCAACTCTATTTTACATCAATATTGCTTTAGGCAACAATTTTCTTCTTCTTAACATCACACGCGCACACACACATATATATGTATGATTGCTTATTTTTATAAATATTTATGATTGCTTATCTTTGGTCTGTTGTCTTGTTTCTTTAATTCAGTCGCCTAAGCTCTCTAGATGCTAGTCCCCTTCTCACTGTTCGCCTAGCGTATTCTTAAACATTGGTGGTGTGTTCGGAAGAATCTCCAGAGCAGCCGCCAACAAGATTTCCCTTGCTACGGCATGTCGGTTCATCGTATATATACATCACATTTTTTTTCTACTTCTTTCATAGTCAAAAGATTTATATCAATCGTTAACGGTAAATAGAA
This sequence comes from Dendrocalamus latiflorus, assembly GCA_017311315.1. Classification (NCBI taxonomy): domain Eukaryota; kingdom Viridiplantae; phylum Streptophyta; class Magnoliopsida; order Poales; family Poaceae; genus Dendrocalamus; species Dendrocalamus latiflorus. Next base: position 20,124,153 of record CM029650.1, on the reverse strand, counting down.
TTGCAACAACAGGCACGCAGCGTGCTGATACACGTACGCATACAAGTCGAACTACATGGTATAATAGTTAATATACACGTGCATACTGACATGCCCCCAAATTAAAATTAGTCGATTTCGATTTGGCATCTGAATTAACAGTAGTAGTGGCTCAACTGATCGGTCGGTCCGTCATCTGTGTACATATATACATACGTACGTAAAAATATGTATGATTGATTCATGCAGCATGTAGATGTTGTTCTTAATTAATTAGCTGCCGATGTACTTGTCGATGATGGTGGATAGTGTGGTCTTTGGGACGGCACCGATGATGCTTTCCTTCTTCTCGCCGTTCTTAAACATGAGCACGGTGGGGATGCTCCGGATACCGTGGGTGGAGGCGATGTTGGGGCAGTCATCGGTGTTCACCTTGCAGCACTTGATCTTGCCGACGTATTCCTTGGCCAGCTCGTCGATCACCGGCGCGATCATCCGGCACGGCCCGCACCACGGCGCCCAGAACTCCACCAGCACCGGCGACTCGCACGCGATCACCATGCTCTCCCAGTTCTTCTCGTCCGCCACCAGCACTGCACCACCGAATGGATGCAAAGTTAAGCGCTTCCACCTGAAGAAACTAGCAAGAAACCTCACGTACGCACGCATGTACCTTCGTCCACGACGTTCTTGCACTGGCAGACGTAGCGGGACGGCCGCCGCGTCGCGACCAGGCCGGCCGACAGGGCCGGCGACGACGGCGAGACGACGGCGGCGGCGGTCCTCGGCCTGGACGGCGCGTAGTTGCTACTACCGGCGAGGAGCCTGTCCCTTCTGCCGAGGGAGGCCTGGGGGGAATGCAGAGCCCAGGCTCTGAAGCACGTCTCCAAGGCCATTACTGGTCACACGCACAGAGCTCGAGAGAGCGCAGCTGGTTCGTGTGCCAATATCCAGGAGGGGCAAAATGTGAATGGTGTAGTGTACGAGGGAGGAGGATAGGGTTTGCTTGCCTCTTCCATTGGATGATTGGGAGCAGCTTGAGGTGCTCAGGGCTCCTGCTTTGCTTGTGGATGAGATGGTTTCCCCCCCTTGGGGTCGCCTGATCTTTTCTGTTTTGTGTGTTCGTTGAAGCCAGCAAGGTTTTAAGGGTGTGTTTGGTTGAGCTGTGGCTTCTGAAAAAGCTGCTGTGAGCTGTGGGCTATGGAAAAGTTGCTGTAGGTTGTGGGCTGTGGAAAAGTTGTAAGCTGTTTGGTTCAAACAAGTATAAAACTTACCTCCTATCTCTATTTTCCTTGAAACAACTGTGAAACAGCTCTCTATTTTCACCATTTCAAAAAGTAGAAAGCCAAAAGCCAAAAGCAGGGTCCAAGGTGCTTTCAAAACTGTACTACCCAAAAGTAGCTGCTTCTGAAAAAGCAGTTTCTGGTTTCCACCCATTTGGTTGGCTTTTGGCTTTTGGAAGCAAAAGCAACTCCCAAAAGCTCAACCAAAGGCACCCTAAATAGCGGGCGGATATCAGCTTCTCATTATACCTGCTCGTTTCGGCTTGACCTTCTAGCTTCTAGCTTATTTTGCACTATTCATAAATTTCATCTTTTCCTATACTTTTGGCTTTTTTTGAGTTTTTTTACCAGTTCTTTTTTCTCGTATTTGTTTGCATTATACGTGATGGGCTAACATATTTTTCTATTTTTTATTTTTTTTAAATTTAATTATACTAAATAAGCATCTGTAGCCATAAGCCACTAAAAAAGCTCTTTTGAGCAGGGCCGTCACGTACCAAATAACATATTAGGTGATGTATTCTTACATTACATATCGAACGACATTTAGTTAGAAACTCTCGCTAGTTGCTATCGATTCTGATAAAATCTTGCTTTATAGCTATAAAAGCGCTCTCAATTAGCAATTGTTGTATAAAAAATGAAAATATATAAGTGCTCGAAAAGCCACTGCAGTGCTAAATTCGATAGAGGTTGGTTTCACCCGCTGGGGTCACCTGATCTTTTTATTATGTTTTTTCGTGTGTCTGGCTAAGGGATACTTCAAGTAATAATATTTTAAATAGCAGATACTGGGATCAAAATATTTAAATTCCCAGCGTAGGAGGTAACATTTCCATCCCAAAACAAAAATTTTAGAAACTATTGCTACCAATTCCACTAAATTTCTGCTATTATATAGCTATGAAAACACGCTTTTCAACTAGCAACAGTTATATCAAAATTAGAAATATATAAGCCCGAAAGCTGTTGGAATGCCAATTTGGAACCATACACTCGTCACTGCAGGAACATATATATGGGCCTATTTGGCAACGACTGCAGCTTATGGTTTTTGGCTGAAATTTTTGAATTTTGATTGTTTACGGTACAGATTACGGAGAGATAGATACTCACATGCGATTTTGGATGGTACAGATGTTAGGCTTTTAACATGTACATCGTTTAACTTGTAGACACCGTCTTGAGAAAATACTTCGTTTGAAAGTTAGGTACTGTAGCAAAAGCCAAAAGCCATCAGCTTCGGAGGAAAAAAACAGGCCCATAACTTGCTGTGTCCAAGTACTAGCTCCCACAGCATCACCCTTGTAACGGGACTGGACGGCAATTTCGCGTGCAATGGGGGCTACATCTTCAGCCGAAAATGGAAAGTCCAATTTTCAACCCTCAATTTCAAAACTATCTAAAATGCAACCCTCAACTATCAAAACCAGTTCAGTTGACCCCCTCAATCCATTCCAACCTGGTTTTGTCTGATGCGACTTCTTTCACTAGGCAACGGGCTCCACACATCAATGACTAAAAAGAAAAGAAAAAAAATCCAAATGTGCTCTCAACGCCGATGAGCCTCCCGAGAACGAGCAACGGCAGCTAGTTCTTGAGCTTCCTGGTGGCCATCCTTGTCACCTCAATCAGCAGGAAGCACTCGTCGACGATCATCAACTCTAGCAATTGCTCCTTGGCTTGGGTGCTGCCACGCCACTTGCATGTCGGCACACAGTAGATCCAGTGTCACTGCCACCATGACACCTCCACCAATGCGTTGGCTTCCTTGAGCGTCTTCTTCACGTTCACCACCCCTCTCTTTGGTCAGAACTCCTTTCCGGCGACTTCACCTCCCAATCCTAGTCCTCCTCGCCACCGTAAAGGAGTCAAGAACGTGCCATGGCTGCCCGAGCTTTGTCATGATCTCTAAACTCAATATGCCATCCTTGGTGAGCTAATGTCAAAATCATCCATATCATATCGTGTTCCACCACCTCCTACCTTATATTCCAAATTAATTTGAGTTTCTTGCCACAGATGCTCATAATCAAAGTTCTTCCGTGCCATCGAGCTTCTCCTCTGTGGTTCATCTCGATCGGTGAGATTTTGTCTGATTCATTTGTACACGAGCATCCTCTCCTCCCCCATTTTTTGACATGCTCAATTTGGCCTCTCATCCATCATAGCATCATGACCTCCGTTATGCAACCATCATCGTTGACCACGTTTATCGTCGCCCCAGCACATCGCACCTCACCCAAACCACCACCACCACAAGGTTCCTCACGTCTCGAGAATTCTGTTTTGCCCTTCACTCGTGCCTCGCCATCACCCCGTCGCCAGCGCCGTGCCCAACCCACTTCCTCCTATAGTTTTCCCTCACTCTTTGTCTCTTTGTTCAACAAAGTAAGAAGGCAACATGGATGACATATGCGCCTTCTCTCTCTATTGCAATGAAAGAAGAAGAAAATATTGCTGACATATGGATCCTATCTACTACTTTTTATTTCCTCTGGATGATTAGGCTACCATTGGATACCACATAAGCCAAAATCAGTGATGTGGCTGCCAACTTGGCAAAATCCATTTATCAAACCAACCAAAAGGTGAAAAATGAACGGATTTGATAGTTCAAGGGTGAAAAGTGAACGTTTTTTATTGTGAGAATCGAAATTCAGATTCAGGGTATAATTAAAGGTTGAAAATGAACTTGTTTGCTGAAAATTGTTGAAAACATTTTGAATTCTCATCGACACGAGTCCGCGTAGTCACGCAAGGAGTTGTTAGGTTGGCGACCCTGATGAGCTATTTGTCTTTTGAGAAGTTTTACGTATCACTTGTGTCATAACATTGTCAATTGGGAAATGTAACATACAAAATGTAAAATTGTAAAACAATTTGCGAATACAATCTGTAATGCAGCTGTACACGTCCTAATATTCGCCGCTATAAATTGTGATACGGAGGAGAAAATTGTATTTTATACCAGTGTTACTGAAACCAGACTGGACCGCCTGGTCAAAAAAGAAAAAGAAAAAGAAAAGGCAAAACAGAGGACTCCAAATGATTGTTTTCCTTTCGGCACCGTTCATACAGTTGGACGGGAAAAACCAGATAAATATTTCATAGAAGACCGGCAGACCGTCTGACTTTTAAGTGAACCGAACCGTCCTTATTTGTGGTACCATTACCCCGTGTTTTATTGTTCTCTGTTTTATACTGAGGAGTAAACTGGGAAATGAATTACAAGTGATATTCGAACCGATCCCTAATATTAATCCAACCAACATCCCCAACCAAAGCAGACAGCCAAATTTGCCCTGCTATATATATATGCAAACACACTCTTGGGATGAGTTTTTTAATTAATCTTTTTTTATTTCAAGAAAAAGTATGTAAATACGTCAAGTGTTTAAGTTGTCTATTGGTAGAGCGGTAGAGGATAAAACTAATAAAAAATAGATTATTTAAAAAAGTCCTCTTGGCATGGTTTATCTACAGAAAGGCCCCCGGGCTAACTACAAAGTCGGAAGAAGGCCGCACCGTTGGAACGTTGGGTGAGACTTAAAACTATTCAGAGGGCCTCTCTGCATAAACCTTTCATCCGAGCGCCAAAGCCCCAGAAGCACCACCCCTCCGGCGGCGGCGGCCACCATGTCGACCCCCTCCGGCGACCGCGACGCAGCCACCACGTACTACGACGTGTACGGCCCCGACGTACGTGCTTTCTCACCGTCTCTTCTTTCTCTTCTTTTTGGGATTAAATTAGGGTTTCAGGGTGGTAATAAAGGGGGGAATTTATGATCACTTAGAGCTGGGTTAGTTCGTTGTCGGAAAAGATTGCATTTTTTGATTTGCTGCTGGCTTGTTGTTTGAAAAAGATTGTATTTTTTTATTTGCCCAGTGGAGGAAGTGGGACGCAACTGGTGTTTTGGAGCATCATAAGTGTGTTATTCTGGTTGGATTTTTTTTTTCAGTTCAAGCTCTGTTAGGATCGAAATAGGGGGTATGGTATTGCAACATTAGATCCTAATGTGGTTCCCTGTTCGTGGATTTTTTTTGTGATTCATGGTGAAGATGGCAAATTTTGGTGGGTGTTGCTGTTGGGTTAATCTTGTTGCATGTGTGTATTTCTTGAGTGTGTTCGAATACTGTGTTGTTGGGAGTCGGTGTCTGTAGTCATACCTCATATTCGGAAGAGTACTGTAGACGTCATACGCGTCAGTTCACCGTGAAAACGTGCGTTTGAGAGAGTTTGGGCCAACAGTTGCTAGTGGAGGTGGGCTGAACCATACCAATGTGTATGAAGTTTCCAGTTTTGTTTGTGGCAGAGTTTGCTCAAAGAGGTGAAGCGTGGGTACCTACCGATGGCGATATGTTACGAAGACAGCAATGAGATATTGGATTGTTCCATTGATTTGCCTTCAGCTTGGATTTTCACATTAGGAATTTGGAAATGCAAAAACCTGGACTGATTGCTTGTTTGGTAGAGGAGTGGGGTTCCTCTGTTCAAATAGAAGGAATGCACTCCACTTGGAATTGAGGAATGCGATGTGTATTTTGTGATCACAGTTTACCTTCTAAGTTGGCTCTGCAATCAATTTGGCATTGAACTAAATATTTGAATGAAACGTCGACATGACATATGAATGGACTGTTTGGTGAAACAGTGATGTAAATTTCATTCTATTTAAGAACTTTATCAGAAAAATTTATCTAGTTGGACAGTTGGCTATTTGTTCATTGATTGTTGGTGAAGAATAATCTTTGTGCTACTTACTTTACTGGTTCACATTTTTGCTACACAAATCTATCATTTATTTCTTACTGAACTAATTCTCATTCTGTTGCTTCTTGTCTATACTCTGCAGGCTAAACCTGATGTTGTTTTTAAGGAGGCCACTTCAGATTCGACATTAAATTTGCAGGTTTCTCTCATAACCAAAACACAATGGGAGTTGACTTCTGAAAACTTTTCTTGTAATGTGCCATTTGTTTGTAACGCAGGATGTTCAGGGGCTAGTCACTTGGGTTATTGGTGATGGCATGCTGCCTTCTTGGGTGTTTATTAAAGTATATCCTCTTCCCTTTTCCTTAGTTTTCAAGGCGTAGCATTTGGTTCTTAATTGAATTTTTTCTGGCTTCTTCACTGCACTTCAGAGAACAACCTATTCTTCAACTACTTAATTCTATCATGGAAACATGACCTGCATTCTATTAACCATAGTACACATGGGACCCTTGCAAGGAGTATTTCCTGAAACTGAAAAAAAACATTGGTACTTCATACACATGATGTGAATTATATAAGGTGTGGTGATTAACTCTGAACTATGTGCTCATTCTTTGCTCCATTATCCTGAGTACTCTCATCATGAACTTCGAAAAACTTGTCAAATGCTTTTATGTATTTCTTATCTAGAGAGAAGATGTCGATTTGCTGTAAGCACTGATGCTTGGTTTGCATATGCAATGTTGGCTTCTTTTATAGTTTTTTTATATTATTTGATACCTCCCAGAAATTCTACTTCTCTTTAACACCAAACATATGCTTGTCTTTGTTGTTCAGAACAAGCCTCTTATACCAAAAGTTACCCTTCTCTATGTTCCTGGCCTCGATGCAGCTTTGTATATGTCGCAGTCCCACCTCCTTGCTTCTTTGAAAGAATTTTGTGGCAATCCAAAACCTGTTCTAGCTTCAAGGTTTGTGCATTAAACATAAGACTTGTTACTCCCTCCGTTCTTTTTTACCTAGAATCCATGCTGTCAAATTTTTCGCTAATAGATTTAAAGCTATCTAGATTGTCTATATAAAAACTATATTATTAGATTTGTCATTAAAAATATTTTCCTAATATTATAATTTTATCACTATATCTTAGTGTAAAGTTATAAAAAGTAGCAGTCAAAGTCACATCTCAAAGACCATGAAAAGTAAAAATGTCAAGTAAAAAAGAACGGAGGGAGTATTATTATTATCTGTTTTCCAAAGCCTTGTGCATTCTGGAGTACTTTTAGTTAATGCCTTTATTCCTATGATTCACTGTATTCTTTATTGCTAACAACACTGTATTCTTTATTGCTAACATTATGCTTTTCTGGCAGCTGTATATCAGATGAAAGGCATACCATTGATGCACTCCTAACATGCAGAGTAAAGAGAAAGCGTGAACTAAAAGCATCAAACCAATCATATGAATCTGGTGGAGAAGGTATGAGGTCCTGACTCTTGACGATTGTGTTTCTAATGTTGAAGTTGGACTGTTTTCTGCTTGTTGGGCCCATACAATCTGGTTTGGTTTGTCATTGGTAGTAACAACTGAAAAAATTTGAGGTTGGTTATACGATTACCATTCTAATTTGGAAAATCCATTCATTTAATCCTTTCCATCCGTTCTGGTGTCATTTACATACAAGGCTGTCATTCCAATTTGAAATAAGAGCAGATTTTCACTGTTACCTACTTGTGCGTTTCTCAGTCATGTACTCATGCTCTGTTTTGCAAATTAACTGTCACATCTCACATGGCATCTAGCATTAGGATGCAATGATTAAGCAGAAGCTTCCACCAGCTCAAGAGTATAGCCAGATATCTTTCATGTTGACAATGCATCGTCTACTTCTCTAAGCTCCCTAAGCTCAAGATGTTCTACTGTTTTCTCTCTTGATGTATATTGGTTCTTCTGTTTATTTGGTGTATATGTACATCACTGAAATTAGAGTAGTTTTAATTTTTTTTCCCATGAGACAATGGACACTGCTGAACCTAGATTAGGATTTTATTTTTTTATATTTCATGCAATTGGTTAACCCTTTTTTGTTTCAGGAAGATTATCAAGTCTGGATGACCTAAAGGATATACCATTTCCTATAAAATATTACATGCTTTCCAAGAAAGACTTAGAAGACAATGGGTACTCATTTAATTTACCAGGTTGGTTTTTGTTGCCTTCTCCCTCCCCTTCCCCTTTTATTTTCTATTTAAATGAATGTTTGTTTATTATTGCCAAATGTCCCAGGTTTTGTCCCCACAGTTTCAGCTCCTCCAGGCTCTTCTCCATATGAAATTCTTGCACTTGATTGTGAGATGGTAATGTGACTACCTGTTTCTTAATTGTTTATTGATGTACATTTTGAGGCACTTGTTTGGGTTTTTTCTTTCAAAAAGTCTAGCATATTAAATTTAACTACTATGATAGTTACATTAATGCCCTGTGACGTCATTTATACTGCATTCTTATTCTAAGATTCCTTAAATCTATTTTGTGATAGTTTTTCAACCTTTTCAGTGTGTGACTGAAGCTGGATTTGAACTTACAAGAGTGACATTAGTTGATATTAAAGGAGAGGTATGGACTTCGCTTTCCTAAGCTTGAATAATTATCCCTAATCTTCACTGGGATCTTCGTTTCCCTTTTGTTGTGAATCAAAGATCTACTCAATAAAATAACGATTTTTTTGTTTATATGCTCTTGTATGATCCATTATTTTCTTCGCACTTTACTGCCCCATGAATTTTGTTTTTTTTTGTCATTTATTCAGGTGGTGCTAGATAAACTAGTTAAGCCTGCTAATCCAATCATTGATTACAATACAAGGTAATATGATGCCTTTACTTTCCTTTCTTGTAGGGCTAGTGTGCAATATGTTCATGTTGTGTCTCTCAGTTAACTTTTCCTTTACGTAGCTATGTTGCAACTTAGGTGTCAAAATACATGATTTTTGAAGATATTGGAATTTGGTACCTTTATTGGAAGCACATATATGTATTATGTGAATATCAACAAAGTGCATGTTGTGGACGCTTTTGTCGGCAAATACTATACACGCCGCAATAAGCAAACTGAATCAGCATCCACAACAGATTCCGGTTGTAAAGCCACATGATTTAGTTACCTAGTTGGTTAAGATTAGAGTCCTAATCCAATAAGGAGTAGAGTTATCCTTTAGGAAGTTATGGCCTCAAGGCCTATATAGATATCTGTAAGCCCTGATTCAAGGGGCAACAAGGAAATTAATAAAGTATCAGAGATTACTTAGAGCCTCTAGCGGAGGGCGAGTTCCCTGATCCCTTGGCACCCAATTTACCACAACATCTTTGGTATCAGATTCGTGATCCTCTGGCCTACTCATGGGCGCCTCTGTTAGTCGCTGGACTCTTGCTCTTGGTGATAGCAAGATCCTTACTCTCATGGAGAGGATGACACTAGGAGATGGGGCAAGTTTTCTTGTTTATTGCTCACACAATGCCATGCCAACCTGAGGGGTTGGGGATACGAATTTATAGGCTGAGAACCACCCAAGCATATGCTAAGATGCTATCCTAGATGCTGTCCTAAAGCGGTCAATATGCTGTCCTAAAAGCAGATGCTGTCCTAAAGTAAAAGCAGATGCTGTCCTAAAAGCAGATGCTGTCCTAAAACAGTCAAAAAACAAAAACTACCACAGCCCCACAAAGACCACAGTACAGGGACTTATTCATCATTCTCCCCCTAAGTCTTGTGCGTCGTCTTGTGGGAGGGTTGAACCATCCTGATCTTGGAGCAGAGCTCAAGGAACTTGATCCTTCCAAGAGGCTTGGTGAGCAGATCCGCAAGCTGATCCGTGGTGTTGATGTAGCTTGCCTTGATGCTTCCTTCATCCAAGCAGCCTCGGATGAAATGGTACTTCACCCGGATGTATTTGCTCCGTTCATGAAAAACGGGGTTCTTTGCCAGGGCTAGAGCGGACTTGCTGTCCACCCTGAGCTCCACTGCTTCAGTGTCCCTGCCGAGGAGATCACCAAGCAGTCGAGCGAGCCAGAGTGCCTGAGTTGAAGCGGTGGAAGCCGCTATGTACTCGGCCTCACAGCTGGACAGGGCCACCACCTGCTGCTTGACTGACTGCCAGTGAACGAGACACTTGCCGAGGAAGAAGAGAATCCCGCTTGTGCTCTTGCTGGTGTCGATGTCGCCCGCGTGGTCGCTGTCGCTGTACCCGACGAAGTGTGCCGCGCCGGGACACCTCGGGTAATGGAGGCCGTGGTCAAGAGTCCCCGCAACGTAGCGGATGATCCTCTTCACAGCCTGCTGATGCTCCGTCGTCGGTCGTTGCATGAACCGACTAACGTAGCCGACGGAGAATGCCAAGTCCGGTCGTGTGTGGGCGAGGTAGCGAAGGCTCCCCACAAGACGCCGGTACTGCGTAGCGTCCACCTCCTCCGTCATGCTGTCGCGGCTCAGCTTCAGCCTCTCCATCGGAGTGAGAGCTGGGTTGCAGTCGGTGAGCCCGGCTAGCTCAACGACGCGCTTGGCGTAGGCGGTCTGTCGAAGCGTGATCCCGGAATCATCCTGGTGCACCTCGATCCCTAAGTAGAAGGAGAGGGGCCCAGGTCACTCATCTGGAAGGTGGCCTTCATCTCTTCCTTGAATGCCGCCACCTCCGCATCCTTGGTGCCGGTGATCACCAAGTCGTCGACGTAGACACCCACCAGCAGGGCATTTTCTCCACTGCCCCGCCGGTAGATGGCCGCCTTGTGCGGACTTTGCTCGAAGCCCATCCCTTTCAGCGTGGAGTCCAACTTGGCGTTCCACGCCCTCGGTGCTTGTCGCAAGCCATAGAGGGCCTTGCGCAGGTGGAGCACCTTGCCCTCCTTGCCGGGGATCGCAAATCCCGGCGGCTGATGCACGTAGACCTCCTCCTTCAAGTCGCCGTTAAGAAATGCCGACTTGACATCCATGTGATGAACACGCCAGCCTTCCTGGGCAGCTAGCGCAAGGAGTCGCACGGACTCCATCCGTGCGACGGGTGCGAAGGCGTCATCGAAGTCGACCCCCTCCTGCTGCACGAAGCCTCGTGCCACCAAGCGAGCCTTGTGCTTGACGATGGCGCCGGCTTCATCCCGCTTCAGCTTGAACACCCACTTAAGGGTGATCGCGCGGTGACCGGCAGGAAGATCCGCCAGCTCCCACGTCCGGTTCCGCTCGACGGCGTCCATCTCCTGCTTCATCGCGACACGCCACGCCGCGTCTCCCTCCGCCTCAGCGAAGGAGCGAGGCTCGCCGTCGTCGCATGCCAAGTGCAGCTCCGCCTCGCAGTCGCGCTGCGCCAGTCCAGGGACGGGCAGCTCGCCGAGGATGTTGTCCATGGTACGATAGCGCAGAGGCTCGTCGTCGTGGTAGGCGTCGACGCGGTCCTCGTCGTGGGACAGCGGAGTAGCGAACTCCACCATGCGCTGCTCGTCGTGGACCGAAACTGTTGGGGCCGATCCCGGTGGTGTGGCTGCCGGTGCAGGAGAGTGGTGAGCCGGTGGTGAAGAGTGGGGCGTAGCCGGTGCCGAAGGTGGTGGAGCACTCGCCGGAGCTGGTGGCGAGCAAGGTGTCGAGGTGGACGAGCTCGGTGAAGACGAGCTGCTAGCTCCCCCGGCTCTCGAAGTGGACGTAGTCGACAACAAAGTCCCTGAGAGTCGAAGTCGAACCGTTGTCCACCGCCTTGTCCCACGTCCAGCCTCGCCCTTCGTCGAACACAGCGTCACGCGAGATGCGGACGCGCTGTGTGACAGGGTCGAGGATGCGGTAGGCCTTCGAGCCCTCCGCGTAGCCGATGAACACTCCCGGAGTGCTCCTGTCGTTGAGCTTGCCGATGTGGCCAAGCTCTTTGGCGAACGCGAGGGAGCCGAAGACCCGCAAGTGGGAGACCGCCGGCTTGCGCCCATGCCAAGCCTCGTACGGCGTCCTGCCGTCGAGTGCCTTGGTAGGCGAGCGGTTGAGGATGTAGACGGCCGTCACCACCGCCTCTCCCCAGAAGACAGCCGGCATCCCCCTCTGCTTGAGGAGGGCCCGAGCCATCCCCACAACCGTCTGGTTGCGCCGCTCGACGACGCCGTTCTGCTGCGGGCTGTACGGCGCGGAGTAGTGGCGCTGAATGCCCTCATCAGCGCAGTACGACGCGAATTCAGCCGCCGTGAATTCACCGCCGTTGTCTGTGCGCAGCATGCGCAGCTTGCGGCCGCACTCCGCCTCCGCAGCAGCCTGCGTGCGCCTGATGGCGTCCGCAGCCTCTCCCTTGCTGCCGAGGACCATCACCCACATGTAGCGGGAGAGGTCGTCGACGAGCAGCAGGAAGTAGCGTCGTCCTCCCGGTGTGGCCGATGTCACCGGGCCACACAAGTCCCCGTGCACGAGCTCGAGCCTCTCCTTGGCTCGGAAACTCGCCTGCTGGGGAAAGGGGAGTCGCCTCTGCTTCGTCATCACGCATACGTCGCAGAACTGCTCCACATGGTCAAGGCACGGCAGGCCTCGCACCATTTCCGTGGCACTGAGCCGCTTCAGGGCCTCGAAGTGAAGGTGCCCAAAGCGCTCGTGCCACTGCCACGCCTCGTCGTCCCGACGAGCTGCGAGACAGAGGGGTTGTGCCACCTGCACGTGAAGAGTGTAGAGTCGATTTGCGCCTCTGGTTACCTTGGCAAGGAGGCGGCGTCGAAGATCCCAAATCCGCAGCACCCCGTGCTCGATCTCGACACGCGAGCCGTTCTCATCCAGCTGTCCCAAGCTGATGATGGAGTTCCGCAGATCGGGAATGTAGTAGACGCCGGTGAGCAGCCGGTGCTCACCAGTCTTGGCGACGAAGACGACAGAGCCGACGCCCTTGATCTCCACGGCGGAGGCGTCGCCGAACTTGACGGTGCCTCGAACGCCTGAGTCGAGCTCGGAGAAGAACTCCCGCCGCCCGGTCATGTGGTGGGTGGCGCCGGTGTCGAGGCACCACCCGTCGGTCTTGTCATTGCCGGAACTGTCGCCGAGGAGGGCGTGTGCTTTTGGCTCGTCAAGGTGGAGGAGAGCCACTGCGGCCGGTGCCGCTGGAGGTAGTTCGATGCTCGCATGAGCAATGAACAGGACCGACTGCTCCTCCTCCGCTTGCGCGACGTGGGCCTGGCCGCGTCGTGGCTGTCGACACTCCTTGGCCCAATGACCAAGCTTGCCGCAGTTGTGGCAAGAGTCGTCTCGTGCCGGCTTTTGCTTGCCGGCATCGCCGCCCTGGGCGCCTTTGCGCGGCTTGCCGCGCTTGCCACTCTTGCGGCCGCCTGTCGTGGAAGAAGGCTCCCCCTTCTTCTTGTCACCTTGGCCGGCATCCCACTGCTCCCGAGTGAGGAGGAGCTTCCCGCCAATGGTGACGGGTCCCGAGGGGCGCTGTGGCTCATCGATGTCGACGACCTTGAGGCGACCCAACGCCTCCTCGATGGTCATCGTGGAGAGGTCCAGCAGAGACCCGATCGAGCGAGCCATCTGCTTGTACTTCTCGGGGACGCAGCGGAAGAGCTTCTCCACAGCTCTCTCTTCGCCGTAGGTGTCGTCGCCGAACTGCACCAACTTGTGCAACAGAGTGTTGAGACGGAGAGCAAAGTCATCAACGTCCTCACCTGGCTTGAAGGCCAGGTGCTCCCACTCCGTGCGTAGTGCCTGCAGTGTAGACTTGCGGGCGCGGTCGCTGCCGATGCGTGCTGCAGCGATGGCGTCCTAAGCCTCTTTGGCAGTCCGCTTGTTGGTAAGCGAGAACTGCATCTCGGGCGGGACTGCGGCGATGAGAGCATCCAGCGCCCGTCGATCCTGGTCGTAGTCGACGTCGCCGTACCGGACTGCATCCCACATATGCCGCACCTGGAGCTTCACCCTCATCACCGCAACCCACTCGACGTAGTTGGTCTTGGTGAGGGTAGGCCACCCGCCGCCGGGGCCGACGTCCCTGACGACAGCCTGGTACTCGTGGTGACCACGGTACCGAACCGGGGAGAGAGCCGCGTTGCCTGTGAGGGCCGCGCTCTCCGTCGACCCGTACGCCGCCGCCGTGCGTGCCTCCTCCAGGAGCGCCACCGCCGTGTGCGCCTCCTTCAGGAGCGCCGCCGGCGCGTCCGCGCCTGTCTGGGCTGCCGCCGCGCTCGTGGGCGTGCGCGGCTGCCCATTGCGCCGTTCGCCCTTGCGCTGCCTCCCTCTCCAGCAGCTGAGGGTCCGCGTCGGCGCTGTCATCAACAGAGCCGGAGCTGCTGTTGCTGCCGCGCAGAGCCTTGACCTCTGCTGCTGCCGCACGCGCTGCATCTGCCGCCGCCGCTGCTTCCACCTCCGCCCTGGCTGCTGCCAGCTCCGCCGCTGCCAGCCTTGACGCCCTTTCCGCCGCCGCAGCGGTCTCTGCCGCCGCTCGCTCGCGCTGCTCTGCCGCGACGAGCTCGGCCGTCTGCTGACGCCGCATGCTCGAGGCGACCGAGCGCTGAGACTGCCCTGCGGACATGGCGCGCTACTGGGGGGCTGTTGCGTGGAGAGAGGGCTGCTTCTGACGAGCTGCTGCTCGTCTCCGGAGAGGAGTGAGCGGGGACAGCCGGAGCTGCTGCTGCTACTGGCTGGGGCTACTGCGAGGCCGGAGAAGGAGATGAGCAGGAGATGCTCAGGCTACAGGATATTAAGGCTCTGATACCACTTGTTAGTCGCTGGACTCTTGCTCTTGGTGATAGCAAGATCCTTACTCTCATGGAGAGGATGACACTAGGAGATGGGGCAAGTTTTCTTGTTTATTGCTCACACAATGCCATGCCAACCTGAGGGGTTGGGGATACAAATTTATAGGCTGAGAACCAGCCAAGCATATGCTAAGATGCTATCCTAGATGCTGTCCTAAAGCGGTCAATATGCTGTCCTAAAGCAGATGCTGTCCTAAAAGCAGATGCTGTCCTAAAGCAAAAGCAGATGCTGTCCTAAAAGCAGATGCTGTCCTAAAGCAGTCAAAAAACAAAAACTACCACAGCCCCACAAAGACCACAGTACAGGGACTTATTCATCAGCCTCCACCCCACCCGACGATCTCAAGGGTACCATGGAAGCCATCCTCGCCAATCTCTCCTCCATCAAGAACGAGATGGCGACGATGAAGGGAGACCAAAGCCGCCTCGCCGTTGCCGTCAATCGACTGCAGTCCGAGAAACTCGACTCCGGCGGCTCCCACAGCGGCTCCGTAGCGGAGAAATCTGCGCCCGAGCCGCCGCCTTTGTCTTCCCATCATCAACCATCCCACAAGCTTCGCTTTCCACGATACGATGGCACGGCAGATCCGGTGGTCTGGCTCCACAAAGCAGAGCAGTTCTTCCGCCAGCAGCGCACGCCCCCGGAGGAGAAGGTATGGCTCGCTTCCTTCTATATGGAAGACGCCGCCCAGGACTGGTATTACCGCCTGGAGCAGAATCGCGGCGCTCCCACCTGGCCGGAGTTCGTCCAGCGGGTTCAACGCCGGTTCGGTCCCCCAATGCGCAGCAATGCCCTTGGCGCCCTAATGCAACTGCGCCGTACCGGCTCCGTGGAGGAGTACCAGGCGCAGTTCCTCCCCTTGCTGGCTCGCTGCAGAAACGTCACGGAGCAGCAGCAGATTGACATCTTCACTGCGGGCCTCTGCAACCCTCTGCAGACCGATGTCGAACTCCAGAACCCAGAATCCCTAGACGACGCCATGAGCCTTGCGCGGGCCTTTGAGCGCCGCCTGGACCTGGAAGACGACGATGGCCACGGCAATAACCGGGTACCCCCGCGGTCCACACCCACACATCGGCCGATGCACATGGCGGCGACACCCGCGCTGCGCACACCGGCTCCGCCCGCCAAGGCGCCGATCCAGACCCCGCCGGCTCCGTCGAAGGTCGCGCCGCCAGCGGGTACTCGCTTCAAGCGGCTTTCCCCGCAGGAGATGGTACAACGCTGGGCGGACGGCCTCTGCTTCAATTGCCCGGAAAAATTCACCAAGGACCACTACAAATCCTGTTCGATGAAAGGCCTGTACCTGATGGTGTTGGATGACGAAGCTCCGGACGAAGGCACGGAAGAAGATGATCCAATTTCAGACGCCGATGTCGAAATCTCTCTCCATGCCCTTACCGGCATCACCACGGCGGACACCATGCAGCTGGCCGTCACCATCGGACCCGAACAGCTGCACGCCTTGGTGGATTCTGGCTCCACCCACTCTTTTGTGGCGTCCGCTACAGCTCGCCGCCTCGGTCTTGTGCCCGCACCACGCCCAGGCCTCACCGTAGGCGTCGCTAACGGCGACCGCGTGCCCTCCGACGGGGTCTGCAAGAAGGTGCCCGTTACCATTGGCGAAGAGCTTTTCTACATCGACCTGTATGTTCTACCTCTCGACGACTACGACCTGGTCCTTGGCTGCCGCTGGCTCAAGACGCTCGGACCCATACTCTGGGACTTCGAGCGCCATTCTATGGCGTTCTGGCGCGGCGATCACCACGTCAAGTGGCATGGCCGGGATGCGCCGTCTGCACCCCTGCTCAACTCCATGGATGGGAGGGACTTGATGTCGCTCCTACTGGCGGAATTCTCCGACCTCTTTAAAGAACCAACCGGCCTGCCTCCACAACGCCAACGAGATCACCGCATCACACTGCTGCCCGGGACTCCACCAATTGCGGTGCGTCCCTACCGCTACCCACAGCTTCTCAAGGACGAGATTGAAAAGCAGTGCGCCGATATGCTCCGCCAAGGCATCATCCGGACCAGCACGTCGGCATTCTCCTCTCCCGTTCTCCTGGTACGCAAGAAGGATGCGAGCTGGCGTTTCTGTGTTGACTATCGCGCCCTTAATGCCAAAACTGTGCGCGACGTCTTCCCAATTCCGGTCGTCGACGAGCTCCACGACGAACTCAAGGGGGCTACGTTCTTCACCAAGCTGGACCTCCGCAGTGGGTATCATCAAGTCCGTATGAATCCGGCGGACATCGACAAAACAGCCTTCCGCACACACCATGGGCACTTCGAATTCATCGTGATGTCCTTCGGCCTCTCCAACGCACCCTCAACATTCCAGGCGTTGATGAACGAGGTTCTTCGGCCCTTTCTCCGACGCTCGGTACTCGTTTTCTTCGACGACATCTTGATTTACAGCTCCTCCTGGTCGGAACACTTGCGCCATGTGCGCGCCGTCCTCACCACCCTCCGCTCTCACAAGCTCTTTCTCAAGCGGACCAAGTGCACCTTCGCCGAGCGCAACGTGGCTTATTTGGGCCATGTGATCTCCAGGGACGAGGTGTCCATGGATCCGTCCAAAATTGAAGCAGTCCAGCAATGGCCTCAACCCCGGACTCTCAAGGCGCTTCGCGGATTTCTCGGCCTCACCGGCTATTATCGCCGCTTCATCAACAACTACGGCGCAATCGCCTCCCCCTTGACCGCGCTCTTGAAGAAGGATGCGTTCGGCTGGTCATCGGCGGCCTCGGACGCCTTCATGTCACTGAAGGCCGCACTGACGTCCGGTCCCGCCCTGCAACTCCCTGACTTCTCCAAGGGGTTCACCGTCGACTGCGACGCCTCGGGTTCAGGCTTCGGTGCCGTCCTCCATCAGGGAACAGGTCCCATTGCTTTCTTCAGCAGAGCCATCGCGCCACAACATGCCAAACTGGCAGCCTATGAGCGCGAGCTCATCGGATTGGTCAAAGCAGTGCGCCATTGGCGTCCCTATCTCTGGGGGCGCTCCTTCACTGTGCGCACAGACCACTTCGCCCTCAAGTACCTTCTGGACCAGCGACTATCCACAATTCCGCAGCATACATGGGTAAGCCGTCTCTTTGGGTATGACTTCCAGGTGGAATTCCGCCCCGACCGTTTGAACACAGCTGCTGATGCTCTATCTCGCCGGGATGAGGACACTACCGCGATGACCGCTTGTGCTATCTCCCGTCCTGACTTGGAGCTGTTCGATGACCTTCGACGCGAGGCGGCGCGTCTCCCTGAGCTGGTGGCCAAACAATCGGAGATTGCGCAAGGCAGCGCCGGAGCTTCCTGGACCATGGTCGATGGGTTTGTCCTCCACCGCGGCCGCATTTATGTGCCGGACTCGTCGACGCACTGGCCACACATTCTTGCCACGGCTCATGGCACCGGTCATGAGGGAGTACAGAAGACGCTGCATCGCCTCCGTGCCTCATTCTACAATCCTCATGCCAATCGCCTGGTGTGGGAATTCGTGCAAGGCTGTTCCGTCTGCCAGCAACACAAGACAGATCATCTTCATCCGGCCGGTCTTCTTCAACCTCTGACTGTACCGAGCTCGGTTTGGGCAGACATTGCTCTTGACTTTGTCGAGGGTTTTCCCAAGGTGGCTGGAAAATCAGTGGTGCTCACGGTGGTTGATCGCTTTTCAAAATATGCCCACTTCCTAGCCCTCAGCCACCCATACACGGCAACTTCCGTAGCCCGTGTTTTTTTCGACAACATCGTCCGGCTTCATGGCATTCCATGCTCCATCGTCAGCGATCGCGACCCTGTCTTCACCAGCGCCTTCTGGACAGAGCTATTCGCTCTCTCGGGGGTCGAACTTCGTCTGAGCTCCGCCTTCCATCCACAAACGGATGGCCAATCCGAAGTGACGAACCGCATTCTGGGAGTATACCTGAGATGCCTTGCCGGCGACCGTCCACGAAGCTGGCTGCGATGGCTTCCATGGGCGGAGTACTGCTACAACACGTCCTACCAGACAGCTCTCCACACTACCCTGTTTCAGGTAATCTATGGTCGTCCGCCTCCAACGATGGCCAGTTATCAGCCCGGTTTGGCGCGTGTTGCCGCCCTCGACAAACAGCTGGTCGATCGCGACGGCTTCTTGGCAGACATACGAGACCGCCTCCTCCAGGCGCAAGATCACATGAAGCAGTACTACGACTCCAAGCACCGAGATGTGCAGTACAAGGAGGGTGACTGGGTATGGTTGCGTCTTCATCACCGCTCAGCTGCTGGCATCACTGACAAGTCCGGGGGCAAGCTTGCTCCTCGCTACTACGGTCCGTATCAGGTGGTGGAACGTCTCGGCTCGGTGGCCTATCGTCTTCATCTTCCGCCCAAGGCCAAAATCCACGACGTCTTCCACGTCGCTTTCCTCAAACCGCACCATGGCACGCCACCATCTACTATGGCAACCCTCCCACCCATGGTGTGCGGCCGCGTGATTCCCACTCCAGCTTCAATCGCACGCGCCCGGCTCAACCGGGGCACATGGGAGCTGCTTGTGCGATGGGTGGGGCGGCCCGATTCGGAGGCTACATGGGAACGCCTTGCAACCTTCAAAGAGGAGCATCCGACATTCCAGCTCGAGGACGAGCTGTTTCTCCAGGAGGGCGGAAGTGTTGTGGACGCTTTTGTCGGCAAATACTATACACGCCGCAATAAGCAAACTGAATCAGCATCCACAACAGATTCCGGTTGTAAAGCCACATGATTTAGTTACCTAGTTGGTTAAGATTAGAGTCCTAATCCAATAAGGAGTAGAGTTATCCTTTAGGAAGTTATGGCCTCAAGGCCTATATAGATATCTGTAAGCCCTGATTCAAGGGGCAACAAGGAAATTAATAAAGTATTAGAGATTACTCAGAGCCTCTAGCGGAGGGCGAGTTCCCTGATCCCTTGGCACCCAATTTACCACAACAGTGCATATTTATTATCTGAATACCATTGCCCTAATTTATGTCTTCATGTTCTTCCTACATGATATTCTGAATGATATCTCCAGTGGGCTCAAAATGTTTGGTTTGAATATCCATGATGAGATGTAATTTATTCTTGAATATTGCAGGTTCAGTGGAATCACTGCTGAGATGTTAAAAGATGTGATCACAACCCTCCAGGAGATTCAGGTTAGTTGTTCCTAGTTTTTTTATGACCTTTTGATATGTGTATGTTTTAAGTTTTATGATACTATGCCCACTCTTTACACGACCATGTTCTGTTTCCAGGAAGAGTTTGTTGGACTTGTCTACAAAGAAACCATTCTTGTTGGACATTCTTTGGAAAATGACCTTTTGGCATTACGGATATCTCATGATTTGATCATTGATACTGCTGTTTTGTACAAACATAATCGTGGCCCTCGCTGTAAGATTGCTTTACGTGTCCTGGCAAAAAAATTTCTTAGTCTGGAGATTCAGAACACAGGGACTGGGCATGACAGCGTGGAAGATGCAAGAGCTGCTCTTGAACTTGCTTTATTGAAAATCAAATATGGTAAAAATACACTCTTTTAACTACTGTTTTGTTTGGTTTTCCAACTGTCATTTCTGTGAATTGCTTACATGGGGCATGCAGACAACATGGCGTAAGCATATCTATTTTGTTCTTTCTGTGCCATTCCTTCTCTTTTTCTGTGGCAATGTGTATCTTCTGATGACTAGTTTATCAGGTCCTGATTTTGGCTCCTCACCATCGTTGTCACGGCGAAAGTTGGCTTCTATTCTGCATGAAAGTGGGAAAAAATGCTCTCTCATTGATGATGTGTCTGTTCTTGAGCGGTATTCAGATGCTTCTTGCAATTCAATTGCAGTTTTCTCAGATGATGATGCCCTCTCCAGATCAATGAAAGAGGTTAATACAATACATTATTAGTGGCAGAATTGGTCCTGTGAAAGTTCTACAGGTTTTCATTAGTTGTTAAAATCCTCCTGCAGGTAAAGAATGACAAAGTCAGCTTCATTTGGACTCAATTCTCGGGATTGATCTCTTATCTACGCACAAGAGCTCAAGATCCTGAGAAGTTGAAATCCTGTGTTGCAGAGGTTATTGCATTGCAAACCTGCGATAGAAAAACTGCTCGGAAAAGAGCAAAGAATCGAACTTGTCCAGAATTAAAGGGAATTTTGAGTGAATTGGACAATAAAATTAGAAAATTATACAGTGCACTGCCTGAAAACGCTATGCTTATTATATGTACTGGTCATGGGGATACACCTTTGGTACAAAGGTATAGTTACTCGATGAAATACATCAATATTTTCCCTTCTAGTTTTGAGTTTGTCCGTAGAGCTGTTCACTGGCTATTACTTGAGTTGCAAAATAGTTGTGCTGTGTTACCCTTAATGACTGCTGTTTCATGCAGATTACGGAAAATGCTTAACCATGAAGAAGAAACAATCGAAAGCCGGGAAAATATTGTTCAAGCATTGGAAGATTTACAAGCCCAAGCAGAAGTTGCTTTATGCTTCTGCTGTGTCAAACATTAGCTGTAAGCATCTTCTTTGTGTCCTCTTTTACCTTCATGTTTTGGAAGCAGAACACAGTACACCATTCTGAAGTTGCTTTGTTGACAAGCATTTTTGAAATAATTTACTTACAAACATGATTTTGGTAATTGTAGGAAGGGTTGAGTCAGACAGGGGTAAAAAACTAGCGGTTACCAGCGGCCGGTAACCGCCGGTTACCGGAAATCCCGGTGGGTACCAGGAGGGAAAAACTGGCTGCAATCCCCGTGTTTAGAAATACACTTTCTAGATTGGTTTAGATCTTTTTTGTACTAGATTACCTATTATACGAGTTAAATATGTATAAATATTTAGTCATAACATTTTGTGCTATGTTTTCTCTGACTTTTCTCGGTTTTTAGCGGTTTTTTCGGTAACTGGAATGGGTTCCAGTTACCGGTTTTCAAACCGCTAAAATCCAAAATTTGAAATGTGAATTTCATCTGTTTTTTTCGGGTTTTCCGGTAACCGGCCGGTTACTATCCGTCGGCCGGGTTTCGCACCGGTTTCAAGATTTCTATCCCTGGAGTCAGGCATGCATCCTAACCGACTGTCATGAAAACTTCTAGCTAGCATGGATTTGAGATGACTTGCTAGTTGCTAGGAAATTTCAGATATGCTCATGCTGCTCTTTTCTAGGCTAGTTTGAGGAGTTCTAGATTCCAGGCTTAGTAATATATCATTTGGAACAAGATGTATCATTAGCAAGCTATAGGGCATATAGTTACGGATAACATTCCTTTTCTCTAGAATATACGGAGAAAATGTTTTCGGTAACAAATTTGTTAAGAGTTGATGGCAAATCTACAGATTTGAGAATGTATTCATTCTTCGATGGTTAAATGTACATTTTAATATTTTACATAGTAAATTTGCAACATTCATTTGTACTTGTGCCCCTGGGGAAGCTCTAATGACATCATTTACAAATCGTCCACAAGTTTGATCCATCTTGCTTTGTTAAATTTTACATTAATTTTTATCTGGTAACATCCAAAATCGTTCGTGGAAAAAAACTCGTCATAAATGATTTTATAAAATCAAGCAAATCATGTTGATGGTAAAAGAAGTTGGCATTTATTATTTCTGTACGATCCCTTATGTACGTGAGTACATGACTGTTGAACGAAAAACAAGAAGCTTTGCAGAGAACAAAAGTTGATTCCAATTTTGGCGTGTAAATACAGATTAATATCCATGTTACGGAGGGGTGGGAGGGAGAAGTAAATTTAAGAAGGCGATATCGACAAATACCAAGGAGAGACCAGACCAAGAAAAATTGCAAGAGCTACCGTTGAACAAGTTGATGCTCTAAATCAAGACATCTCAAGCAACTGAAATACACCATTTAAGACGTACATGAATGTATGGACAGACTTGATTTCAGTCTGAATTCTTGCCAGAATAAGCAAGCATGCACATGCTCTACCAACAGAGCAATTGCTCGTTGGCAGCACAGTCAGTGATCTCTGATGCAGCTGAATCCCAAACAAGGGCAGCAGTTGAGGTTGTTGCCCAACTTGTTCTTGATGTCAGTCACATGGCCCTGGCTTGGCTAGGGCACAAAAGCTGGGAGCAGCAGTACTAATTTATGGCTAAACCAGCATGCATGGTTCCTTGTTGCTTTCACTCAAGCATCAAGTGGGTTTCTTGATGTCCAAAATGGTGTGTAGTTCTGGACTCATGCCCTTGCTAATACAGAGCAGACATGGTTGTTGCAGAGTGCTCTCTGGGAAGTTCTTTAATTAGTTGAGGGTGGTGCACTTGTAACTCCTGTTGGCTTGTTTCAAGGAAGTATGAATTGGTGGTAGGAGAGAACTGTTAAGTTGAGCTTGATTGAATAGGTGATAGGAATGAAGAAACCAACCAACCCTTTTGTGAGAATCTTTAGAAAAGATATACCCTGCTTATCAGTTCCTGCAGGACGAATGAAGTGCTTCACTCAAAGATTGCATTGACCAATAAATCAGACTGGTCTGATGGGATCTAGTTCAACTACATCAGTCCATTTAGGTGGCTGCTCTCTCTCTCTCTCTCTCTCTCTCTCTCTCTCTCTCTCTCTCTCTCTCTCTCTTCAGCGTTTTCCTATTACATATTTCGTCAGAATTGATAATGTCATGTTTTGCTAGTGGTTAACTGGTTATTTGTTGGAACTTGGAATTGTCATGCGGCCAGTTTTGTCAAATTTCATCGTGGTATATGTCATCACACATCCTAGTAGCAAGCGTACTCTACTCTAAATTACGTAACTAATGTCATATACCAGAAATCACTATGTAACTAATGTTATATACCAGAAATCATCACCATCTTTAATGCTAGCCATAGGCGTCTCACATCAGAGTTTTTGCGGTAAAGCCCACGTATTTTTTTTTCTTAATTGCGCACATTTCACCGTTGGCGAGGGCCGTCAGATCTCGCGTCTGAATATACATTATCACACATCGTAGTGGGCTAATTAACTTAGCTTGCTGGGAAATTTTACAAAGCACTTGCAAAGAAACATTCGTGCATATATGAGAGAACACACGTTGCACGGAGTCGACCGAGTCTAGTCAGCTAAGTCACCATAAGCGAGTAAGCATTCTGATAAAAACTTCGACAAACCAAACCCATGCACTTATGAGAGGACTTAACGTGATTTGGTTAATTAATCCGATTGATGAAGAACCTTCCGAGTTCCAACCAATTGATCACCGACTCAGTTGTCAGCATGCAAGATCTTTCCAACCTATTCACATTGATGGGCTTGTTAGTTAATTAACCCCGGTACATAAATGTGTGGCTTTCTTTTCAGATGTGAATCTAACAACGACATACCAGATGTGAATCTAACAACGAGTTGTTCATACCACAACTTGTTAAGGTTGAGTAAGGAAGCATATGTGGTTGTGGACTTGTACTTTGGTTAATTAGCCCAGAAAGTTTCCTTGTTATTCCCGTATCCTCTTGCCATTGGTTGCATGCCCCTCTCAATTTACCATTGCCTTTGAACAAGCTTGGTGGAACATATTTGATATATATTCCTACATCATCTTACGTACTTGTTTTTGTTTTTACTTTCTCCTCCTTTTGAGTCAGCCACCATTTAAAATTGTAGTCTGTAACAATGTTAGCTTTCTTGGCCAAACTTAAGTAACCTAAATTTGTTTCATTTAAGCATGAAAACAATCCATTCAGCTATAAAAAGCAGCAGATGACAGCAAATAAAATAGAAAGAAACATTGTCTATGTAACTATATATACAGGTGTAACGGCTGAAGGTACATATATATATGTGCACAGCGTCTATTATTGCAGTTTCCATGTTTTCATGCACTTGTATAATTCGGAAGAGCTTTTTTTCTAGGGATCATTCTGAAGAGCTAGAGAGTACTTTTTGTTGCTATCTCAGAAAAGTTTTATCCAATATGATATTTTTTAAAGTTTTTCTTTGGGTCATATGATATTGTTAAGTCATTTGATTAATTACTCAGAATTATCTCAGTTACATATGGTGTTAACTAACAGAAATTATCGTGTCCGGCCACCTTCCTAAACAAATATTCAATGCTTGAAAATGATATATGAAGCAGCTTGTGCAATACTGATTTGCTTTACCAGACAATTAACTTGCTTGTGCAACACTTCAGTGATATTTAGCCCTCCATTTGTTCAACTCCGTAAAGCTTTTAGCAATTAACAATCTTTCCGAAACTCTATCAGTTTCAAAGTCACAAGCTAAAGCTCTAGTCTTACAAAAGTCCAAGGTATGCATCAACCTTTAGAATGCGAGACTATTTAAGCCAGGATTAGGTACCCATAAATGGTTTCTATAATACCTGTAGTTGCAACTGGTGTTTTCATGTTTCAATGGTTGTCATGACCTCGGATGGGAGAAAACGGTCTAAAATATTATCAAAGTTGTTGTTAATATGTGTTGTTCAGTGTTTGACAACAAAAAATCTAACGGGTGAAACTACTTGGACTTGGAATAACGGGCTAATTATTTGCGATATGCTCATTGGTGGCAACAAGTTGCAGATAACCATGCAGATTATTTAGACAAACTAAAAACTGAAGCTTTGGATTAATAGCTAGCTACACTAATATAGAGAAGGTTATACTGAGGCCCCGTTTGACACAGCTCAGCTTCACTAGTGAAGCTGTTTTTTTTTGTTTCAGCTTCACGAGCAGCTTCACCGATGAAGCTAAATCTGTTTTGGAAAATTGTTTGGCAAAACAGCTTCATGCATGGCTGAGAGAGGGCAATTGTCCAAGATGCCCCTGTCTACCTGACTTGTTCTAACATTTGGAGTTGTATGTTTGTATATGGTCATATGAATTAAAAAATAATATATTTGAATGAGTATGAATTAAAAAATTAAAATAAAAAATAATAAAAAATTTAAATCATTAGGAAGCAATAGTAGTGCCTTGTTTATGTTTCGTAGTCAAATCATTAGGAGCAGTGAAATTTTGGTGAACGGGAGAGGTGAACGGGATGGACTAGTGGCAAATGCGTGTAATTTTGGTGAACCAGAGGGGCAGTGGGTTCCTAGGATGTGGGCCTGAGGGAGAGAGCTGTGAAAAGCTACTTTTTTCAGCTTCACCTCTCCCCATTCCTTTGTGAGAGCAGAAAAAAAGGAGCTTCACCCATGAAGCTGTTTGCAAAAAGGGTGTTTGGCAAAAAACAGCTCATAACAGCTCATGAAACTATTGGTGAAGCTGTGCCAAACAGGGCCTGAATACCTCATCATATACGGTTCTACAGAATCCATCAGTGTTAAGCTACCACGTAGTTATCTCAAATAGTTTTGCTAGCCTGACCGTCTATGTTGCAGCCGATGGTAAGAACCGTCAGTGATGATCTACTTATCATAAAAGGTTTTTTTCACATAAACCGTCTGTGAGATACATCAAAGATGGTTTGGAATAAAAATTGTCTGTGATGTATGGACTTATTACAGATGATTTTTTTATACACCGTTTATGATGTAACAGACGGTTTATAACAAAAACCGTCTGTGATGTATGTACTTATCATAAACGGTTTTTGTGAAAAACCATAAGTTATGACCTACTTATTACAAATGGTTTGTGAATGAAAGTGTCTGTAATATTCACTGTGTTATTAAATATCGTTGTTCTAACAAATATGGTTTGTTAAGTGACGGCTTTGAGACGATTTGGTGAAAGGAGACTAGAGATTTGGAAGGGTGTTTGTGCATCAATTTGTTCTTGGTGACCTAAGGTTAATAATTGGTACTATATATATATATAATGAAATGCATTATATTTTAGCTAAATCTGTGCACTTTTTAGTTGCAAGAAAAGAGAGATCCAGCTTGATAGTTTTTGCTCTAATGTAAGAGTTGGACTTGTTTCTATCTATTTTAATTCTTAGTTGGATTGGTTTATGAATCATATCTAGCTACTTCAGATGGACAAATTATGGTGAATGACAATTATATGTAAGAGTGCACGTATATGTAATGGCTAACTAGGAGAGTATTAATCTAATTTAATATTAATTTGTTATATGAGTAGTGTAGATGGGCCGAAGCTATATGTACATTGAGAACCATATGATTGAGGAGTATACCGATGGCGTGTCTACTTTTAGAAGAGCTGCTGAGCAGGATATGTTGAAGATGGAGATGAAATTTATGTATTGTCTATACATTAATTACGAGAATCTTAAGATGTTTGCCAATTCATTCTAGACAGAAGCATACTTGATTCAAAGGGGTTTCAAAATGGGGTATATATGTTGGAGTAATCACGGTAAAGAGCAGATTATATAGGAAGGTAGTAACATCGTCGAGGGAGACAACGATATACCGGATATCGATTGTTCTTTCGATGAGGATAAGTTGCATGATGATAATCTTGATCAGATGTTGTGCGATGCAATAGAGAACTATAGTGAGAGCGAGTTTAGTAAATTCAAGGGTTTGATGGAGGGCTTGGAGAAACTATTATTCCCAAGCTGCAAGCCGAAATACACATGGTTATCGTCCATGTTTGAATTGTAGAAATTAAAAGCAAGCAATAGTTGGTCCGACAAGAGTTTGACGACGTTGTTAGGTTTCTTATTGGACATGCTTTTGGAGGGAAACATGTTTCCCAAAATCACGTACCAAACTAAGAAGGTTCTCTGTCCTTTGGGAATGGAAGTAGAAAGAATACATGCATGCTCGAAAGACTGTATCTTGTACCGTGAAGAGTTTGCAAACATGCATATATGTTCGGTGTGCAAAGCATCCCGATACAAGCATGAGAATCACTTCGTTGGTGGTGAGGGCATCTAGGTAAGCAAAATCCTCCTGCTAAGATGCTGTGGTATCTGCATGTAATCCCCCAATGAATTGTTTATTTGCGAATCGAAAGGAGGCAACATTGCTGTGTTGGCACTTGAAGGAGCGTAAAAAAGATAGAAAGCTAATACACCATACTGATTCTACCTAGTAGAAGAATTTTGATAGGATGTTTGTAGACTATAAGGTTTGGGTTGAGTACAGGTGGAATGAATCCTTTCGATAACATGAGTAGCCGACATAGCACTTGACCCATGAATCTATATATCTACAACCTTCCTCCTTGCGTGTGTATGAAGCAAAAGTACATTTTATATCACTATTTATCCAAAGGTTGAAGTAACATAGGAACAATATTGATGTGTATCTAGCACCATTGCTAGAAGATCTTATAACACTATGGAAGGAAGGGGTGTAGGTATGGGATGCGGATAAATGAGAGAACTTCACTCTGCGCTCCATATTATTCTGCACAATCAATGATTTTACTACCCTTAGTAACTTGTTGGGCTTGAGTACAAAGGGAGTGAAAGTCTGTCCTCATTGATTAGAAAGTTACCAAGAGTGTGTGGCTGAACAACTTGTGCAAAACTATGTATATGCATCACCGTAGGTTCCTTCCCAAGTATCATACATACCGCAAGATGAAAAAAATAATTCGACAAAAAAAGGAGGGCGGTTCAGCTCTAAGGCCTTTTAGAGAAAAGGAGGTCTATAATATGGTTATGGATATCAATGCTGTGCTTGGAAAGAGACGTAAATTGAGGACATATCAGAAAAATATCTAAACGAAGAGATCAAATTTTTTGGGAGTTACTTTATTGGGAGCACTTAAAAGTTTACTATTGCATCAACATCATACACGTGGAGAACAATATATGTGATGGCTTGCTGGTCTCTTACTGAACATTCATGAAAAAATAAAGGATGGTGTCAACACATGTTGTGACTTTGTTGATATGAACGTAAGGATTGAGTTAGCATCAAAAGAGACCAATAAAGGCCGAATGTACCTTCCCTTAGCTTGTTACACTCTGTTCAAGGTTGAGAGAAATGAATTGTGCCAAAGCTTGCATGGTATGAAAATTCTATGCGGTTACTCCGCCAGCATCAAGAAACTTGTTTCTATGGAAGATTTGAAATTAATTGGTATGAAGTCTCATGATTGTCATGCGCTGATGACACAAATGCTTCTGTTGCAATTAGAAGTATTTTACCGAACAAGGTTCGAGTGACAATCATGAGGCTATGTTATTTCTTTAACTCAACTACTCAGAAGGTCATCGATTCTGATGGACTATATGCTTTGTAGGATGAGGTAGTGATGACTCTTGTCATCTTAATATGTATTTTCCTCCTCATTTTTTTTGATATCATGGTCTATCTCATTGTTCACCAAAGCGACACCAACTTTTGATTGACGAAATCCAGGTAATGTATATCTCTAGAATACTGTAAAGATAGACCTGTAGGATGCCTTAGCTAATTATGTATTATTTTGTAGGCACCCACGCCCTGCAAGCTCCAAGTGAGGCTGGTTAGGTAAATTCCTACTGAGGTTGTGTGGGGGATGTCGTTTCCATGCCAGAAAGGGACAGTGGTGCACGGTGCCCAGCTAGCGCTGTGTTACACTAAGGTCAAGGTGGATATGGTACATGTCCATTTCATGGCCGTCCCGTTGGAGAAGCTCCCAAACAAAGACATCATAACACTAGAGGATGCCATGCACTTTTGTCCAGTGGCTCAAGAGGGACATCGCTCTGAACCCTATAGTGCTATGATCTCCACATGACCATGTCTCTCTAACAGAACTCTCAATGACTCTACCTCAACCTCTGCTTTAGAAGGTCGCTGTATCGGCTCCCGTGGGGACAACGCCGAAGAAACAAGAAAAGTGTGTCGAGTCATCTCCTAGGAAGACATATTATAGGTGAGATGCTAAGGCCAAATCAAAGAAGATTAAGGTGCCTCACGAGCCTTGGATGTTCTCCCTCACAATGTCGTTAGTCCCTGACACACTATTACCCCTCCTTAGAATGGGTTGCACGAGTTTGCATGTCTGGTACATGTGGATGACCAACGGGTGGAGGATAGATCAACCTATTGGATTCACCGTCAGATACATGGAGAGGCATTTCCTCCACAACATAGGCTTCTTCGTCGTGGGCTTCAATGACTTATTTGAACTATTTAACATCGACGCCTCACTTCTATGATGCTGGACATTGTAAGTGTGTACAATCAAATTTTACATTCATGCAATACCGCTTAATGTCATAACTCATTACGTATGTATAGATACATGATGCAAGATGCCCAGCGATTGTGACAACCGGTGGGTTTTCTCAACCCACACTTGATCTCTGAGCAATAAATCACCCTAGACGCATCCTACATCAAGAATTACATAACAATGGGATTGCTTGCTTAGGTCAACAAAACTGCATACTTATGCTATACAACCAGCGGCAAGTGCTTCACTACTTCTATATAAATTTCATTTGTACTTTATATATAACACGAACTTAGGTTTAATGACAGTAGCGACATACATGAATCGGTGACACCGGATCCTTATAGTCATTGTACCAAAGTGGAACAAGGTAATATACCTTGATTTCCTACTCAAGAACGACCATGACTTCACTCTTGTGCAACAAACACTTGAAACTGACTATACCTATTATAATCTTTCCTTCGTTGCAATGGCCGAGGATAACTTTTTAAAATCACGTAGGTCGTTTAGCGTCTATGTTGCTAGGAGAGGGAGACACAAGGAATCAAGCCCACAGGACACAATTTCTGGTACCTGCTACAACACAATAATCCTATATCACACTTTGTAATAATGCCTCTCAAACTGACTATACCTATGTATGTAATTCTATTTTGCAGTGTCACCAACAGCTACAAGGCAACCTATGTGCCTTCGACGTTTGCTGTCATATGCAGAAAATCATGAGTGCTAAGATGAACGAGCCAGAGGTTTGTCATTCTCACAATAATTATTTCCTAATTATCAATTTAAATATATATGCTTACTACTTTACTTGTCCTATCGACAGGGTAGGACAATCAAATCAAGTACATTATATTGGATCTGAACGAACTCTCAAACGTTCAAGGACGACTCTCCACCTTCTTGATGATGGAGGCCATTGACTTGAGAGGAGAGTTTTACTCCGGCGACATCAATTAATACATGTTCAAATATTTGATTCAATTGTAATTCAATTGTAACTCTAGCGATAATACATGAACATTATTTTGTAATTGATTTGGAGTTGTAAATCACTTTGAGTTGTAATTCACTTATCTATCATTTATCTATAATCTGTTAGCGTGTTTTTAGAGGGCATGGCTAGCATTTTCTGATGCTAGTCGAAAAACAGAAATTTTTTAGCTATATAAATAACTACATAGACGGTTTCTAATACACAACTGTTTGTGATATGTAGACCGTCATAGATATTTTTTATTAGCTATTTGTGATATGTCAGATATAATAGATGATTATTTTTAAAAATTGTCTGTGTTTTGATTTATCATAGATAGTTTGAGAGCCGTCTGTGATAATCACCTGTTATCGCTGATATAATAAATCAGACGGTTCAGAAACCATCTCTGATGAGAGTTGTGAACCGTTTGTGATGACCCCATGTGTGGTAGTGCTACAAGCTAACATTTTGGCATTTTCTATTAGCTAACATTTTGGCATTCTTTCTATAATTTCAATATTTTTCAAGTGATATGGAAACCAAAAAATATTCTATACAAGAAAAATTACACAGACGGGATCTAAGAAAATGGGGTGTGTTTATGGATGCTATTTTAGTAAAAAATGCATAGCTGGATGTACTAATTTAGTTACTTATTTTCTAGTGCTTTCTTTTTTTAGTTTCCTACTAAGATTTTTTCTTTGTTCTATTTATGCTAAAAATGTGTCTTCTTAACCGACATGAGGATGCGACCTTTTAATTTTGAGTTATTATTCCTGCTGAATTAGCTGGTGAGTTCAGCATATGTGTTTGGCCAGCTAGAGTAACATCAAAGAAGAAGAAATAATTAATGTGGATATGAAACATCATAGTTAATTTAGCTGGCATATAATCTGCATAATTAATTAATATAAACCAAAACACTGGTATGTTTCTTCATATGCTCATGGTACTTATAGTTCTTTGGTGATAAAAGAAACTGAACAATAAAAAACTTATAAGCATGGCTTGGTGACTGTGATTAATAAAAATAATTTTGAAGTTACACCATCAACATCTCCAACTCTTTTCAGATTAATGTAGCTGGTGCAACCCATATTAAACAAATTAACAAATGCATTTACTATTAGCTACAAACACTTGTGCTGAACTTAAGAGAAGTTGGTTACAAATGTTATTTATAGTAGTGTGATTGTGTGAGCCCTTAATGGGCTTTGGCCACATTGCCCCCAAAGCTAAGTGCTGCATGTAGGCTAGCTCTATGTTTTCCTCTCTCTTGCCTTTGCGCATACAATTTTCACAAGCATCCTATTGTTGGAACTTGTAGTTTTGGGCCTTCAAGATGCAATAAATATAATACCAGAAAAAAGAAAGAGGTAGCTAAGCCAGACCCAAGCTCAAGCCAACTTGACTGATGCCAACCCCACATAATGGATGACCATGGGGAGGTAGCTCATCCTTATCCATTCCCAGCTACTACCATACGCAGCACCATCCACCCTATTGCTACTCACTCCAATGGCCATCACTAGCCTCTGCGCCGCCCTTCTCCCCTCCGCCTTGCTGCTGTTTGTCTCCCTGTTGGCCAAGAAGAGGAGGGAGGAAGAAAGGGAAGGGAAGAGAGAAGGGGACTGGCCGAGAGGAAGATAAGAAAGAGAGAGTAGAGGAAGGCTCGGCAGAGAGAGAAAGAGAGAGAGAGAGGAGTTGGTCGAGAGAAGAAATAGGAAGGAAGGAAGAGAAAGAGGAAAGAAGAAGAGAAGAGGTGGCCGAACCGATGCCGGATCCTCTAGATCCAGCCAAGAAGAGGAAGAAGATGCCCTGATTTAGCTGTTCATTGCTAGGGTAATGCCTCAAATCCCTTTTCCCATGCTTGTTTATCAATTTATGTAGATGTTAAAGTGAAGATTAGCAAGATTGGTGCATTTGGAATGGGTAGAACATGGTTAGTAGATGGGTTCCATATGCAATATCTTCTACTGAGATTTAGGCATGTTAAGAGTATAATATGAGAGTTTTATCTACTAAGGAAAGGTACATAATTTTGTTAGCTTTTCGTAGAGTGCTCGAACATCTAATTGGTAGGGTAGATTGAAAGTTATGATAACTATAAATATACTGTCCAATGAATCATTGCGATTGGACAGTGTTAGGGTATTTCACAAATTAAAAATAGAACATGTCAAAACTAGGGTTTTATCACAACATGAATAATGTAGCTTAAAGCTTTATATAGAGTGCTAGAACATCAAATTTGGTAGAACGCTTTGGAAGTTATGCTTCCAAAAATGCTACTGTCTGGTCTGATAGAAGGCAGCATAGCCTTCAGGGTTGAAATTGAGGGGTTTAGGTGGTGTAATCTTTAAACTGTGATAACTAGGATTACGTGAGTAAATTTGTGTACATCTTTCTAGAACTTGTATTGCTTGATATGTTGGATTTTGGGTTGAAAGTTATGATCATTTAATCACGGGACAACGGGAAAGTGTTCGGTGAAAGGGGGTTGTATGTGCTGGGTTTGCGCATAGGAGTGATGCCATTCATTTGTATGGGTATGTACTATTTTAGTGATATATTGAGATGGCATATGGGATGTTCAGGTGGAGGCTCATAATCGGTGCCGTCTACACATCGTCCACATGGTTAAACATGCAAGTGTATGGTAAAACAGTAAATTAGGTTGACAGGTGTCACTAGTTAAACTTGATACATTATTTACCATACTTTATTTCTATATTTACTCCTGTTTTTATGATGATGACAATGGTTAAGTGGTCAAGAAAGAAATAGTGGTAAATAATCACTACCACAGAAATGGTCATCATAGACATTCTAAACTGTCATCACAGATGGTTTTCTAAACCGTCTGAATTTATGCGTTTGTGATAATAGGTGGTTATCACAGATGGTTTGTGAGTCGTCTGTGATAAGCCACAACATAGACGGTTTGTATAAAGAACCGTTTGTGAAGGAGACTATGACAGACGGTTCAAATCAAGAACCGTTTGAGATACTCACACATTACAGATAATTCTAGCTACAAACTATCTGTGATGGGTGAGTATCATAGATGTTTGGTATATAGAATCGTCTGTGATTCTTTCCCATTTTAAACGGGTTGATAGATAAAACCGTCTGTGATGTGCGAGTATCACAGATAGTTTTTGGTTTGAGCCGTCTGTGAAGTCCTTCACAGATGGTTTATACCACAAAACTGTATGTGATAGTTCATTCTATACCTATTTTTTTTGTTTTTTGGTTAGCCTTAGGAAATGTCAGCTATGCCTTTTGAAAACAAGCAAATACAGCAGCAAACACAGCAACACATTCTATTTCTATTAAGATTAGAATCCACCATTATAGCATCACAAGATAATGAGTAGGTTACCCATCTAACACAACACAACTATGGCAAGAGCACATATTCTAATTTTACGAACCTAACTCTTAAAAATAGTAAAAACATAGAAAAAGCAAAGATCCTAGCAGACAGTAGAAGCTCCATCATGCTGATGAGGCCTCTATGCCTAGGTCCTCTCTCCCTTGATGCAGCGCGCAAGCTAGATGTCCTTGACACCCGCCATCGTCGGTGCTAACTTGAGCACCATCTTGGTAGCCAGCTACTTTCGTTGTGCTTTACCGCTCGTAGACTTGCATGTCATCTACTTCATAAGGGCCATCGGGGTCGGGGTCAAGGAGGAGGACGGTGAGGAGGCTAGAGAGATTTTGAGCACAGTTGGTAGGGGATTGGTTTGGGTGAGTATTTATAGGGAAGGAAAAGGCGGGAGTGGGAAAGTTTTTGGTGGAATGGGCACAGGGACAGAGAGGTGGAGCTACGATCCATGGGGTAGGAGTTGGTAGATTTCTATTGGCTGGGATTAGATTGGGGAGGATCAATGGGTCCAACGGTCAGGGACATAATTCTCACAGACGGTTCGAACCACAAATCGTTTATGATATATAATTATCATAGACCTTGTTAATAACCATCTGTGAATTATCATAGACGGTTCTTATTAAAAACCGTCTGTGATAAACAAATAGTTCTCACGATATAGAGCACAAAGACAATATATATCGGTGCAATGTAAACAATTAGTCTCAAAAGATGAAAGAGCAAAGTTTTATATGGCTTATATATACTTAATTGAAAGGTTTCGATGAGATCTACAACTTTGTAGTTGAAGCAAATACCAAATTCTGAAGGGAAGACTGAAAGAAAGGGCAAAAACAACGACCAAAAACTTGCGACACGAATTTGGAGATAAAGATGGCCGATTTTGGAGCACCCGAAGGGTGACTAGCACAAGTAAGTTAGTTTTTTGATCGGCCTCATCGTTAGCTTTCAAATGAGTAAAAAACGTCGAAAACGGACATAGTGTGCAAAAGTTATGCCTATTTTACTGAAGGTGTCTTGGAACGGAATCCTACTCGGACTCAAATTCATCTCGGGTTCAAATTAAGACTGCTATATCTTTCAATCTCGTGGGCCAAACTTGCTGAATTTGTTTGTAAAAATTTGTAGATATATGTAGAAGCACTCCACCAATTTTCACTAGATTTGGCATATATTTGGCACTCTTTTCAATTTTTAGAAAGGTAGACACTTTTTGGGAAGTTCTACATGGCAAAATTGGAAAAACAGCCACACCGGATTTGGATTTTAGGAGATCCAACAACTCAAATAAGGTAAGAGGATTTAGATTTTTAAATGGTTTTTAATTGCAGCATCATAGACAGTTTTTAATCCGAACTATCCGTGATAATTGTAGACATCATAGACGGTTCTTGTTAAGATTTGTCTATGATAATTACAGACATCCCAGATGATTTTTAATTCAAACCATCTATGATAATTTATAGATGGTTCTTATTAAGAACTGTCTGTGATAATTATGTATCATAGATAGTTCTATCCATCGCTAGTAATACAGACAATTATGCTTATAAAACTGTATGTGATAATTATAAGACAAACAGTTCTATGGAACTGTTTGTGATGAGGCATCTAGTATAATGTTTTTTTTTGTAGTAGTGAATGGTGAAATTTATGCACTGTATTAAGTGCATATTGATGGCATGAAAGAGACGATGGACATGAAAGGTACCTCCATGGGATGAAAGGAAAGCTATGTCCACAGATGGAGATAATGAGAGGGTGGTACATCGACAGTTGTCCACTCCATTATACTAGTATACACTAAAGAAAAGAGTAGAGATGTGCATGTACATGAGCATTGCATTGCTTAGAATAAGAGGGTGACACATCAACGGATGCCCACTCATATATACTGATACATGCTAGAGAAGAGAGTAGAGACGTGCATGTGCATTTACATTACATTAATGAGAATGAAAAGTTGATACAGAATGACGTGTACTGTATATGAAAGAGCTAATGGATAATGAATGGTAAATAAAATGTGGTGTAAGATGGTATCATGTATATGTTAATATTTACTATTTTGCTATGTATTTACTGAGTCTTGGACTCATGCTTGCTTTATTGTTTTTTAGGTGACTGATGATGCATCATTTATCGGGAATGGGAGTACCACTTTTGCACGACATCTAATAATAATGATCTAGTGCATCACATTTATCTTTCTTAATCTTGTCTTAGTAGCTTGCTAATATGAAACTTAATCAATAGAACCCTCATAAACCGATGAATTTTGGAATACTTTTGTGGTAGTATATATGTCCTCAGTAATATTCTATTTGCTAGTATAAGGATGCTCTCGGACACATGGTTCCGAACATTCTCAGGCGCGTGGTCGTAGCATTCTAAGGCGTGTGGTCCCAAGTGTTGTTGAGCACGTGGCCTCGAGTGTTCTTGGGTGCAAGTGACCCAAATTTTATTTTGTGAATTGTTTATTCTTACTCTGGTTGGAGAGTCATGTGTATTACGAATTAGATCTTTGCGAGGGACTAGGTCAGGAAGATATTGTTGATAGAATTTGTTAGATTGTTTAAACTCAGTGAGTGAATGGTAAAGGTTGGGCCTAAGTGTTTCAACCACCTTCTCTCAATAGCCATGGAACATGGTTGCATGCTCATCTTCTTTAATTACTTGATTTCTACTAATGTAGATGGTTGTAATGGCAGAGCAGAGCTATATATATTGGCTTGTCTCTTCGGTGTAGAGGGAGAAGTTAACTATAACACTACTTATATGGAAAATGTGGTTTGTTACTGCTAGCTATCTGATGTAAAAGCAATGGTTATGCCAACATTTACAAGCTTGAAACATACAAGGATGGCATTTTCTAACCAAGCAAGATTTTTTTTGGAGAAATTACAAAAAAAGCACAAGAGATGTCCTTATGCATAAACATGCACAACCAATCTAACCACATAAA
Organism: Dendrocalamus latiflorus; assembly: GCA_017311315.1. Lineage (NCBI taxonomy): Eukaryota > Viridiplantae > Streptophyta > Magnoliopsida > Poales > Poaceae > Dendrocalamus > Dendrocalamus latiflorus. The sequence continues at coordinate 20,087,004 of CM029650.1, read as the reverse complement.
AAAAATTAAAAAATCTTCCTCGTAGAAAAGAAATTAAACAAATATTCAACAGCTGAAACTCTTTCCAATTAACAGTGAAAATTATAATTCCAAAACCACTTTGGTTTCTACTGGTGTATGCGCATGTTAATATGTTACTAAAAAAAAGATGCACTACACATTTCTAGTTACCAAATTATTGATCAATAATTCCCATGAACTCCTGAAATGAACAAAAACGTGAAGTACGCAGGACCAGCGACACATGTTTAGCTGAAGTACATTAGTTAGCAATACTAGTGTATATCTTTCATGGATGAGAGAATATTTTCTAAGGTGATATATGGATAGGAGAAACTTTTGAAGTTATAGATGTAAGAAACAAAGCACTATAAAAAATAACCAAGGATTGGTTGTGTTTGATGAGAGGTGTGAGAGGAGTGGTCATTGGCCAATAGCCAAACACGCAAGTTGGTGAGGTGCAATGATAGGTACATGAGATGAGATGACATAGATATATGTATCCACAAAATAGATAAGAGAGAGAGGTGAATTGAAAGAGGCTTATTGAACAGCCATCTTGTCGTGCAAAACTAAACAAGAGTGACTCTCATCCAAACCCTAAACGAACATGCTTAGGAATATATATTATTACCATCATCATTCCTAGGTAGCTTCCTCACTCATTCCATACACCGTTCTGGCCGTGTCCTTGCTAGCTAATCAAACACAACGTCGTGTACTTGCTAGCTGTGGTTTTGGTCTTCATTTCTCTGAAGATAAGTTTTGAGGCTTATTACCAGGCCATTATTTTCTCGAGAGGGTTATGGTGTCATCGTCAACGACGAACACGTCGGAGGAGGCGAACTCCAGGGCGTCGATATGCCCGAGGGGACATTGGCGTCCAGGTGAAGACGAGAAGCTCCGGCAGCTCGTCGCGCAGTACGGCCCGCAGAACTGGAACTCCATTGCTGAGAAGCTGCAAGGGAGATCAGGTTGGTTTCTGACCACCGATTGTTTAATTTGGTGCTACTTAATTTCAGTATTTTCTGAAGCGCATGTAGGAAAAGTTTGCATGCATGGTTGGTTCATGTGTTTGATTTGCGTGCAAAGTGTTAGAAAATAATTGCGAAAGAATCTGATTTTTTTTCATCAATCTATTTGTTTGTTTTCATTTGGGCCTTTGTTAATTGATGATTTGATCATGTCTCTGAGATGGATATGAACTAAAAAGAAAGAAAAGATATAAGGATAATTTGTATATGTGTCAGTAATCCTGTATGTCCTCTCTTGAATTATGCACGCCTTTAAAAACATCTTGTTAATTAATTGGGCAAAATAAACTAAAGAAATAATCAAGGAACTTAAAAGCAAGCATGCTTGATTTACCGATATGCGTGTACTTCGTCAAATTTTACATGACCCATGACATAAGCATGCATATACAAATGATCACAATGTTTGCCTGCATATCCTAAGTAGGTTTTTCATGCATGAATCGAATTTGTCTGCCTTTTCCCTCTTTCATTTTAAATGAACCCTCAAATATATATATCTCCAACAAAGAAGCAAAGAACAGAAAAAGATTGATACAATATGTGGTATTTATGTTTTCAACAGCAGATCACCAACACCCATGAACTGCACATGTATGTAGGCAAGAGCTGCCGGCTTCGGTGGTTCAACCAACTGGACCCCCGGATCAACAAGCGGCCATTCACCGAGGAGGAGGAGGAGCGGCTGCTGGAGGCGCACCGCGTCCACGGCAACAAGTGGGCGCTCATCTCCCGCCTCTTCCCCGGCCGCACCGACAACGCCGTCAAGAACCACTGGCACGTCCTCATGGCGCGCCGCCACCGCCACCGCCACCGCCAACGCTCCACCGGCCTCCTCGCCGCCGACGCTAGCCGCTTGTTGCCTTCGTCCCATCATCAGCCGTTTCGGTACTTCTGTTTCGGCGACCCGCCGGTGCCGGCGGCCGGCGGCTCGTTGTGCTTCGCCTTGCCCAAGCCCGGGTTCCGCAGCTCGACAACCAGCTACGTGGATAAGCTGCAAAGTTTGGAGGCCGAGTACTGTAAGCAAGGAGTGATGCCTCTCTCCATGGCATTCTCTTCTTCAAGAGAAGCAGCAGCACTGGATCATGGTGGTAACCACCATTGTGATCACAAGATTATTCATAGGATGAAGAATGATCATGAGGGTGACGACGATGGTCGTGATGATCACCCGGTGTCCAAGAGGAAGGACGTGCCGTTCTTCGATTTCCTGGGCGTCGGATCGTAGTCTCATCGTGATCGAACTGATCGATGATGAATGTTACTGATCATCGGTGACTGATCCGTGGATACCATGAATCGATGTTAGCTATCTTAGATGTGGAATCAGGACGGACGGGTAATGGAGATATTAGGTTAGATATGGAAATGACTCTGATCAGATCATCAAATTTGGTGATCGATTGCATGATAATGGATGCTAAGGGACCATGAGAGAAGGCTCTGAATATTGTTGTAATAAACTATGACAAAGTTTGTAGAATAAAAATCTGATTTTACAAAGTTTACATTTTGATTAGGTTTGTTGTAAGACAAACCAATCTGACCGCTGGCTAACCGTTGGTCTGAACGAAGGCTTGTCGGTCAAACCGCCGGTGTGTTGCTGGTCAGACAGCGTCAGGCGGTATGACCGCGGCGGTCAGACCACTCTGGTATGACCGTTGTTTTATTGCCAGTTGCAATTTTCCATAGCGGGTTGTTTTGCACTGTGTTCAACCTGTTTGACAGACCTCTAGCTGACGGAGAGACTGGCCCTAGGAAATTGGTTTTGTGATTTTGGGAATTTGGTCATGGGACGATTTGAATTTTGTTTGGTTAGTACATTAATGTTGTATGATGCAGGTTTTGGCTAACATGATTCAAGTTGTGAATAACTTGTGTCGGAAAATAATTTCTTTGTCTTTAAATATGTAGGAAGTTTTAGAGTCAACTATAGTCAACGGTGACGATCGGGGCTACGCTCATGGAGAAGGCAAAGCCCAGAACAATTAAAAATATTGGGTGAGATGGTTAAGCTCAAGAATGGCACGAAAAAAGTGAAAAATATTGAAGGAAAAGTTCGAACAATAGGTTGCACCAAGTGGTTTGGTCGGTCCAAGTGAGGTTGATGCGGATACACACATATCTTGCGCTTTTAGTTAAATATATTATTTAACTGGAAAGAATTAATGAGCCGCATTAAATATTATCAGATGAACTCGCTTCAAAGTAAATTTATTTTTTATTTACATGAGAATTGTTTACTACCTAAAAGTGTGATTCATGATGATAAGATTAAAGGAGGAGTGCAGACAAAAAGAGGTATGCATGTACTGGTTGCATGGCGCATAGAATCGTGCTGGCTATGTAGCACCCAGGAAGAAGGAAAGCATGCATGCACAAGAACAAGGGAAGGCCTACATGCATGCGTTGTATGGCTAGAAAATCAGCTTGTGGCCATTGGATGCTTGTGCCGCGAGAGAAGGTAACATAATCAAGAAGCTTCAGTTGCTGCTGCCTTTTGGAAATAAAACAAAGCAAGGATCTCATGAAAAGGAAGAACGAACCAAGTTGGATTTGCTAGCTGGCCAACACAAGGGATTAAGACTCAACTTCAAACCGAACTAGCCAAAAGGAGAAGTCCAAGCCTGATCCAAAGCTTTGCGTCAATCTGGCCGATTCGAGTGACACAGTCACGTGTCTTTAGCTAAGTACTTCGGTCATGTGTCTTTGATTGCATCTGAACTGATTAGAGATCAGGTTTTGGGGTTTGTTTTGGGCTTGGAGGACCGACTTGGAGTTGATTTCGGACCCAGGCAAGAAGCTCACCAAGCCATGCATGTGTGATGAGAGGGGAAATGCCATAAATACCATCGTTTCCCTTGTAAACAGGGGATAGACCCGATATTTTGATAATAGATTGAATTAGATTGTTTTGCTTGTTTCTTGATGGCCGGCAGCATCAATAGGTAAAATTGAGAGTTATTACTAATGAAATCATTCAACCTTTTCACTGGGAATTAGGAGCGTGATAGGATTTCACTTAGTGGTCGTGAAGTCCGGCGCGTGTGTTCTTGCAAATTAAAAAGTGTTCGTTCTTGCATTGGCAACGAATGATCACTATGATTCAAGAGAGAGCATGTGAGTATCTTGATCTTATGTAGAGAAGATTGGACGACCCCGTATCAGAGGTGTAGTCTGGTGGAATCCGAACGGGAGAGACTTTCCAATGTGTGACAAGCTATTAGTGCACCTACACGTGGCGAGCATAGTGATTGTTTACAATGAAAGATGAGGAACAAGTTAAGGCAATGGTATTTTGGTAATTTACCAACTACCAAAAGATCAAAACAATGGTGTTTCGGAAAGCGGTTTAGGTCAAATGCTGAGAAGATCAAGTGGATCAAAGTCTAAAGACTTAGCGGATTCAGGCTCATGTACTTTGAAAAGTGTGCATGAGTTAAATGTATGAGTAAACCCATGTTGTGTGGGGTTAACAAGGTTTTCCTAAATATGCTAGTGTACAGTATCCATTAAGGTTAGATGTGAGCTGGTTGTCTCATCTATTTAATGGGTTGGGATGGAGACTTGCAAGCTAACAATTCAACCATCCATCATTCCAACCTTATGTTCTAGGGTTAGGGTTAGAAAAGAGTGAGTGCTGTTATGTGCTCTCTTATTCTCTGGGTGAAGTGGCTGTAAAATTTTCATTATGAAGTAGCAATATATCAATTTTGTTCATCTGTCATGGTGTCTCCTTGTTTTGGTTGATTTGCTCCTATTTTTGTTGGTTTTGATCTTTTTTTCTCATTTTCTTGATCTTGCTTTGTGCCAAGGACATATAAGTAATAGAGATGACTTATGGAGATCATATCCCATCCATATAGACACTAGGTCTTGAAGGGTTTTGAAGTTGCCTGGTTTTGCATAGTTTTAGCCTCATCTTGAAGTTTCTTGATCTCAAGTTTTTGCTTCATATCTTTTGGAGATTTTATTTGTTGTGATATATGGGAATACATCTAGAACCATCTTGTCTATCCCCTACCCATGAGCAAGTCATATCCCAAGTTTTTATTTTTTACCCAATTTTGGTGCAACTTTACTTATTCTTAAGAAAAGTCTAAACTTTGACAAGTATTCAAGTATCCTTAGATGGAATAGAATCCTAAGACTTTAAGCAAGGTGTGTGAAAATTTTTTATCTTATTTGGTTACCGATTTTTAGGGTTGCACTAAAAGTGGTTTGGAATCGAGCTAATTTTCTGTTTTGGACATGGTCGTACTACTCAACCTTCTTGCTTGATGAGGACATCAACCCTAAGGATGCATCCACTACTTCGACTGGCTGCACTGCATCCTCTACTTCAACCACATCTTCTCCGAGAGGACTTTCGACTACTGCATTGTCATATTCTCCAATTAGACTGAGCTACTTCTACTCATACGAGCCGAGCTACATCTACATACCATGGTGGTACGTCTTCATGCCATGGTGATGTGTCTACATGCCATGGCAGTACGTCTACATGCCATGGTACTGCATCACCAATTGTTGGTCCATGGGCCTTGTAATGAATGGACTGATTTGGCCTATATGGCTAGCCACCTAGGGTTTTGGTACTGTTCGGTAAGATCAACAGTGACATTGTTCTTTGGAACCCCACTTTTCAATACAATTCTTAATTCCTATTCGTAATTTCGGATTGCTTATCTATCTTGTTCTTATGTGCTTCTTTGGTGTATGCAGGAATTGATCTTTGTGATCAGGTTAGCCGGGTATTTATGCACGGTTGATAATGATTTGTTGAGTAGTTCAGTGATTTCGTGGTTTTGAGCCTTGCAAGTTCGTAGCCAGGATCGTGAGAGTTGAGCGACTACTACCAAATTTACCTTCTCATCGAAAGATCGGGACTCCATTATCTCATCAAGTGGTATCAGAGCTTAAGATTGCTCAGTGAGAGTTTACTATCTTTCATAGTTAGATTGTTTAATTCCGAAAGTCCAGAAAAAGTAAAAAAATTGTTATTAGGGTTAGTTCATCCTATCCAAACCAATCTGTGCGTTGCAATTTTTCTTGTTGGTATTTTGCTTGTTGAATTTTTGGTTGCATCGTCATTTCTAATTGCTGATTTCTAGTTCTAGTTGGAGTCTAGTTTGATCATTGTCTATTGTGCATCTTGTGTGTTTTTGCTCCCTATCGCGCCACCACCAATCCCTTCCATGCCACCCCAAAATCCCCTGTCGCAGCCAACACCAGTTGTTTCCATGCCACCATCAATCACCTACTATGGCAAACCTTAACCAAGATTGATTTTAGTTTATGATAGAGGAAAAAAGAGGAAGCGTTGGTTTCGGGTTCAAGAAAAAATAGAGAGACAAAAAAAAGGAAAAAAGAGGAAGAGTTGGTTTCAGGTCCACCTTTTCCGAAAATTGAAAAGTGCGTCAAACTTTTGCCAAAACTAATAAAAATTAGTGGATCCTTCTACATATAGCCACAAGATTCCACAAAAAAATTCAGTAAGTTTGGGCCATGGGATTGAAAGATATAGCAGTTTCCAGTTGAGTCTGAGTTGGTTTCTAGTCCGAGTAGGAATCCAATTCTGAGACACCTTCAGTAAAACAGACATATCTTTTGCATACGGTGTCTATTCTCAATGTTCTTGTACTTGTTAGAAAACTAATGATGAGATTAAGGAATGACCTGCTTGTGCTAGTCACCCTCTAAGACCCCCCAAAATCGGCCATCTTTGGACCCGAATTTGCGTTGCAAGTTCTCGTTTTCTGTTTTTGCCCTTTTCTTGGTCTTCCCTTCGAAATTTGGATTTTGCCTCTGATGAGGACATCACTTCCATGCATACAACCAATGGATCTGAACCTATACACTTGCAAGGTCCAATCACACGAGCTCACGCACAACAATTGAACTATCGGGTAACTTCATTTCTAGGAGCACATTTTGTTCTCATGAGAATATACTACTACCTAATGCATGTGATATTCTTTTACTTAGGAACTTAGGAGCTGATCATGAAGACACAAATGTGTGATTCAATTCAGCCTCCGAAGACAACACCAACTTCAAACGTGCATAACTTTCACATACGGAGTCCATTTGAGGCCCATGAGTACTCGATGGAAAGCTTTTCTTGTCCTCTTTCCAATGGATCTAGTCTCATATCCAAATTCCTTCTATGCACATTGTAATCACTCAAAGAAGGTGCTACATCATCTGTTTGGGCCAACTTGGCCTTGTAATACTTGGGCCCCAGGAGAAGGCGCCCCCTCTCTAGGCCCGTACTGTTCACGGCCACACTATTCACGTGAACATACCATGAATAGTACCACCTATTATTTCTTAGTTTTGTGCGGTCTTCCCTCCCCTATTTAAGGAGGCCGCACCCTTCTAATTTTCTCGGATTTTGTTTGCTTAGTTTTTTCATTGTAAAAATTGTTGTTCTTCGCATGTGTCGACTAGACCAATCGTAAAGAACCTTAGCGGAATCCCACCTTTTGAACTCAATTTATATATTTGCAATTTCAGATTGCTTGTGATCTTGTTCTTGCGTGTTCTTCGGTTGCATGCAGGAATAGACCTTTGTGGTCAAGTCAACCGCGCTCTTGGCACGGTTGATAATGACTTGGTGATTAGTTCAGTGATTGCTTGGTTCGTACGTGATGCGTTCGTAGCCTGGATCGTGAGAGTTGATCATCGCCAATCGAAATTATCCTTCTCATCAAAAGATCGGGACAACAATAGCACATCAGCCTCAACTGTAAAGTTGTAGATCTCATCAAACCTTTCAAACGAGCATATATAAGCCATATAAAACTTTGCCCCTTTTATTTTTGAAACTAGCTGTTGTTTCTGCTCACACTAGATAGCTATTTACATTGGACGTTATTCCTGCCTTATGCTCTACATCTTATGAACAATCTTATGCCCTTAAGTAGAAGTTTGAGTAGTGGGATAGCGTCTGTCCTAGTACTTGGTGTGAGACTTTCCTTTGCTTACATCATGTCACATTGATCATTGCGTGTGCGTTCATACGTTGGCTTCATTAGCTAGTTTTTTATAGGCTAGGATCAGCAATATTGACTAGTATTTTGAATAATTATTTAACTTGCAATTACTGATTTGGTTGTTGCTAACCCTGCTACCATACTGAAACCTTCCGAGCTCCACTTCCTACTAACTTAGTAGGTGTCGTTCCTCACAATCGTTGGGCTATTCACAAGTGAGAGTATCACGAACTAGCCACCGGTTGTACCACTTCCTTGTTGCATTGGTAGGAGCTTGTAAGAATTTTGTAAGAAACGTGAGAGAGTGACTCGATTCGACCTGACTAGCGCCTATTACTTCATAGGGAATTTTATACATTTTTCTTATTGATACTAACAATGGCAGGTTCAGAGTCATATGGGGAGAATAGCAGACCTAACATTGAGGAAGATGCGCCTCTCACTCCTTGCACAAGAGTCATCATGCAAAAATTTTCATTTGGAGCGTCTTGAGGGGGTTCTAGATCGCACCATTAAAGATCTTGTTGCGATTCCTACATGTGTGGATCAGCTAGAGAGAGCTCCACCTCCTACTGTTGTCCCTACTACTGTCGGTGCTGCACCACTACGCCGTGACCCATCCGTTGCTCTCTCATGGGCCGATCAGGTAGAAGAAGAAATGAACAACTACACTGCTGATACGAAAATAGATGGACTCAATGTTCACAATGATCGTCACCATCGTCGGCTTCGTCATAATCATCAAGGTATGGGACAAAATCAGCGAGAGGTACGCGATCATCATGATACATTAGGTAAAATTAAATTCACTATACCTTTTTTTGCTGGAAAATATGATCTTGATGCTTACCTCACATGGGAGTTAACCATAGAACAAAAATTAGCTTGTCATGAATTCCCTAAAAAGAAGAAAGTTTTGGCTGCTACTAGTGAGTTTGTTGATTTTGCCTATATTTGGTAGAGTGAATATGGTCGAACTAATCGGGACATACCTAGAATATGGAATGCTTTGAAGAGAGCAATGAGACATAGATTGTACCTTCATATTATTCTCGTGATTTGTTTAATAAATTGCAATGCTTAAAACAAGGTAGTAGTTCTGTGGAGGACTATTATCAAGAATTACAAACTAGTTTTTTGCATTGTGGTTTAGTAGAAACTAAAAATGCTAAGATGGTTAGATTTTTTGGAGGTTTAAACTGTGAGATTTAGGACATTTTAGATTATAAAGAATATAATTATATCAACCGTTTGTTCCATCTTGCTTGCAAAGCTGAAAGAGAAGTGCAGGGTCGACAATCTCGCTCTAGGAGCAATCATGGAGGATCTTTTGCAGGACGGCCAAGTCAGCAACCACACATGGCACCTTCCTTCACGTCTAGCCGAGATGCACCCTCCTCAAGTTGTGTGCCCCTACTACTCTTCCTCTTCTACGCATGTTCCTGAGGCAAGCAAATCAGCAAAGGTACAAGTCCCTACAAAAAGTGTTTCTTCGGTTGCTTCTACAGGGCCATCCAGAGATGTACAATGTCACCGTTGCAAAGGATTTATGCACTTGATGCATGATTGTCCAAGTCAAGGACAATGGTAAGTATACTTCAGCTAGCGATATTAAGGAAGAACATGTTTTGCTGGCAACTAACATTGCAAGTGATGATATTGATGAAGAACAAATAGGCCATGAGGCATATGATAAGTACCAAAGTCTAATTGTCCAGTGTGTGCTAAGTGCTCAAATGGATCTTGCTGAACAAAATCAATACCACACCTTGTTTCAATTGAAGTTCATCATCAAGGAACGTTCCTGTTGAGTCATCATCGATGGCGGAAGTTGCAAGAACCTTACTAGCATAGCCATGGTCGAGAAGCTTGGCTTGACCACAACTCAACACCCTCATCCTTACTACATTCAATGGCTAAATTCTTATGGTAAGTTGAAGGTAACTCAACTTGTGTGCGTACTTTTTTCTATTGGATCATATCATGATTATATTGATTACGATATCATACTTATGTAAGCATGCTTGTTATTATTAGGTAGACCTTGGAAATATGATAGATATACCAAACATCATGGTAAATCTAATCATTATACTTTCACATATAAAGAAAAGAAAATCACTTTGCTTCCAATGTCTCCTTCTATCATATTAAAGGATTAATTAGACAAAATTGAGAGAACAAGTCAGGAGAAGACAAAAATTGATCATAAGTTTATAGCTCTAAGTGAAACTAAATTGAAAGCTCCTATTATGGTACCTACAAAATCTAATTGCATTGACAAGGAAAAGTATGAATCTGAATGTTATACTATGATTTGCAAGGAATCTTCGTGTCCATTAGAAGAACTGCATGTTTCTTTGCCTCCTGTTGCTCCTAACCTTTTGCAGTAAAGTGATGACTTAGAGAAAATGAATGAGTCGAGGATGACTTAAATTCAAGAAAGGGAGGATGATGAGGACATCAACCCTAAAGATGCAACCACTACTTCAACCCGCTGCACTGCATCCTTTACTTCAACCACATCTTCTCTAAGAGGACTTTTGGCTACTGTACTGCCATATTCTCCAACTAGACCGAGCTACTTCTACTCATATGAGCCGAGCTATGTTTACATGCCATGATGCTACATCACCAATTGTTGGTCCATGGGCCTTGTAATGAATGGGCTGATTTGGCTCATATGGCCGGCAACCTATGGTTTTGGTACTGTTCACGTGGCACTATTCATGTGTGAACAGTACCCGCGGCCGCCCCTCCCTTCTCCTATACATAGTGGCCGCCACCCCTCTAGTTTCGCAGGTTTTGTTGATTGAAGTTTAGCTTTGCGACTTTATACTTTATCCTCTTGTTCGACGGGATCAACAACGACATTGTTTTTCAGAACCCCACTTTTCAATGCAATTCTTAATTCCTATTCACAATTTTAGATTGCTTATCTATCTTGTTCTTGCGTGCTTCTTCGGTGTATGCAGGAATTGATCTTCATGATTAGGTCAGCCGGGTATTTGTCCACGGTTGATAGCGATTAATTGAGTAGTTCAATGATTGTGTGGTTTTGAGCCTTGCAAGTTCGTAGCCAGGATCGTGAGAGTTGAGTGACTACTATCAAATTTACCTTCTCATCAGAAGATCGAGACCCCATTGTCTCATCATTGCCATTGTTCAGACCACCAGGGCACTACTGGTTAGATCACCATGTTGCCACCGGTCAAACTGCACCTTAGTAGCCGGTCATACTGCTCTGGTGCTGAAGTTTTCCTCTCCTTGGCTCTTGAGGTTGTTGCTTTGGTCTAAGGCTTTCAACTTTGATCTTCATAGCTCTGTAGTTACTGGAGTAAAGAGTTCTAGAATACTTGGGAAATAATTTATGCGGCACCATTTACCTCCGTCTGTTGCTATTCGGTCCTACAAGTAGTACCAGAGCCTGGTTAGCTCTTATATAGATTTTAACCAGTCTTAGAACCATAGCATCAGACAAGTATTCAACCAAATCACCGTCTTCAATGTGGTTGATTTCTCTTATTGGAAGGCTTGGATGTACTCTTACATCTAGGTTCAAGGGCACTCAATTTGGCTCAAATTCAAGAATTTTTATGTGGTGCTTGTCAATGACCAGGTGATTACATCAGATGTAGAGGCAAATAGTAAGGCACAAAATTTTCTTATTCAAGAGCTTAGTCAATTTGAGTTTGAGCGAGTAGCTCATTTGGTATCTGCTCATGAGATCTGGAAGACCTTGACTGACTACCACGAGGGCTCTACCACGATTAAGGAAGTGAGACAGGACCAACTCAAGAAAGAATACTCTAAGATTAAACAAATGCCCAGTTAATCTTTGGATGAGTTGTGGGGAAGATTTAACAAGATTATCTATGATTTACGTGCTATTGGTTTGACCTTTTTTGACTCTGAGAATCCATACCAATTGCTAGGTGCACTTGATGTGAAAGTTTGTATAATGAAGATCACTTCCATCAATGAGAACACTGTCATGAGTGAGCTTACATGGATAAATTCTATTCGAGGTTAAAGACACATGAGATTGACTTCATCCCACGTCTCCCCAAGACATAGTCGATGGCTCTTGTGATTGATCCTACTCAGAGTAGCTCTTTTAGTCCATTTGATTTTGGCTCTTCTGAATTTTTATTGTCCACCTTACATTCCTTGAGTGAATGAGTAGCTAGAGAGCTTCATAAGAATGACTTAGTACTCCTATCTACTAAATTCACAAGAGGTTACCACAAGGTAAGGAACAGAAAGAGGGGTGATTCTATCACTTGCTTTGAGTGTGGTAAGCCGAGCCACATTTGGGCTAAGTGCCCTAAGCTAAAGGGTAGGGAGGATGACTCTTGAAGGCATCATTAAGCTAGTGACACAAAGTCTAGGAAGCCCAACTATTACAAGTTCATTTGCCGGGTCCTTGCGACTCTTGAGAATGTAAATATAAGCGATGTGGACTTAGGGACTGAGGACAATGATGATGACTCTAGGAGCAAGAAGAAGACCCAGGACTTCAATGACATGTGCTTTCTAGCCAAGGGCAGCATCACTGATGTTGACACTTCTGATGATATGATTCCTACAGTGATCCCAATGTGATCTGACGAGCGAGGAAGGAGAACGTATGACTTGATGAATTTGGGTGTTCTTGATATATAACAAGAGATTCTCATTGGTTCTCCTCCCTCGCTCGTGCATCCATCGATGAGCTGATCACATTCAGGGATGCTTCTACTAGGACCATGCTTGCTGAGGGCACTATGCGTGTCAATGACAAGTTCATTCTCAAGGATGTCGCTTTAGTAAGTAAACTGAGGTATAATCTGCTATTTGTTTCCTAGCTTTTTGATGAGGGTCTAGAAGTGATATTTAAGAGTGGTGAGTGTAGAGTTCTAGACTCATCGGGTGAGTTTGTGTTTGGGATCTTTAGGTTTGAGAAGATCTTTAATGCTGATTTTAGTATCTATTCTAGCTCTAGCTCTAGGTGCCTTATTGCTTCTGGCTCTCATATTCTAGTTTTGTGGCATCGAATGTTAGGTCACATAAGTATTGATCACCTGTCTAGAGTCAATAGTTTAGATATCATTAGAGGATTGCCCAAGCTTAAGAGTAGCAAGGATCGGGTTTGCACACCCTGCAAACATGGTAAGATGGTTTCCTTTTCTCATTCTCCTCTTACCTTGGTGATGATTGATGCCTCTAGACAACTCTTGCACTTAGACAGTGTTATTCCTTCTAGAGTCCAGTCTATGGGAGGGAAGTGTGGCAAGCCATTGTTGCACCTATATGTGGCGAGCACGGTGATTGCTTCCAATAGAAGATGAAGACCAATTTAAGGCGACGGTAATTTGGTAATTTGCTAAATACCAAAAACTACGTTAGATCAGACCACGACACTTGAGAAGCGATTGGGAAAGTGGTTTAGGTCAAATGTTTATTCTTAAGAAAGGTCCGAATTTTGACAAGGATTCAAATGATACATGGATGGATAAGTTCCTAAGACCCTAAGTAAGGTATGTGTAAAGTTTTATCTCATTTGGCTATGGATTTTTGCAGTTGCACCAAAAGTGGTTTGCACTCGGGCTGATTTTCTGTTCTAGGAATATATGAGTGGTTATTCTGCTCTTGCGCCTAGTCGTACCACTCATCAGTCAGATTATCAGGGCACCACTAGTCAAACTGTCCTATTGCCGTTGGTCAGGCCGCATGTTAGTAGCTGGTCATACCTCTCTGGTGCTAAAGTTTTCCTCTCTTTGGTTCTGGAGGTTGTTGCTTTTTAACTATGATCTTCATAGCTCTGTAGCTATTGGATTGATGAGTTTGAAAATACTTGGAAAAAAACTTGTGAGGTAAAATTCACCTCCCTTTGTTGCCATTTGGCCATAAAGTTGTGCATATGGTTCATACATACGGATGCTAACTAGAGAGAAATATGCTTATAATTAGGTGCATGTTGGAATAATAATTGGCAATGGTGGAGTTGAGGGTGTTTAGGGAGGCTAGGAAGTAGGAACAAGTTTATTGTAGCTAATTTTTATCACTTGTGGTGAGATTTTATCTGTTAACGAGTAAACAATACTTATATGTTCTTACAAACCCAAAGAACAAACTGATGTGGTTCTTTCTGTATGCAGAATGTAAAATTCAAATTGAAGTACTCATGTATAGCAAATGTATTATAACCAAATTCATATTGACAACAAATGAAACATTTGTTGTTTTGATAAAGCGAATACCATATTCTACTTGGTGTAAAATTGAGTTGAAGAAGTTAACCATAGTTTACTAAAACTAAAAAAACATGGAATGGAAAGTACTGAGCTAACCACACTTGAGAGCAATCTTATAAAAAACCACACAACTCAAATCCTCCATAAGATTAGCAAAACAGCTGGACTTTATTTGCACATCATTCTAGCTTTAGGATCAAAGCTCGTTGCCCCTGACGCATTTTCATCCACTATCACAACTGCTCGAACTTGCCTTATCCAGCTACCAGGCCTTCCTCAATATCATTATTTTAACAAACCTGCCCAATATTTGAGAAAGGTGCACACTGCAAAGGCAGAATTGATCGATTTCATCTTAGAAATATGTTCTATTGAGTAGCTTCTAGGCTGCCCAACAAAATATAGTTAGACCATCAATATAAAATTAAGTCATTTTAGGTAGGAAGAAACTCTGAATCTAGCACCCAATGACATGCTCTAAAAGATTGTGGACTGCAATCAACACCCGAGGATTGACCTACAATCCCCAAACCTGCTAAATTACAAGTATCTATAAATCTTTGGTCAATTGAAAAAAAGGGTAAAATCACAAGCAAACAACCAAACATGTCAAAGAACAAAGCTACTATATCTCTTCTCAGTAAGAATGAAATGATGTATTTATTTTTTATTTTATTTAAAAAATAATGAAATGATGTCATTAAAGTTCTCAACCACCTGTGCACCTCTAGCATCCACTAAAGAGTAATATGTTGCCTCATTGGCTCCAGCGTGGATGGGTGCATAACAACCACAAGCTCACAATAACTGCTACCCGTAGGAGATGCAATCCAATCTATGCATGACTGGTGATCTTGTTCTATACAATAATAACTAGTAAGGTGTCCGTGCGTTACAACGGAAAACGAAATAAAGGTGATACATACTATCAAATATGATCTCAAATTGAATAATAAACATCAATTTTATCTTATGTCATCATGTATCAAGCAGAGTTCCATGCATTGATTATCATAATAATATATTGATAAATACAAATACACATGCACGCACACGGCACCCCATAAAAAATCATCATTCCATGAACTATCCAATCATGAGCGATCTTAGTTATGATTAGGAAATCATGATCCTTTCCAGATTATTCAACTCCAGTTTCCAGGCACTACTATGACATACCATTCCCGATAAAGGATAATGGACATTTTATTTGTCTATGCATGGTTAATCCTATATGAGCGGGACAGCAATGTTGTGGTCATTCATTATTTGGCAGAATAGCATAACTAATTGATAAAGGTAATAAAATATGACAACAAATATAGTGATAATGTACAAAAATACATACGGCTGTGATGAGATTTACATGATCTGGCCGCTTAGGTGCCGTAAGAAAAGAAACTGAGTACATAGCTTGACCATCATGTGGTTTCATCACAGATAGAGGCACTGCCCTGCGATCATCCCAGATCTTTACCTGTCAGACAGTACACATTATAAACTGCACCTAGAAATGCTAGATAGTGTGTCTGTTCATCACAGGTACCAACAAGGAAAAAAAGTTAAGATATCCCCTGACCTCCCATCCCCATCAAAGTAAGAAAAATCTTTTAGCAGAGGCAGCGATTTTTGTCCTTGCATAGCGGAATAACAAAGACCAAACTAAGCTCAACAATCCTAGCATTCCTAGCATGAAATGGTTGCAGAAAACTTTCAGTCAAACACAGAAGCACATTTAACCATATCGATTACTCAGTGAAAATGGAAATACAAGGTACCATTTTGCAGTTGAAAACATTTTGAACCCTATGAAAGTGAAAAACAAAATAAATTCTGAATTTGACTGTGTGCAATGTAACAGAAGTTTACGCAGAGTGTTCATGATCTTTAGTTTTGAAAACCATTTCTTTCATGTGTTATTGCCTATCATGAAGTATAGGTTTCTGAATTAACAAGAGGATATCTTGTATGAACCATGCCATCTTTCGATGCTGAAGCGAGACGGGTAGTCATCCATTGAGATAAGGACAGATCTGTGATATCCCCATCATGTTTACCAACCAAGTACACACCATCAATCAGCTTGCCAAGTGGGCATTTAAGAGACTCTTCACTACTGAAGTCTCTTCCTCTTCCCACTTTTGTTGTGTCGATTCTTAAGATGCAGTTTCCAATTCCAACAAACAAAATCTCCTACAAGGAAAAAGAGCATGAATCATTGAACATAAAAAAGTGCAGATATTGAATGTGATGCAGGCAATGTAGATAAGACTCTACTTGCTTATGGGAGTGCCAACATATTCTTGGATGGTAAGTTTCAACATCTCCTACAATCTGGATGGCGATTTCAATCTTGCCTGTAATCTGTGGTTTATTTTCTTTGTCGGGTCCCTCATCAATCTTCCATACATATATACGACCATCTACACTTGCACTGTAGATGAGCCAAACAAATTATTAATTTGTGTCAATAATTGCATGCCAGCCCACGACCATTGTACCGCCGGGTCGTACACCCCCCCCAAAAAAAGAAAGAATAAAATGTGAGCACAGGCACCCAGCATCGCTACCCGGCCACCCCAACAGAAAAACAAGTGTGCAGAACATCTTGTATGTCAGACATAGTACCTTGCTAAACGATGGACATCTTCTGCAAAGAAAGCCATGTCTGTCACCTTCTGCAACAAACACAAATAAGACCATGAAACATAAAAAAGAAATCCACCTTCATGCTAACAAAAACCAACAATATCACATGAAATGAAACAAATACCAAACTTCTAAAAATATTGGGATAAAACCAAAACATAAATTACAACAGATACATTTTCTGTTTATATTCTATAAATATCATTATTGATGACAAATACACCTCATCAGTACGAGGAAGAAGAATTAATTCCAGTGGACTATAGATATGGCTGGTTATTAATATTCTTCAAACTAACTCATTGCAGCAACCAAATACACTCTTCCACTTGGACTTCTGGTACATGTAGTGGCCTTATTAATTCATTTCACAATATAACCTTCCAAATTCAGAATCCACCCTATATATGTAGTTAAAAGTCAATTGCTCGGCCTGGAATATAATAGACTACTCCATAATCATAAAAACAAACATAAGAGTGAAGCAGATGCCACTACAGAGCAAAATGATCCTATCAAACACGCTATACATATACTAATTAATGCTTGGGGAGCTGATGCATAAATACACAAATCTGTAGTTCACTTTAGAGCTACTGATACCAGCTCATACAAACACTTCTGTACTAAACTATGCTACAACAAATTTTCCTCGGTGTGATCAATCTATAGCAGTCAAACCTGTGTGTGCCCACGAAGGAGCGAGCGGAGCGCTGTGTTGATGTTGAGCACGCGGATGTTGCTGAACTTGAGCCCGTACACAATGTAGGTCTGGTTCACGGCGATCTGCCGGCCCAGCACCAGCCCCGGGTCTGAGGTGTACTTTGTGATGGGCGTCACCTCCAGCTGCGGCGGCTGAGCCTCCCCGGGAAGTCGCGAGTCCACCTCGTGCACGGCCCGGTCCCCGGGCCCCAGCAGCCTCCCCCGCGGCATCTTGCTGCTCGGCATCCTCACTGGCGGCATAGAGAACTCCGAAGATGGCGGCATGGACGCCGCCGAATCGAGGTGGGTTGGCGCGGTGTTGCCCAGCAGCTGCATGAGCCACGCGTCAGGGTTGGGACCGGGTTGGGGCCCGGGCTAGGGTTTGGGGTGGGGTTAGGGTTCTCAAAGGCCATGACGGGGAGGTGGCCGGCGTGGGGGTCGTTGGGGTAGTGGAGGTAGGGGCGCGGTGGAAGGGTGGGGTGGCTGGCGGGTAGGAGTAGGGGCCGGGTGGGCCGGAGGCCATCGGCGCGGTAGCGGGGGCGCCTGGGAAGATGTCGGTGACGGTCGAGGCGGTTGTGGGGTGGTTAGGGCTTGGGGAGGCCTCGAAGGGGGCGTTCGGGATGGGGTTAGGGTTCCCGGAGGGCGACGCCATGGGAGGCGGCCCGAGGTCGAGGTGGGGGAGGAGAGTAGTGGTGCGGAGAACGGGGGGAGAGGAATCGGCGGGGAGGAGGCGTGGTTCGGGATGGAGGAAGGGGAGCGTAGCAGTGCCGATCGAATTGGGACGGGCGTGAGTAGAGTGGCGGCGCGGAGAAGAGCGGAGAGGAATCGGCGGTGGGGAGGAGGCGCGGTTCAGGATGGAGGAAGGGGGGCGTAGCAACGTGGAGAACGGGGGAGAGAATCGGCGGTGGGGAGGAGGCGCGGTGCGGGATGGAGGAAGGGGAGCGTAGCGGCGCCGATTGGTTGGGATGGGCGTGAGTGGCGCGGAGAACGGGCAGAGAACGTGGGGAGAAATCGGTGGGGAGGAGGAGGTCCACACGTCGGTGTGCAGAGTGTCTGTGAGAAGGATTCGGGGAGAATGAACGGACTGCCACCAACTCCAATTTTTAAGTAGTAGAGATATATGAGTGGTTATTCTGCTCCTGGGCCTAGTCGTACCCACTCGTCAGTCAGATTATCAGGGCACCACTAGTCAGACTGTCCTGTTGCCGTTGGTCAGGCCGCACGTTAGTAGCTGGTCATACCTCTCTGGTGCTAAAGTTTTCCTCTCTTTGGTTCTGGAGGTTTTTGCTTTTTAACTTTGATCTTCATAGCTCTGTAGCTATTGGATTGATGAGTTTGAAAATACTTGGAAAAAAACTTGTGAGGCACAATTCACCTCCCTTTGTTGCCATTTGGCCATAAAGTTGTGCATATGGTTCATACATACGGATGCTAACTAGAGAGAAATATGCTTATAATTAGGTGCATGTTGGAATAATAATTGGCAATGGTGGAGTTGAGGGTGTTTAGGGAGGCTAGGAAGTAGGAACAAGTTTATTGTAGCTAATTTTTATCACTTGTGGTGAGATTTTATCTGTTAACGAGTAAACAATACTTACATGTTCTTACAAACCCAAAGAACAAACTGATGTTGTTCTTTCTGTATGCAGAATGTAAAATTCAAATTGAAGTACTCATGTATAGCAAATGTATTATAACCAAATTCATATTGACAACAAATGAAACATTTGTTGTTTTGATAAAGCGAATACCATATTCTACTTGGTGTAAAATTGAGTTGAAGAAGTTAACCATAGTTTACTAAAACTAAAAAAACATGGAATGGAAAGTACTGAGCTAACCACACTTGAGAGCAATCTTATAAAAAAACCACACAACTCAAATCCTCCATAAGATTAGCAAAACAGCTGGACTTTATTTGCACATCATTCTAGCTTTAGGATCAAAGCTCGTTGCCCTTGACGCATTTTCATCCACTATCACAACTGCTCGAACTTGCCTTATCCAGCTACCAGGCCTTCCTCAGTATCATTCTTTTAACAAACCTGCCCAATATTTGAGAAAGGTGCACACTGCAAAGGCAGAATTGATCGATTTCATCTTAGAAATATGTTCTATTGAGTAGCTTCTAGGCTGCCCAACAAAATATAGTTAGACCAACAATATAAAATTAAGTCATTTTAGGTAGGAAGAAACTTTGAATCTAGCACCCAATGACATGCTCTAAAAGATTGTGGACTGCAATCAACACCCGAGGATTGACCTACAATCCCCAAACCTGCTAAATTACAAGTATCTATAAATCTTTGGTCAATTGAAAAAAAGGGTAAAATCACAAGCAAACAACCAAACATGTCAAAGAACAAAGCTACTATATCTCTTCTCAGTAAGAATGAAATGATGTATTTATTTTTTATTTTATTTAAAAAATAATGAAATGATGTCATTAAAGTTCTCAACCACCTGTGCACCTCTAGCATCCACTAAAGAGTAATATGTTGCCTCATTGGCTCCAGCGTGGATGGGTGCATAACAACCACAAGCTCACAATAACTGCTACCCGTAGGAGATGCAATCCAATCTATGCATGACTGGTGATCTTGTTCTATACAATAATAATATCACAATCCTAGCTTGCCATTTGCTCACTAGTCACCATTACCTTAAGATATAGGCTCTATACAATGCCTTTTGAACTCCACAAAAGAAATGAATATCAAGGAGGGAAATAATTCATGAAAAATCATACAAGTAATTTATGAAAAATCATACAAGTACTAACCTTGCCTATGATAAGAGGTTATAGAAACTATGGTGAACTTGTTTGATTTGCCGACTCTCTAAAGGCTCATCGAGTCAAAATATCATGTCAAACCGCACAAGAAAGCAAGAGAAAAAAGATCTTCGGATAGATTAAAGACAAAATTGTTTTCAAACTTTCAACATCTTATATGAAACCATTGTTTCAACAACAAAGCATGCATTCATTGTTACGATTAAATAGTGTGCTCTTAGCAGAGTAGCTCACCACAAACTCAGAAGTCCATCCTACTAAACAGGGCAAGAAGTAGGTGGACAACTGAGCAAGCTTTGGATTACGAAAAATCAAAGGAGATACGTTGGTAAATGACAGAGTAGTGCGATGCCACAACTATGACATCAAGTAACAACACAAATGTTAGCTAAGTTGGAAAAAGGTCTATTCGTAAGACTTTGTCATGTTAATTTTTCATGCAAGCAAACTAAAACAAAAGAAATAACATTAAGTAAAAGTGAGATTAGAAAGTGGCCACCCTTTCTTAATTCCATTTTAGCTACACCAAAGATGACATACAATGTAGATTTTTAAATAGCTACACAGAGGATAAGTTAGAGAATTAGCTAGAGCTACAACATCCACCATCACTTACACTCATACCAGAAAAACTCACTCAAACTATCCACCTTTGTGCTTAAGGGGACATAGCATTGATGTTATTGGTGTCAATGGCTGTCTTATAGCTCTTTGCTCCCCAAACAATTCGAGTAAAATTTAACATGTATTGTTGCACAAGTGTAACTATCTCTATAACAATTTGCATTTTGCAGGAAAATATATGTAGAATTGTAAGGAAGGCAAACCTCTTTTGTCAGTTAAATGTCCTCGGTGAGGGTGGGACTAAAAATCTTTGAATCAAATCCTTGGCAGCCCGGAGGCTAGAGAGCATAAAATAAGGAATCAAAATTCAACCTTTCCCTCATATTTCCAGTATAACATGGACGCATCTGACCCAACTTGTGCAAAACAAAGATTCACCTTATACTAGTAGCATTTGGCCAACAGCTTCCAACAAACAAGAGACTCACATCACCGTCAGGTCCTTCGCCATCGGTGCATCACTAACTTGCCATCGACCTCTCCACACCGGTTGCATCTCACAGTCGTGAGCACCTTACCCTTGTTGCGACGCGTCCCGTCTTGCTGCTATGCACACAAGCCCGCGCATTGCTCCTCCTTGCCACGTCGCCATCGCAGATTTGAGGAGGACATGGAAGTGGGCTTTTTTTTGTAAGAGCCTCGTTGATGATCCCATCGGTCTGTCGAAAAAGAGCAACAATTCAGGGCAGCGGCATGCTTTAGGGTTCTATTGATCCTGTTAGGCGAGAGTGACGACGGCAATCTCTTGGTTTTGTTCCCAATAGACAGCCATGGTGGTGGATCCTGGCTTCGAGGATGGTGGGAGCGGAGATTAGCGAGGTTGACAGTGTGGGCTCGTAGGGGGAGATCGTGAGAGGAGTTGTGGCCTGGTGGCGATGGTGTGCCATAGCCTGATGCGTGGTTGTGTTATGTTCACCTCCAAATCATCACTTGAATCTGGAGGCCCCGTCACCACTCGCTCGACCTTCATCTCATGGCTGCTCCAACCACTGTGTTGGTCGCCTGCGGTGAAATCGGCTGTCGACAATGTGATTCGGGAGGGAAAACCAGGCAGCGTGTGGCAGGAAATCAGGTAGGGAGACAGGGAATTGTATGTGAGGGAGTAGGGGAGATGAAAAAGATGGTAATTGACTGGGTTTCGGTTTTCACGCTTTGTTTGCTCGACCAAGGGAGGACGACTGTTGCTAAAATGAGGGAGGTGGAGAGGAGTGTGAGATGAATGGCCTAAATCTTATCTGGTGGTGGTCAGATCGGACGACTGCAGAGAGGGGAGGGAAAATGGACTACCACTAACTCATATTTTCAAGTAGTAGAGATTTAGAACTTTGTGAGAACTTAACTAGTGTCTCAGTGCGTGCCTGATCGATCAGATATTGTTGTATTCAGTTAATTCATTTTGTTGGAGTGCTGATCACTCCTTTGTGTTGTGCTAATTATCAGTGATGTCAAATTATCATATGAGGTGCAACTTATGCTTGGCACCTATATATGTTATTAGCATCAGAACAAACTATCTAGTTAGGTGTGTGGAACCACTGAAACTGATGGACATCATCTTCTTCTGTGTATTTCATCGGTGATAAGTATTTAGTTTTAATGTGCAACCAGTTGTTCTGTGATACTGGCTAAATTAGTATTGAGCCCAAGTGATGCCCATGAAGGGCGTGAGTGTAATATGGATCAACTGTATGAGGAGGGGAGAGTTACGGGTAGGAACCACGGGCGTACAAAGCCTAGAAGCCGCCAACTCTTAGAATAACTAGAATTCGTTTAAGAAAACAACAATAAACTCTCTTAATTAGTTCAATGTAGCCATCTATATATGCAATAGTTTGCTTATGAATCATGACGCAGAAGGAAAATCGGTGACGCAGGTGCGGCAGTGCAACCGTGCATGCATGAAACCATGCATCCTTCCCTAGATCCAGCGCGAACGCTGTGTGAGAAGCGGCATGGCGACGTGGGGCGGGCAGGATGCTGGGTTCTTACCATGCTCCTGCTCGGTTGGGTTGAAAAGTTATAGTTTATGACTAAAATTGCATTGTATTGACTGAAATTTTACTGTAGCTGAAGACGACTAATTTAATGTAATTAAATTTAAAAATTTTAAAAATAGAAAAAATATACCAACTCATCACGGACAACACAAACAAATACGGGAAAAAAATGAACCGACAAAAAACTCAAAAAAGCTAAAAATTCAGAAAAAAAACAAAATTTATAAATAATAAAAAATAAGCTAGAAAGCAGAAGTTAAAACCGAAACGAGCGTGAAAGTTCTTACCGCCAACCTGCCAAACCGCCCTGCTAAAAGTACTCAAGTGGCCACATGCAGCTGACTGCTTTGCTGAAGCATTTCGCTGTCGGCTGACGCACATAGGTACATAGCCCAGTGGGCGCCGCGGCTAGGCACACATGCGAGAAGAAGGAAGACTCTAGATCGCCCGCACGCGAGGCAAGAGCGCGCCGTCTCCAGATCGTAACTCGTAAGCGCACACAATCTAGTGCAGAGATCCAGTGCTAGATCAGAGAAGTAGGAGATTGCGGCCGGTATCCATCGATCTCACAACTTATTCTTTTACTTCCTCCTTTGGATCGATCTCATCTCCTGGTTTAGCTAGTAAGCAGCTTGCTTGCACGCGCGCACACACACACAGACATGACAGAGACAGAGAACCCTATGGATGACCGCCACGGCACCAGCGCCACCATATCCCAGGGCAAGAAACATTGGCGGCCAACGGCACCTCCCAGGACAACTTCTTCCTCGGCCTCGCTGTGACCTTTTCTGGCACCGGCCGCGCGTCGAGGGCTAGCTCATCCTCGTCAGACGCTGGTGTTGGAAATAATATTTTCTTAGAGTTACGTTAGTTAGAGAATGTTAGCCTATATAATGAGAATATCTGTAACTAATTTTTAAGCAAGCAAAAGAATTGATAAATTCAGAAAACTCGATTACATAGTTGCGGCCGCAGCAAATTTCTTTCATGTTCTTACTGTTTTTTTTTTTGCAATATGTGAGTTTTCTTGTAAAAAAAACTAATAATTGATACCACAGCTCAAGCTAGTTGAGAAGAATTTTTTTCGGTGTGGTTTCTTGTCGAAACTGACTCGAACTCCAGGCGCAGCCATCCCTCGGTTCGGCACTAAGGGCCTGTTTGGGACTGCTCTGCTCCACCAACTCCACTATGGAGCAGCTCCACTGTGGAGTTTCTGGAGCAGGTAGTCCTGTTTGGCACGCAGCTAGCTCCAGCTCCAGGAATGTGAGGTTTCCCTGAGAAAGGTCCAATGTGCCCCTGAATGATGTTTGGTGTATGTTTTGATGTCTGCGGAGCATATGTAACTGAATTTTTTTGTTACCAATTGAAATATGTTGTAAAATATTATAATCGCAATTAATTTATTCGAGAAAACCAAAAAACTTGGCTTCAATCCATGCCTCTCATTGCATTTTTCACTTCGTGGCATCCACTGGGAAACTACTACATCCCGGAACAAACATAAACAACAAAAATATGGGCAAACTTGAAATCTGAAGCCAGAACATTGCATAACACCTCAATCGTTTATTCTTTCTCTGATCCGTTCCATTCACCAATACCACAAAACCACTCCAAGACACCACATGAGACGCACAATTCATGGAGACGGAGCTACAGATATGTGCACAATTAGCAACGACCACATCAGAATTCAGAAGAAAGCAGAATTCGTGAAGAATTCAGAAGATATGGGCGGCGTGGCCGGGCGCGTGGAGGGGGCGCGGCGGTGGCTGCCGGTGGGGGTTGCGGGCGGGGAGTCAGTGTGCGCGGGGCCGAGGAGCGGGTGGAGGAAGCAGACGACGTCCAGCAGGTGGCGCCCCAGCTCCGACAGGTCGTTGCGGACGCCGCGCAGCCCGTGCGCCATCCGCCCACGGCTCCGCTAGGTCCCGCCTGGCTCGACTCGACGCGACGCGCGCGGTGGTGGCGGCTGCGGCCGCGCGGTTCGCTTTTGCATCTCCCGCAGCACGAGCCGGCCGGCCTCCCAGTTCGCCCGGAGGCTCAGCCACGGCCGCCCGCCCTTGCCGATCACCGATATCGGCGGCAAGAACGCTCTCCCGCTCCTCGTCCGCCTCAGCGTCGTCACGTCTTGGTCGACGTCGCCTTCGTCGCCGAGGAGGCCGCGCGCGGGTGGGGGCGGAGAGGAGGAGGCTGGCGCGGGTGGGGAGAAGGAGAGGAGGAGGCCCGGCGCGGGTGGGGGGCGGAGAGGAGGAGGCCGGCGCGGGTGGGGGCGGAGAGGAGGAGGCCGGCGCGGGTGGGGGCGGAGAGGAGGAGGCCGGCGCGTGTGGGGGGAAGGAGAGGAGGAGGCCCGGCGCGGGTGGGGGGAAGGAGAGGGAGGAGGCCCGGCGCGGGTGGGAGGGCGGAGACGGGGCGTGGGGTTCGGGGGGGAATTGTGTAATGGCAGTGGTGGGTAATTTTTCACTAACTCCACGAGGAGTTTGGAAACCTTTGTTTGTGGAGTACCCCTTGAGGAGCTCCATAAAAACGTGGAGTTGGCCTCTAACTCCACCTTGTTTTTGGAGCAGAGTTTTTGGAGTTAGACCTGTTTGGTTAGCGAAGTTGGAAGTAGAGCTGGAAAAAGTGGAGCAGAGCAGTCCCCAACAGACCCTAAAAGGCGCAACACTCCTTCAGATACAGAACGACAGTCAAGGCGCAAATCATAGCAGGGTGTGTCGTCCGAAGGCAGCAACACGGCATCGGAGGAAGGAACCACGTGAAAGCGATCCACGTGGAGAGCAGTTGACGCCACATGTGATCGAGATTTGAGAGAGTAGCACTTCTTTTTTTGTTTTTTGACACAAAACTCGAGGAGAAGAAAAGCAGTGCAATGTCTCTGTTCCTCGGTACGACGGAAATTCACAAGACGCAAGTCAAGGGCAGCAGCAGGCAGTCAAGCGCACAATGAGCAAAAAGGCATCAGAGGACCAAGGCTTGGTCAGCCAGTCATTCTCTTGGTCAAAAAGGGACACGCAACCTGAGGAAAAAAGAAAAGATTAAGTAGTTTCTTCGGTTTTGCAACATCAGGGAGACCGTTTGCACACGGAGATCAAAACTTGAAAATTTCAGTTTCTTCCCTCGGTCCAAGAGTCATTTCTAGCTAGCCCAAGTTTTTGATCTGTATCCAAAAATTATGCCGTAGTATCACTGGTGACACGATATCATCAGGTGTAATGGTGAAAGAGAGTTCCGCCGTCTCGTTGCATTATCCAATGCTCACGATAAGCACTTATACAGTCTGGGTAATCAAGATGAAGGTGTACATAAGGGCTCAAGGAGTGTGGGACGCGATTGAAATCGGCAATATCGATAAGTGCAAAGAACTGATGGCAATAGCGGTCAGGGCATCTTAGAGGAGATGTTCTTCCTACTAGCCGAAAAGGAGACGACCAAAGATGCATGGGAGGCGTTGAAGATGCTATCCAATGCTATATCGCAGGAACGTGTATGAAGTCGATGATGATGCTGAGTCAAGTCCGAAGCATTGAAGAGATGTGTTTGTGAGAGACCATGTGGTCGTGACTCCATGAGAGTGATGAGTAATTGACAAGGGTTTAGTCAGTCGAGTTTGGTTTGAGTGGTTCGGAGTCGAGTCGTTGCGTAGTGCAATGGACTCGGTCGGACTTTGTCAAACGTAGTCGTATGGGCTTAGGATGCATATTCCTTTGTTTCGACAGGTTTGGACTTCATCTGTGGTAAGTATGAGGTTATTTACGCTTTCATGTATCGAGCGGTGCTATTTGATGTGTTTCTTGTTTGTGTGGCTACAGGACGTCGAGGCGGAGTCGTGGCGAGACACGGTGGACCGGACTAGGCGCAGGTGGCGCTGAGGTTAGAACGGTCGGGATGTGTCGAAGACGACGTGGACTCGAGGTGGTTGCGAGGCGTGCGAGGCAAGGAGCGCGGAAGCTTCCCGGAAGGTGCAGGAGGGGCGAATCGGGAAATTCGCGAGGCTGCACAAGCGGGAGCGGGCGCCGTTGGATTTAGCAGGCGTAATGGGGCGGAGACCCGTTAGCCAAGGCTATAAAAGGAGTGGAGGGGCTGCATGCCCACTTGAGCACTTGTAGGAAATTAGGGTTACACTAGTCAAAAGAGGCTTTAGGAAGGTTGTTTCCTTTAGCTCTTTAGTTGGTGTGAGTTGGTGGAGGCAGAGAAGTGCTCCCTCTGTAGCTTCATCGATGGTTTCTATGTGAGCTCCTCTCTGTGTGTTCTTCCTCCCAAGAAGATGTGTGATTCTTGGTGTTCTTGAGGATTGAGAGGAGAGGGATTGAGTGGAGAGTCTTGTAATCATCTATGTCCTAATGTTCATGCGTATCGGGACTCCTCTGTATTCCTTGTGATTCAATGAATGAAATCTGAAGTTTGGTTTTCCCTGTTCGTAGCTTCTGTTCTTCATTTTCCTCTTTGCAAGATTTCTTGATTTTCGTGGTTTTGAGTTCTTGCTTGCTGGAGAGTGCCAAAATGGGTTGTTATAACATGGGTGATGCTCAAAAGCCATTTGGCTATTTAATCCCAAGAGCAAACTTTGTTTAATTCTCAGATTTCAATTTTGGCTTGCTCTGTTCATGTTCTTCGTTTCTAGGTTTTGGTCCAGTTTTTGATTCCCTTGTTAAGATGGCTTGAAATTTGGTATGAAGAGTCCAGAGGCTATTAATTAGCTTCCCTTAAAATGTCATAGCCAAAGGATCAACGGTTGGGGAATTATTTGGTTTTTGGCTCGGTTCTTGCAAGATTTCAGATTTTTACCCAAATCTGAAATTCTTGATTCTTGGAGTGGGTTTCTTGAAATTGGTTCTTGGCTTAGTCTTCTGGGAGTATTCCCTAGCTATCCTCAAAGTTTCCCAAGCCAAGAATCCAAGAATCATTGCAAATCTCTCATTTTTCAGAAAATCCTGTTTGCTGTTTTTCTCGAGAGGTACTACCGCTCCTGGAGAGGTACTACCGCTCAAAGGTACTACCGCTCGGACCAGCGGTACTACCGCTCCTGTTCGGACCAGTCCGATTGGCGATGAAACGTTCGGACGGTCCGAACGTCTCCAGCAAGAGGTACTACCGCTCGGATCAGCGGTACTACTGCTTGCAGTCAGACTTGCTCTGAATTTATTTTTCTTGGCTGCTTCTTTCTGGATTTGGTTTTCTCTGCTGTTGTTCTTCCTGTAAGTACTTGTCTTCTACCTTCATAGCTCCCATAGCTATTGGAGAAGAAGATATTTGTTGGGGGAGATTTTTAGAGCCGAATGGAAACATACATCCAGGCTCAGGGGTATGCCATTTGGCGGAAGGTGAAGGTCAAATTTGTTGTTCCTGCCGATGAGAACATTAATGCTGGAAATATGCATGATGTTGAGGCAAACGCTAAGGCAAGGAACATCATAATCCAGGGCTTGAGTCGTAGCGAGTTTGACCGCATATCTCATCTTTCGTCCGCCTTCGATATTTGGGAGACCCTCGATGCTTACCATGAGGGCACCACCCAAATAAAGACGGTGCGACAGGACCAGTTCAAGCGAGATTACAACAAGTTTGAAATGCTCGCTGGCGAGTCCCTTGATGAGTGTTTTGCGCGTTTTCACAAGATTCTAAGCAACCTCCGAGCCGTCGGTCTCACATACTCCGACTCGGATAATGCTCGACAGATGCTCGCTGCACTCGACCTTCGTGTTTGGGAGATGAAGGTGACTACCATCAAGGACACTACGGACCTCTCGACTTTGACTCTTGATGCGCTGTACTCGCGTCTCAAGACTCACGAGATTGACATTGTCACTCGCAAGTCGAAGTCACAGTCGATGGCTCTAGTCACCGATCCCAGTTCGGCTTCTGGTCCTTCTTCTGAGTCTTCTTGCGGTTTCTCCCTTGCTGCTCTCTGTGACATAACTGATGATCAGTTAGAGCAGCTTGCGGATGAGCAGCTGGCCCTCCTTGCTCGAAGATTCTCCCATGCTTACAAAGGGAGGAGGGACAGAAAGAGAGGAGGACCCGTGATTTGCTTCGAGTGTGGTGGCCCCATTTCTTTTTGCACCATTTAGTATGGACAATCTGAATAAAGATGATGAATTATGGCAGAACATACAAATCTCTTCACCCTTGTTAGATAAATTTGCTATTGTTCGATTGAGATATGATTATGTGGATGAACTTTGCTTGATTCCAAAAGTTGTAATTTTGCCCATATGTGCCACCACTACAAGTTTACAAATTCAACGATTTTAATTGCTTCACTTACATTTGCAAAACAAGTTGCAATAATTACTGTGTGAGAAATTTCGAATTGCTCATTAACATATATGATTACTCTTGGGTTAATAATACAATGAACTTTTATTATCATTGTTGTTTTATAACATTAAGTGTGCAACAACGAAGAACTGTTAAAATGGATGACATATACATATACCATGCATACACCTTGGCTTCTTTGTTACCATATTTTCAGCTTATCAAAAGTCGAGGACGGCTTTGTTTGCAAGAAGGGGAGGATGATAAGAACATGTACCCTATGGATACAACCATATTTGCTATACCTATTGTTCCAATTACAAGAGCTCCTACGCATCACTTAAATTATGAGGTGAGCTCGTTTCAAAGAGATTTTACATTATTTGATAAAGAACTTATGATATTACATAATGAGAGTTTGTTGCGTTCGTTATCATGTACCAAGATTTGTGATCAAGATCATGCAATACGTGACGCTACACCTATGTTAAAACCGAGGACGGTTTTCTCTCAAGAAGGGGAGGATGATATGACCACGCCACCAACACATACGACCATAGCGGTCAATATCAAGATTGAACTAAAGGTGAATTCGTTTCTTCAACTTCAACACATTTTAAATGAGAATATGATGCTACCTAATGATGAAAATATATATTTGTAGCACCACATCACTTTGGAACCAATTGAAGCAAGGGTTCAAGTTGGACAGGTTTTGGAATCCAATTCGGCCTCCAGATCAATTCGGATTCAGCTTGACAGGCCAACTTCAAACGGCCATAACTTTTGATCCAGAAGGCTTCTTGGGGCCTGTGAGTACTCGTTGGAAAGCTCTTGGAGTCTACTTTCAAATGGATCTAGTCTCAACTCCAAACTCCATCCGACCAGATCAGAAACTGCAAAACAAGTCATATTACTTTTCCAGTCCGAGTCAAAGTGGGCCGAGGGCCTTGTAACTTAGGCTATTTGGGCTGGTACTGTTCACATAAACAATACCATGGCTGCATGAATAGTAACCAGGAATAGTACCACATCCCTTTTCATTAGATAAGTGTGGCTTCCCCCTCCCCTATTTAAGGAGGCCGCACCCCTTTAGTTTTCCTAGGGTTTTTCTTAAGAGATTATTCTGCTTAGCAGTTTCACCGCATGTTCGGTTGAGGAACTCCAACTTGTGAACTTAAACATTATTCGTAATTTCAGATTGCATCTTAAACTCTCTTGCTTGTGTTCTCGATTCGCTTGCAGGAGATAGCCTTCTTGGTGAGGTCAACCGTGCTCGGCACAATTGATAACCAACGGAGCAGTGGTGTAGTGATTACGAGGGGTTCGATCTGTTTTGGTCAGAGCCTTTGGATCATCAACGTTGAGATCTCCACAATCGACTTATCAGTACCTCTCGGAAGATCGGGCCATCATCATATCAGCAAAGCTAATAGCCAGGACCTTGACGGGCAGCGGTTGGTCATCTCCGTCGTGCTTGTCGCCATCGCTGAGCCGATACGAGGGATAGAAGCAGTGGGACTTGAACACTTTTGGGCAGTGCATGCGGAACCATCGCCCACCGCTGTCGCTGTTGCGGTGCAGCGGCGCACATGAGCTAGACACCGGCGGATGCGAAATACGCTTGAGAATCACTCACCTTCCACTCACTTGGCGAGCTGGACGGAATCTACGTTGCCGAGGATGGAGAGCTGGTGGTCTGCGCAACACCCACAAAACCGCTTGGCACACAATGTTACAGGCTAGTAGGCTGCCGCAAACCCACAAAAAGTTTGGCGGCCACTGCGGGGCAAATGCGGCCTGACCGCAACCCTTCTGCTTGCATCCCTAGTTCTTACTTCCTCCAAGAGATGCAAGATATCGAAATTTTCTAATTAAACTATATCATATATGAATAACTATACAAAACATTTAATTGGGTCCGCGACTTCGGGAAGGCCAAGAAGCTGTTTCACCGTGTCCTCACCGCCTTCGACGACCTCGACCTCAGCGAGGTGGAGGGATGGAGCGACGACGACGGGACGGGTGACCAAGATCCCAAGAGCGGCGACGACTTCTCCGGCATGTGCTTTATGGCCCTAGAGGGCGAACTCAGCGACAGCGAGCTGTACTCCGACTCGGACGAGGTATGTCCCACCTACGACCAGCTCAATCATGCTTTTCTTAAGCTAGGAGGTTTTCATGCTAGAGCTAAGGCTAGGTGTGCTGAGTTAGAGAAGGAAATAGATAGACTGTCACTAGAGATTATTGCTCTTACATCTGCTCCCTCTAGTGATGATTGTGATACATGCTCTGCCTTGCTGGGTGACATGGAGAAATTAAGGACCTCGCATGATAGTTTGTCCTTCGAGCTTGATACTGTTAAGGTGGAGAACATTAGTCTGTTGGCTGAACTAGAGATGAGTAGGATTGCTTCTATTTCATCTGCTCCTGTTGAGACTAGTGCTTGCACCTCATGTGAGGATAAGGACAATGCTTTTAGAGGCCTTTATACCATGTTGCTTGATCTGCCCGAGTCATGTGAAAACTGCAATAAGCTGAAGTCGAACCTAAAACGGGCAGATCACAAGATTACTGAGTTGAGTGCTTCTTTACTTGAGCCTATTGATTCATGTTTGAACTGTCCAAAGTTAACTGCTGAACTTGAATCTGTCTCAAAACAGTTTCAAGAAATGATTGACAACAACAAGAAAATGGCTCAGTATGCGACTAAGGATCCTATTAGCTCACCATGCATTAGTTGTGATAAACTAAAACTTGAACTCGTTGCATTGAATGGCAAATGTGTGAAGCTAACTAAGCACCTACTAGAGAAGCCACAATCTGGTTGTGATGTGATTGATGGTGTGGGGGAGAAGCCCCAGGGTAAGGGTGAGACGCCTAGAGACGCGAATCAACCTGCTAGTAGTAGGACTGTCCCCTCAGAGTCGGCTGTGCGTGCACAAGCCATCCTTTCCTCTACTGTTGGTTCTTCATCTGCTCCCTTACCTCCTGCTGTTCCCTCTTCCCCCTGTTCTTCTTGCACCTCTCTGTTTCGGGAGTGTCAGTATCTTATGAACACTCTCGAGAGATTTGTAGGCGGCAAAAAGAAGCTTAATCTTATTCTAGACCAATCCAAGATTTGCAAGTTCAATCAAGGTCTAGGATATGATTTCTATGAGGACATGAGGAAGCATCCACCTGCTATTCTCCGACCCATCGTAGGAGGTGCGATCGAGGTTGAGCCCAGATCTGATGAGGTTAAATTCAAATCAGCGGGCTTTGTCCAAGGGGTCTCTGACAGCAAGGTGATTCCACCTGTTGCTTCGGACTCTCAGAAGGTGAAGCCTCTTCGTGCTACTTCCACCTCTCAGAAGGTGAAGTACCACTGCACCTTCTATCAGAAGGATGGGCACTCGATCAAGAGATGCTTCAGGCGCGCCAGGATTGCACGAAGAGACCGTGCAGAGGCACTTAGGCGTATTCAGGGTCAGCCCCAGATCCTGAGTGCACCTAAGACTAGCACGAGGTCCAGGTTTGCTTCTGACGGGTTTGGGCAGCATCGAGGACTTGGTTTTTTTGAGTCTTCTGGTTTTCGTCCTCGTGCTGCTCCGGGTCGTGACTTCCGCCGTCCTGAGGGTACATCTCGTTTCCCCCGTCGAGACAGTTACCCACGGCGTGATCAGCAGGTTGCCGGTGTTTCGACTCGCTTTCCCATAGCAGTCGGACCTAGCAATAGCTTCAGGTCTGCTCACAGACCTTCTGCTTTGAGTGATAGAGAGCGTAGGGTATCTAGAGGTCAGTCGTGTGTGGCTACTTCTGCTACTCGACGTGTCATTCAGTATTGGGTGCCAAAATCACTGTTGATTTACCCCAGTACTGAGACTTTACTCTCTTGTTGACTCAGGTTCGCCGGGCAGGGAAGGGAAAGGTTTGGCTCGTCGACTCCGGGTGTTCACGACACATGACCGGAGATTCTCGTTGGTTTTCTTCCCTTGCCCGTGCTCCAGGTGATGAGACGATCACCTTCGGAGATGCTTCATCTGGGCACGTCATCGCCAAAGGTACTGTGCGCATTAATGACTCTTTCATTTTGAAAGATGTAGCCTTGGTTAGTAAGCTGTAGTACAATTTGCTTTCAGTTTCTCAGCTTACCGATGACGGTTTTGAGGTGAGCTTTAAGAAAAATGCTTATAAAATTCTTGATTCTTCGGGTAGTCTGGTTTGCGGGATTTCTCGTTATGGGAGGATCTTTCGTGCCGATTTTTCTGAGTCTTCTGGTGATCCTCTCAGGTGTTTAGTTGCTTTTGAGTCCCGCGACCTTTCCTTCTGGCATAGGAGACTTGGTCATATAGGCTTTGACCATTTGACTCGAGTTAGCGGTCACGATCTCATTCGTGGTCTGCCGAAACTCAAGATGGTCAAAGATCTTGTTTGCGCTCCATGCCGGCACGGCAAGATGGTTGCCGCTTCTCACCCTCCGGTCACAGTTACTATGACCGATGCACCAGGACAGCTGCTCCATATGGACACAGTTGGACCAGCCCGAGTGCAGTCAGCAGGAGGGAAGTGGTATGTTCTTGTCGTGGTCGATGACTTCTCGAGGTATTCTTGGGTGTTTTTCTTAGCCTCGAAGGATGAGACGTTTTCACATTTCCGAGGTCTTTTCAGTAGGCTTTCTGTTGAGCTCCCAGGTGCCTTACGAGCGATCCGCAGTGACAATGGCACGGAGTTCAAGAACTCCTACTTTGAGAGTTTCTGTGGTGAGACAGGTGTAGAGCACCAGTTCTCTTTTCCATACGTCCCTCAGCAGAATGGCGTTGTGGAGAGGAAGAACCGTACCTTGGTCGAGATGGCCAGGACGATGCTTGATGAGTACTCTACACCGCGGAAGTTTTGGGCTGAGGCTATAGCCACCGCGTGCCATGTCTCAAATCGAGTATTTCTTAGGGCACACTTGCACCGCACTTCTTATGAGCTGAGATATGGGCGAAAGCCTAGCGTCTCCCATTTTCGTGTGTTTGGTTGCAAGTGCTTTGTTTTGAAGTCCGGGAACCTAGATAAGTTCGAGTCACGTTCTTGTGACGGGATCTTTCTAGGCTACTCGACTTCTTCGCGGGCTTATAGGGTCTGGAACTGCGAGTCTAGCAAAATGGTAGAGACCTGTGAGGTGACCTTCGACGAGGCCAGTCCGGGGACTAGGCCCGATATCTCAGGTTCGTTAGAGCAGTCCGAGACCATCTTCGTGGATGACGAGGACGATGGAGACGACGGTTGTCTACCTGATCCTATCCCTCATCCACCCCTTGAGGTGCCTTCTTCCACCGCACCTCGAGGCGATCAGCCCTTGCCTTCTGCTTCCTCTGGAGCTAGTGGCTCTGTCCCTACCTCGTCAGCTCATGAGGTAGAGGCCACTTCTTCATCTCATCCTGGACCTCCTAGACATATCCAGAAAGCTCATCCTTCAGAGCAAATCATTGGAGACCTCTTCGAGCGTGTTACCCGCTCAAAATCTGGCTTATCTCAATTCTGTCTCCATTCTGCTTTCATTGCCTCCTTTGAGCCCAAAGATGTTTCTCATGCTTTATCTAATGAGTCTTGGGTCAATGCCATGCATGAGGAGCTAGAAAATTTTGAGAGGAACAAGGTCTGGTCGCTTGTCGAGCCCCCGCGAGGTCACAATATTATTGGGACTAAATGGGTGTTCAAGAACAAGCAGAGCGAGGATGGAGTGGTTATTCGGAACAAGGCTAGACTGGTAGCTCAGGGGTTCTCCCAGGTTGAGGGTCTAGATTTCGAGGAGACCTTTGCCCCTGTAGCTCGACTTGAGGCCATTAGAATCCTGCTTGCCTTTGCAGCTTCTAAGGGGTTCAAGCTTTACCAGATGGACGTCAAGAGTGCCTTCCTTAATGGAGTCATTGAGGAAGAAGTCTACGTCAGACAGCCTCCAGGTTTCGAAAACCCCAAATACCCACACCATGTCTTCAAGCTTTCCAAAGCGTTGTATGGACTTAAGCAGGCCCCAGAGCTTGGTATGAGAGGCTTAAGTCCTATTTGTTGAGTCATGGGTTTGAAATGGGTAAAGTTGATAAGACCTTGTTTATCCGTAGGCCTGGCAATGACCTTCTGCTCGTCCAGATCTATGTCGATGACATTATCTTTGGCGGCTCTTCCCATGCTCTGGTTTCTCAGTTCTCGGATGTCATGAGCTCGGAGTTTGAGATGAGCATGATGGGCGAGTTGAGCTTCTTTCTTGGCTTCCAGATTAAGCAGACTCGGGAGGGTACATTCTTGCACCAGGGCAAGTACACTCGAGACCTCCTGAAGCGCTTCGATATGAGTGATGGTAAGCCAGTGTCTACTCCGATGGCTACCTCAGCTTCACTCGACCCAGATGAGGATGGCGAGCCAGTTGATCAGAAGGAGTATAGGAGTATGATCGGCTCCCTCTTGTACCTCACTGCCTCAAGACCAGACATACACTTCTCCGTGTGTCTTTGTGCTCGGTTTCAGGCTTCTCCTCGCGTATCTCACCGCCAGGCGGTGAAGCGCATCTTTCGGTACCTTCGAGCTACCATTGACTATGGTATCTGGTACACTTCCTCATCCTGTCTTTCCTTGAGAGCCTTCTCGGATGCAGACTTTGCGGGCTGTAGGATAGATAGGAAGAGCACTTCTGGCACCTGCCAATTCATTGGCACTTCTCTCGTTTCCTGGTCTTCAAGGAAGCAGTCCGGTATTGCACAGTCCACCGCAGAGGCCGAGTACGTTGCTGCAGCCAGTTGCTGTAGCCAAGTACTTTGGATGGCTTCGACCCTGCGGGACTTTGGGTTAGTCATAGACAGTGTTCCACTCTTTTGTGATAACCCTTCTGCGATTAACATTGCTAAGAACCCAGTGCAGTATTCTCGGACCAAGCATATTGACATTCGCTTTCACTTCCTTAGAGACCATGTAGAGAAGGGCGATATAGTGCTCCAGTTTGTGGAGAGTGACCACCAGTTGGCTGACATCTTTACCAAGCCATTGGATAGCTCTAGGTTTTCAGCTCTGCGGGGAGAGCTTGGGGTGGTTTGTCCTTATGGGCTGTTGTGAGGGGGAGCTTGTGCTTTACTGCTTTATTTTATTGATTATGCTCTTACTCCATTCTGTTGCATTGCATTCGGGGTGCATTGGGTTAGTCCTTCTAGCATAGGTTAGAGTGTTTTTCAAGTCTAGTTGCTTGGATGTCTTGCTCTTATCTTGTGATCTAGGATTCTGCTCTATTAGCCGCTTCTCTTCTCTTACTAGGTTGAGCCCACTCACTGCTTCTAGGTTCTAGCAAGGGTCGGGCCACCCTTCGGTAGACAGGGTACGTGTTTGCTCCCTAGTGAGGTTGATTACCGGTCTAATAGTCCTAGTGTCATATAGGGTAGATGAGAGTCAGTCTGAGCCATAATTGCCTCTATATCTTATCTATGCTTTAAGGACTGCCTGTTTGATGCTTTCTTTCCCAGCTTCTCGATTTTATCGCCTTGGTTCAGGGGGAGTGTATTTGGGAGCTTCT
This sequence comes from Dendrocalamus latiflorus, assembly GCA_017311315.1. Taxonomy (NCBI): domain Eukaryota; kingdom Viridiplantae; phylum Streptophyta; class Magnoliopsida; order Poales; family Poaceae; genus Dendrocalamus; species Dendrocalamus latiflorus. The sequence goes on along the minus strand of CM029650.1, from coordinate 20,050,187 downwards.
GGAGCTTAATCTTGACTTAACTCCACTTGAACTTAAAGCTGCATCATATGTTGAGGGGGAGTTGGATTTTATGCATTTTCAGCATTTAGCATTGTAATATAACTACATTGAGCCCTGTTTATTATCCCGTTTTAACATGTTTACAATGCTTTACACCTTGCCATGACTTGTGCTTAGCTTGCTAGATTTATCATGACTTCATATGTATAGACTAGCTCTTTACCATGATAAGTTAATTAAAATTGCTCAACTTGAATTAAAACTTGTCATACTAGCATTTGAGTCTAGTCTCTCTTGAGCTATCCCTTTATGATTCATGCCATGTCAAGTAGGCTAAGTTGAGCGTTGAATCTCTATTGAGCCATAGTTTGAGTTGTTTTAGTCTCTTGATGATACATGAGTTAATACAAAATGTTAAAAAGCAAAAAGATCTCTTTTGTGCGAAAAAACTGATTTCACCAATTCTTTCCTATGAGACGGCTTGCCATTGCACTTGGCACGAACTTAGGGGAAGTTTTGGATGACCTAGACTATCTTCTTAAGCTGCTTGCTTGGAGTAGTCGCATAAGGCTTGAGATCTAGCACATGATAAAACAAAAATCTGGTTGGCAACAACCATGAATTTCAAAAGAAAATATGTCATTTGTGCTCCATTTGCTTAAGCTTCAAAAAGAACAAAGTACTTTAACCAAAGTTTCAATCTTGAGCTTATAGCACTCTATTTGGACTCAATGTTAGCTTCCTTGTTCCGCTTAGCTTTTTGACATGGCCTGCATCATCCTTGGACATCTCTAGTTAGACTTTGCTCATTGATGACTTGACTTGCTCACTAAAATGCATTACATTTCAGATTGTCATCTATGTGCTCTAGCTGGTTTACATATATGTTGTCATGATCTAGATAGCGTTTTATTGAGTTATGGCTTAATGTATTACATTATGGTCATTATGGATAATACTCATGGCTCAAAATGCTTAGAATAATCAAACTTCAGCCATATAGATCCATTGACATGTCATATTTTCTCCTTTGCATTCTTGATGTGTTTATTGCCAAAAGGGGGAGAATAGAGAAGAAAAAGTCTGTTGGGAACAGTTTAGAGCTTTGGAGATCAATTTGCTCTTTCTTGTTGCTCTAGTGTTCCTTCTGTCGACATGGTCATTAGCTTCATTCCCTTCTTTGGACCATGTTGGATTCTTCAAAATCAAACTCAACTTATTGCTTTTTCTGAGTTTGTCAATATACTCATCAAGGGGGAGATAGAGAGACCATGTGGTCGTGACTCCATGAGAGTGATGAGTAATTGACAAGGGTTTAGGTCAGTCGAGTTTGGTTTGAGTGGTTCGGAGTCGAGTCATTGCGTAGTGCAATGGACTCGGTCGGACTTTGTCAAACTTAGTCATATGGGCTTAGGATGCATATTCCTTTGTTTCGACAGGTTTGGACTTCATCTGTGGTAAGTATGAGGTTATTTACGCTTTCATGTATCGAGCGGTGCTATTTGATGTGTTTCTTGTCTGTGTGGCTGCAGGACGTCGAGGCGGAGTCGTGGCGAGACACGGTGGACCGGACTAGGCGCAGGTGGCGCTGAGGTCAGAACGGTCGGGATGTGTCGAAGACGACGTGGACTCGAGGTGGTTGCGAGGCGTGCGAGGCAAGGAGCGCGGAAGCTTCCCGGAAGGTGCAGGAGGGGCGAATCGGGAAATTCGCGAGGCTGCACAAGCGGGAGCGGGCGCCGTTGGATTTAGCAGGCGTAATGGGGCGGAGACCCGTTAGCCAAGGCTATAAAAGGAGTGGAGGGGCTGCATGCCCACTTGAGCACTTGTAGGAAATTAGGGTTACACTAGTCAAAAGAGGCTTTAGGAAGGTTGTTTCCTTTAGCTCTTTAGTTGGTGTGAGTTGGTGGAGGCAGAGAAGTGCTCCCTCTGTAGCTTCATCGATGGTTTCTATGTGAGCTCCTCTCTGTGTGTTCTTCCTCCCAAGAAGATGTGTGATTCTTGGTGTTCTTGAGGATTGAGAGGAGAGGGATTGAGTGGAGAGTCTTGTAATCATCTATGTCCTAATGTTCATGCGTATCGGGACTCCTCTGTATTCCTTGTGATTCAATGAATGAAATCTGAAGTTTGGTTTTCCCTGTTCGTAGCTTCTGTTCTTCATTTTCCTCTTTGCAAGATTTCTTGATTTTCGTGGTTTTGAGTTCTTGCTTGCTGGAGAGTGCCAAAATGGGTTGCTATGACATGGGTGATGCTCAAAAGCCATTTGGCTATTTAATCCCAAGAGCAAACTTTGTTTAATTCTCAGATTTCATTTTTGGCTTGCTCTGTTCATGTTCTTCGTTTCTAGGTTTTGGTCCAGTTTTTGATTCCCTTGTTAAGATGGCTTGAAATTTGGTATGAAGAGTCCAGAGGCTATTAATTAGCTTCCCTCAAAATTTCATAGCCAAAGGATCAACGGTTGGGGAATTATTTGGTTTTTGGCTCGGTTCTTGCAAGATTTCAGATTTTTACCCAAATCTGAAATTCTTGATTCTTGGAGTGGGTTTCTTGAAATTGGTTCTTGGATTAGTCTTCTGGGAGTATTCCCTAGCTATCCTCAAAGTTTCCCAAGCCAAGAATCCAAGAATCATTGCAAATCTCTCATTTTTCAGAAAATCCTGTTTGCTGTTTTTCTCGAGAGGTACTACCGCTCCTGGAGAGGTACTACCGCTCAAAGGTACTACCGCTCGGACCAGCGGTACTACCGCTCCTGTTCGGACCAGTCCGATTGGCGATGAAACGTTCGGACGGTCCGAACGTCTCCGGCAAGAGGTACTACCGCTCGGATCAGCGGTACTACCGCTTGCAGTCAGACTTGCTCTGAATTTATTTTTCTTGGCTGCTTCTTTCTGGATTTGGTTTTCTCTGCTGTTGTTCTTCCTGTAAGTACTTGTCTTCTACCTTCATAGCTCCCATAGCTATTGGAGAAGAAGATATTTGTTGGGGGCGATTTTTAGAGATCGACATTCACCCCCCCCCCCCTCTGTCGCCATTTCGGTCCTACAATTGGTATCAGAGCCGGTTAGCTCTTTTCAATAGATCTTAACCGGTCTCAAGAGCCATGGCGACGGACAAGTACTCGACCAAGCCTCCCGTCTTTGATGGCCTGGATTACCCCTTCTGGAAGAGCCGAATGGAAACATACATCCAGGCTCAGGGGTATGCCATTTGGCGGAAGGTGAAGGTCAAATTTGTTGTTCCTGCCGATGAGAACATTAATGCTGGAAATATGCATGATGTTGAGGCAAACGCTAAGGCAAGGAACATCATAATCCAGGGCTTGAGTCGTAGCGAGTTTGACCGCATATCTCATCTTTCGTCCGCCTTCGATATTTGGGAGACCCTCGATGCTTACCATGAGGGCACCACCCAAATAAAGACGGTGCGACAGGACCAGTTCAAGCGAGATTACAACAAGTTTGAAATGCTCGCTGGCGAGTCCCTTGATGAGTGTTTTGCGCATTTTCACAAGATTCTAAGCAACCTCCGAGCCGTCGGTCTCACATACTCCGACTCGGATAATGCTCGACAGATGCTCGCTGCACTCGACCTTCGTGTTTGGGAGATGAAGGTGACTACCATCAAGGACACTACGGACCTCTCGACTTTGACTCTTGATGCGCTGTACTCGCGTCTCAAGACTCACGAGATTGACATTGTCACTCGCAAGTCGAAGTCACAGTCGATGGCTCTAGTCACCGATCCCAGTTCGGCTTCTGGTCCTTCTTCTGAGTCTTCTTGCGGTTTCTCCCTTGCTGCTCTCTGTGACATAACTGATGATCAGTTAGAGCAGCTTGCGGATGAGCAGCTGGCCCTCCTTGCTCGAAGATTCTCCCATGCTTACAAAGGGAGGAGGGACAGAAAGAGAGGAGGACCCGTGATTTGCTTCGAGTGTGGTGGCCCCATTTCTTTTTGCACCATTTAGTATGGACAATCTGAATAAAGATGATGAATTATGGCAGAACATACAAATCTCTTCACCCTTGTTAGATAAATTTGCTATTGTTCGATTGAGATATGATTATGTGGATGAACTTTGCTTGATTCCAAAAGTTGTAATTTTGCCCATATGTGCCACCACTACAAGTTTACAAATTCAACGATTTTAATTGCTTCACTTACATTTGCAAAACAAGTTGCAATAATTACTGTGTGAGAAATTTCGAATTGCTCATTAACATATATGATTACTCTTGGGTTAATAATACAATGAACTTTTATTATCATTGTTGTTTTATAACATTAAGTGTGCAACAACGAAGAACTGTTAAAATGGATGACATATACATATACCATGCATACACCTTGGCTTCTTTGTTACCATATTTTCAGCTTATCAAAAGTCGAGGACGGCTTTGTTTGCAAGAAGGGGAGGATGATAAGAACATGTACCCTATGGATACAACCATATTTGCTATACCTATTGTTCCAATTACAAGAGCTCCTACGCATCACTTAAATTATGAGGTGAGCTCGTTTCAAAGAGATTTTACATTATTTGATAAAGAACTTATGATATTACATAATGAGAGTTTGTTGCGTTCGTTATCATGTACCAAGATTTGTGATCAAGATCATGCAATACGTGACGCTACACCTATGTTAAAACCGAGGACGGTTTTCTCTCAAGAAGGGGAGGATGATATGACCACGCCACCAACACATACGACCATAGCGGTCAATATCAAGATTGAACTAAAGGTGAATTCGTTTCTTCAACTTCAACACATTTTAAATGAGAATATGATGCTACCTAATGATGAAAATATATATTTGTAGCACCACATCACTTTGGAACCAATTGAAGCAAGGGTTCAAGTTGGACAGGTTTTGGAATCCAATTCGGCCTCCAGATCAATTCGGATTCAGCTTGACAGGCCAACTTCAAACGGCCATAACTTTTGATCCAGAAGGCTTCTTGGGGCCTGTGAGTACTCGTTGGAAAGCTCTTGGAGTCTACTTTCAAATGGATCTAGTCTCAACTCCAAACTCCATCCGACCAGATCAGAAACTGCAAAACAAGTCATATTACTTTTCCAGTCCGAGTCAAAGTGGGCCGAGGGCCTTGTAACTTAGGCTATTTGGGCTGGTACTGTTCACATAAACAATACCATGGCTGCATGAATAGTAACCAGGAATAGTACCACATCCCTTTTCATTAGATAAGTGTGGCTTCCCCCTCCCCTATTTAAGGAGGCCGCACCCCTTTAGTTTTCCTAGGGTTTTTCTTAAGAGATTATTCTGCTTAGCAGTTTCACCGCATGTTCGGTTGAGGAACTCCAACTTGTGAACTTAAACATTATTCGTAATTTCAGATTGCATCTTAAACTCTCTTGCTTGTGTTCTCGATTCGCTTGCAGGAGATAGCCTTCTTGGTGAGGTCAACCGTGCTCGGCACAATTGATAACCAACGGAGCAGTGGTGTAGTGATTACGAGGGGTTCGATCTGTTTTGGTCAGAGCCTTTGGATCATCAACGTTGAGATCTCCACAATCGACTTATCAGTACCTCTCGGAAGATCGGGCCATCGTCATATCAGCAAAGCCAATAGCCAGGACCTTGACGGGCAGCGGTTGGTCATCTCCGTCGTGCTTGTCGCCATCGCTGAGCCGATACGAGGGATAGAAGCAGTGGGACTTGAACACTTTTGGGCAGTGCATGCGGAACCATCGCCCACCGCTGTCGCTGTTGCGGTGCAGCGGCGCACATGAGCTAGACACCGGCGGATGCGAAATACGCTTGAGAATCACTCACCTTCCACTCACTTGGCGAGCTGGACGGAATCTACGTTGCCGAGGATGGAGAGCTGGTGGTCTGCGCAACACCCACAAAAACGCTTGGCACACAATGTTACAGGCTAGTAGGCTGCCGCAAACCCACAAAAAGTTTGGCGGCCACTGCGGGGCAAATGCGGCCTGACCGCAACCCTTCTGCTTGCATCCCTAGTTCTTACTTCCTCCAAGAGATGCAAGATATCGAAATTTTCTAATTAAACTATATCATATATGAATAACTATACAAAACATTTAATTGGGTAAAATAACGCTAGATCGAATAGCTAGATTGTGGAATTAAAGGAAGGTGTGATATTATGTGGAGGTCAACACATGTGTGTGATAAGTAATTAACTTTAATGTGCAAGTTCTATCTAAGTTTGAGTTTGATTTTGAAGCTTTTCAGTTTTCAGAGTTGCTGTCAGCAGTTAAGCAGTATGACGGGGCCTGGTAACGGTGGTCTGATCGGCCTAGCATCGACGGTCTAACCGGCGGCTATGGAGCGATCAGACCGACCATATGATCTTTTGGAGAATGGACACCAAACACTTGTGTAGGTGTGTTTGAGGATGTCTTTGTACTTGGTGTCACTCAATTTAGAATTCTGAGCTGAAACTGGATAGAAATTAATTGAAATTCCAGAAAGAGTATTTTCTAGTGCTATTAAGTGATCGACTAGCTTGTGGCTGGCAATCTAACTAGCGTTGAGCTAGCTATTAGACTGGTCCCCTATTACTAGGGTTTGACCAGATTTGACTAGGGTGGTCTAACCAGCTATTGGTTGGCTGTTAGACCAGCCTTTGCTGAGTTGAGTGAACTAGGTTTTGTCATAGTTGTGTTGTTGCTTTAGAAGCTTTTTAGGAGTCCTTGCGAGGTATTAGTCATAGCGAGAGTTCATACAAGTGTTAGTCATGGCGGAAGTCCATGCATTGTGTAAATCATGGCCGAGAGTGCTATGTGGTGTTTGCTAATGTGAGTCAAATGCATGTCACTTATTCTCGAGATGATTGCTTGTTCTTTGATGTGCAGAGCACTTGGTTTGCAATTGCATAAATTCTCCAGTATTGGGTGGAGAGGTGGTTTGCAATACTGTGACCATGACATAAGGTGGATTATGTCACGTCATGGAGAATGGAGCGTCATATTAGACTATTGGAGCCATGTGGAAGCCACGCTTTGAGAAACATGCATGTGTGTTAGCGTGAAACTTATTTGTGTATGGGTTACTAGGTTTCTCTATTTGTAGGTGGTTGTATCCACTAAGTGTGGGCTGATTGTTAGGGTTAGGTGTGAGGTGAGAAGCCTTTACTATATAAGCCCTTGTGTGGTTGAGAGAAAATATCTCTTGTACTAGATGAGAGGGTGTTAGGGTTAAGTTTTTTTTATGTTGGGAGCTTTATGTATATGCACTTGTGAGAGTTCTATCCTCTAAGGTGTGGATTGGTTATAATCCTTCATCCTCTCATGGGAATAGAAGATCAAATTTGTATATCTTGTCCCTCTTATGCTCTTATTTGATTTGCTTGCATTCTTGATGTGTTTTGAAAAGTTCTTGTTTTCTCTCAATTCTCCCTATTTTGTGATGTGATCTAGCTTGCTATGACATATGAGAACACATCTAAGGTTATCTAGATCATCAAGGACTTACGAACAATTGTAGATCGAAGTTTTCCTCTTTTACCCGGTTATGGTGTAATCTTTCTCATTTTGGGTAAAGGTCAGAACTTTGTCTATAATATTCACCATCGATGATTGAAACAGATTTCTAACATTCTAGAGAGGATTTAAACTAAGTTTCATCTTATTTGGATCAGTGGTTTCGGAGTTAGCTTTTTCTTGTTCGTGGGAAGTGTTGTTTTTGCCTCTATTCGTGCAGCAGCCAGATCGCACCTGAGATCCGCTTTGAATGGCTGAGCAGTCCAGTCGCCCTCTAGCCAATGGTTAGACCGTTGAAATTGAAAGTCTCTGGTGAATTTGTGATATGTGGCTCTTTATTATTGTAAAATTTGTGGATTTGTGTTTTTCACTATGTTATATTGCTAATACAGAAAAAAAATTCAAAAATTATTCATCTCTTTTTAACACGTCATATCTGATCCTACAAATCAGCTTGATCATCAACAATATGTCAACGCACGCTGAAAAGAAACAACTTGCAGATTCTGTTGAAGGACACAATGTCACAGCTCTGGATGTACTTACGCGCTGGCTCTGCACAAAGATGGTCCTCGATAAGATTGTCTAACAGAGATAAGGTCATCGATAATCGTCATCATGATTTGCATCTTATGCATGACTCGGCGCTTCCCATTCGCGCGGGAGAGGAGACGAGAGAGTCTAGAAGTGTAGAAGCCGTCAACTCTTAGAATAACTAGACCTGTTTAAGAAAACAACAATAATCTCTTAACTAGTTCAGTGTAGCCATCAATATATGCAATAGTTTGCTTATGAATCATGATGCAGAAGGAAAATTGGCGACACGCGCGCAGCAATGCAACCGTGCATGATGATACTGTATGGCCTTCCCTACATCCAACGCTAGCGCTGATGTGAGTAGCGGCATGGTGTCGTGGGCCGGACGGAGGCGTAGGAGTCTGGATTCCTACCAGAGTTCACAATTTTAGCAAAATTTTATTTTTCTGAACTTTTCGTTTCCCCCGAAAGAATTTCCTTTCGGTCAAAAAAATTCGGTGAGTTTGAAATTTCCTGTTCTCTCACGTTCAGCGGCGGCACAACAAGAGTGTAAGATTATGTGGTGATAGCCTCATAAGAGTGATGAGTATTTAACATTACTTGTGGTTTACTCTGGTCAATTGAGTTTGATTTTTTGTGTATTTGAGTATCGGCCTATGCTGTCTGGAAGTACCAGTCAAACCGGCCTGGAATGGCGGTCTGACCATTGATGAGGAGCGGTCAGATTGGCATTGCCTTGTGGTCTAACCGGTTGCTATTTGAGTTGTCTGACCGGCCTATGTGCCACGATCAGACCGACCCTTGTATTGAGTTGAGATGAGCTTGTTCTGTGGTTTTGGTTGTGAGTCATGTCTATGTCCATGCAGTATTAGTCACAGCGGGAATCCGTACATGTGTTAGTCATGAGGTGTCCATACAAGGGTTAGTCATGACATAGGTCCATATATCTGGATTACTAATTGAAAATTAAGTGCATGTCATTTATACTCAGATCGATTGCTTTGGTCTTTGACGTGCAAATGTTTTCATGATTGTTGCGGTCAGCGACGAGATCAACGGTACAGAAGAGGTCCTGAGGCCATGACGTGAAGAGGAAATACATTCGTGTGATGTACCAATTGGATCTGTGTGTTTCAAGTGGTGACGTTCCTCGGAGCAGGCGTACAATAATGTTGGCGGTAAGGTGTTGGGCATCACAGACTGTGAAGTGATGTTGGCGTGCTATAGAACTTAGACGTTTCAAGTGATGATAGCCTTGGCTCACGCGTATGATCTTAATGACAAGTCATAGATATCACATCGATTGTGAAGACCGGTGGATAGCATTTGAGGAAATTATCCAAAACTGGGTGGAGTGGTGGTTTACAAAATCGCGACACTGGGCTGAGTGATTTAGGTCACGTCTTTGTGGATGGAATGTTTCATCGGGCTTATGGAGCCTTTGGAATTTGTGTTTTGAAAAGCGTACAAATATGTGTGAGCGTAAAGCTCGTTTGTATGTGGGTTATTGAGTTCTCCCATTTATAAGTGGTGTGATCCACTTAAAAGTGGCTGGTTGTTAGGGTTAAGTAAGTGGTGAGGAGTCTCTACTATATAAACCTTGTGTTGAGTTGAATCTTGTAAAAGACTTGAGAAATCAATGTTAGGGTTTCCTTATGTTGGAGCCTTTTGGGTGAATTCTAGACTTAAAGCTCTACTATCTTGAGGAATTGGCTATAAAATATTTCTCTTCCAGTAAAATAAATATCTAAAGTTTGTCCAAGTAAGTTGTGCCTTAGATCCCCTCTTGTGCTTTTGATTTTTTTTTAGCTTTTCTATTTGGATTTATCTCTCTTTAGCTATTCTAGTGCTAAACACGTATAAAAGGTGGTGATATCTTCTGGAGATAAGATCTTATCCATCTAAATATGATCTAGAGGAAATTATTGAGTTTATTTAGTTTTTCTCAAGAGAGAGGGAATTTCTGATTTTGCTCTTGTGGGTATTTTAGGTTGAATTCGTGTTATGTTCTAGTTTACTATAACATATGATAACCCATCCTAGGTCTCATAGACTATCTAGGACTCACGAGAAAGTGTAGGTCAAAATTTCTCTCTTTTGTCTGATTTTGTTGCACCTTTCACTCAAATAGAAAATGTCATAACTTTGGTAACAATTCTCTCGATAGTTGATTAGAATATGTTCATAACATCTTAGAGAAGGTGCATGCTAATTTTCATGTCATCTAGATCATCGGATCAAAAGTTACGTGAAATTTAGAATTTGAAGCGGTGATGAAATTACTGTTTATTCACATGATTTTACTGTTAATTTCAGTCTGACTGCCAATCAGCTAGAGGTTTGACTGCCATTGAATTGGAGGTCTGACCACTACTATTTTCCAATCTATGTGCTAGCCATTTTCGGTTTGGCCGCTAGCAATTAAAGGTATGATCGGTGAGGCTTTGATTTTGGAGTTTTGTCTTCTTTGCCTCATAGCTTTGGGGAGGTTTTGAATTTTTTTCCCGTTTTATTTTGTTGTTGATATTTAAGAATTTTTTTTGAAAGAGTCGTTCGCCCTGTTTGACTCACGTGCTCTATCCGACAAAGAGCTTCCTCCGTCCTCCGAGCAACGCGGCTATTCTCCTCAGGCCTCCCTGCACTCCAAGCCACCAATCGGTCGTCTCCTCCCCCTGCTATGTGCTCCCACCAGATGGAGGCGTTGCGGCCTTGCGGGTGCCAAGGTTCTGGGATTCAAAAGGCTAAAAATTTCGGTGGCCACCGAATTTGACGAATTTCGGAAATTTCGGACCGGTTTTCAGCTACGTTGATCAGTCAAACATTTCGTATTTAACCGAATTTTGACTGAATTTTGACAAATTTAGTCCGAAATTTTGATAAAAACAGGAAATTTGTCCGGATAGTGTCCGGTTCAATCTTTCTCGGACCTGTCCGAAATGGACGAATCCCATCGAAATTCGGTCCTTTCGGATCGAATCCCAGATCCCTGGCGGGTGCACGCGACGCGGCGCAAGCGGCAGGGGGAGGCGCACGGCTGGCGCAAGCGGCGGCGTGGACGGCTGCGGCAGGGAGGCCGGCAAGGATGTTGGCGCCGGGAGTGGGAGGGCAACGTTACCAGCAGGAATGTAGGCTGCGGCATGGAAGATGGTGGCGCCGGACAGGGTCAGGGTCTCAGGGAGCAACGTTGGATGCTTCACATACTGCTGCGGTTACTGGGGAAGGTAGGATGCTTCTCAGATAATACTATTGTCTCGTCAGCACAGTAGCAACTCAGGGTTTTGACTAGTGAAGCTACTAGCATCTTGGCTTGATGGAGGAGGAAAAGATGAGTTAAACAATGAAAATGCTATATATGTTGTGTATTTTTTGTCAGGTTGTCACCACAGTAGCTATTCCCTTGTCTGTTAGCTTGTTACTCTAGTAGTAATTTAGATCAGTGGTGTTTATGCTTTTGCTTTGTTAGACAATTCCCATTACGTGTTTCTAGCTTATAATTTGTTCTCTTTTGACGATAAATTGGTGCAGGTTTGCATACTTACGCAATTGACAATGTGCAAGGCAAAGAGATCGAGCAGGAGCAGGACCGGTGCTGTCCTGTTATTTTGGAATTTTGATACGCCCTGTGTTAGCTGTTGTCTTGGAGCTGGAGGAGGACTGTGTAGTTGCTTTAATCTTAAACTTCAATAACTTGTCAGCTGTTGTCGTTTCAATGAGTTTGTCTTGATTCTCTGTATGAGTAGTAGACAGTAAAAACAACTCCATACTCTTTGTTGCTGTGGTGCCCTATTTTCCCTCTGTTTTGCGCTCTTTTCTCTCTTTTTCTGGCCAAACTTTTGTACAATTTCGTCCAAATTTCGGTCAAATTTCATTCAAAATTCAAAGGCTGTTTGAACAGTTCGCCGATAGGGATTTTTTTTCCTGAAACGAAAGGTTTTTCCCTAGTTCTTACTTCCTCTAAGAGGCGCACGAGATCGAAATTTTCTAATTAAACTATATCATATAGAGGAATAACTATACATAAGGGAAGAGTAGTTAAGAGCCCTAAAAAGAGACTCGGCGCTCCGCTAGGGTTTCCTCTCCCCCGCGCCGCCGCCTTCTGCGCGGCGGCGCGGGGAGCGCGCGAGCGGGCGAGGCGTCTCGGGAGCGGCGGCACGGGGTGGCGGTCCGGCGAGCGCACGGCGGCGCCTCAGGCGCAGATGCGGCTGCGGCGAGGCAGAGGCCGTCGGCGGTAGCGCTTCGGGCGCATCCCCCCACTTACGGTGGCGGCGGACAAACACGAACCGGGCGACCGCATTCGGGCGATGGTGATCGGCTTTAGGCTGGGCGGGTGACGGTGAGCCGGGCGGCCGCATGCAGGCGATGGCGCTATGCGCACTGGCGGCGCAAGGCAGCGGCCCGAAATACGGCTCGGGTGGAGGCACAGCGACCGGGCCGGGCCGGCGGAGCCAGCGAGCGGCGCGCGCGCGTGTGGGCGCGGAAGGCGGAGCGGCAGCCGGTGCGGGAGGCGAAGTGGCGGCCGGCGCGCGTACGGGCGCGGGAGGCGAAGCGGCAGTCGGCGCTCGTGCGGGCGCGGGAGGAGCTGCTTCGGGCGGCGGTGGCCATGCCTCGGGGTGCGTGCTCGGGCGTGGTTGCCGGTGCTGGGGCCGGCGTGACCAAGACCGGCGACGACGAGTGGTGGCTGCTAGGTTGTCCAGGCTTCCTTGGCGCGACGTTGCTCGAGCGGGAAGCGGCTTGTGGTGGGTTCAATGGATGGCTATGCCATGACCTTGAGGCGTGCAGAACCCCGGTGTGCTGGTGGTGGTCTTTTTTGTGTGGGTGTGCGTGGTTTGCTGTGGTTGTGCTGGCGAAAGCCTTGCCGGTGTTCCTGCCGGTCTCGACAACTATGACGCCTATGGACGCCATTTTCCTTCCTGAAGGGTTGTCATGGCACTCCATAGCCATCATGTACTCTGTTCTCCAGATGAAAGCCTTGTCTCGGTGAGGCGGGCGGCGTCGGCGACCCTAGTCGCCTCTTTGAAGACGTCGCTTCGGAGGTTCATCTTCACACAGGATAGACCGGAGTTTGGGTGGCTCATTTGTAGAAGGTTAGGGGTTTGGTTGAAAGCAAGGACGGAGAAGAAGTTCTGAAACTTAGTCTTTCTATCTTTTTCATAGTCCTTTAGATCTCTTTCTTGCTGTTGTGTACTCCTCAGTGTTGAGGATTTGGGCCTAAGAGCTCGTGTAACTTTTGGCTGTGTATATCCCTTGTGGATATAGAGGCCGGATTTTATATCCTTTATCTAAAAAAACTATACATAACATTTAATTGAGTAAAATAACGCTAGATCGAACAGCTATAACGTGGAATTGAAGGAACTCGATCCTCAACAGTACGTCAACACACGATGTCACAGCTCTGTATGTACTCATTCGCTGTCTCTGCATAGAGATGGTCCTTGATAAGACTGTTTAACAGAGACAAGGTCGTCGACAATCGTCATCATGATTTGCATCTTATGCATGACCCGGCACTTCCCTTTCGTGCGGTAGAGGGGACGCGAAGGACTATGTGAGAAGATCAAGATTAATATTGTGATGAATTATTGTAAGTTTTATGAAGTGGTTAAATAATTTTGTAAAGATTATATTTGATTTGGGCTGTTTTCTGGAGGTCTCAGAAAAATCGGAAGTGCCGTAGTTGTGAATGTGGTCATACCGCAGAGTGGTAATTTTGTAGGTGTTTGTGTGGTAGTACCGCAAAACGGTAGTTCCGCTCTGAGTTGCGGTATGTTTTTTCCAGAGCGGTCTAGTTCAGGTTTGTAAGGTACGGTAGTACCGCTTTAGGGAGCGGTAATACCGACATGTTGTGTGCGGTACTATGATCTTCCCAGGAAAACAGAGTTTTAGGGATTTGAGTCATTGTTTGAGTTGAGATGATTATGTGGTCATGGTATGTGGTTTGTTACATGTGTGCACATGAGTTTATTGTTTGGTCCTATGCTTAGGATCAATAGTTTGGTTGCATACATTTTGCATGATGATGACATTGTGTATTGTGTGTTGCTACGTGACGGTTTACTTGTTTGCGTTGATTGTAGGACTTTGGAGCTAGGTCATGGTGAGGCGTAGGAGGACCGGGACTAGGAATAGGGGGGTACTGAAGTCCAGAATTGTTAGGGAGACGGTGAAGATGTCTTAGACTCGTGGAGTGGTTGCAAGCTGGTAGGCTTGTGGAATAGTTGCAAACCGGGACGGTGAGGAACCAAAGCGAGAGCTACAGGTGGTGGACATGACAGGCAATGATAAGGTGGACCAGGACTAGGCTCAAGGAGGAGTCGATGTCCTGTGCGGTCAAGAAAGCCGGGTGCCATCATGCGCAAGGAGAAGTATGTGGCGCGACAAGTGGCTTACATCGTGTGCAAGCGAGAACAGTTCGATGGGATCTGAATGTGTGAGAGGCTTGGCGACAAGTCATTGGAGCCATGTGGAAAATGGCAAAGCATGGGTGATGCTTTGTGGTAAAGGAAGCGGAAAGTTTCGTGAAAAACGGTAGAGGGGCATTTTGGTAAATTATCCAATACTGGAAAAGTGGCGGTGTGTGTGAAACTGCGGCATTGGCCTAAGTGGTTTAGGTCTTGTATGCGCTAAAAATGTGAGGTGGATCAAGTGTTGATTCATTAATGGGTTAATTTGTAAGCCGCTTTGAGAAATATACGTGAGAGAGTTAATGGGTTATCCCCGGTTTGGTCTAATGGATGGATCCATTAGGTTTTGATTCAGGTTGTGAGGCCATATAAGGGGAGGAGAGGTAAGAGCTAGGGTTTTAGAGAAGGTTGGCTAAACCTTTTGGTGGATAGCTCCTCCTCCCTCCATAGGAGATAGGTTAGAGTGTGTATGTGTGCTCTAGGCTTAGAGTACTACTATCCTAAGGGATTGGCTGTAAAACTTTCCTCTTCAAGTAGCAATAGAATCAATCTTTGATATTCTCAATGGCTATTTCTCTATTTGATTGATTTGCTTTTGTTTGGTTAGTTTTTTCTCTCCCCTCACCCTTTTCTTGATCTTGCTATACTAAGGACGTATAAAAGATGGAGAGATCCTCTGGGAATCATCCTCCACCCATGTAGGCACGTTGATAGCAAGTTTATCAAGAAACTTGGTTTTTACATGTTCTTGACTTTGCAAGTGGTTTCTTGAACTAAGGATTGTACAGGTCAGATTGTTTCCTTAATGGAGGTCAGACTACCACCACTATGGCGGTCAGACTGCCAACCTTGTAGGGGTTAGACCGCCCCTCCATAGTGATCAGACCGCTATGTATGTAGAGGTCAGACCGCCGGAGGTTTTCAAATCATGTTTTGCTCAATTTTGATCGGATCTTTCCTTGTGATTATTTGTCTTTAATCTTCATAGTTTCTATAGCTACTAGAGTAAAGAGTTTTGCTTCCACTCAAAGAAAAAGATTATGAAAAGCCTTGAAATTAATTTGAGATTCTATTCACCCCCTCTAGTCACCATACTCAATCCTACAATTAATATTAGAGCCATATTTGCTCTTTGTTTGATCTTAATCGAACATGAGCATGTGGACTAATAGAAAAAACTTGTGAGCTCTTCTTTACATCTTATCGGGGTGTTTTTGCCAATGATGTCTATTGTGATAAGAGACCTAAAATCAACTAGAGAGTGATTTTATTTCCAAGAAACCATAAGTGTAAGCTTTGTGGTGTACTCTTTATCTTTGGTTTTTCAAGTGTTAGGGAGAAGAAGGTTTTGGAGTCCACCAATGATGATGATGATATTGACAAGGATGATGAGCTTCGACTCGTCATGAGCAAGGTAAAACCTCATATGACCTTAGCTTTGTCCAAGATGAATATGCTTGCTCTTAGGGATAATGTGAGATGCCTAGATGATAAGAATACTAGATTGCTTGATGATGATTTTGCTAGATTGGAATCTCACTTAGCATGTGAAGGTATGAGTCTTTGTATGTGGGTGTTGCAAAATTGAATACTTCTCTTGCATTCTTAAAATCTGAAAATGAGAAATTAAAATTAACTCATTGCTTATGTGTAGAGAAGCTTCAGATTGCTAGGACTGGGATTAGTGTAGCCTAATTTCTCTTAATGTTTGTACTATCTATGTTCCTCTTGTTGATCTAATTTATTGTTTGCTTGCATTTTTCATCTCTTGCATATATTGTCTTTCTTTGAGAGATGGTGCAAATGTTTTGAGGAAAGAGCGCGATGATGTGAGCGCTAAACCTTACAACATAGTCACCTCCTTGCATTTGGATTTGGATCTGTCTAGTAGTGAGCATGGTTTTATCATTGTTGTCACTTATGTTATAGCTTTAGATACTCCTACTTTGGCTAGTGAACTCTTGTTAGCTCTTCTAGTGTTGTTCAAGATATTTCTAGTAATGACGATGCTTTTACTTCATTTGGTACTGTTTCATGCAAAATTAAGTACCATTGCACCTATTGCAAGAAATATGGATATAAAGTTAAATTTTGTTCTCGTCGTGCCAAGCACAAGCATCGAGTGCACCATTGAGATCGTGCTTCTAGGACTCTTGGTGTTCATAATCTTGTCTATGATATGAACAATCAAGTGCAGAGCATGAAACTTCAATTTTGTAAGCTAAAGCATAGTGATGGACTTGCTATTTTTTGGTCTAGAACTAGGAGAGTGGTCAAACCACCATTACCCCTGCGGTTAGACCACACTACAGTCAAACCGGCCGATCAGTGGTAGTCTGACCGATGCTGAGGTGATTCATGCCTCTTTTCTTGGTTTTCAGCGGGGTTCTGGATCTGTGCTATGTGGTTCTTCTATCTCTGCCCGGAGGACTTCTTCGATGAGCCTTATTGGTGTTGCGTCCTCACGGACCGTATCTCCTAGTAGACTTTTGCATTATTGCATTATTGCTCATTTTGTGTGTAGGATGAACATCATGTAGACTTGTGTTTTCAATGTGTCAAACGCATACGTTGATCCCATGCTTTTAAGTCTCCAAGTATTCATAGCCTTTCTCATGGCATGAATACTCGTGAGCCTAGTATGAAGGCTTGCTTTGTTGATAGCTTATTTGACACCTTTTGTAGTGGTGTTAGACGGCGTCGTGGTCTTGGGTCTCATGATTTTAGTTTTGGTCCACGTGCTATCCCGAAGAAGGATTTTCGCTATTTCTCAAGTGGTGGACCGCATTCTCTCTATCGAGGTGTGCACCCACGGTGGGC
Source organism: Dendrocalamus latiflorus (assembly GCA_017311315.1). Classification (NCBI taxonomy): domain Eukaryota; kingdom Viridiplantae; phylum Streptophyta; class Magnoliopsida; order Poales; family Poaceae; genus Dendrocalamus; species Dendrocalamus latiflorus. The sequence continues at coordinate 20,032,960 of CM029650.1, read as the reverse complement.
AGGAGTTGTGAGTTCTTTTGGTGCTCCTGGTGATTCTTATCTTAGTGCTTCTAAGCAAGGCATTTGCCAAATTTTCAGTGATGTCACTTATTTTTCTCATCGAGTTGTTCACTTGTGGCATGCCTCCATGATTGGATTTTCTTGCATGAACCATCCATTATATCATGCTAACTTGCATACTTCCAGTGTTGATGTGTCTAAGTTTTGGGTTATCAAGTACTTGCTTTCTAACCCTTCGGGATCCAAGACTCGGGCACCTTATTCTTCTCATGTATAAGTACTGAGACGCGGGGTGGAGAACATGTAATTGATTGTGTTCTGGTTTTTTTTCTTCATCACATGATTGGAACACTTGTTGGTTCTTCACTTCCTTTGATGGCCTCTAAGAGGCACATGTTTTCACGCTTAACATTTCCACCTACTTTGTGAGCTACCCTATACTTTCATGCCATTATATTTGTGTTTGAAATTTACTTTTTTATTTTAGAATTATTGTAGGAATTTCTGACCCTTGGAACAATAGAGACATCTTTAATCTCATCAATTGTTTGTACTTTAGCATGAATTAGTTCATCCCTGTTTCCTAAAAAAGAAAAGAAAAGAAGAAAAGGCTCATCCCTGTAGAGCTGAACAGAACTTGAGGGCCGGCATTCTGCATCCTGCAATACAGTGTCCAATGGATCCATGAACAGATTAGCTGAATGGGGTAGATCGAATCTTTTTTTTAAGGGATCGTGCAAAATCTTTGCATATTATTGTATTAAGAGGGGAGAAAAAGTACAAGGCATGTTCTTTTGTGGCTTTTAACTTCGGCTTTTGACTTTTCTACAGTAACTAGCTTTTAAATGGAATGTCTTTTTAAGATGGAGTCTACTAGTTAATAATAGTACATACTGTACCGACTTCATTTATATCAGCAAAAACTGCACGTGAATTTCATTTACTCTATAATCTCTCGTATAAACAGGTAAAAATCATAAGCCGCAGCTAAAGGCATAAGCCGCAGAAAAAAACAGGCCGAATCTTCAAATGCAATGAGCTGCTCCATGCCACATAGGCAAGGAATGCCCACCTCAAGATCTGCAGGGCCAAGGGGATCCTGCCACGTGCCACACGGGACCCATCCCATCCGGATAATGGGGGCCACCACGAGCCAATGGGACTGAAGCAGCCTCACCCTATCCACACGCCCACCACAACCCCTTCAACCCCATTTTCCCTCCACAATCCCGCGATCGCAAACAAAAGCCATCGCCACCCCTCTCCTTGTTGCCAGCCAGCCTCACACACAACCGCACCAAATCAAGAAACCTCAAGGAGAGGAGATCATGGCCGGTGTGAACACCAGCGTTGTCGGTCTTAACCCCGCCGCGGCGGTGCCGCAGCCCGCCGCCTCGCCGGCGAAGCGTGTGCAGGTCGCGCCGAAGGCGGCCGAGGGCCGGCGGTCGGCGCTCCTTGGCCTGGCGGCCGTCTTCGCCGTGACGGCCGCCACCGGATCGGCCAAGGCCGGAGTCATTGACGAGTACCTTGAGAAGAGCAAGGCCAACAAGGTCTGTTCCATACTTCCATTGACAGTGACCTTGTTCGTCGGTTTCTTCTTGGTCACGTGAATTGGTGTTCATTTCATCAAAACTTGACAAGTCCTTTTTGCTGTGATCAGGAACTGAATGACAAGAAGAGGCTGGCTACCAGCGGCGCCAACTTTGCGCGTGCCTACACCGTCGAGTTCGGGAGCTGCCAGTTCCCCTACAACTTCACCGGTTGCCAGGACCTCGCCAAGCAGAAGGTTCAGGCCATCGCTCCTCACATAACCTGCATACGCGGTTGCTTGCTTCACCGGATGATCTGATCCTGCCTTTCGTTTTTGCCTGTGTTCTTCTCGCAGAGAGTCCCATTCATCACCGACGACCTCGAGATTGAGTGCGAGGGGAAGGACAAGTTCAAGTGCGGCTCAAACGTCTTCTGGAAATGGTGAAAAATGATTGTCCAAGAAATGGTTGCCATGTCTACCTAGATTGTCAAAACTGCAGAAATATTTGGCTGTAACTTATCGTCATTGTATTTGTATCATCTGGTCGTGAACAGCTTGGCGGGAGTGAAATTGTAGTACCTGTTCTTGTTTGTCTCAGTTTATCGCGTCATAAAGTTGTTTTTCATACAAGACGAGGGTGGGTTTTGCGATGCATAAAAATAGAAAACCAAAAAAAGGGGAAAGAGGAAGAGTATGATATGACGCTAGAATACAGCAAGATTCTTCAGATAACTTTCCCCTTGGAACCTGACACATCACCAGATAATCTCAGTCTGTTTCATCTTTTCTGTTGCCTGTATAATTGTCAGGCCCGTACATTAGCAGGAGCAAGGTGGGCAATTGTTCAGGGCCCCCAAAATTACAGGACCTCTAAATTTACACTAAGTAGTAATTAGCAATAGTTAATCCTTGAATAGAAAAACTAAGATGCGGCCAGGCCTGCAATCACTGGTTTGTTAATTGGAGTTAATCCTTGAATAAAAGTTTGCTTTCTTCTTGTGTCAATCTAGAAGTTGCACTTAAGAGTGGAGAATATTCAGATATTGATGGAAGAGAATTATATGTGGAGTTAAAGTTCATCTAAGATCATATTGGCAAATCTATGGGCCCTCTTGATATTCTGAAGTATTTGAAACAGCATGGTTCTTTCCCAAACGCCATTATTGCATATAGAATTTTGTTAACCATTCTTGTTACTATTGCATCTGCGGAAAGGAGCTTTTCTAAACTCAAGTTATTGAAGTCCTACTTGCGATGTACAATGACACAAGAAAGACTCAATGGGTTAGCGACAATAGCACTTGAAAATGATATCTTGGAGATGATCAAGTATGAAGATATAATTGAAGATTTCATTTCAAAGAATACTAAAAGAATGATGCTTTTCAGTAGAACATAAGGTCAGTTTGTTGCTTGAGTACTACTTTTGTTGTTTTAGCATTAAAATTTGATATGTTCTTACTTCTTAGTAGTGTAAGAACAACGTATATTTTGAAGCTTTATAATTAAGTAAAAGTATGCTTTCGTTATATTATTTTCTCGAATTTTAGGGCCACATCACGCGTTTCGTTCAGGGTCCTCTAAATCGTAGGTACGGCCCTGATAATTGTCACACCCAAAACGCAAGCATTGTCTGAAAGAAACAAGAATCAAGAGACACATTTCACCCAACTTAAGAAGAACATTGGCCATTTGCGTTGCTCGGTTCAGTACCCTGCCTCCTTTCCCTTTTCGTGGTTCGGACTGTTTTCTTTCAGAAATCCCAGTCGGAAACTTAAATTACCTGAAATTTGACCCAAGCATCAGTCATTTCATCGGGAACCAAACTACACACGGAGCTGACACCTGAAACCAAAATGTCAGACCTCATGTTCAGTTCCAAATCAGGAGTAAAAAGTGAGTTGTTATTGTCTGCCCGTACTCTGTAAGGCCAAGGAACAAAATGGATAATAACCACGGATTAATCTTTTTTTTGGTGATACGAGGATAATACTTGAGGGATATAGTGAAATCATACCATCCTCGCAGTTACACAGACGGGTGATTCAAATACGAGAAGCAAAGTTTAGTCCCATGTATGACAGTAGAAAATAGTGACTCGAGAGCAAACCACAGTAACCCAGGATTAGTCCTTTTGAGGACAAGACACAAAGGGGGTCAGTAAAATAAGAGCTGAACGTCACGGTTACATAGTACATGCAGACACATGCCCTAAGGAGAGATTCCGGATGATTGGGTAAGATGGCAGTACTTTCAGCTTCATATTCCTACTGATCTTGGCTGGATCTTGGAGCTGTGCCATCCAACTGTAGTTACTTACGCGTAGATATCCATTGAAACGGCTGAATTGGCAAGGTGCTGTTTGTGCCCTAGTAGCTTGTGAATTGTGATTGGTCAGGTTTTCTCCACCCTGCAAAAGTTGCAAATTAAGCCCAGGAGCAGAGAACATATAAGCAACGTTTTTTCTGCTTATTAGTGTAGACATGTATAAGAGATGCGAGTCGTTGGCGCGGTCCAAACACCTTAATCATATATCAACGTGTCCATTGAGGTTTACATGGTACAAGCTGCTCTGTAGTTCTTGTGTTCTGCATTCTTTCTTGAGATTTTTATGCAGTTTCTTTTCCAACTGAGCAATAACAGAATCCATTGGAGCCTCCTAAAGAACATGCTGGTGCAAGAGATTTTATTTCGTACTGGTGTCTCTTAATCTTCTGTTAGCTGCAACTCTTCAACCAGATGCCCGATTGAAGATCCGTCTAAATTTTAAAGCTCAATGAAAATATTCAAATGATACCCATATAATATATATTTTCCTTGCATTATTCTAGACTTTCTGGTCAGCAACCTGATACTCCCCTCCAGCCACCTTGAATGGAAAAATTAGGGCAGATCCAGACGCAGGGCTTCAGGGCCTAAAACCAAAAGCCTATGGTGCCGCTTGGCTAGGTTGAAATAAGCTGGCTTATGGCTGAAATTACACTGTAGTTGATGGTGATTTATTTGGTGTAACTAAATTTAAAAAATTTAAAAATAGAAAAAACAAATTACCCCATCATGGATAATGCAAACGAATATAGGAAAAAAAATAACTGGCAAAAAAACTCAAAAAAAGCCAAAAAGCCAGAAAAAGACGTAATTTAGGAATAGTGAAAAATTAGTCAGAAACCAGAAACTCAAGTTGAAGTGAGCGGGATTATAAGCTCCATGGGGAAATTGTAAAAATATTGAATGCATAGAGCGCCCAGCCCAAGACACACAAGCCTAGCCCAGGGCATGACCCATTTCTGGCTTTGGCACTGATTATGAAAGTACGCTACTTTGGCGATGAAGGCATAGGCAAGTGAGGGTGACGAATGAAATGGGTAAAGGCCACTAGAGCTATTGCACCTGGCGATCACATTCTTGGTGTGAAGATCCTTCACATAGAGACCATGGGGATCAAATTCAACAGAACAATGGTTATCAATGGTAAATTGACGAAAGGAGATAAGATTTTTAATAATATGAGGATAGATGAGAATATTACAAAGAGGAAGAGGAGTGGTATTGCTAGGAAAAGAGGTAGAGCCGGTGGAGGTAATAGGCAGCAGTGACCCGTTACCGACAATAATGGTGCAAGGAGTAGTAGAGGAAGGCGGGTGGGAGATAGAAAAGGTACTGGCGTCCAATGTCATATAAGAGGAAGCACTTGTGTCCATGTACCATTCAGCCGACGGGAGCAGGGGGCGTCAATGTCATAGTTTAGAAGGCATTGGCGAGGCCTTGTTGATCCCAATGTACGGCGCCCGACATCAGAGTCAACAGAGTGGCCATAGTGTTCTGTTGGGGCACCATGTGGAGGCCCGGTGGCAGGTGGCCGGTTACACCGGCAAAGGCGTGCTGGACCGGCACTCCAATTGGAAGAGGGCCAAGGAGACCCTGGTCTTGTCATGACTGTTGATGATGACTGGGCCACATTTGAATAGTGCTAATCCACGAGTTGTAGACGGAAGGCCACGTCGAGGCGGAACCAGAGGGCCGAGGGCCGGTAGAGTTAGCGCCGATACTTCCACCATCGGAACTACCCCCGCTACTGTCGTGGCTGCCGCTAGGGCCATTGCCACGATGACGTCTGCAGTTGTTGAAGCAAGAGCCGCCCCTGCTGTTGGAAGCGCCCTTGGAAGACCCATCACCCGAGAAGGCAATGAAGGCAGTGGAGGGTTGCTACGACGGTTGGGTCGAGCACGTAAACTCTTCAAGAAGAAGGTGTGAACGTGCCTCAACAAAGGTAGGGAATGGTTTTTGCTTGGTGAGGAGGGTCGCCATATAAGAGAATCACTCGTTCAAACTGCGTAAGACAGTGAGAACAAGAGTGCGATAGCTAACCGGAGCACCGAGGTCAGCGAGGATGTTGGCCATGCTCTTCAGACGTCGATAGTAGTTGGAGATGGAGATATCGCCTTGTAGAAAGGTGTGGAATTCCGCCTCCTGATGGAGAGAACAACTCTCCTTGTTGCTGAGAAACTGGTGCTCCAAGGCCTGCCAAACGAGCCGAGCAGTGGCGGTGGATGTCACGACAATTTCCAAGAGCTCGGTGGAGATTGTCCCGTACAGCCAGGAGAGGATGACACAGTCCATCCAAACCCAATCAGCACGATTGAGAGGGCACGCATCGGACAACACATGGTCGGTTAGTGCGTACTTCCAATTCGTCGTCGATAGGAGGGACGGTTGTGATGGACTGGGCACAGGCAGCGAGGTCACTTTCAACAGAGAGAGCGGCCTCCCGTGTGGCTAAAGTGATCACAACGGAGAGAAGATCACGGGAGAGGGCTACCCAAATTGCGGCGGTCGCAGTAGTGGTCACAGCCTCCTGGACGGTGGAGGCAACTGTGGTGGCATAGTTGGACATAGAGGGGTCACAAACGAAGGAGGCACAGATGGCTGTGGCTGTTGCTTCAGCTGCAGCAGTGCTGGTGTCGGAAGCCATAGCGGTTGGGAAGATGCACGCCAATTAGAGAGAGGTCGGTGGCTGTGTAGGAGCGGAAGCAGTTGCGAAAGCGATGAAGTCTGATACCATGAAAGCGAAAAGTATTCACACAATGGTTCTCATTGATAGAATTGCATATACATATACACAAGCACTTGCCATATCTCAGTCACCGACTTATGGAAACAAGAATCAAGAGAGAAGGCGGGAGAGCTAATCAAGGATGCATACCAAAACATGAGAGATAGCTACGGCTGTTACGCTAACATGCTCACGATAAGAAATACATGGTGGGTGGGTTATTTTGGACTGTGACTTATGACTTTTACTTATGATTTTTGAATTCTAGCTGTTCACAAGAGAGAGTATGAAGAGATAGACAATCGCATATGATTTTGGTTAGCATAGCTTAAGTCGATACAACGTGTATTACTATCGACTCGTAGACCATGTATGAAAAAACACATCGTCTAAAACTAGTTACTATAGAAAAAAAAACAAAAATAAAAAACGGCAAGCCCCATTGGAACCCAGCCTATTGCATTGTTACCAATAGCTACACTATATATCCGTACCTGGATTTAGGTCTCGTAAGTCATATTCGTGCTGCATTTGAATTCATTATTATTGTGCATCTATATTTTTGTACATGTGCAGTGGTATCACTGCTACAGAAAGCCTCATAGTAGACGCCTCATCACAGACGGTTTTGTGAAACCGTCTCTGATGAACACTATTACAGACGGTTGTAATTAGGAGGCCGTCTGTGGTATTTGTGGCGGGAAAATGGATTATCACAGGCGGTTATTACCGAAGTATCACAGACGGTCTGTATTAAAAACCGTCTGTGATAATCCCATATTATCACAGACGGTTTTTAATATAAAACCGTCTGTGATAAGCTAATTATCACAGACGGTTTTTAATAAAAAACCGTCTGTGATAATTCACAGACGGTTTTTAGTTAAAAACCGTCTGTGATAATGGCTAAGGCATTTATTGCGCTGCTCAGACCGCATCTGTCTTCATTTCGATCCAGATCTATCCACTGCTGCGCACTTTTTCACTCGGGAGGAAGCTAGGCGATTTCAGGCCAGTTAATTTGGTGGGAAGAGGCAGAGATTGAGCTTTGAATATTCAGTCTTTCCTGGTTGCTCTAGATATGGTTAGTAATGTAATTTATTTTTTCTTTAATTGCATTACAATTTAGGTCTAAGTAATCCATTAGTGGTTATTGAAGATGGTTAATTTGTAAAATTGTTGGTTATATAATAGCTGTTGTGTTTGTAATATGAATTGAGCTAGCAAATTAAGTCTTAATATAATAAATGTGGCCCGTATATATGTAGTTATAATTAGTTAATCTAGATTTTAATACTAAGTTGTTATATATGTACGTAACGTAGGACCGAAGCTGGATGTATGCCGCGAGCCGTGTGAGTGAAGAGTACATTAATGGCGTTTCTGCTTTTATAAGAGCCGCCGAGGAGGATATGTTGAATAAGGCGGTGGAATATATGTGCTGTCCATGCACTGACTGCGAGAATTTGAAGATGTTTAAGAACCGAGGGCAAATTGTAGCGCACTTGATTCGGAGGGGTTTCAAAAAAGATTATACGTGTTGGACCAGTCATGGCGAAGTGAATGATCATATGCCGCCGGATGACATCGTCGGTGAAGTGAATGATATGCCCCCGGATGACATCGCCGGCGAAGTGAATGATATGCCCCCGGATGACATCGCCGGTGAAGTGAATGACATGCCGCCGGTTGATGTCGATTGTGGCTCGGATTCGGATAGGTTGCACGATGATAATCTAAATCAGATGCTTCGCGATGTAGAAGAGAACTATGATGAGAGAGAGTATGTTAAATTCCGTGGCTTGATGGAGGACTCAGAGAAACCTTTGTACACGAGCTGCAAGTACACGAGGTTGTCGGCCGTGCTTGAACTGTTGAAATTGAAGGCAAGCAACGGTTGGTCCGACAAGAGTTTCACGGCGCTGCTAGGTCTTTTAGCGGACATGCTTCCGGAGGGAAATGAGTTGCCTAAAACCATGTATAAAGCCAAGAAGGTTCTTTGTCCGTTGGGAATGGAAGTAGAAAGAATACATGCATGCCCGAACGACTGTATCCTCTACCGTAAAGAGTATGCAAACATGCATGTATGTCCGGTGTGCAACGCATCCCGATACAAACGTAACAATCAATCAGATGATGGCGAGGGAACAGAGGCGAAGAAAGGACCTCCTGCTAAGGTGGCATGGTATTTTCCTATAATTCCCCGTTTGAAAAGGTTTTTTGCAAATCCAAAGGAGGCAAAACTGCTGCGTTGGCACTCGGAGGAGCGCAAGAAGGATGGAATGATAAGACACCTTGCTGATTCCGCGCAGTGGAGAAACATCGATAGGAGTTTTGCAGAGTTCGGTGCAGAACCAAGGAATATAAGGTTTGGACGGAGTACAGATGGAATGAATCCTTTCAGTAGCATGAGCAGCCGACACAGCACATGGCCCGTGACTCTCTGCATCTATAACTTTCCTCCTTGGTTGTGTATGAAGCGAAAGTACATTTTGCTGTCGATACTTATTCAAGGGCCAAAACAACCTGGGAATGATATCGATGTGTTCCTAGCACCGTTGGTGGAAGATCTAAAAGTACTGTGGAACGAAGGGGTACAGGTATGGGATGCATACAAACGAGAGAACTTCACTCTGCGCTCCTTATTGTTCTGCACCATAAATGATTATCCTGCCCTTGGTAACCTATCAGGCCATAGTACAAAAGGTGCCAAAGCTTGTACTCACTGTTTAGATGGTACCGAGAGTGTGTGGCTGAGACACTCACGCAAAACCGTCTACATGCGTCACCGCCGGTTCCTTCGGAGGGCTCACCCATACCGCAAGATGAAGCAACAATTTGACGGAGAGAAGGAAGACGGTTCAGCTCCAAGGCATTTAAGGGGACACGAGGTTTATGATATGGTTAAGGATTTAGATGTTGTCCTCGGAAAGGGACGTAAATTGAGGGCTCATGAGAAGAACACCTGGAAGAAGAGATCAATATTTTGGGACTTACCTTATTGGGAGTACCTAGATGTTCGGCACTGCATCGACGTCATGCACGTAGAAAAGAATGTGTGTGACAGCTTGATTGGTCTCTTACTGAACATCCGTGATAAAACAAAGGACGGCGTCAACGCACGGCTTGACTTGGCTGACATGGACATCAGGTCTGAGTTAGCACCGACACACACTGATAATGGACGAACGTACCTTCCCCCTGCGTGTTACACTCTGTCCAAGGCTGAGAAAACAGAACTGTGCCAGTGCTTGCATGGTGTCAAAGTTCCGTCTGGTTACTCCGGCAACGTGAAGAAACTTGTTTCGATGCAAGATTTGAAGTTAAATGGCATGAAGTCTCATGATTGTCATGTGCTGATGACACAGATGCTCCCTATTGCAATTAGAAATATTTTGCCGATCAAAGTCCGAGAGACAATCATGAGGCTATGTTATTTCTTTAACACAATTGCTCAGAAAGTCATCGATCCCGAAGGACTAGATGCTCTGTAGGACGAGGTGGTGATGACTCTATGTCACCTTGAAATGTATTTCTCTCCTTCGTTTTTCGATATCATGGTCCATCTCATTGTTCACGTTGTGTGGGAGATAAAAATGTGCGGGCCCGTATTCCTACGTAGCATGTACCCATTTGAGAGGTTCATGGGAATTCTCAAGTCCTACGTACGGAATCGTTCTCGGCCGGAGGGCAGCATCGTCGAAGGTTATGCAAGCGAAGAGGTCATTGAGTTTTGTGTCGATTATATGGCTCAGATTCAACCGATAGGTGTCCCTCAATCTCGTCATGAGGGGAGGCTGAAGGGTCTCGGAACTATCGGAAGGAAAGCAATCACTCCAGATATGGACACGTATACTCAAGCCCATTTCACGGTGTTGCAACACATGACTGAAGTGGCCCCTTTTGTGGACCAGCACAAGGATGTGCTTCGGCAACAAAATCCGGAGCGGCTGGATGTTTGGATCATGAGGCAACACAACCGTTGGTTCAACCAATGGTTGAAGGAGCAAATCGCTAGGAGCTCGCCGAGTGAGACGCTGACATGGTTGGCAAAAGGGCCGACATTTACAGTTGTGACATGGCAAGGATATGACATAAATGGGTACACATTCTATACGCAGTCTCAGGATGTCAAGAGCACTAACCAGAACAGCGGTGTCCGCATAGATGCATTCAGTACCGATGGGTCGAGAAACTCGTACTATGGCTTCATAGAAGAGATTTGGGAGCTCGACTATGTGGTTTTCAAAATCCCCTTATTTCGCTACCGTTGGGTGCATCTCCCACAGGTGAAGGTTGACAAGTACGGTGTCACGACCGTGGACCTCCAACGTGTCGGGTACAAAGACGAACCATTCGTACTCGCCAATCAAGTTTTTCAAGTTTTCGATGTAACCGACCCGGCAAATAAGAAACGCCATGTAGTTCTTCATGGAAAAAGGAGAATTGTTGGAGTGGAGAATGTAGTGGACGAGGAGGAATACAATCAATTTGATGAGTTACCTCCTTTTGGAAATGGCATAAGGGTCGACGATCAACAACGTGACGAAACTAGTTACGTACGCATTGATCATGATGAAGGGCTAATTTTTAAAGGAAATATGTGAAAATTTTGAGATGTATATGTGAAAATGTGTGATGTAGTCAATTTTGAGATGTATATGTGAAAATGTGTGATGTAGTCAATTTTGAGATGTATATGTGAAAATGTGTGATGTAGTCAATTTTGAGATGTATATGTGAAAATGTGTGATGTAGTCAATTTAGTAGCGGGACGGCCAAGATTAATCTTGTGCAACCCTACAATTTGAGAGCACATATTCATGTTGAGACTGTTATTGATTCTATTATTTGGTTTATAGTATTAGCAACTAAAGTAGGTGCTAAGATAGGCACATCACCCCCTCTCTATGTCCATATCACCCCCTCCCTTCTCCCCCTCCCCTCTACTCCTCTCTTCCAATTCAATATGATCACATTCTCATCTTATCTTAATAGACCCACAAAATGAGCAACATGTCACCCGCGCATTCTTCAGCATCATCGCCGGAGGCGTCCGCTCCAACATCAAGACGCCAAGGAAGAGGGATATCAAAGAAGCCTCAGAGCCGACAGACCATCACAGCGGTAAACGCAGCTGGGGTCCCTATCCTTCCTAAGCAAGCGGTAAACGCATTCCGAACCATGGTCGGAATAGTTGCACGACAACGAATTCAGATCACATACAATTCGTGGAAGAACGTGCCTGACAGTCGGAAACGTGAGCTGTGGACCGAAATTTTGGCATCGTTCGAGTTTCCAGAAGAACACTTACACGCTGTGGAACGACAAACCTACCAAGCGGCGTGCAAAGCATGGAAGAACTTCAAGAGCACGCTTGTCAAGAAATACGTGGAGACGAACGAAACGCCTTTCACTACATACCCATTCCTGGAACCACAATGGGAAGAGTTCAAGGCGATGAAAACGACCGAAGAGTTCAAAAGTACAAGTTTGGCGCACAAGGCCCTCCAGGCAAAAAACACGCACCCCCACAGACTTGGCACAGCTGGGTATGCGGGTAAAATCTCGCAATGGAGGTTGGAGGATGAGCTGGCAGCTGCAGAGGACATCGCCCCGCCGTTTTCCAATATCCCGGATGACCGCGCTCGAAATTGGCTTAGAGCAAGGTCATCTACAATGACATCGGGGGAAGTCTCCTTTCGAAACCCTGCAGACCAGCAAGTGTCCCAACGCCTGGTAAGATATCGATCGAACTACGTAGCTTGTAATTACTCCACAACTTCGTACGAATTGAAATGACATGTCGTGCTCTTGCAGGAAGAGCTGAGTTTTCAATCTACGGAGGGATCATTCCAGGGAACAAGGGAGAATGATATGCTCTCCGTGGCCTTGGGAAACAAGGAGCACCCGGGCCGTACGAGAGGCCTTGGGCTTTACGTTCCATGGAAACATGGTTTCCAAGATGACTCTGACATGTATCGGCGCAGGAAGAGAAACAAAGGCGAGTGTGACGCACAACTACGAGAAGAGATCAAGGCATCTCTTAAAGAGGAGCTACTGGGTTCGATGGCTGATATAATCAGAGATGAGGTGCGGAAACAGACAGAAAGTCAGCAGGCCGCCACCGCCGCTGCTGCGCTAGCTAGCCCGCACAACCGTCCGAGTAGCTGCGCGTCCAATCCGACGCAAATCCAGTCCAAATTTCCTGTGGACGACATCCAGGTAATAATTATTACCTCTCGAATGCTTGCTCCATTGGTAGGCCTATTCGAGTAGCTAATTTTGTATCGTTATGTAGGAGCCTACGAATTGCAAGCTCCAAGTGAGATATGGCTCCGTTCCCTTGTACGCTGCTTCGGGCCAGGCATATTCGTCTGGTATCGGGGCCATGGTGCACGGTCAAGCTTTAGCGCCAGGCTTCGCAAAAGTTAATGTGGATGGTGTGCATGTCAATTTTGAGGTGGTCCCGCTACCGAAGCCCCCCAACGACGAGATCATGACTCTAGGACAGGCCATCGGAACATTCATCCAGTGGCCCAAAAGCGACATCTCCCTGGAGTCTTCTTCACCGGTGGCAGCACCAGAGCAACATGCACTGGTTCCATCTCCATTACAACACCAGTCGGTTCCACCACCGGATACTGCACCGGTGCTATCTCCACTGGTCATACTCTCGCCAGAGCAACTTGCACTGGTGCCATCTCCATTACAAGACCAGTCGGTTCCACCACCGGATACTGCACCGGTGCTATCTCCACGGGTCCTATTCTCGCAAGAGCAACTTGCACCGCTGCTGCCGACTGCCGTTAAGTCGGCCTATAGCCGAAGCAGCAAGGGCAAAGCAAAGAAGACCAATGATGATATTTCGTACCTACCTTTGGCCCGCAAATTCGTGCTTGGTCAGCCGTTGCTCGAGGAAAAATACCTCGAAAAGCTACCATATAGTTGCACGCAATTGCACATGTGGTATATGCAGCAGTCCAATAAGCTAGAGGGAGAACGGACCTCAAGTATCACTGTCAAATTCACGCCGGATGATTTACACCACAATCTTCAAGAGTGTATGTTCGTGGTCGCCTTTGAGGATTTATTCGATCTGTTCACGTTCAACGCTCTTGACGTCTCAATCCTTCGATGCTGGACGCTGTAAGTGTGTACAATCACAGTCTCCGTTAATGTCATACCGATAAATGCCATATCTAATTTTTTGCTTTCGTGTGTATATATATAGACACATGCTGATTAAAGCTAGATCATCCAACTTATCAGTTGGTTTCTTCGACCCACAATTGGTCGCCAAGCAAACCATTGACCAGGATACACCCCTCGTCGAGAGGTACATTGCAGCAGGACTGCTGGGTTGCGTCAAGAAGGATTATGTACTTATGCCCTTCCTTCAAAACTTTCATTGGATTTTAGTAGTAATTGTACCAGAATGGAACAAGGTATTTTACCTTGATTCCCTAAGTAAAAATAAAATGGACTTCACAGTTCTCAGCCAAGTAATCGATAGGTAAGCACATATTCCCCATACATATCTACATTGTACTTTCTTTCCTTCCGAATGATTAAGGTTAACTTTTTCGAATTACGTAGGGCGTTTGCCACCTACATTGAAAAGGGAGGTGACTCGAAGCGCGGGGCCAAAGGCTTGCTGACACATGTTCGAGATTTTAAGGTATTCGCTATTTCACATTAATTAATCCTATGCAACAGTTGGTACTAATGCCTCTTGAACTAACACATTCCATTTTTTGCAGTGTCACCAGCAGGAGCCGGGCAACACATGTGGATACTACGTTTGCCAACATATGGAACTACTCCTCGATTCCTCGAGGCTCACCAATCGCAAGGTTTGTCACTCTTCTCATAATTACTTCATACTTAACACGTTACATATATACGCACATTGATATTCCTATCGACAGGTTGCGTCCATCCCGTCAACTGCATTGAAACAGCCTGTTCTTGGAGGGATTCGAGGAGAGTTGGCGTACTTTTTGCTGACTCAAGTCATAACGCCAGGAGGACGGTTCTACTGCGCACCATGATTTCTTATTGATCTTATCACTAAGTGCAAATGCAGTGCACATCTTTTGTAAATGAGATTTGTTAATGGACATTTCATTTCAATTCAATTAATCGATTTGCGAAATGGATGCATGCTTTATGTTTGTGAAATGAAGTGCGATGTCAATGTGATGTTTTATGTCTGTGAAATGTATCTGAAAGGAAATGAGATGTGTGAATTGTATGTTTTTTGTCTGTGATTATCTGCTTGTTTCAGAGGGCATGGCTAGCATTTCCTGAGGCTAGCCATAAACAGAAATAGATTCTGCTGGGGTGGAGGAGTATCACAGACGGTTTTTTATTAAAAACCGTCTGTGATTATGCGGTATCACAGACGGTTTTTAATAAAAAACCGTCTGTGATTATGCGATATCACAGACGGTTTTTTATTAAAAACCGTCTGTGATTATCCGATATCACAGACGGTTTTTTATTAAAAAACCGTCTGTGATATCGGATAATCACAGACGGTTTTTAATAAAAAACCGTCTGTGATATCGCATAATCACAGACGGTTCGAAAACCGTCTGTGATAACTTGGATTATCACTGACCCATAATTTCAGACGGTTCAGAAAACCGTCTGTGATGACGTTTCTGAACCGTCTGTAATGTGGATTTCTGTAGTAGTGTATTCACATAAAGTGACATGTTTTTTTTGTTAAAATGACACTGTAGTGTTGTTAGTTTTTTTATGAGGTATTCAATTAAAGAAAACAAATAAATAGAAAAATAAAAAAAATATCATATCTTCAATGTGTTCCAAATAGTTTTTAGGTTTTAGAAACCCAAAATTATCGCCGTTTGGGACGGACCACAGAAAAGCATATATGGATGTTGAGTGACGGCAGCCGATCCTATTCCCTTTGCTGTCAACAATCTGCCCTTTCTTTCCCTCTTCTAAGCCTCACATTTTGTCCAAGCTCCTTATCCCTGTCCCGAATTCTCCCTCTGCAAGAACGTGGTGAGCATGTGAGCCATGAACGCCTCCCCCATGCAGCCGCCCGTGACGCCGGTGAGCTCCGTCTCCACCGGAGCGCCGCTTCCATCGCCACCCACCGTCTCCTCGTCCTTGTCACCATCCCTAGTCACAACTAGGAGGCAGCTGCTCGTCGTGTCCTGCGGCCTTTTCCTGGCGGCAAGCAATGCCAGCGGACGGGCTGCAGCGGCGGCGGCGGCGTCAGGCTACGACCCGTTGACGGATGCGGAGCGGGCGGCGAGCGCCGCCGTGTCGCGGCGCGTCGGCGAGGCCGTCCGCCTGCTGGACCGCGGGCGCGAGCTGCAGGCCCGCGGCGAGTTCCCGGAGGCGCTGGCCTCCTTCACGCGGGTGGTGCGCGAGTACAAGGACCTGGCGCTGTCGGAGTACGCGCGGGTGGGGCGGGCGCTGGTGCTGTACGAGATCGGCGACCGCGACGAGTCCATCACGGAGATGGAGGACGTGTCGGTGGCCCTCAAGGGATACCCGGAGATCCACGCGGCGCTCGCGGCGGCGCTGTACGCCGACAAGCATGCGCCGCTGCTCGCCGAGAACCAGTTCGCCATCGCGACGCTGCTGGACCCGCACTACGTCGACCTCGCCTACGTCAGGGACACCAAGCACTGGCCGCCCAGCCTAGTCACCTCCCTCCAGCACTTCATCACCCTCTCATAGACAGACTCATAGCCCAGCTGCCTAGCTACGTACAGCAGGAGGAGATTGATCCTTCATAGTTTTGCTTTTGATTCCTCTATTAGATACGTACAGAAGATGAACTATACATGTTTGTTGTATGTATAAAGATGTGTACGTCATACAGGACTACAGGAGTGTACAATACTTGTGGTTCAGTACTCTGCTAGAACGGCGATGATGAATGAAGTATACTAATTTTACACTGGAAGAGCATAAGCTGTCGCTGGCGTTTGCCTTTTGAGCTCCTACTGGATCCGCATGCAGTGCTTACTTGCAGTTCACCTTACGGTTTCTTCCAACTCCTTTCTGTAAATGTCCTACTGGAGTGATCTGGTTCGAAGTAAACAAATTTGTTTGCTCGATCTCTCAAAGAAACTAGAGAAATATGCACTACAAGCTGCTCATTTGTGCTATGAGCTTGATATCTCCTCATTAACATGTTTAGAATAGCCGGCAAGTAGAGATGCAAACCATTACATAATCTTTACTATTATAAAAGTGTGAGTTGGTGGTTGGTTCATTCTCTCTTCTCTCTTCTCAGCCATCCGATTTGATCTGGACCAGTCTCTCTCCTCCTCTCTCTCTGGATATAACCGCCCACCCCCTCCACTTTTTCCATCTCCTCGCGCATTCAGACTACCCTTCTCTCTTTGTCGCTTGCTCTCCAATATTTGATGTATGAAGTTGGCCAGACAGTAAGTTCCGTCTCATTATTTTTATGACTCCGTTGTAACGCACAGATTTCTAACTAATTTACATTATATTAAAGCCATGTAAATGATTCTTGCTTCGACTGGCCATGCACTCATGCCTAAATGGTTCCCAAACATCGAACCGGTTGGAACCTTTCAGACATTTACCGAATGTAGTACAACACAGGCCGATTAAGCCTGATGAGGGGGTGACAGATGATTAAACCAGCTTAATTACCTGTCTTAATTTTTTGTTTAGTGTTTGTTCAAATTTTTAAATATATGAAATGAGCTCAAAAATTACGATTGTAGGATGTTTGATCATTTAGTGCACATGCCTTTTGCAAGGTCATTTAGTGAAGCCCAGTTCATTACTGTTTCTGAAAGTTGGTAAATATATTTTTTCGATGGGTTTTTTGCTGCGGTTTATGGTTTTTGGCCCTAGTACGAGTGTTTGTGTGAATGAACTAAATGTCAATAAGCCATTTTTTGAAGAAAAAAACTATCCTAATAATCTTCTTTGAAACGACGATGAAGAAGTCATTCTGTTTGTTTGTTTAAGAGGAGCCATAAACTGAAAAAAGAGGCCTTTGTAGTTGAGAAGGTCTAAGATAAATGAACCTATATGTGTTATCCTTCTCATTATGTATTTTGCATCCCTCAACTGTGCATTTCCATCAAGCATTTCACAACTGATACTGTTCACATGCACAATATTTCAACACACAGCGTTCCAAAAGCACTACTACTTGACTACTAGCTACTCACATCACATCCCACATGCAACAAGCACATGAAGGACTACTACCGTACCATACCAAGTACAAGCAGAGATGCAAATAAATCAAATTTGGACCAATATTATTGGTACCATATTTTAATTTATATTTTTTTCTCGAATTCAGAATCAGATACCGTCGAGGTGGATTCAAATCAGAAACGGATAATATAGATAGATAATACGTACATACAAAATGAAATATATGTTGAACCATATTACCGCCGCTTCAACTATTCAATATGAGTACTACATAATTATCACAACAATTTCCATATGCACAACAAGCCTCCCGTATACATGGAAATAATTTTCAATAGACCCACACATCAGTGAAGGACTAAAGCTTTGCCCTTATCTGTCTGGCCGTTGCCACAATCCACAAGCCGTTCCCCATCTGTCCCTTACCCATCCTTCTCGATTTCTCTTTCTCCATTCGGCAGCACAAGGGGAAGGGAGCCGTTGAGCTGGTGATGGCAGTTGGTGACCAGTGATTGGAGAAGGCGTGCAGCAGTAGTGATAGTGGCAGACAATAGCGACGATGGCAGCAAGGAGCGGCGGCGCTTCCCGGTGGCGGCAGGCGGAGGCGGCTGCGGTTAGTCATGGGCTAGGCTAGGTATTTTTGTTGCCGGATATCTGGCCCCATCTAATGACATTGCATAACGACATTCAAGTCTCAAGAGAAGCCATTTGCATGTTGTCTGTGCGGCCATCTTCCGCGCAGGCATTTCACCGAGCACATCATGTTCAGTGCCCGAGGGGACAGGAGAGCAGCGATAGTTCCAGTCTCCTTCAACTTGCGCGCACACACTGATCTAGAGTGAGATCCTAACACAGGGTAATTACACATTGACTGATTATATGTAGAATTCTGGTCTCACCAGATGCGATGCGCGCCGTCGGAGGTCCAGGGCTCCATGCAGACACAGCAAGTGGCCACCGGCGGCTGCTCCGAGTACTCCATGTCGTCACCCGCCGCCGCCACCTTCTCCTCCTTCTCTGCGGTCGACGAATCTGTAGCTCCGCCGCGTCCATCCTCGCAGCGCTCCACACCCATCTCATCCTCATCGGATTCTTCGTCTTCGTCTTCATCCTTGGCGTGTCGTCCTCCTCGGAGCCTTCATCTACGTCGTCCGCGAAACTTGAGGAGGCAGGCTTCATCTCCGCCACTGCCTCCTCGCCACCCATCACTACGGTAGCGGCCACCTCTTGCCGACGAGGACATTGGGAATCGGGAGAGCAGGCTATTGCTCGAAGAAGAGATTTTGTATTCGCGGGGGCTCAAGCTTTGTTGCGCTTGGTGCTGGCCGGCTTAAGGCCCAACGAGCAGCAGCAGCTTCTCCACCGGCTCAATCGCACACGGTAAAGGATGAGCCGATGCCTCCGTTTAGTACCACACCGCTAACGCGACGAGGTTGGCGCGGAAGAGGAGGCTATATAACAAAGGCCAAGGCCACCATCATAACATACTTACCTGGACGGGGTCGACGGGCGATCAACCAGGCTCGTGGCCTAGATCAATGGCTCACATTGCACCTGGTGAGCGCGTTGATTTACCATCTCCCCAAGTGGGAGAGTGGACGTCATAATTTGTGGTAGAGGGGGTACGCGTCCGCGCGGCCCCTGCCAAGTTTCTCAATTTCAACTTTGGGTCCTCGGCTATTAGCCGTGGACTGCGGTGCGATGGCTAGTGGTTCTCCAAAATTGCAATGTAGTCCTCTGAGAAGAGGTTTCAATTAATCTGTCTATTTTCTACCACCCCATTATATTGCTACGGGCATGTACTGTTTCTCTAGTGTTTTGTAGGAGCTTGAGCAACAAACAAATTAGGGTTTTTTGAGTTTATGGATTAAGTATTTGAATATTTGGTTTAAATACTTGAAATATTTGAATTTGGCTGTTTTGAGGTAGAGAGGAAAATAGTTATTTTGAACTTTGCATATTTTTACTATAATTTTTCTTTATTAATTTTGAAAAACGTACTGTACTATAAATTTTTTAATTGATTTTGTCTTGAAAAAACGTTGTAAACAAGTCACTGTAGATAATACAGGCCTGTTGAGACTTGTCACGGAGGTTGGTTTTCTATGTCATGTTACCCACGTTCAATTTAACCAGCCTCACCAACCATTCGTGTAGCAAACTAATATTCATCTTTTCTGCATCAAGGATTTACCCAAACCTCATTTCACCTTTAGGGAAACACACCACACCATTTCACCGGATGGTACCTTTTCTTACTATTATGCAACTCCTGCCACAAAAAAACGCTTCCTAAAGAAATCTAATCTCTGAAGCCTGAAGAAAGAAAGCATCTAGAGGCATATATTGCTTAAAGAGGCATTGATGACCACTGTTCGGCCTTCCAACTGAGAGGTTTTGACCTTGGCTACAACTAAAGCCTCTTTTCAAATCTATCCTCCATTGGCTTCTACTCTAAATTCTCTAGTTTCAAGTATGAAGTATGAATAGGAATCCCGAAACATTTACGGAAATCTCCCAGTGGCAAGAGAAAAGTTTAGTCTATTGTTCCCGAAAATGAGCTGCTTCTCCAAAGCAAAATAGCTCACTTTTATGAAAATTCATTTTTAGACCAGGCAATTGCTCAAATGCACACAAGATGATTTTCGATGTGGAAACTCGCAGTTTCAGTCTCTTCTTTTCAGGGGGAAACTGCGCTCTTCCAGATAAAGCTAGCTCTTTATGTTGACGTACGAAGTGGGTGCACTAGTGGGCTGTGGTTGCGTGTAGATTGCTCTGGGTTTGGAACGTCGCTTAGAGCAAGCCTTATAATACAGCCTTCAGCTGGCTGTATGGATACTTACAGCCCACTTATCAGCCTACTTATATAGTAGTTACAGTCAGCTGAAGGCTGTATGATCTACCTCTTCCTCTCACAAAGTTTCTTGGTTCTTGTGCTTCAGCTGGCTGTAAACTTACAGCCCACCTCTCTTCTCTCTCCTCCTCTCTCTCCTCCACCTCAGCATACAGCCAGCTTACAGCCCCTTATAATACTTGCTCTTATGGATTTTGGTTTATATCTTTTAAATTCTAGTTATTTTTTTAGAGAGAGTATAAAAAGAGATAGTTGTATATGATTTTGACCGGTATAACTGAAATACGTATAGTGTTTACTATAATCGATTTATAGATCTCATCTTAAAAATATATATATTTTGAAAGTTAATTACTATAGCAAAAACCAAAAATCATACCGCAAACTCAAAAGAACCAACCCTTATTACCTCTTGCATGGACCACGCCATAAAAAAAAGGCCCATGCAATGACATCAACAGAAGGCCCATGTCGATGTTCACGTTACCATGACGCTGAAGAAACGAACGGCACAAGTCGCGCCATGGCACAAACAATTCTGCTCTACGTAACAGATCTATTATTGGTTGACACACTATGCATCTGTTGCACACTAAACATCGACGTACAAATCAACAAACCAGCAGAGTTGCCAGTAATACGATATATTTGCCCCTAAGACAATGATTTTCAATTTGAACTAGCAGAGTTTCCCACGCCAAGAACAGATCGACAAACTGAAAAGCGCACTTCCACTGTACGCCGAGCCACCTTCTACCCATAAACGGGAGTGAACTCTGTGAACTGAAGGTGCAATTGGATGTAGGTACGCAGATATTCTTTGATTTTTCTCCACCAAAACAATTCATCTGCGCCATGCTCTCCATTGCCTGCTTGAGAAAAAAATGATTCATTGTCTGTCTTCAACAAAGTCATTTGTAATGACGGAAGCTCCAGTAAACAATATTACCAACATGAATGAACCGCGTGCATAAACTACGGGAGTTGGAACTCCGTTTCTACGACGCGAGAGCGGCAACCTTGTAGCCCGTCGCGTCCATATGTACACGCACACGAGCAAGCAAGCACAACACGAGATTTCCATAGCCGTTATCACCGAGCCTTGTAGCTCCTACATGGTGCCCTGCCTCGGCCGTACGTGCACTGCAGGAGAGCACCGTGAGTCGTGGTATGGCTTAACGAGTTCGGACTTTGTAACACCCGTACTACTCTCCTCGCCTGCATTTTGTAGCTAGTGAACGACTGAACGTAGTCAAGGTGGTGGTGCAAGTGCAACCATGTCGAGTGGCGATCGGCGGCCGGAGGGCGTCGGAGGCCGGGGACGCGCCACGCGCCGACCTGCTGCCCGGTCACACGAGCTCCGACGACAGCTCCGCCGCCTCCACTGCCCTCGACCAGCTTCTTGCGATCCGTTCACCCGGCTCGGTGTCCAAGGCCGCCGCCGCAGACACGTCCGGGCACCTCGTCGTCGACGTGGAGCCAACGGCCAACGACAACGGCACTGACGACAGTACCCCACTTGATTTCGTCAGCCGCCCGGCCGTCCACTTCGTGCTGGCCTTCGGCGACCTGACTTACAGCGTCAAGCGGCCGAGGAGGTCATTCCACCGGGGCAGCGACGTCGAGGCGACCGACAGGACGACGGGCACTCCTCAAGGCGAGAGAGCGAGAATGAGGACGCTGCTCGACGGCATCTCCGGGGAGGCGCGAGCGGCGCCGGCGAGAGCACTTTCATCGACGCGCCATGACGCTGAAGAAACGAACGGCACAGTCGCGCCATGGCACAAACAGTTCGAAGAAGAGATGTTGTATTCGCGGCGGGGCTCAAAGCTTAGGCGCGCTTGGTGCTGGGCCGGCTTAAGGCCCAAGGAGTAGCAGCAGCTTTCTCCACCGGCCCAATCGCGCGTGGGAAAGGAAGAGCCGATGCCTCCATTTAGTACCACACTGCTAACGCGAGAGGTTCGCGGGGGAGAGGAAGCTATATAACAAAGGCCAAGGCCACCATCCCAACATACTTACCTGGACGGGGTCGACGGGCGATCAACCAGGCTCGTGGCCTAGATCAATGGCTCACATTGCACTTGGTGAGCGCGTTGATTTACCATCTCCCCAAGTGGGAGAGTGGACGTCATAATTTGTGGTAGAGGGGGTACGCGTCCGCGCGGCCCCTGCCAAGTTTCTAAATTTTAACTTTGGTCCTCGGCTATTTGCCAGGTACTGCGGTTGGAGGGCAAGGGGTTCTCCAGAATTGCAATAAAGTCCTGTTCTATAGGTTTCAATTAATTTGTATGGTGTCGTCACACCAGTATATTGCTACGGGCATGCACTGTTTCTCTGATGTTTCTATATGGTTTAAATATTTTTTAAATATTCGAATTATTAGAATTTGGCTGTTTGAGTGGAGAGGAAAAATAGTTATTTAGGCTAGTACACTTCTTAGCATATTTTTTACTATAATTTTTCTTTTAATTTTGTCTTGAAAAAACGTATTGTACTATAATTTTTCATTATTGATTTTGTCTTGAAAACATGTTTTAAACAAATTACTGTAGATATTACAGGATAATACATGCCTGTGCTGATACTCATGTACTCTTGAAAATTATCAGAATCATCGTTGCGCCATTCATAAATGGAGTCCATCAGGAATCCATTCCATGTGTTATCTAGATGCATCCTCCAGGTTCAACACCAAAGCAGCAAATAAAAACGTGAAACGTTGCAAGCAGTCCAGAGTAGAAGCAGAGAGCAGATAATACATAATGTTCATCACATTTAATTCAGTGCTAAACAACCCAAACGATACACACAGTTCTCTGCTTAATATTTGCAGAGTGCTGAATACCAGTCTCTCCACAAGGGAGCAACTGAGGACACAGAAACAAGAGCAAGTAGCATGCAGTGCGCACACATACACCGGGCAGTTCGATCACATGGATCTTTATTAAGACCAGCAACCACAACTACAACGAAGCTAGGCAACCAGTGACTGACGAGGCGATGCGACGCTTACTAGGACAACAACCTGTTTGTATCGTCTCACTGAAGGACGAGGCAGCCTTCTGCAACAGCTGGAGGGGCAACAGGGACAGGCACGTAGGTGGCTTCGATGACTTCCTCCTCGTCGGACTGAACCAGACCAGCAGCATCAAAGATGTTGGCCTTCACTTCCTCGAAGCGTTCCTCCGACAGGGAGACCTCGGCAAGGAGTCTCAATGCAGAAGCTTCTGATGCCTCCTCGTAGTCGTTCCTCCGCTTCAGTACAATGTGGCCACTGATCTCCCACACGGCAGGGTTCACCTGCGTTTCCAGCAGCTCCTGGCTCACTTCGCCCAGAGCCTGCTTCTCAGCGTAACACTGTATTTTGGAAATAGATGTAGTTTTATTAAACATCGGAAAGAAATCGCCAGCATTGCCAAGTATTTTACTGAATTGTAGATAACGTCTACACTGTGCACATCCTTCATTTCTCATATGGAAACCAGTAAAAGTTCAGTAGAATCACTTTTAAGTATTACAATCACCTAGGTGGCAAGAATTCTCCAGATCAACATTACAGGATAGAACTACTGAGTAATTATTTGCGAAACTAAATTACTAATAAAACACACGAGCATACATTTCAGACAATAATAATGAGAAAATTAGGCAATCGTGTAATGATATTACCTGGGGGAAGAGGAAGATCTTCTTGCCGTGGTCAGAAATAAGCACATTGTAAGGTACATTGTTGTCCTGCAACCAAATACAAGCACTGGAAACCACATTGGCCAGATCGTTCAGGTGTTGCCTCCCTCAAAAACCAGTCCTCTCACAGGGTAGTTCATCAGCTTGGAAACCTTCACCCCACTCTTCATTGTGCCCTCAGCAAGGGGAATCCTCTGGGTAGCTACCTTCTCAACAGGGAAAGGCACTGTCAAGTAGTATGCCTGTGGAGAAAAGAATCGACATATGCATTAGCGTTATTATACAATGGTAAACAGGGTACTAAAACATGCTATGGACAGGCCGATTTCTCAGCTAATCTTTCAGACCGAATGAACACATAACGTCAACACTAATATTCATCTCACGAAAATATGACTCTTATTCAATATATCTTTGTTGCCTTTCTGAAGCTAGGAAACCATAACTTTAACAAAACCAGAGACATCAGACATGTAATCCAAAAATTCTTGCATATGATAGTTTTTTTGGCTCCCCAAATCCACAAAGTTCACTGTCAATACGACAACTACAAAATCCATGTCCCCATGCAAAACAGAGCTTCAAATTGAGCATGTTGGATGATTTATGTAAGGTAATACACTATTGTCCAGACAGTACTGGATAGTGGATACTCCTATTCAATTAGCAAATTTTGTGAAAAGTAAATTTAGATGCCATGTGAAGTAAAATACCTGAAAGTGGAGGTGATTGATGGTTGCAAAGGCACCCAAACTATTGTAACCAAGCCTGAAGTATGGGCTAGCTGCCTCAGCCGCCATGTGCAGTGCAAGCAAGAAGCTCTCTTGGTCAATCCTCTGAGGCAGGCGGTCCAGAACACGGGGAATGAGAAGAACATGGCCGTATTCAATTGGGCTCACCTGCAAATCATTAAAAACAAGTGTTAGCATAAAGAATACACAAGTTGGTACTGAAACAGATTGCGACTGTGACTGAGATGTACATGTTAGAGTGATCTCAGGGCTTTGGCCCAACGGCCAAAGCCCACCCCTTGATCGCGCCCTGATCGGGGGCGCCCAGCCCATTGGCTGGTGGGCCCCTGTCGCCAGCGCCATATAAAAGAGAGGTGGGGGCCGGGGCGGCACGCACACCAAGGTTCACCGTGCCGCCGCCAGACCCACCGACACTACCCTAGACCCGATCTGTTGAGGGGGCGCTCCAGCGACGGGAAGCCACCACCGCCAGTTCGCCGCCGCCAGGGAGGTCGTCGCTGCCCGGGACACGCCGCCGCCGAGGAGCCTCGCACCTCTTCCCCGACCGTCGCTGCCCGTGCGCAGAGCTTCATCGACGTCCCCGAGATGGCCACCTCCTTCTCCAGTGCACCAGAAGGTCGGTACCCGAAACCCTAATGTCCTCTCTCTCTCCGAGTCTCTCTCAAATCCGAACAAGAACACCGCTGGATCTACCCTAGGAGATCCTAAGGACTTAACATTGGTATCAGAGCGACTAGGCGTAGATCTAGACGGGAAAAGAAAAGAACGAGAATCCCCAACCGAGAAATCGGCAAAAGAAAAGAAAAGAAAGAGGGAGG
The DNA here is from genome assembly GCA_017311315.1 of Dendrocalamus latiflorus. Classification (NCBI taxonomy): domain Eukaryota; kingdom Viridiplantae; phylum Streptophyta; class Magnoliopsida; order Poales; family Poaceae; genus Dendrocalamus; species Dendrocalamus latiflorus. Next base: position 20,007,069 of record CM029650.1, on the reverse strand, counting down.
GGGACTCACGCACGCCGCCGGGGCCGGGCGCCGTCGCCGGCATGCAGCACTGCGCCGCTCGGGTCGCCTCGTGGCGCGCTGGTCCGCCGCCTCCCGATGCCGCTGCGCCGCCACCTCACGGGTGCCGCGTGCTCCGCTGGGGGCCGATGGCGGCGGCGCTGCCGTCGCCCGGCCGCCGCTTCGGGGCCGCCCGTGCGCGCGCCGCTCCTCTGCGCGGGAGCGTGCGCCACCGTCGCCCGGCGCGGGCCTCGCTCGGGCTCCTCCGCCGCACGCGCCGCTAACCCCCTTCCGCGCGCCCGCCGCCAGTCGCGCAGCCGCCCGCCCGACTCGGCCGCCGCTCCCTCCGGTTTTTTCGCGTGGAGGCGGCCCCAAATGGGGTTTGAGCTAGGGTTTCGGGGGTTATCCCTGCCACGCGCGTGCCCGGCTGTTCGATCAGATCGGACGGTCGCAGTCTTGATGGGCCGACAGGGTGTTGGGCCGGTGGAGCCGGCTGGCTGTTGGGCCGAGCCGGAGAAAGAAAGAAAGAAAAAAAAGGGCTGTTTAGCCTGCGGGATTTTTTGGGCCCGCATGGGAGAAAGAGGCCGCGGGCGCGGTGGCCGGTTGGGCTGCCGTGGGCCAAATGGCCAATTTTGAACAGTAACTCCATGAATTGAGTTTTATTATTTTCAGAAGCATTTATGAATGAATTTCATTGAAATTTGATCAAAATCTCTGTAAATTTTTGCACCAACGTGCTAATTTTTTAAGAGATTAAAATTGTACAGTATAATGCTTCTGAATAATGAATTATTTACAGTTTCCGCCGCAAAAGATATTATTGATTGATTTTTCATTATTAAATTCGAACCAACGGGAGAATTTAATTTTGGAAAAATAGAGATAAATCCCAGATAATTATGATATTGTTATTTTCTGACCAACGTTGATAATAACAATATTATAATTTTTAATTGATGATTTTTATGCATTATTTCTATTTCTGCCCAACGGTGATGTAGATTTAATGTATAGATAAAATTGATTTAAATTGTATGTCGTATTTTGACCAATGTTGGAAATAAGGCATATAATTTTGCTGTTAACAGTATTATAATTTTAATTGATGATTTTATGCATTATTTCTATTTCTGCCCAACGGTGATGTAGATTTAATGTGTAAACAACTGTATGTTTTAATTTTAACCAACGTTGAAACCAAGGCATGCAGTTGTTGTCATTATGTTTAATTGTTCTCACTGTATATGAATTGTGCCACCACACCGTGTCCCACAGAGCCTGTGGCACTGGTGAGGGATGAAAATGAGGCTGATGCTGCTTGGCAGACCAGACAGAGGGACTAAGCTCCCATAAAAATGTCATATGATCTTGATCATAAAAAGTGGGTCACTGCCAAGAAGAAATTTTTGGCTGTGATAAAGAACACGATTGAGCCTGCAATTGTGGGCCCAATCGCAGAGTGTGACATTGTCACAGAGTACCTTGAGAAAATAAAGAGTCAGTTTACTGGCTCTTCAAAGACTTATACTACACAGCTGATTAAGCAGCTTGTGACAGAAAGGTACTCTGGTGGTGGCAGTGGCATAAGAGAGCACATACTAAGAATGAGCATCTTGGCATCCAAGCTTAAACCAATGGATTTGGCTCTCAAGGATGAGTTCCTTATTCATTGGATTTTTTGCTTCCTTGCCGAAAGAGTTTGACACCTTTGTTGTCAACTACAACATTGATAGCCCGAAAAATGGGACTTAGAAAAGTGCATAGCTATGTGTGTGCAAGAGGAGGAAAGAATTAAAACCTCACATGGTGGTTCTATCAACTATGTGAAGGACAACAAGAAACGAACTTCAACAGTAACTCCTTCTCAAAGAACAAGGGAAAATCCCCTGTCTATCAGTCTCAACAGAATAAGTTTGCAGTAGACAAAGATCAGTGTCTTCACTGTAAAAAGACGGGACACTACAAGAAGAACTGTCCTGATTACTTAAAGATGATAATGGCAAAGAAAGGTGAGAACATTGATGTGAATGTCGTATGCGATAATGGGAACGTCGCGTGCGAGAAAGTGAATGAATCCTCGTCTACGAATGTAAACAGAAAACGAAAGAGAATTCTAGATGAGTCGTCGAAATTATGGCACTGTCGTTTAGGCCATATTTCGAGGGGGAGAATAGAAAGACTAGTGAAGAATGATATTCTTTCTCCATTAGAGTTCTCAGACTTAGAACAATGCAGAGAATGCATTAAAGGTAAATATGTAAAGAAAATTAAAAAAAGACGCTAAAAGAAGCACAGGAGTTCTACAAATTATTCACACAGATATTTGTAGTCCTTTTCCTGTGAAAAGTGTGGATGGATATGACTCCCGTTATGGATATATTTATCCAATCAAAGCAAGAAATGAAGTCTTGGATAAATTCAAGATATTTAAGGCTGAAATTGAAAACCAACACGATTTAAAGATTAAGATAGTCCGATCTGATCGTGGGGGGAGTACTACGGTCGACATACCCCATATGGACAAGTTCCTGGACCTTTTGCAAGGTTTTTACAGGAAAATAGAATAGTGGCCCAGTATTCTACACCGGGCGAACCTCAGCAAAATGGAGTAGCTGAAAGACGCAACCGTACCCTGATGGATATGGTGCGAAGCATGATGAGCTACTCCACACTGCCATTGAGTTTATGGATGGAGGCGTTGAAAACCGCCATTCATATTCTCAACAGAGTGCCTAGTAAGTCGGTGCCTAAAACACCGTACGAGATGTGGACAGGAAGAGTTCCCTCACTAAACCACTTACGTGTGTGGGGGAGTCCTACTGAGGCTAAAGTATTTAACCCAAACCTTGTGAAGCTTGATCCCAAAACAGTAAGTTGCCATTTCATTGGCTACCCTGAAAAGTCAAAAGGTTTTCGTTTCTACTGTCCAGATAGATATACAAAGTTTGTAGAAACGAGACACGCTGTCTTCTTAGAGGATAAAATGATGAGAGGAAGTATGGTAGCTCGTGAGATTGATCTTGAAGAGAAGCGGGTGTATGCGCCCACTCCGATGATTCAAGAGCCATTCTTCACACTACCTGCTGTCGCTGCACCGACGGTGCAAGACACTGTGGTGCTAGCACCTGTTATTGTTCCTCCTGTGGCAACAATGAATGATAATGAGGAATCTGTTTCTCAGGATCCTATAGAACCTATTGCCACAGATGAGGGGGAGCAACAGCAGCCTCAAACAGAAGACGTACCAAATGAGGAGGCCTCGAGGAGGTCTCAAAGAGTAAGAAGATCAGCTATTTCTGATGATTATCAGATTTATCATACAGAGGAATTTCAAATGGAGGATGATCCCACCTCATTTGAAGAAGCCATGAAAAGCGAAAATTCCTCAAAATGGCTTGAGGCCATGGAAGAGGAAATGAGGTCCATGAAGACTAATAAAGTCTGGGACTTGAAAATTATTCCTAAAGGAGCCAAAACAGTAGGCTGTAAATGGGTCTACAAGACAAAGCATGACTCCCAAGGGAATGTAGAAAGATACAAAGTGCGACTTGTGGCAAAAGGATTTACGCAAAGAGAAGGGATTGATTACAATGAGACTTTTTCTTCAGTCTCATGTAAAGATTCCTTCAGAATCATAATGGCATTAGTAGCACATTATGATTTAGAGTTACATCAGATGGATGTAAAGACGGCATTTCTTAATGGGGATTTGGAGGAAAATGTATACATGGCACAACCGAAAGGTTTTGTCATGGAAGGAAATGAAAGAATGGGATGCCGCCTAAAGAAATCGATTTATGGGTTAAAGCAAGCTTCAAGACAGTGGTACTTGAAGTTTGACAGTACAATAAGAAAATTTGGGTTTAAAGAGAATGTAGAGGACAACTGTGTTTATGCAAAGTTTAAAGATGGGAAGTTTATCTTCCTAATCCTGTATGTGGATGATATCCTACTGGCTAGTAGTGATGTCAGTCTGCTACTGGAGACAAAGAAGTTTTTGTCCTCAAACTTTGATATGAAAGATCTTGGTGAAGCTTCGTTCGTTCTAGGGATCGAAATTCACCGGGATAGAAACAAGGGGATATTGGGACTGTCACAAAAGGCATACATAGAGAACGTCTTAAAGAATTTTGGTATGCATAAATGAAGTCCTTCACCTGCACCTATAGTCAAGGGCGACAGATATGGGGATCTTCAATGCCCCAGGAACCAGTACGAGCTCGATCAAATGAAATCGGTTCCATATGCTTCAGCTGTCGGAAGCTTGCAGTATGCTCAAGTGTGTACGCGCCCTGACTTAGCGTTTGTTACCGGGTTACTTGGCAGATTCCAGAGCAATCCTGGAATAGAACTTTGGAAATTGATAAAGAAAGTCTTGCGTTATTTGCAAGGAACAAAAGGCCTCATGATGACATACAGAAGATCAGATTTACTTCATATAGTGGGGTATACAGATTCTGATTTTGCGGGAGATGATAGAAAGTCAACATCCGGATATGTATTCACTCTCGCAGGAGGAGCTATATCGTGGAAAAGCTCAAAGCAAACCGTCACGACATCGTCCACAATGTATGCCGAGTTTGTAGCATGTTATAAGGCCACGGGGCAGGTGAACTGGCTAAAGAAGTTCATACCCGGTTTAAAAGTGGTTGACGACATCAATAGACCACTTAAGTTGTACTGCGATAATGAACCTGCAGTAACGTATGCCCACAACAATAAGTCAAGTGGTGCTGCCAAACACATTGACATAAAGTACTATGTTGTGAAAGATAAAGTTCGGGATCAAATTATAAGTCTAGAGCATATAAGTACCGCAAAGATGTTAGCGGATCCGCTTACTAAAGGCTTACCACCCAACGTGTTCAGAGAACATGTAGCCGGCATGGGTTTAAGGGAAAGCCTATGATTCCTGGACTAAAAGATGGCCCAAAAGATTGAAGTAACTATTTCAGAACAGAGAGGTGTATTGTAGCTGTTGAATCTATCGGCGATTGACCGTGACGATGAGACATGTTCTATGCACTAATCTGTGATGGAATGAGTAAAGTCAAATGTAATTAAAGATAAAGCATAGATTGAGATCAAGGGGGAGAATGTTAGAGTGATCTCAGGGCTTTGGCCCAACGGCCAAAGCCCACCCCTTGATCGCGCCCTGATCGGGGGCGCCCAGCCCATTGGCTGGTGGGCCCCTGTCGCCAGCGCCATATAAAAGAGAGGTGGGGGCCGGGGCGGCACGCACACCAAGGTTCCCCGTGCCGCCGCCAGACCCACCGACACTACCCTAGACCCGATCTGTTGAGGGGGCGCTCCAGCGACGGGAAGCCACCACCGCCAGTTCGCCGCCGCCAGGGAGGTCGTCGCTGCCCGGGACACGCCGCCGCCGAGGAGCCTCGCACCTCTTCCCCGACCGTCGCTGCCCGTGCGCAGAGCTTCATCGACGTCCCCGAGATGGCCACCTCCTTCTCCAGTGCACCAGAAGGTCGGTACCCGAAACCCTAATGTCCTCTCTCTCTCCGAGTCTCTCTCAAATCCGAACAAGAACACCGCTGGATCTACCCTAGGAGATCCTAAGGACTTAACAGTACATTGATTGCAACAACGTTGGGAGTGCGATCAGCAACGGTGATTGGTGTGCTCTTCAGGAAGTAGCTGTCATCTCCACCACCATTCTCAAATTGGAAGAGCACCTCCTCCTGGCCAACTTTGGTGAAGTTGAACTTAGCAGGGTCAAATGGTTGAAGCACACGGTCCACACGGAACTCAGTAGGGCGCTTCTTTTGGTGGCGCCCTTCATTCAGTTGTGCAACAAACCCAAGGTTGCCAGGGATCACCTTAGTCTCACAGGCAATGACATCATATCGGAATAAGCCTCGGGCCATTCTGTCCTCCCACTGCAACAATGCAAAGCAAAATGTTGAATTTGAACATTCTTATCTAAGTATAGTAAAATGGGAACTAGCATGTGTTCCAAGTGTCTAATACTTGCTTAAAATCTCTTGGTTCAGCACAAAAGTAAAACTACTTGTTTGAATAAAAACTCATACAACACACAATAATGTATTAAGTTATTGGAGCCTTTATGATTGTCTTGTGAAGGTGAAACAACTATTAAATTCAACATTAAACACTAATGTCCAATTTGGCATTGCAGTGCACTTAAAAAAACTCCAATTGGGATAAAGCTGTTGGATTTTTTATTCGTTCATTCATTATATACTTACGTAATATCTCACCAGAAATGCTATTTGGCAGATATTTGCAAGTTAGCTAAACGGTGGACACATGTAAGCTTCACTAGAGTAGTAATAACTTCACACATAGATGACTTATAAGCTGCACAGGAACAACGGTAAGAGCTAGCAAACAATCCTAACAAATGGATATACGCTTATGCATGCGTGTTGAATGCTCACAATTAAAGAATGTTACACTTAATGCGTGCATGGGTGCTCGCAATGATCACATGAAGCTTACAAGTCATATATGTATGCACTTATTGCTGCCCAAGCATAGTTTACATGTATCAGCTAGTGGGTATATATTTGCCTAATAGAATTTCCTGTATCTTACTACGTATGGTAAATATCTTCACTAACTAACTCAGTACCTTTCCTAAAAGCTAGTGCAGTTTAGTAACGTTGTACCAAACGACACCAATGTTAGAGCAGGCATATTCCTTTGGTAGAGTAGACATGTTTCTTTTATACTCACTATATATATTGCTCTTTCGGCCTCATGAATATACGTACAATATTCATAACAACTCAAACATATCCTGTGCAAAATTAGTAGTGATGAGCTTCTATTTACCTGGCCGAGGAGGAGATTGACGAAGAACTCAGTGGAAGCAGCATCCTCCTGCGAAAGGCACCTTTGTCTGATATGCCTTGAAAGCATAGAGAGGAAGCTTGGAAACTGCTCAGGAAATACAGGGAAATGTTAATTCACCAAAAATACTTCAAGTTTGGTGCCGCAAATGAAAAATTTATAAATGGTCGCAATACGAATTCCCTCAGATTCTCTCAAGCATGCAAGTAAAATCTGCGGCTCCTATTTTTATCCTACAAAACTGGAGAAAACAGACTGCATCTGGTCAACCCAAAAACAACCACGGTGACATTTTTTTAACCGGGGGGAGAGTAAAAATAGTAAAGATTTTTTTTTACAAGCGTTGACAGCAATTGTTTAGATGCAAAGATCCCAGCTTTCTTGGAACACAAAGTGATTTCATTTTTACCCTACAAAACGCCCATCTTTTCTTAACGAATCACAAATCATCAGTAAAAAAATTATCCTAAACTTTGTGGATCCCATGAGCGCCTAAAAGAGCACAACGTAGCAGGACAAAATAAAATAAAATCGATTACTATAATCACATGCTTTTGATCCGAATTTGGGAAGACAACGACATTAGATTCACCCTCGGACAGGGAGGCTCACCGGGCAAGCAGCAATCCGCGAGGCAGTTCCTCCCGCACCCGCCGTGTGGCCGCTCGCCGCCGACGCTCTCCTCCTGGTAGTTGGACACCACCGTGGGCACCCTCTTAATCGTCAGCTTCATCTCCATCTCACGAAGAGGCCTTTCTCGCTCTGTTTCTTGGAATCCTCTGTTTCTTTCTCGGGTTCTTGGGGTCAGCGCATGATGGCTGTTGTCAGGGGACCACGGGGGGTTTGGTTAGCGGGTGAGCGGCTTAGAGGAGGAAGCGCCCGCCGCCGGCGAGGAAGAGGAGGTCTGACGGGCTGCCGCCGGCGGACGGGAGGGCCCCGCGGCCGCCGTGCGGGGCGGGGCTGGACGCGATGGTGGCCGTGGGCTCCACCTGCGCAGCAGCGGGGCCGCGCCGGAGGGCTGCAACGCTAGCCGTGATGACTTTCAACTCCGGGACTGCCCAAAGGGGAAGGGAAAGTTATCGAAGCTTCCGGCGGGATCCACCCAAGGCTCGCTCTCTCCCTCCTCTCGTGTCTTCTCCGGTGAGGTGGTGGTGTTTGGGTTGGGTTTGGGAGGCGAGTGGAGCTGCGGCGGGCGGGTGCTGTTTATTCAATTTTCCCTTAAGTAGGGGCGGACGCGTTTTGCGTGGTGGATCTTTCCTTGTCGCCTCTTTCCTCTCGGCTTTTCTGTACGTTCCGGATCTCTGGGAGCATGTGCTTTCTGGATCCTGTGCTAGGGACAGACGGGAATTTTGGACGTTTTTTGCACTGTTGCTAGTCGAAATTCCAAAAATAGCCTCTTCGGAAACGAAATTCCAACTCTAGCCCCCACCTGACCGCACCACTTAACGGCGTCGCGACACGTGTCCAGTGGTGCGGCCGGGGAGCGCACCACACCTGAGTGGTGCGGTCCCCGACCGCACCACACTCCCGCGGTCACATCACATGCAGTGGTGTGGCGGGGTAGCGCACCATTTGGCCGGGTGGTGCAGTACCCGACCGCACCACATGACTGCCCGTCGCGTCGCCTAAAGCCGCAGGATTCCCGCGTGTTGCTGGCTTTTTTCGCTGGAAGTAGCTCCCGTGCTGCTGCTATTGCATGTTCTTCTGCAGGATTGTAACACGTGTGTATACAGGAGAACCGGCCCCTACTTCATTCTGTGCATGTGACCGTTTTTTCTCGCGATAAAAGGAAGAGGGTGGCATGGCTTTCGAAGGCTCCAGTGCATTTGCATTTGCTCTAGACAGAGAAGCAGCCAGAGAGGGAGCAAGAAAGGGCGCTCATACTGAAGGAAAGAAGAACACAAACACGGGATTTGGAGTAATTTTGGAAGGTATCTGAAGTTCTCGCAATTGTGAAAGTTGTAGATCCTCTCGTGAGCTTCAAGAAAAGGTAAATATCATCTCCATGCGTTTAAGATGGTATTATAGTGATTAGCCTGTAATTAGCGTACACGATCTCAATATGTCTATATTTTATGTAATTATCGTGTTGTATTCTATATTTTATATTAAGAAATGAAGTAATGTTGTTGTAATGTAAAATATTTGTAGTTATTTGTGGTCGTAGTATATTGCAATTTTTTTGATAAAATATTTGTAGTTGTAGAGTACTGTAATTTATATTTTATGTGAATAGTTTTTGTACTGATGTTGTAACCAGTAATCTTGCTGTTTGTTAAGTGGATTATAACTACATTTAAATGATGTCATTGTGAAGCACATAGCTAGTCGGAAAGACCACTTGCGCATGTACTGTTTGTATTAACATGTACTCATTTTGTAACCAAAATCACTGAATAATATTAGATCTTGCTGTGCATGTTCATAAAAAAAATCTATGTTAAAGTGTAACGCTGCATATATGAAGCATGACACATTGTTGGGTAGTACTAGAAATGTAGAGGAAGTAGTACTAGAAATGTAGAGACTCTAACAGATTGGCAAAAAATATAGTTATTTGATCGATGTAAGAAATCGTAAGTAAGAAATGATGAAAAATGAGTTGCTCGATTAGTGATTTAATTAGTAGAATAATAATACAAAATAGGAGTGAAATTACAAAAAATGTAATTTGATTCGCAGTAAAATTTGAATTTAATGTGTTAGCGCGCTCTGCAAATAAAGTAAAAAAAATACAATGAGAAGTTAAAAATAAATTAGACTCTATGAAGTTGAAAAAATTGTAATATATGTAGCAGAGAATTAAGATTTGTAGAATAGAAATTGGAAAAAAGTGCATTACATTAGTAATTTGATTTATATAGAAATTTGTTAGCGCACTCCATAAATGGTACGCTTGTATGTGGTACGCAGTAGGTTATGTGTGATGGTACAGTTGTTGCCTGTGATATATACTAAGAGGGTTCAGTTTGGGCTTATGTTAGGTACGCCATGGGTGACATCCAAGACTTGTTCGTGTTCTATGGAAGTGGTCTCGTACGGGACGGGCCGTACGGGGCAGACCTGAATAATTGTGACCGGACTGTGATCCGGGCACGCAATCTGAACACCATGAGCCTGTTGGAGCTACGGAGATGCGTGCGTTTCGGATTCGATCGGGACACCGCAAGGAACAAATTACGGATCGAGGCAGTGTATGCCACAGTTGGAGGTGCTGCAGGGGATACAATGTGGCAACTTATAAAGGTGACGAGCGACGCTTCATGGGCGAACTACATGGAGGTCGTGTGCAACCCAGACGCATTGATATATGCGAGGCCAATGGTGTATGTTCAATTCGTGGAGAGGACAGAATCATCCGCCATGGGTGGCTCTGGTGGTGCTGGCGGAGATGTAGATTGTGCATTACTCTGCGGCGGTCATGAAGATGCTGATGAAGGAGGAGTCCATGAGTCAATGGAAGATGGTGACCAGCAGAGGCGCGTGGAGAATTTTCAGCCGAATGAAGGTGCCGAGAGGTGGTGGGCCGCGCGTGTTGACTGTCACGAGTACCTTGAGAACCAGGTGCAGGAAAGTGAGGAGGAGGACGATGTGGAAACAGAGAGTTCAGGAGAGGAGGAAGAAGGGGAACCTACAGCGGGAGGTGTGGTAGGTGGTGTTGTAACCACGGAGGGTGCGTACGTGCCGTCCAGATTGGACGACATCGCAGCGGAATCCCTAGTTCTGCCACGGGCGGAGGAGGCAGAGTGGGGATTCAATGAAGGCAGACTCGTTGTAGGGCAGAGCTTCCGTAACAAGAGTGCTGCACAGCAAGCTATTGCCACATACGCCGTCAACATAAGCCGGACATATTGGGTGCATAAATCCAACCCTGACACCTACATTGTGAAGTGTGTGGACGGCTCCTGCCCTGGCAAGGTCCGTGCGCAGCGGTTCAGAGGCGCTGCCACGGACTTCCGGATAACGGTGCTGAACGATCACACTTGTGAGCTTGCGGCGCCACTACCTAGGCACCGCAACATGACGTCGTCATATGTTGCACAGCTGATAAGGCATCTTGTGGTTGCAAATGTATCCATTACTCCCAAGGTTCTCATGGCGAAGGTAGCGAACACGGTGGGGTTTGCTGTGAGCTACAAGAAGGTGTGGCGGGGGAAACAGAAGGTACTGCGGAGTATGTTCGGGACATATGAGGAGGCATATGATCTGGTCCCGAGAATGTTGTGTCAGATTGCAGCAGCAAACCTAGGCACGTACATTAACAAGTACGAGCGGGTTCATGAGACGGAAGGGTCGAATTGTTTTGTGCTTGACAGAGTGTTCTGGTCCTTCCATCAGGCAATAGAAGGCTTCAAGTGGTGCCGTCCAGTGCTAACGATGGACGGCACATTCCTATCTGGCAAATACAAGGGTACAATCCTGACCGCGGTTGCAGCAGACGCAAATGACCACTTACTCCCAGTGGCATTTGCAATAGTAGAGAATGAGAGTACGGATAGCTGGCTGTGGTTCCTTGTCAATGTGAAGCAGGCCGTTGTACAAGATCGGCCCGATGTGTGTGTTATCTCGGACCGCAATGCAGGCTTGCTGTCTGCAATGCGAACGATGCAGAACGGGACACAGCCTCCGTACCAGTGGAATGACATGAAGAACCGGTGGTGCATGAGGCATCTTGCGGCAAACTTCCACAGAAGGTTCCATAGCAAGGAACTAATGAAGATGTTTAAAAAACTTTGTATGCAAAACCAGAAGACGAAGTTCGATGCCCTGTGGAGTCACCTTGATAAGGAGACCAGCAAGCATGTCAGGCGTCTTGAGCAGTCTGAAGCGGGGGCCGTGGCGGGAGGCTCCACGAGACTTGGGGAGTTCACACAATGGGTGCAGTCCAATGCACCTGACCTGGAGATGTGGTCTCTACTGCATGACACCGGCGGAGCAAGGTACGGAATCATGACGACAAACATGTCCGAGGTGTACAATGGTGTTCTAAAGGGCGTGAGATCCCTACCTATCACTGCAATCGTTGAAGAGACCTGGAACCGTTCAATAGGATACTTCGTCAATAGAGCCATGATGGCGAAGCATCATATGGACGAAGGCAAAGAATTCTCTGAGGTAGCGCGGGCCTACATGGACAAGAAGATGGAGAAGGCTCGTTCGCATATTGCTCAGACCATGGATGGCTTACGGAGGAAGTTTGAGGTTCGCCTCAGACAGAAGTATATGATGGGGCAGGCTAGAGGGGATCGTAAGCAGGTGTGCACGATTGATGACAGAGCATCTTGCACCTGCAACAAGCTGCAGCTTCTACATAAGCCATGCTCCCACGTGTACGCGGCATGCGCGTTATGGAACCAGGCGCCCACGCATTACATCTCAAGGTACTATGACATGAAGCACCTGTTTGAAACCTGGAGTACGGAGTTCCATTCGTACGGGGTGGACATGCATTATAGGGAGCTCTGGCCAGGGCTGATCAAGTGGGTGCCGAACGATGCACTGAAGCACGTCGGCCGTGGGCGAAGACAGAGCCGTCGCATTCGTAACGACATGGATGATAGCCAGCGTGGGGATCGGGTTCGGCGCCCGAAGTGCAGACTATGCAAGATGGTTGGCCATTCATTTAGGCAGTGCCCAAACAGGCCGACATCAAGTAACGCTCCATAGTATGCAGCACATGGATTGTCATTGTGCACTGCTGGTATCGTGCATCCTGTAACCTATGCTGAATGTATCTTACCAAATTATTTCCGTGTACAATTTGTTTGAGTCATTTCTTGCAAATTATGTTATGTTGTGACTTATCCGATATTTCGTTATCATTTGTTGCCGTTCGATGCTAATTACGTTTGTTCATGTTATGGTGGCATTTATTTTACGATGTATTATCATTACCTACAAATTATGTATGTTGCATATTCTCATGACACTGCGTACTGACTTGTTTTCAATCATCGGCAGGACATGGCGTACGAGTTGCTTGAGGCCCGTTGGGATGACCACCACCGATGCACAGCGTGGGCATCTATGCCTGAGGGCCCTCCGTGTTTCACCCTTAGGGGCCCCCGAGAGCACTGGCCGCTAGACGAGCGGTACATCCCGCTGCTGCGAGACACCGGTCTTTTGCCCCTTGCTCGCATGCTGGATGTTCCCTATACGTTGCAGTTCGATGAGGCGTTGCTGTCCGCACTCGTGGATCGTTGGAGACCGGAGACTCACACCTTCCACTTCCGGTGGGGCGAGATGACTGTTACACTTCAGGACGTGTCCATGCTGACAGGTCTACCCATCCGTGGTGCAGCAGTAGTGCCACCCCCCAGGGCGGCGAATTGGAAGGAAGCTCTGGGTGCCCGATTCGGTCTCCCGATCGCAGACAACATGTCTGGTGTGCCACACTCGTGGCTACGAGAGTTCATGACCTGCCCTGTGGACGCTCATGAGGGGGTCGTGCGGACGCACCTCATGGCATACATCCTTTTTTTGTTCGGATGGGTCTTGTTTCCTACGACCACTGGAGTCTCCGTGCATCCGACGTACATACACCTTGCGGAGTCCTTGGCGGATGCCTTGCCCGGCGAGGTGCCGCAGTACAGCTGGGGATCTGCAGTCCTTAGTGCCACGTACCGAGGCTTGTGTGATGCCTGTCAGCGTACTGAGGCCAGCGAGCCGGTCTTGGCGGCGTGCTATGTGCTCCTACAGTACTGGTCTTGGGAGCACTTCACGGTTGGGAGGCCTAAGATCGAGAGGCCCGTGCACCCTTACGACCTCCTCCCGGAGTTGTACGGTCAGGCTGGTGGCGATGACCCCATAGATGGGCCGACTATGGGGACTCGTTGGACACGTGGTCAGCTGCGGTGGGCTAAGGATAGAGCGAGGCGTGTGTACCCAGATTTCCATAACCATTTCGAGGGGCTTCCTGACAAAGACATAGTCTGGTTCCCATGGGATGCATGGTTCATTCATCTCATTGCCCCCTACGGGTTGTCATCTCAGTGCCACCAAGACCACACGTACTGGTTGATGACCTGTCACCTCGTCTTCGCACACTTCGTCGAACCGTACAACCCGCAGAGAGTGCTGAGGCAGTTTGACCTCCTCCAGCACGTGCCACCCCTCCCAGTACGGGCACTACCACCGAAGGCCCACCGGTAAGCCATTGCACGGTAAATGTACCCAAGGTAGTAATGTGTTGATAATACTAATTGTACAATATGTGCACTAACTTGCAGGCAAACAAGAAGAGGGCACCATGGTGACGACTGGAGAGCCACACAGCGGCCGTGGACAGACCTGTGGCGTGACTCAGCGAGCACAGAGGTTGTGGACGAGACTAGGCCACACGACATCGCCACATACGGTGCGTATCTAGAGTGGTACATTCCACGCACCCGCAGCAAGATTACTGGGCCTGCCCCACCCCGTCCTTCAGAGGTCACGCACGAAGATGCCATACAGGCCGGCCCAGACTGTCATCGAGCAGCACGTCTTGACGAGGCGGTACGTGCACCTGCAGTACGTTTGTACTCATTGTTTCTTTACGTACAGTGCGTTTTAACTCATTTGTTGTTTACCTACAGTGCGAGCATATGCGTCGTGCTGAGCACGAGGCTTTTCAGATGCTGCAGCGTGGGGAGGGCGACAACCGGGTTCTTGCTTCGGCGCGTAGCATCTTCAGTGACCTCAGGAATGCGATCAAGGCGTTGAGCTGTAGTCAGCACAGGGATGATGTCCATGCACGACGCGTCCGCAGAGAGCAGCCTTCAGCGCCGCCGTCGGCACCACCTTCAGCACGTCCGTCGCTGTACGGTGGTTGTCCGTTGCAGTCCGGCGGTCGTCTGTCGCAGTCCGGCGGTCGTCCCTCGCTGACCGGCGGTCCTCAGTCGCTGTCCAGCGGTCGTCCGTCGCTCTCCGGAGGTCATCCCAGCTACGCTCCCTCGTCCTCACAGCGTTTTGGACCAGCGGTACGACATTTGCCATCAGTTCGTTCGTCCATTCGATTGCCATTTATTCGTAACACACGTTTTCCTTGCAGCAGTTGCGAAGGGATAGCACGTTGCTACAGCCGTCGTCATCCCGGAGGGCGGCGGACGAGCCTACAGATAGCGACACTGAGTCAACCCAGCAGATAGCGACATATGCGCCAGGCGGTCAGTCCACCCGAGCAGACACGCAAGGGCGGCACGAGTGGTTCGGGCAGACGTACCGAGGTTACACGGCGCAGGAGTACATGGGTGATTTCCCAACGTCATCGTCATTCCAACAGCTGTATGCACCGGTATGTACACATGCAGTAAACATAACACATGATATACATAATGATTATAAACTTTTTTGTATTTTCCATTGCAGGACGTAGACCCCTCCTCCGATTGGCTGAGCTCTATTATAGGCCAGCAGTCGGAACTCCCCACAGAGATGTACCCACCACCGCCTCCGACGCAGACCTCCCAGTACGACCTTCGAGATGCACCGCGCTCCCCTAGCAGGTTCACCTTCTCGGAGGATTAGATACGTCGTCCAAGGCGGCGGCGACGAGATGATAAATGAATTTTTGTAATTGTGCTGTTGTAATTTTTTTTGATGTTTTCCAAGTGCTTGATGGTTTGATGTTCAAAGATGGTTTCCAGTATAAAATGGTTGCTCTAAGTTCTTTGATTTACTATGGCATACAACCAACTGAGAGATGACAACACAAAACAACACATACATTGCACGTGGCATCTTTGCTGAGTATTGCATTTTTTGTGGCTTGTGATAACAACTCCACGAAGATAACAACCAATCCATCGCATGCTTAACAATGTTGCACATTACATCGTTACGGAAAGAGGCCACAGAACATGAAGGCGTCACTCACTTACAACACGAAACAACACATACATTGCACATACATAATTTATGGAAAGTAGTACACCCAACAATTTACGGAAAGTAGTACAGCCAACACATACATGAACTAAAATACGACACAACCATAACCCTCGTTACCTACATGCCAAACGAGCCTCGTGGCACCCACATGGAGAATTGCTGAGGGGGCCGTCTCGGACGTGGCTGGCCGTCGTGGTAGTGGCATGCACATATGCAGCTCGGGTTCGCGCAGCAACATGTGGGATCATAAGAGCTTCCTATATTCACGACCTCCTCGTTGCCCCTCTCGCGTTGCATCTGTTCGCGGAGGTCGTTGTTCTCCTTAGTGAGACTCTCCATTCGGTACTCCAAGTCCCATATTCGAGCCCATAATGTATCCACATAACGATCAACATACCGTTCATGAGGAGGGTCGATCCAGCGGGAGAAGTCGCATTTTGCCATCTGCAAAAAAAAGGACGGTAAACTTCGCGGGTCCATAAGCAATACAAAAAAGTAAAAGTACTAAATTGTACCCCGGAGCGTGAGCATCGGAAGAAACGTCGCCCGCCATCGTTCGGGGAATCCAAGATCTGGACGACCGCGTACTCATTGTGCCTGCATTTCGGCCACGCTGGTTGAGCACGCCGACTTGGTATCAATCGGTACTGTGGACCGAACATATCCCTCCTTTCTAAGGGAATGTCGTCCTTCGGTGACCCAAAGCCCACTGGCCCCTCGGCTTCCGACATGGTTTGTTCAAGCACGAAAGACAGGGTACTTCTTTGTTCGTCTGAACAATGTGCTGGGACTGGGACCCCAACCGTGCTACTTATACCAAACGAGACAACTTGCTGCATTCACCTCAAACGAATAAAAGGACAGTTCTTCGCACAGAAGTGACATAACGGGTCATCTTTGCTGTAAGAGATGACAGAACAGGTCTGCTTTCGCAATGAAATGACAAAAGAGGCCAGCTTTGCTCAGTGACAGGACAACACGGCGCAGCTTTGCTCAGTGAGATGACAAAACATGCCAGCTTTGCGCAGTGACATGACGAAACGACGCAGCTTTGCTCAGTGTGTGACAAAAGATGCCAGCTTTGGGCAGTGACAGTACTAAAGAGGGCAGCTTTGCTCAGTGACATGACAAAACGGGGCAGCTTTGCTCAGTGCTATGACAAAAGATGCCAGCTTTGGGCAGTGAGATGACAAAACATGCCAGCTTTGCGCAGTGACATGACGACACGACGCAGCTTTGCTCAGTGAGATGACAAAACATGCCAGCTTTGCGCAGTGACATGACGAAACGGCGCAGCTTTGCTCAGTGGGTGACAAAAGATGCCAGCTTTGGGCAGTGACAGTACTAAAGAGGGCAGCTTTGCTCAGTGACATGACAAAACGGGGCAGCTTTGCTCAGTGAGATGACAAAAGATGCCAGCTTTGGGCAGTGACATGACAAAACGGGGCCTTTTTTCAGTGATATCGCAGCACTCCCATCTTTACTCACTGCTACGACCACGCGGACCAGCTTTAGACGTACGAGTAGAGACACAACGGCCACTATAAATTGGTATGCATTCCATTTCCCAGCGAACATTGCACATCCAAACCCCATACTACATCGCGCTTCCCTTACCCAACCGGGATGGACAAAGGCAAGAAGAAGCAATGGGACAAGATGGTGAAGGGTTGGGAGGAGACCCGTGACATAGCACGGTCAGCTGCGGCCCGCGATGCCGCCCGCGATGAGAAAATAAGGGCGATACAGGCCCGGGTAGAACAAGCCCATCGTGCTACCATGAAAGGTCCCCCCCAGAGCGCCGCGTAGCAACAACCCCATCCCGGACGTCCCCACCGAGCGTTCGCCACAACTACCACCTGAGGGGGAGACACCTCCCCTTTGTTGGTGCGGGGACGTGTGCAAGTTCTTCAAGTCTAAGCACCGCATCAGTCTAGGTATGCGTTACTAGGGTTGCGCAAACTACTCCAGTGACTACCCCAACCGCCGTTTTGACACCGCAACCTATCGGCAGCCGGTAACGACCACATGCACCATTTTCCCCCTACCTTTTCTCCTTCACAGCACGCACTAACAATATCTCCCATGTATTTACAGTCTCCGGAGCCCCTGTGTGGCTACCGCAAATGGATCGATCTTGAGATCCACCCTGAGGACCAATGGACCCTCGACTTCGAGGAGTGGAATGTCACAAAGGAGAAGGAGTTGCTGGAGGAGGAGCGCCGCAAGCACGAGCATACCCTGCGTATACAGCGCGAGACGCAAGCTCATCTTGAAGCGCGCACGCGTAGGGAGCGGGAGGCTCGCGAGATGGAGCGCGAGAGAAAGAGGGAAATTGCGGCTAAGGCAAAAGAGGCCGCGGAGGAGTTCAACGCCGAGCGGGCAAGGAAGGGAAAGTGGCCCCGGTCCACACAGTAGGTCGTACGAGCAGTTGGGTGGGTTAGTCGCATATCATGCTATATGTTATGCATGTAATAAAAATCTACGCGGCATGTTACTCCCAACTGTATTATGAAGTTTAATATCTAGTATTTTCCCATTCCATGATTCACGTAGCACCTCATTTAACAATATTAACATAGCGGTCCTCACCTTCAAAATATCACT
Organism: Dendrocalamus latiflorus; assembly: GCA_017311315.1. Classification (NCBI taxonomy): domain Eukaryota; kingdom Viridiplantae; phylum Streptophyta; class Magnoliopsida; order Poales; family Poaceae; genus Dendrocalamus; species Dendrocalamus latiflorus. The sequence continues at coordinate 19,988,763 of CM029650.1, read as the reverse complement.
TACCACTTTATGTATCGACCGTTCTACGGTCAATCTTTCCTAAAAAAAATTTACCAAAATTTTTTATGCATCTACAACTTACAATGAACATAATCTTTTATTACAACTTTATCTGATTTTTATCCAGTTTATAACTACAAAATTGCCAAAACTGAAAACAATCACGGAGATTGCAAACCCTAACAACAGACCAAACCCTAAAATTCACTTACCACTTTATGTATCGACCGTTCTACGGTCAATCGTTCCTAAAAAAATTTACCAAATTTTTTTATGCATCTACAACTTACATTGAACATACACTTCTATTGCAACTTTATCTGATTTTTACGCAGTTTATAACTACAAAATTGACGAAACATACAAACATCACGCGGATTGCAAACCCTTAAAACATACCAAACCCTAAAAGTCACTTACCACTTTATATATCGATCGTTCTACGCACAATCGTTCCTAAAAAAATTTTACTGAAATTTTTTATGCATCTACAACATATAATCAACATAAACTTGTTTTACAATTTTTTCAAATTTTTTTCTGATTCACAACTACAAAATTAACAAAACTTATAATCATACGTGTTCAATATCACTTTCCTTCATTTCCTCCAATTGGTCATATCACATTTGTGCTCAAAATTTTTTTCTTTAAATTGCTTCCAATAAAACAACATACCATGATCGAAATTTGTTATTGTCAGTTGAACACATTTTTCACGGTCAGCAATATATGAAAATCACAAAAACACTAATCATTACTTCACACAAATTTCGTTCGTACCCTACCAACCAATATTTTTAATTTTCAAAATTACGCAACTAATTACACAAGCAGTAAAGTGGACTCCACTTCAAATTCATATTTTTTCACACATTATTTCACATATACACATAAATTTTTATTTAAAAAAAATAACTTTACAAATACGTATAAATTAAAATCTCCCGTGCAAAAAACCCTGGTGTACGTAGAGTGGTGCGGTGTGGTGCCGCACCATTAGGCGAGTGGTGCGGTGCGGCACCGCACCATATACGTGGCAGACGGCGGGAGTGTGGTGCGGTCGGGGACCGCACCACTCAGGTGTGGTGCGCTACCCGGCCGCACCACTGGACACGTGTCGCGACGGCGTTGAGTGGTGCGGTCAGGTGGGGGCTATAGTTGGAATTTCGTTTTCGAAGAGGTTATTTTTGGAATTTTGGGGTAGCAACAGTGCCAAAAACGTCCAAAATTCGACAGACGGTTGTTCTTTCTATTGAAACTAATAATTTTTGGTTGTGGTTTGTGGTTTTTTAACTGTTTGTATGAGAAATTATAGAGTAATATAAACTCATGTACGATTTTTGCTGATATAAATAAAGTCGGTACAGTATTGTTGTGGTTACAGACCAAACAGAGAGAGAGATGGTAGTGGAGAGGTGGGAGTGTCCTGGCCTCTCCCCATGGCCTGTATTCACATATATGTACCCATGAGGAGTGCTTTTACAGTTATACCCTTACATGTGGTTATCCTCTCTGGGGGCACTTATGTCATTACACATGGCCTATTCTGGGCCTTATAATCTCCTACCGGGCCTGTTGGGTTTAGGTGGGGGCCACCCCTACAACAGGAGCCACTCATGGTAAAGGGCTTCACGGGGCCGAAGCCATGTTGCCGAGTCCTTTGGCCCCCTCCGTCCCCACGGCCTGTGAACATTTCCAAACTTGACCCGGGGCTGGGCTGCAGCCGAAGTAGACGCGCGCCGGGGGCGTTGCCCTGGCACAGGACAGCGTAGCGGGCCCCTGATCCGTCACATGAGCCTTAAGTGATAAGGGACGTGCCGCGACGCTCGGTCTGGCGGCCGTCCACGCGATGAAGCGTGCTTGGCGCGGTGCGGGCGTTTGAGGCGTCGTGACCATTAATATGGCGGCGGACTCCCGGCAGTTGGACTTCTGCCGATTGGCCTTCCGCCGGTTGGCTCCCCTGCTGATGGGGTATATATATGGCGCTGATGCGGCGTTGCTCCTACGTATATTGTGATAGAAGCTGCTCCCCTAAAATGGGCCCCTGCCGTGCATCAACATTCCTGGGTGACGCTGAGCGGCTTAGGGAATGTTGATGCACAGAAGGAGGTCCATTTTTCTTGGGAGCTCGATCAGCGCCGGTTATCGACAGTCAGCCGCGCTTCCTGCCCCCGCACCGCGCTTCCGCAGGCGACAGCAAGGTCTGCCCTGTTTTTCTTAACAGGCCTACCTACAGCCGATGTTCCTGATGGAGCCTGCCGGCATCACCTTTTACGTTGATGCACTGTAGGTGGTCTGTTAAGGAAAACGAGGCAGACTTTGCGGGATAAGACCCCCGCCTTTGCGGCGCCCTGCCGAAGTAGACGCGCGCGCTCCGTCCCCTACCCTCCGAACAGGTGGCAGCGGAGCTGGCGCCCAGCCGGAGTAGACGCGCGCGCTCCGTCCCCTACCCTCCGAACGGGTGGCAGCGGAGCCGGCGCCCAGCCGGAGTAGACGCGCGCGCTCCGTCCCCTACCCTTCGAACTGGTGGCAGCGGAGCTGGCGCCCAGCCGGAGTAGACGCGCGCTCTCCGTCCCCTACCCTCTGAACGGGTGGCAGCGGAGCCGGCGCCGTAGACGCGCGCGCTCCGTCCCTTACCCTTCGAACGGGTGGCAGCGGAGCTAGCGCCCAGCCGGAGTAGACGCGCGCGCTCCGTCCCCTACCCTTCGAACGGGTGGCAGCAGAGCTGGCGCCCAGCCGGAGTAGACGTGCGCGCTCCGTCCCCTACCCTCCGAACGGGTGGCAGCGGAGCCGGCGCCGTAGACGCGCGCTCCGTCCCCTACCCTTCGAACGGGTGGCAGCGGAGCTGGAGCCCAGCCGGAGTAGACGGGCGCGCTCCATCCCCTACCCTCCGAACGGGTGGCAGCGGAGCCGGCGCCCAGCCGGAGTAGACGCGCGCGCTCCGTCCCCTACCCTGCGAACGGGTGGCAGCGGAGCTGGCGCCCAGCCGGAGTAGACGCGCGCGCTCCGTCCCCTACCCTCCGAACGGGTGGCAGCGGAGCTCGCGCCCAGCCGGAGTAGACGCGCGCGCTCCGTCCCCTACCCTTCGAACGGGTGGCAGCGGAGCCGGCGCCCAGCCGGAGTAGACGCGCGCGCTCCGTCCCCTACCCTTCGAACGGGTGGCAGCGGAGCTGGCGCCCAGCCGGAGTAGACGCGCGCGCTCCGTCCCCTACCCTCCGAACGGGTGGCAGCAGAGCCGGCGCCGTAGACGCGCGCGCTCCGTCCCCTACCCTTCGAACGGGTGGCAGCGGAGCTGGAGCCCAGCCGGAGTAGACGGGCGCGCTCCGTCCCCTACCCTCCGAACGGGTGGCAGCGGAGCCGGCGCCGTAGACGCGCGCGCTCCGTCCCCTACCCTTCGAACGGGTGGCAGCGGAGCTGGAGCCCAACCGGAGTAGACGGGCGCGCTCCGTCCCCTACCCTCCGAACGGGTGGCAGCGGAGCCGGCGCCCAGCCGGAGTAGACGCGCGCGCTCCGTCCCCTACCCTGCGAACGGGTGGCAGCGGAGCTGGCGCCCAGCCGGAGTAGACGCGCGCGCTCCGTCCCCTACCCTTCGAACGGGTCGCAGCGGAGCTGGCGCCCAGCCGGAGTAGACGCGCGCGCTCCGTCCCCTACCCTCCGAACGGGTGGCAGCGGAGCCGGCGCCGTAGACGCGCGCGCTCCGTCCCCTACCCTTCGAACGGGTGGCAGCGGAGCTGGCGCCCAGCCGGAGTAGACGCGCGCGCTCCGTCCCCTATCCTCCGAACGGGTCGCAGCGGAGCTAGCGCCCAGCCGGAGTAGACGCGCGCGCTCCGTCCCCTACCCTCCGAACGGGTGGTAGCGGAGCTGGCGCCCAGCCAGAGTAGACGCGCGCGCTCCGTCCCCTACCCTCCGAACGGGTGGCAGCGGAGCCGGCGCCGTAGACGGGCGCGCTCCGTCCCCTACCCTTCGAACGGGTGGCAGTGGAGCTGGCGCCCAGCCGGAGTAGACGCGCGCGCTCCGTCCCCTACCCTTCGAACGGGTGGCAGCGGAGCCGGCGCCCAGCCGGAGTAGACGCGCGCGCTCCGTCCCCTACCCTTCGAACGGGTGGCAGCGGAGCTGGCGCCCAGCCGGAGTAGACGCGCGCGCTCCGTCCCCTACCCTCCGAACGGGTGGCAGCAGAGCCGGCGCCGTAGACGCGCGCGCTCCGTCCCGTACCCTTCGAACGGGTGGCAGCAGAGCCGGCGCCGTAGACGCGCGCGCTCCGTCCCCTACCCTTCGAACGGGTGGCAGCGGAGCTGGAGCCCAGCCGGAGTAGACGGGCGCGCTCCGTCCCCTACCCTCCGAACGGGTGGCAGCGGAGCCGGCGCCGTAGACGCGCGCGCTCCGTCCCCTACCCTTCGAACGGGTGGCAGCGGAGCTGGAGCCCAACCGGAGTAGACGGGCGCGCTCCGTCCCCTACCCTCCGAACGGGTGGCAGCGGAGCCGGCGCCCAGCCGGAGTAGACGCGCGCGCTCCGTCCCCTACCCTGCGAACGGGTGGCAGCGGAGCTGGCGCCCAGCCGGAGTAGACGCGCGCGCTCCGTCCCCTACCCTTCGAACGGGTCGCAGCGGAGCTGGCGCCCAGCCGGAGTAGACGCGCGCGCTCCGTCCCCTACCCTCCGAACGGGTGGCAGCGGAGCCGGCGCCGTAGACGCGCGCGCTCCGTCCCCTACCCTTCGAACGGGTGGCAGCGGAGCTGGCGCCCAGCCGGAGTAGACGCGCGCGCTCCGTCCCCTATCCTCCGAACGGGTCGCAGCGGAGCTAGCGCCCAGCCGGAGTAGACGCGCGCGCTCCGTCCCCTACCCTCCGAACGGGTGGTAGCGGAGCTGGCGCCCAGCCAGAGTAGACGCGCGCGCTCCGTCCCCTACCCTCCGAACGGGTGGCAGCGGAGCCGGCGCCGTAGACGGGCGCGCTCCGTCCCCTACCCTTCGAACGGGTGGCAGTGGAGCTGGCGCCCAGCCGGAGTAGACGCGCGCGCTCCGTCCCCTACCCTCCGAACGGGTGGCAGCGGAGCTGGCGCCTTTGCGTCGCGAACATCGCCACGTGTGCGGTGACTTGAGATCTCGCGATGCGGTCTTGTGCTGTAGAGGTTCCTGTGCCGGGCGAACCGCCTTGGCGCGCACGGGGCACGCGGCGGCTTATGACTGGTGCGCGTCGGGATGTGGACGGTTGCGTGTTCACGGCCGCTCGCCCCTTCCCTAGGCAAGGGGGACACGGGGCGGGCGACGAATGGCGGGCGGATGCTGTTGTGATCCCCTGGCCCATTAGTGCGCCTTTAATAGCGGCTAGGGAGGGTCGTGCTGTGCCGGCCCTTGGCGCTTGTGGTCGTGGCTTTTCAGCTTTGGGTATGGGGAACATCGCTGGACGAGCGTTTGTACGACTGCGGTCGCGTCCCGCACGCGGACCGTCGCGACGCTTCGGTACTGGGGCGAGGTGGCTTAAAGTAGCCCCCGCGACCGCGCCCCCGTAGTTGTACGCCCCCTTCCTGCTTGCGCCGCCTTCCATACTCGCGTAGTATTTCGTTTTTGCCACTGGCCTCCTTCCCGGAGAAGCAATGGCGTCTGATGGCAAGCGTGGTCAGGTGGGTAGTGTCTGCGGCATTCGCCGGCGGTCTTCGCTGTTGGAGGTAAAATACGCGCTCCAAGAGCGCGACCCGGCGGCGGCAGACAAGGAGTGGCTGGTGGCGAAGGAGGAAGGCACGTTCTCCGGCGAGCTAGGCCCCTCGCTCGTGACCGAGAAGACGATCCAAGGGCTTCTTCGCACGGGGAAGTTGTCCGAGCGCCAGGAGGTGCGATTGCCCGTCGCCGACGAGACGGAACCGCATCCCGAGAGGTCGGAGGCGGTCGTGTTCGTTGCCTTTTTCGACGCGGGGCTCCGCATCCCAGCGGCGGATATCGTGGGCGACGTGCTGCGGACCTTCGGGCTGGAGCTGGCGCAACTGACTCCGAACGCCGTGGCCCGGCTCGCGGTGTACAGCTGGGCTTTGCGCTCGGGGGCGTGTTGGCCCAGCGCCTCGCTGTTCGCCTATCTTCACGAGGCACGGTGCCAGCCCAAGGACCGGAAGGACGGGACGCTGTCGAGCTTCGGTAGCGTCACCTTTATTCTTCGTCCATCGTGCAAAAAGCTCTTCCCTGCGAACTCAACTCGCGGGAAGTGGGAGTCTTGCTGGATGAAGTGGTGGTTCTACCACTGTGTGGAGAGCGGGAGCGGCCTTGAGTGCACGGGCCGACCGATCGCGTTCAAGCCCTCGCCCGGCCGGACGCTTGGTGACGAGGACAGGCGGAGGGCTCGGCGGCTCGTAGGCGTGGCCACCCGCCTCAACATGCGCGACCTCGCCGAAGAGTACGTAATGTACGGCGTGGCCCCGCTTGCCCGCGACTGGCGTCATGCCGCCGAGAGGCGTCGAGACGACAATGTTGCGCCATCGGTCTGCTCGCTGCCGGCACCCTCCAGTCTTCGTAAGCCTGGACCGCTTCTCTCCTTCGTTCACGCGAAATGCGCTATATGCTGATGCCATCTTCGTTGCTTCAGGGGTTTGCTTGGAGGAGGCGGAGCAAGCAGCGCGCGTGTTCCTAGGGCCGTACACCGACAGGGAGCACGAGCAGCGCGCATCTGCTATCGCCGAGGCGGGGCTGGGGTGAATAAACCGCGTGTGTGAGGCCCTGGGCCTTGCCGTGCCGGACCGTGTCGCTCCAGACGACGGTGCGGCGAAGAAGAAGAAGAAGAAGGCGTCGTCTCGGAAGAGGGGCCGCAGCGGGGCGCCTGCCGCGCTTGGCGCGGTAGCTGCTAGTGCTCCCGAGGGCGCGGCGGACGCGGAGTCGGACTCGGCGAGGTATGCCGGTTCAGGCTTGGGTGGCGCGGACGCCGAAGGCGAGGTATCTTCGGCGAGCGCCCCGGACGGCAGGCTTGCTGCGTGCAGCCGGAGGGGGGACGTCTTGCCGCCCCCCGACGTCGCCGGGGCGGAACCCGTGCGGACCGGCGATGCTGAGGTGGAGCCTCCGGCCGTGGCCGCTGTGGTGCCGAAGGCGCCCTCCACGGGGGCGCACGGAGCCATGCTGCCTTTACCGACAGCGGCAGAAACCGAGGTGCCCCCTGCGACAATTGCCGCCGCGGAACCTTCACCCCCGAGCACTGCAACCGCGGGGGCTTCCCCAGCCGCGACTGCGGGGGCAGTATCGCTGCTGGCAGCCTCGGCTAAACGGCCGTGTGTGCGGCCGGAGCTCCACCGGACACCGCGGGGATTCGTCGTGGCCACGGGCGTCAGAAGCTTGTGGGACTCCAGCGCAAATGTCGTAGACCCTGCGGCATATGCGCCTTCCGCCCCTCTGGCCACGCCGCCCGTCGCGCAGGGACAGCCGCCACCTGCCCTGAACACGGAGGCTTCTGCCCACGGCGGGGCCATCCCTTCTGCGGGGGCTTACGCCACCGCCGCCCCGCCCGGGGATGAGGGGGCGAGTCCCCGAGACCCTCCTTCTACTACCGAAGGTAGGGTGGCTGAGCTTACTCTGGTGTATTCTTTCATGCCTTGCGGTGCTCACCTGCAGCCTTGTTTGCAGCGCTGCTCATTCCGGAGGGGGAGCACTTGGCGGACCACAGGACCTCCTCGCGCGTAAGCCCCGCGGACCTCGTGCCGCCCCCGGAGACGCTGAGGGCGTGGCGCGGGATTGTGAACGACGCGGCCACCAGCGTCGACCCGCAAATGCTGCAGGCCTATGGGGTCGGGCGCCTCGAAGACGCCTTCGAGGTGTCTGGGGTGAGGGTAAGTACTCATGCGACAACGCCTGTGCTGGCTGATCTTGCTAAGTCCTTCCCTTCTGCAGACACTTGTGCTGGGGCAGGCCTTGCAAGCGGCCTATGCTCGTGGCCGAAAGGCGCTCGAGGATAGGCTGCGGGCCGTCGAGGAGGAGCTACGCGAAGCTTCTGGAGCCCGCTGTGCCCAGGATGCCCGCATCCGCCAGCTGGAAACGGAATGCGCCGAAGCGAGGGCACGCGCCGAGGGACTTGTTGCGTCGGCGCGGGAGTCGGTCGCGGAAGCTGCGCAACAGAAGTTTGCGGCGGAGCGCGACGGACTCCTGGAACAGGTCGCCTCGCTAGAGAAGGAAAAAGGCGAGCTTGCCTTGACTCTAGCGGAGCGTAACCAGATGCTTGGTGACGCCTCGGTGGTTGCGTGGGACACCCTGCAAATGCTGGAAGTCCACCTCCAAAGGCTTGTGGCTGAAGTGTCGGACCACGCCTTCGGGCCGGAGGAGTTACTGCGGGCCCTTCGTTGGATCCACGACGCCGCCGACGTTGCGCGTGGGGCTGCGACGACCTTTGGCGACCACTGTGCCTATGTGGCGTCGTGCCTGGTGTGCGCCCTCCTTCGGCACCGCGGTTGCACGCTAATCGCCGAGCTGGAGAACCCTCAGCTGGAGATGCCCGGCGGGGCCGGAGTGATGTCCGGTGAAGTCCGTGCCGTTCACGGCCCCGTCAAATTCTTCTACGAGCGCATCTGGGACTACATCGGGATAGCCGCCACGGAGGTCGAGCTTCGGAAGTCCCTTCGTGGTGGGGGGAGCCTCGGCCAATTTCTGGATGAAGTCCCGCGGCGTGACGAGGGCGGCGCTGAGGTCCCGCGGCGCGACGAGGGTGTCGCAGAGGCCTCCGAAGATGCCGAAGGTTCACAGGTGCGGCGCCAACGCGGCTAACTGTGGGCGTGCGTTGTAGCGTCTGCCCCTTAATTGAATGAATAAAGTGCGTGTTTGCTTCACGAACTGATTACTTGCCTTTATCCCGGGCAGCTTCCTTGCTGGGGGCGACTGCTCGCGTCTGGCCTTGCGACCCAGCGGCGCCTTCGACGCTGGCAAAGGGCCGAGGAGTCGTTGAACTTTTGGGCAAGCCGGCCTTCTTCGAGCGAGGCCCCAGCTTTAGCGCGCGTTAAGGACGATCCCGCGGGATAGCGGCTTAGAACGGCAAGGATGCTGCCGGACCTTTGTACTTGCGTGATTTGTCCGACATGCAAATTGTCTGTCATCTTAAGATATGCGCTGTGTGTTGATGCCGCTTCGGGTTCACCGGTACGCCACATGCTGCGCGGGGACGGGCTCTCCATGTTCGACGCGCGCCGTTGGCGAAGTAGTCGCGCAAGGGTTCCTTAGAACGACGCTTGCGGGGGCAGTCCTTGGCGCCTCACCTCTTTACCGTCCATAGACGGGCGGGTGCGGAGGCGAACCTCGATGCTTCGCCTTTTTATAGTCCGTAGACTGGCGTGTGCGGAGGCGGACCTTGACGCTTCGCCTTTTTATAGTCCGTAGACTGGCGTGTGCGGAGGTGGACCTCGACGCTTCGCCTTTTTATAGTCCATAGACTGTCGTGTGTGGAGGCGGACCTCGACGCTTCGCCTTTTTATAGTCCGTAGACTAGCGTGGGCGAGGGTGGAAGTGCGCACACGTTCCGTTCCCCTTGCTCCTCCTGGCGGGGCTAGCCTCTGGCGCGCTGTGTCTTCGCCAACGCACGCTGCAAACGTGTGGGAGGCCTCCGTAGCCTTATTTATGCTCCGCAGAGTATGCACAGGGACGAGGTTCCCGGCATGCGCGGAATTCGCGTCTTGTTTAGACTCCGTAGAGTGCGCAGGGAGAACATCCGCGTCTTATTTATAGTCCGGGGACTAGCGCGTGCGGAGGCGGACCTCGACGCTATGACTTCCTTTATAGTCCGGGGACTCGCGCGTGCGGAGGCAGGCATCGACGCTCCGTCTTATTTAGAGTCCGTGGACTAGTGCGTGCGGAGGCGGACCTCGACGCTACGACTTCCTTTATAGTCCGGAGACTGGTGCGTGCGGAGGCGGACCTCGACACTACGTCTTATTTAAAGTCCGTAGACTGGTGCGTGCGGAGGCGGACCTCGACGCTACGTCTTATTTAAAGTCCGTAGACTGGTGCGTGCGGAGGCGGACCTCGACGCTACGTCTTATTTAAAGTCCGTAGACTGGTGCGTGCGGAGGCGGACCTCAACGCTACGTCTTATTTAAAGTCCTTAGACTGGTGCGCGCGAGGGCGTCCCCCCGTTGCGTCTTTTGTTTATACTCAGGCCCGTCACCCTTGGCTACGGCGAGTGCACACGCGGACGTGCGACTTCGATTTATACTCAGTCCCGTACCCCTGGCTACGGCGAGTGCACACGCGAACGTGCGTCTTTGTTTATACTCAGGCCCGTCACCTTTGGCTACGGCGAGTGCACACGCGAACGTGCGACTTCGATTTATACTCAGTCCCGTACCCCTGGCTACGGCGAGTGCACACGCGAACGTGCGTCTTTGTTTATACTCAGGCCCGTCACCCCTGGCTACGGCGAGTGCACACGCGAACGTGCGACTTCGATTTATACTCAGTCCCGTACCCCTGGCTACGGCGAGTGCACACGCGAACGTGCGTCTTTGTTTATACTCAAGCCCGTCACCTTTGGCTACGACGAGTGCACACGCGAACGTGCGACTTCGATTTATACTCAGTCCCGTACCCCTGGCTACGGCGAGTGCACACGCGAACGTGCGTCTTTGTTTATACTCAGGCCCGTCACCTTTGGCTACGGCGAGTGCACACGCGAACGTGCGACTTCGATTTATACTCAGTCCCGCACCCCTGGCTACGGCGAGTGCACACGCGAACGTGCGTCTTTGTTTATACTCAGGCCCGTCACCTTTGGCTACGGCGAGTGCACACGCGAACGTGCGACTTCGATTTATACTCAGTCCCGTACTCCTGGCTACGGCGAGTGCACACGCGAATGTGCGTCTTTGATTTATACTCAGGCCCGTCACCTTTGGCTACGGCGAGTGCACACGCGAACGTGCGACTTCGATTTATACTCAGTCCCGTACCCCTGGCTACGGCGAGTGCACACGCGAACGTGCGTCTTTGTTTATACTGCGGGAACGTGCGCGCTGGCCAAGCCTGCGCGCACCTCCGCCGCATACTTGCGCGTGATGAAGAAAGGTTGTTGGCAAACAGCGATCTTCATTACATCCCCGTTTGCGCGAGTAAGCAATTACAGGGGGTGGATATACTAACCGTTTGTCCGTGGTGCGGCCGAAGCCTCTAGTCGCTAGACATCTGCAGGGCCCGCCAAGGCGCCTCTGAATGGCCCCGCGGACCCCCGCGTTGTGACGCCAGCTCTAAGAGCGCCGCTGGGCTTCGCGACGCGGGTACCTGGACGACTCCTGCTTACGTTTTCCCTTCGAAGAACCGTCTTTCGGCGGATCTTCGGCTTTTGCCGAGGCTCCGGCCTGGTTGGTGTCGGAGTCGTCACCTTGCCTTCGTCGCGCGTCCTCTTCCGCCCTGGCGTATTCCTCCATTTTGTCGAAGAGCTTCGCCACCGTCTTGATTGGCTTTCGCGCATTGTACTCGGCCATCGGGCCCGGACGAAGGCCCTGTATGGCTGCATTAACGATGGTGGTTTCGTTAACGTCCTTCACTTGGCATCGAATCTTGGCGAAGCGTTTGAAGTAGTCCCGGAGCTTCTCCAAGGGTTTTTGCTTCACAGCGAATAGTTGGTCCGCGTCGACTCGCTCGACATAGTTTCCTTGGAAGTTGTTGTGAAGGCGGTCGCGAAGCTGCTCCCACGTGTAGATGGAGCCTGGCTCTATAGTAAAGAACCAAGAGAGCGCCACCCCTTGCAGCGCGAGGGGGAGTCCCTTCGCCTTCGTGGTGTCGTCTCCGCCCGCGGCTTCGATTGCGGTTTCGTACACGCGCACGAACTCGCGAGAGTCCGTGTCGCCCTTGTACGAGTCGATGGCGCTAGGAAACTTGAAGTCTTCAGGCCACGCCGCCTGCTGCAGCCCTGCCGAAAGCGGGGACTCCGGATCTACGCGCCGCAGCGGCGCACGGCTAGACGTGGGGGCTTCGCGACTGTCCGCCCTCTCCGGCGTGGGCTCGGGCGCGATTACTGGCGCGGCCTGCTGGCTCCGAGCCTCTTGCATATCGCGGACGGCTCCGCGAAGGTCCCCTAGCTCCCGCTGGAACGCGTTGAGGGCTGCTAGTATGGCGCTTTCCACCGCAGGCGCTGTCGGGGCCGCCGGAACACCCAGCGGACGGGTCGGTGCAGGGACCATCGCTTCACGATCTCCAGATCCGCCGGATGCTTCATTGCGGCTACCCCCGGCCGCCTGATCCGCGCTGCCGGCGAGGGTGGCGGGGGCTGTCGTTGTAGTGCCAGCGACGGGGTTGGGTGTCGTTGTAGCGGCGCTGGCGGGGTCAGTCGCTGTGGTGCCAGCGACGGGGTTGGGTGTCGTCGTAGCGGCGCTGGCGGGGTCGGTGGCTGTGGTGCCAGCGACGGGGTTGGGTGTCGTTGTAGCGGCGCTGGCGGGGTCGGTCGCTATGGTGCCAGCGTCGACGTCCGCGACCACGGCGCCTGCGCTGCCGCCAGCTCCTTCGGCGGCCGATGCCGAAGCCCTGGTATTCACGCGCTGCTCCGACCCAGCCGTCTTCTTTCCCTTCGCCGCCGCTGATGAAGCTTTTTTCGGTGCCATCCTTCTTCTTCGGTCTTCGGGCTTGTCCTTGTCCCCCCCCCCCCACGGACGGCGCCAACTGTTGTGGTTACAGACCAAACAGAGAGAGAGATGGTAGTGGAGAGGTGGGAGTGTCCTGGCCTCTCCCCATGGCCTGTATTCATATATATGTACCCATGAGGAGTGCTTTTACAGTTATACCCTTACATCTGGTTATCCCCTCTGGGGGTACTTATGTCATTACACATGGCCTATTCTGGGCCTTATAATCTCCTACCGGGCCTGCTGGGTTTAGGTGGGGGCCACCCCTACAACAAGTATGGACTATAATTGACTAGTAGACCATATTTTGAAAAGATACTCTGTTTAAAAACTAGTTACTACAATTAACTAGTAGACCCTATTTTGAAAAGATACTCTAATTAAAAGCTAATTACTATAGAAAAGTTAAAAAATAGCTTTTAGAAGCTGAAAAAATAGGGTCAGAAGGACCTTGGCCTAGGCATCAAAGCTTGTGCTACAAGATTTATCCCCTATTATTCCGCCTCTTCTCCACTCTTAGCCCTAATTCTTCTAGAGCATAACCTCCGCACCGCCAACTCTTCCCGACTGGTCGATAGCAATGTCGTTTCTCGCCAACCCTAGCCCTTCACCTAGCATCAAACATTATGTTCCTATTTAAAAGTGTTGTGATTTTTAGTTTTTAGCTATGATTTTTGGCTAATTATGAGAGAAATTGAAGAGGTAAGGAATACTCACGTTAACAAGCTACTCCATTCAAAACAGCTCATACAGTGACTCCTATAAATAACTTATAAAACTACCTTAAAAAACCACTCTATTAAAAAAGCGATTTCTAAAAGTGAAAAACCGTTTAGAACATGACCTATACACTCATCCGCCTCATCCCTGGTATACTCACTGATAGCTGACGTCACTTGTTTACTGACGCGTCGCCTTTAGACGCTCGAGACACCATCGTCAAGGGCACGGGCAATCCCTTCTGAGAGCTTTGCCGGATGAACCTTGATTGCGTTGCGTTCACTCATGAACGCCCTCATCCAGCTACTCACATATATGGAACCCCACCATCATCTTGCCAAATCTCACAACTAACCATGACCGTGTCGCTGCAAGACTGTCAAAAGGGCTATATGCATGAGCCTTGTCAGTTCTAGTCTCCCTAAATGTCAGAAAGTACTTTCCTTTTACACTGAGTAAGTGCCGTGAAAAACTAATTGTAGGGATTTATGTGGATTCTAATCGAAGCATTCATAGATGCCCCCAAAAATCGCTCCATACTGTAGTGGCATTATACATGTATATCTGCAAATGCTCAATAATATAGTCAGATATTAAGGAGATAAGAGAGGAAAACTGCTATATTAAGGAGATAAGAGAGGAAAACTGCTATATCGACCAGATTACTAATGAACCTAATATTGGAGTCAATCCCACAATGCAATGCACTCACGGGCGGAATTAGACTCATGGCAGGGTAGACTTTAGTCCAAGACATGAAAAAAATATTTAGTGTATAGCCCAGATACTTTCAACCTAACCCATGTTAGTATTCTCAATGTTCAGCCTAGGTAGGCTTTGGCCTAGCCATGGCGCGTAGTGTTCCAGCACATGCAACCTACTTCTTGGCATATGCTGCGCCCCCTTGTTGGCCCCCCTCCATGTGCTTGCGTGGCTACGCCCATCGCCCGCCCCTCCCATACGCTCTCCTCTAGTGGCAGTCCCCCTCCCACACCGTGCCGCCCCCCTCCCTGGCCTGTGGCTAGAGATGGCAATGGGCACCCGATACCCAAATACCCGACGGGTTTTACCCGATAAAGAGACGGGTATGGAAAATTTTATGTACCCATGGGTACGTTATTGGGCGAAATCCTCTACCCGCCGGGTAGGCGGGTGCGGGTGTGGGTATATACTACCCATACCCGCCTACCCGCGGGTAATGAATACCCGCATTAGACAACTAGACATCCCACTCAAATGTTAATTTTATTATCTACTTGTTGTTGATTGTTTATTTGTTTGTCATATGTTGATATGGTCATGTCAAGTATGTTTATGTGATGTACTAATTTTGAACATTAGACGCTTTTGTGCTTGGCATGTATGATTAATGAATGTCTAAATTGATGATATTCTTATGTGTTGAACCGGGTATGCTTGCGGGTACGGGTTACCCATCGGGTAGTAATACCCGCGCGGGTACGGGTATGGGTAAATTTTCCTACCCGCATGCGGATACGGGTAACCCGACGGGTAAATTTACACCTAGCAGGTACGGGTATGGAATGACAATACCCGATGGGTATTTACCCGTTGCCATCTCTACCTGTGGCTAGAGCAGGCTAGGGTTCTAGCATGCCCCTGGCCCCCACCCCGATTGGGCTGGAGGATACTTTTAAGCTTTGGTTTTGATCCGACTTTAGGGGCAAACAAAGATGCTTTTGATGCAAACATACTCCGTTAGATCACTATTTGCAAAAAAAAAAGAGTTTATTGCAGAATTGTCGTCGAGTGCGTAGGATTTGATCAAAGTTCGATCCATTTCAATCTTGACATAACTGAGTTTTGCCGGTCTACCATGGTAGGTCTCTACTGTTAGAAATTTAGAATTGGAATTATTAGGTGCCCTTCATAATTCGGAATTGAGAGTTGGTGAGAGCTAAGCCAACTCCCATTTATTCGATAGGTACACCAATAATGATACGGTGTGTGTACTCAAGGATTCGGTTGCAGTAATGGTTAGGTCTGGTGCTGCATGTCTAAGCCCCCATAATCTCGCTTCATCTGAGCTCCTTGACCGCCTTGGTGTTTGCGAAATGGCAAGCCAAGAAGTTGTTAAAGTAATGGTCTTTGTGCTTAATCAAATGATCTCTATGTTCTGTTTTCCGATCTATTGATTTGATGAGTTCATGAAGGCAATTATTTCCTGAACATTATTGGATTCAGGATATGTTTATTGATCAATCTGCGTGGTTAGCTTATTTTATTGGCCACTCGTGGACAATGGAGCCGATCTTCCACAGACATTAGATGGGAATTGAAAACATTACTGCGCATAGTTACATGGAAGGGGTTTGTGCAAGGGTGTCGGAGCCGTGGATACGAGTGCGTGTTGCTTGTGCAACCTTGCGCATTAGAAGCTGTGCAAGGTCGTGTGTACAACCTTTCTCCGGGAGGTGCTAGCAGCTCGGACGGCCCGTATGTTGGCGAAGAGGATCAAGTTGCTCGTGATGATGCCGATGCGGTACATGGAGGAGAGATACAATGGTCAAGCCATGGAGAGGGAACATGACAAGCAGATGGACTGTGATGACCAGATGGCATAGGCTGAAGAGAAAACTGTACAGGACGACGACGAGGAAGGATGAAGCTTCCGTCCCGTAGGAATGGAACCGGTTTAATGCTGAGGGTGTTTCCGCACATGATGAGCATGAATCAGTGTGGGAGTATCATGAGACAGAGGTTTAGTTGCATTCAATGTTTGCTGACAAGGCAACGTTGTAGGATGCCATCAAGCTGTGGGCCCTTTCAATGCAGCGGACTTTTTCGGGTCATGAAATCTAGCCAGGAGCAGTACATCATGAAGTGCAAGCAGGCCGGTTGTCCTCAGAGGGTGCACGCACGTGGACCCAAGTATAAGACTCACTGGATTGTGTCGAAGGTGGAGCTGCACTCTTGCATTCTCAGCAGTGTTTTGGCGAGACATCGTAACCTAATGTTCACCTTTATAGCCAATTTGATGTATGGAGAGATAGTAGAGAAGAAATACATGAAGGCCACGCATATCGTTGTAGCTATCGAGAAGAAATTCAAGTACGACGTTGGAAAAATGTTTTGGGTCTTTCGAGGCGGCGTACGACAATCTTCCTTATATGCTTAAGGTGTTACAGGATAGGAACCCGGGCACGTATATCGCTGTGCAGGACAAGTCGTCCACAAGTCTACCAGGATATGCGGTGTTACAGAGGGTCTTGTTAGCATTTGGTGCTTGCATCGAGGCATTCAGGCACATGCAGGGGTGGACTGCATAGTGGGAGGGCGCACTTGACGGCCGCGTGGAGGAGGACCGCCCCTGCGATAGCAGGGACTATGCAGAGTACCTACGCTGGTACCAGGCGCAGACACATACGAGGCTCGTACATGTCGTTGACCAGCCCACCGCACACGTCGCCGCTCCGATAGACACATACTCCGCGCACCTCGCGCGGGACGCTCACATCACGGTACGTCACAAGTAATTTTTAGATATTCCCTAATGGCAATGTCATTGAGATGATTGACCATTTTATGTTTTTTCCTTCAGGCTGACGTCGGTGCTTCGATCTGGAGGGAGTCCTACACTATGGTGGATAGGCTCGCCACAGGTGCGGAGGTGACCCACGAGGAGAATATAAGTGCTTGGCGTCGTGTGGAGGCCTGGGGGTAGACGTGTCGTAGCCCTGCTGTCCTACACGAGGCTACCGATGGTCTCCACGACCACGCCCAGCGCACAGACGGTTCGTCCACCAGTGCCGCCCCGACCGGCATGGCACCATTCTGGAGGTTCTACTTGGGCACGTCCTACACCACCTCACCCGAACGAGGTTGGGGGTCTGCCTGGGGACGGCCTCGTACACCGCCAGGGTAGATGTTTGTGCATCCTCCGTACATCCCCGGCTTCCCCACGCAGGGGGTGTACTCTGTGCCATACATCCCTCCTCCAAACGCGATGGCACCAACTGAGGGTACGCGTTACCGGATCTCGGTTTTATTCCAATGCTTTATGTCATGAACTAACGATATTAGTATTGTAGGTCTTTTCTACCCCGAGCAGGGATGGGGCGTCTCCTCGGGCCCGGACGATCTTTACTAGTACATTTTGGACTGGCCTGGGCAGGCATCCGGCTCTGCACCTCGGGGCACACCACCAGAGGTTCTCTCCAGGAGTGCCTTTACTGGTGTACCGGAGGGCACACAGGTAGCGGTGCAGACCACTCCACCAGCTCAAGGGCGGGTGCGACGGTCTCCTGACCGTCTTACGTTGTTAGGGCATCGTCACCCGTTGCAGCGAACGACGGTCAAGCAGGGCCGTATGGGAGAACGCGGATGTGGAGACGGAGGGGGCTAGGGTGGCGACGGAGGGGGTGCTGTGGATGCTGTTGGGGGACGGTAGTGCTGACTGTACACTATTTGTTCATGTATTGTTTACATTTGTTATTTATGTACTGAACTTTACAATACTGTGACGAGCTTACTTCTACTTCTCCTTACCTTCTCGATGCGCGCACTAAATAAATAGTGAACTACATTGATGGCAACTGCATCAACGTACGAACCATTCAATTACATACTTAACAACATTGAAAATTATTTCGAGCAACAGTCCTGACTACAACGGTACAACCATATACATCGTTGTCTACAGGTGGAACAAGCCTCGTGGCACCCACATGGAGTATTACTGAGGGGGTCGCCTCGGACGTGGCTGGCCGTCGTTGTAGTGGAAAGCACATATACAACTAGGGTTCACGCAGCAGCATGTTGGGTCGTACGAACTCCCTATGTTGATGACCTCCTCGTTGTCCCTCTCGCGCTCCATCTGCTGACGGGGGTCATCGTTCTGCTTTTCAACACTGTCAATCTGTGCCTCTAAATGAGCGATTCGCTCCCACAACGTATGCACGTACGTCAAAATATACCATTCATGGGGAGGATCAATCCATCGCACAAAGTCATATTTATCCATCTACTACAAACGAACGTTAACGTTGAAACTCTATTAGTAGTATAACAAAATAGACGAGTGCGAAATTGTACCCCAGAGTATGGGCATCGAAAGAAACATCGAATGCCATCTGTATGGCCTTCTGCCACCTGCACCTGTGCACCACCGCGTCCTGCATGTGTTTGCATTTCGGCCACACTGGCTAAGCGTGCCTATTTGGTAATAAGCGGTATGTAGCGCCGAAGTCCTCCTTCCTTTTGAGCGGAAGGTCCTCCTTTGGTGACTCATGTTCGACTGGCCCCTCGGTGTCCGTCATGGTTACTTACTCTACGATGGAGAAGATAGTTGTTCTAACCAGCAATGCCTCATTCATTCATTCATTCATTCATTCATTCATTCATTTTATAGCGTAACCGCGGGCCAGATTTGCTTAGTGACATGATATGACGGCCCACCTTTTCGCAGTGACATGGCAACACGGGTCAGCTTTGCATAGTGAGAAGACCGCGCGTGCGCCAGCTTTGCGCAGTGACATGACTACACGGTCCAGCTTTCCGCAGTGGCATGACCACACGGCCAGCTTTCCTCAGTGACATGACATGATGGTGGGGTCTACCTGGGGACGGCCTCATACACCACCAGGCTAGCTTTACGCAGCGATATGACCGCATGGGCTAGTTTTCCGCAGCGACATGACCGCACGGGCCAGCTTTCCTCAGTGACATGACATGATAGCGTAGCTTGTCGTAGTAACATGACAGCACGGCCCAGCTTTGCGCAGTGAGAATACCGAACGCACCAGCTTTGCTCAGCGACATGACCACATGTGCTAGCTTTCCACAGCGACAAGACCTCATGGCCCAGCTTTACCAGCTTTGCTCACTTGGTAGCTTTGCGCAGTGATGGGATGATACAGGGACCTTCATGTATCGACAGGGCAACAAAGGACCCTATAAAAGGAGGTCGAAGAGATTTCTTAGAGAACACTACGGAACCAAACCCCACACTACACTAGCGCTTTCTTCACCACACCGGGATGGACAAAAGGTAGAAGAAGCAATGGGACAAGATGATGAAGCAATGGGAGGAGACTCGCGACCTAACACAGTCAGTTACCGCCCGCGATGAGAAAGTAAGGGCTGCTGCGGCCTGGGCAGAACAAGCCCAGCATGCTACGAGGTCAGCTCCCTGCAATGATGTGCCCCGTAGCAACAACCCCATCCCGAATATTCCTACCGAGCGTTCGCCGCAACTCCCACCCGAGGGGGAGACGCTCCCCTTTGTTGGTGCTGGGACATGTGCAAGTTTTTCAAGTCTAAGCACCGCCTAAGCCTAGGTAATTGTTACTGGGATTGTACAAAGTACTCCAGTGACTACCCCGACCGCCGTCTAGACACCGCAACCTATCGGCAGTCGGTAAGGATCAGGTGCACCATTTTCCCCTACCTTTTGTCCTTAACAGTACACACTAACAAGCTCTCCTCTGTATTCACAGTCCTCGGAACTTGTATGTGGCTACCGCAAATGGATCGATCTTAAAATCCACCCAGAGGACCAGTGGGCCCTCGACTTCGAGGAGTGGAATATTGCAACGTCATCAGAGATCCGGGAGAAAGAGTGCCGCAAGAATGTGCAAACCCTGCGTATACAACGCGAGACGAAAACTCATTTCGCGGCTTGCACGCGTAGGGAGAGGGAGGCTCATGAGAGGGAGTGCGAGAGAAAGAGGGAAATGGCGACCAAGGCAAAAGAGGCCGCCAAGGAGTTTAACACCGAGCTGGTAAGGAAGGAAAAATGGCCCCGGTCCACACAATAGGTCGTATAAGCAGTTGGGTGGGATAGTCGCACATGATGCTATATGTTATGCATATAATCAAAAAGTATGCGGCATATTACTCCCAATTGTATTATGAAGTTTATTTAAATTCAGACAAGCTTATTTCCTTGTCTTTTCACATTCAGTTATGCACATAGCAAGTCATCTAACAATATTAATATACCAGTTTTCCTCCGTATACGAATTTCTAGTAACATCACAATATCACTTGCTATCGTACTTACCAATCATTCTTAAAAAAATTTCACAAATGTTTTACGCATCTACAACATACAACGACTATAAACTTTTATTACAAATCCAGCAGATTATCTTCCAGTTATAATCTACAAAATTCACAAAATCTACAAAATTCACGGGGGCAGTTTGCAGTCGCCCTTTGGGTTAGCGACATTATTCCTGTCGCCAATGGTCGAACGACTGATTCTAGTCGCCCAATGGTCAAGCAACTAGAATTATGTTATCTGGCCATTAGGCAATTGGCTTCAGTCGCTCAACAGGGGAGGCGATTGGAGTCTATTTCTGTAAAAAAAATATTGTCATGGGTATATTTTTGTTATTTCGAATAAAAATAGATTATTAGTATAAAAAAATTCTTGCTATCGCACGAAATGTGTTGGCCTGCAGCCGTGCGAGGCGTGCAACAGGCGCTAACGCGTGGCGAGTGTTGGCGTGCGGGCGGTGGAGTGATGGTGCGTGGGCAGTACTGGAGCGCAGCGATGCGTGCGCTAGCATGCGATGCACTGGAGCACTGGCGATGGCAGCGCCAGGAAAAATGCTGGTGTCCTCCTCTCCTTCGCGTTCCTTTTATCATGGCATGATTTCAATTTAATTTTCAACTTCTCCCATACAAATCGTTCCTAGAAAATAACTCCTTTAAAATTTCAAAACGTCTCATCTTCACGTATCCCTTTCCTTTAACATGGATCCACACTCTTGCCATTAGGAGAAGCAATCTGATAGGCTGATCCATGCATGTGTGTGTGTGTATTTTTTTTTTTTTTGAACTGGACGATCCATGCATGTGTTGATTGCCTCGAGTTGATATCCCTCAACTGGGAAAAGAAATCCGTTGTCTTCAAAATTGAGCCAGTGAAATGGGAGTACTACAAAACAAATCTCTTTGGTGTCATCGATCCTCCCAATTTTTTTTATATAAGATTTTGCCTTTTCTTACAAATAACATTTTAAATTTGCAAAGGAGAAAGAATCTTTTCATCGTGCAAGGGGCAGAGAATCTTGGTCCAAAACTTCCAATGGAGTCCTATCTCTTTGTGCAATGCCTCCTCTCCATTTTCACAAATGAAAATCCGTAGCCCTAGGAAGCTTCCTGGTAGAGTGGGCTGGCGGGAAAGTAGTGTTATGAGTTAGGCTGTATTCAGGGGCGTAGCTACCGGGGTAGCTTGGTAAGGCTTCAGCCTCACCTCCTCCGGGCGCCGCACGCATAGCCCGCTCTTGGGCGTCACCACCGACGCCTGCCCACTGTACAAGAACTGCAGCACCAACACCAGCACGTCGTACGGGATCGAGCTGATGGGGATGACCAGCTCAGGCGCGGCTGAGGCGCCGCCGCCGGCTCCACAGGCGCCGGAGCCCGTTGGCCAGTTTAAAGGTGGGGGCGGGGGCTGCGGCTAGTGGTTGGCGTCGAGGCCGCAGAAGAGCTTCCTGAAGAAGAGGCTTCGGGCGGCGAGCATGCAGCGGTGCGTGTGGATGAGGAGGTTCAGGTAGTCCAGGGACAAGGGTTTGAGCGAGTCCTCGAAGCTAGCTCATGATCTCATGTGCCGGTTAGGAGGTAAAAAAAGCGCGATTTGGCCCAGCTTTTTGGGCGCAGAAGACGCGAGATATGGTGCGGATTTGCAGAGATTTGGAGGCGAAGGGGAAAGGAGGGGAGGCAACTGTGCGTGGTGGAAGAAGAGGAGGAAAAGGTTAGGGTGAAGTGAAGAGAACGGAGGAGACGGATGAGGGGGGCATGCGCTCCTATCAATCCCCTTTGCGCTACAGCGATGGTACCCTTCACTGCTCCATCTTTTGGGAAAATTTAACTACAGTGTCATGGCTGTATAGTGTTCACTGTGCGTACCACTGATCAGTAGGGTATTGACGCAGGGAGACCCATCTGCCAATGGCATATGGCAATTTATGTTAAATTAGTTTAAACCTATAAATAGTTCAGCCCACCCTCAATTTCATTCCTGGCTTCGCCACTGGCTGTATTCAAAACTGGTGTCTTTTGTCTTTTGACTATAACTTTTGGTTGGTTGCGAGAGAGATTAATAAGTAAAAGACACTTAGTATTGAGAAGCCACTTTGTACAAAGCAGCTCTTGTAATGATTTCTATAAATAACTTATAGAAACTATTTTGAGAAGCCACTCTGTTTAAAAGACAATTTCTAAAAACCAAAAGGCAGAAGCTGTTTGAAACAGGACCTTACTCAACTGTGAAGAACAAATTAATGGCTCAGTTTCATTCAATCCCCTAGCACATATTGATCTTGCAATTGGTTCATTTTTTTAATTGATCTGGATCATCGAACTGAATTGAAAAAGGTTTCAAGGCCTTGTTGTAGACTTCTCAGGACAAAGCTTCGTATTGAAATTCAATGTATTACCTCTCATTTTACCTTTTTCTGAAAATGACTTATCCTTCGAATGCAAGTCTGGAACTCCAAAGGAGGCAGTTAATTATACCCATAGGTGTTATGTAGGCAAAATAAAAAAGATCCTTTTTTATTTCTTGCCTTATAGTATCCAGGAATATCATTTATAACATTAATTTTTCAATATTGTGAATATAATGTACCATGTGTCTCAGAAAAAAAGATTATACTGTTATGAGACATCATTTTATTTCCTCAATCACGCAACACTTCTTTCTGTCTGTCTACTGAAAATGGGAGCCGTTGCCGCATAAAAATGGGATATTGACATTTGACAACACCCCAAGATCAATTTATGTCTTGCAATCTTGGAAAGTAACATATGATTTGCATGTGGCAAGTTGTTCTTGGGACCAAGAGTGTGGGCACATTTTGTCTTCTCATAAATTCCAATGGGTGCCCCCACATGATGGGATGGTTTGTGCATCAAATTAATCAGATTAACATGAGCATGGCCTAATAATCCTAGAAGAAATTCATCATCATATAATGTGGCCCAAGTCTGCCTCTTTATACTCTTGGCTGCTATAAGTCGTACAATGTGATCATTTGGGCTTTTTTTATGGCTTATGGCTGAAAAGCACTGTAGCTGGCTGAAAAAATATTGTAGCTGATAGAGACTTATTTAGCATAATTAAATTTAAAAAAATTAAAAAATATAAAAAAATATGTTAGTCCATTATGTATAATACAAACAAATACGGGAAAAAAAGAACTGACAAAAAAGCTCAACAAAAAGCCAAAAGTTCAGAAAAAGACGAAATTTATGAATAGTGAAAAATAAGCCGAAAGTTAAAAGCTGAAGCCAAAACGATCACAGCTTCCTATAAGAATGTTTTTGCTGAATATGCGCGATCGTTGTACAGCTGCGTTTGGCTAGATGGCCTCTTCACAGGCTTCTAATGTGGACTGTTCTTCGGGCAAAGAGGAAGAGGGGAAAAAATACTAAACATCTCTACTCCTTAAAAGGAGGAGTTCAAGGTGATGGTGCATCCTACACTCCTTCCTTTTTCACTGACATGTGGGGCCACATTTTTTAGCTGTCCTCACCTACTACCCCTCTCTGTCCCACCCACCGACCTGCTTTTTTCTAAAAAAAACAACCGATGGACTGAGGGAGGTGGCGGCTCAGTGCGACCTTGCGGGGACCGGTGGGGGAGAGGAAGGAGGCGACGGCGGGGGCGGCGCCGGTTGGGGGCAGAGGAGAGGAAGGAGGCGACGGCGGGGGTGGCGCCGGTTGGGGGCGGAGGAAGGAGGACCGAAGAGCTGACGTCACGGAGTGAAATGGAGGGAGTGAGGAGAGGAGAGGAAATGGAGGAAGCGGCCGGGGTTGGAGGCCGAACGTGGCGTCGGCGCCGGAGTGAAAGAAGGCAGGAAAGGGTAGCAGCACAAGCTAAAGACGGACCGACACTTCCATCGCGCCGCCCTCGCCTCCTCCCCTCCCTCCTCCCCCGCTCCGGCCTCGCCTCCTCTCCACCCCGCGCCGCCGCCGCTTCCTCCCCCCACTCCTCCGCCATTTCGGCCTCGCCTCCTCCTCTCCACCCCGCGCCGCTGCTGCCTCCTCCTCCCCCTACTCCTCCGCTCCGCCGCCGCATCCTCCCCCGCTCCGCCCTCGCCTCCTCCTCTCCACCCCACCCCGCACCGCCACCGCCTCCTCCTCCCCCCACTCCTCCGCTCCGCCGCCGCCTCCTCCCCCGCTCCCCCGCTCTAAAAAAGCAGTGAAGAGGGGAAGCACAAGGGGGCCAAGGAGAGAGACAGTGGGTGCGGCCGGTGGATGGTGGAGAGCGGCGGCGCTCGCTGGTGGTAGCCGAAGAGTGGCGCTAATGAGGGTGCGGCGGCCGGTGGTAGAAGTGGACGGCGCGGTGGAAGAAAGGAGAAGCAGTGGGGAGGATGAAGGACGGTGATGTATCCGAGAGGAGACGGAACAGAGGGTGGCGGCCGGTGTTGATGGAGGTGGAATAGAGGGGCGGCGCCTTGTGGAGGTGGCCGGAGAGAGTTGAGAAGGGAGGCGACGGAGGGAGAGCAAGACGGCGGCGGCGCTGATGTGGGAGAGGAAGAGGAAGGCGGGGAAGTGAGGATGTGGAGAAGGAGCGGCCGGAGGGAGTTTAGGAGGGAGGAGAGAGGCGGAGGAGCTGCGGGAGAGCTGTGGCGGGGTGAGGGCGTGGCCCGCCGTCGCCTCCTTCCTCTCCTCCGCCCCCAACCGGCGCCGCCCCCGCCGTCGCCTCCTTCCTCTCCCCCGCCGCAGCCGCGCCTCCTCCTTCCTCTGCCCCAAATTAGAACATATTTGTATGCATGTTCCAACAAATTTTACCACTCGTTAGTTTTAGAACATGTAGTATAATAAAGTTTTAAAATCCGTAGCAACGCACGGGCATTCAGCTAGTTTTCAATACAAGCATATGTAGGTGGACTCGCTGTCTGGTCAATTTTTGAGAACTATATATCATTAGCACTCGTACGACAAATGATAAAATTACCAAGATTATAGAAAAATAAGCTAGCTTATCATAAAAAGTGTGAACACCCACCACAACGTTGGCAATTTGGTGCCATCTTGCGGTTCAGAATCCGTACGACAGCTGACCTTAGCTTAGAGCATAAGCAAATGCCAGCAGTGCCGTAGGAGGAGGTGACGTCACCAGGCGTTCGTTTTATCGGTGAGAAAACAAATGTTGGATTAATTAACAAAAATGATGTTTTCTCTTCACGGGGGAGATCTGATTGCAGAAAACAAATGAAAGATTAATTAGCAAAGATAACAGAGCACTCGTAGCTAGTATCAGACCATGCTAGGCCGGCCATCCCGCTGAGCTAATCTATACCTACGTACGTACTGCTGCTTGGTTGGGGAAGCTTCCATTGATAGAGCCTGTTATTTTTTTTGTTTATAGCTATGATTGATAATTTTTAGCTAAAAAATTTGAATTTTAAGTTGTTTGCGACAGAGATTACGGAAAGAGAGATACTAGCTTGTGATTTTGGCTGGTACAGATGTTGAGATTTAACGTGTATTACAATTAATTTATAGACTCCATCTTGAGAAAATACCCCGTTTGAAAGTTTGGTACTGTGACAAAAACCAAAAATCGCTTTTAGAAGTCGCAAAGAACAGGCCCTGACTTGTATGTATTCCAGTTCTTTTCGGCTTACGGCTTATAGTTTATAGTCTCCATCGAATAAATAAATGGGATAGTTTTTTTGCCGTCTTTTTGAAACGATTTATCGGGGCATTATTTTTGAAG
The DNA here is from genome assembly GCA_017311315.1 of Dendrocalamus latiflorus. Lineage (NCBI taxonomy): Eukaryota > Viridiplantae > Streptophyta > Magnoliopsida > Poales > Poaceae > Dendrocalamus > Dendrocalamus latiflorus. Next base: position 19,962,779 of record CM029650.1, on the reverse strand, counting down.
TAATTTACCGGCTTATTGGCATTCGGTTCGTTCACACAAATACTCGTACCAACTATAAGCCGCAACAAAAAAAAAACCATCTAGATCTTTCTTCACATTCTTTTGACTTCAAGCGCATGACCTTTTGCCAATGTTCAAGAAGGCGCTAGACGCGAGACGGGCGGCGACGTGAGGCCTAGCACCTAGGGAGCCTAGGCGGGGCCTAGGCGGCCGAATTAAAAATGAGGACAATAGGCGAAAAATAAGTATATATATTTGATGTTTAAATGAAAATTAGTCAGATTTTGGACTGTCCAATGGAGATTCAACGTCCTAGATCGAGTCATCAAATCCTATAACCAATGTTCAAGAAAATTAGTCAGACTTTAGATCGTCCAATGAAGATCTAACGTCTCAGATTGTGTCATCAAATCCTATAACTAATGTTCAAAAAAATTAGTCAGACTTTAGACCATCCGATGAAGATCCAACGTCCCAGATCGAGTCATCAAATCCTTATATAAATCTTCTAACCCTAACATCCATCCGCCATTCCGCCTCTCCTGTAGATCTCGCCACCCGCCTCCCCTATCTCTCCCCCACAGATCTTCGTCACCTCCCCCGCAGATCACCGATGCCCACCTACCCATCTCTCCTCCCTAGCCGCCGCCTCCCCCATCTCTCCACCCTAGCCACAGCCTCCCCCATAGATCACCGCCTTCCCCATCTCTCCTCCCTAGCCACCGCCTCCCCCGCAAATCTCCTCCACCTCCAGCCAGCTCCCCCGCAGATCTTACTATTCCCTAGCTGTCGCCTCCCCTGAAGATCTTAGCCCCTCAGTTCTCCCCTCCGCCATCGCCCTCCTCCTCCACTCGCCACCCTTCGCCGCCTCGCCTACCTCTGACCTTCCCCGCAGATCTGTCAAGCGGAGGAGAGTGGGGCCGTGAGGCTGATGGAGTTGTTGGCGGAGGGGAGACAGTGGAGGACACAGCGGCAAGGAGGCGAAGGAGACGGTGGAGGGGGAGACGATGAAGGGGATAGGAGGCGGAGGCAGAAGGGAACCTCGGTGGCAATGTGGCTGATTCCGTTGAGGTAGAAGGGAACTCTTAGTAAGCCCTCAGTCCCTCTTCCTCTTCCCCTGCTCTTGGTCGCTGCCTTCCCCTGCTCTTGGTCGTCGTCTCGAGTACCTAGGCACAACATAGCCATCGCGCCCGCCTGGCAGACCGCCATGCCGAGGCCACCTCACCCCGCCTTGGTCCCGCCTTGGACTGCCTCGCCATCCAGCCACACGACTAGGTGCCAAGGCGCGGCGGCACCCTGCCGCCCAGCACCTACATGGCACCTAGGCAACCACCCAGGTTGCCTTCTTTATCACTGCCTTTTGCAATGATCGTATTAACACATTCGCAGTTAGAATATCACACATATATATAAAATAACATCAGGAAGGATAGAGGAAATAGGGCTTATGATTAGGACCAATGAGCTATCAGAATTCTAGTAGTGCACGCCTTCATAGTTATAAGGCCACTATTTGTTTATTCAGAGGTTACAACTGGTTTTATTGGATTAATTGGCTATTCTCTCGAGCAGTATAACCTCAGCTGTCCATTCCACTTTCATTATATGTTTGTTCATGATTTCGGGAGTCTCTATTTTAAAATATTTGTCCATTAAGAAAATCAAGAGTATATTTAATATAATGTTTCTACTCTCTATCCCTGCTTAAAGGTTTTAGAAGAAATTAAGTGGTTATAATATATCATTTTGTTAGAGTTAGTAATCTTGTTTAGTCGTATTCGAGTTAGTTTTGTTGTATTATATGTGTTCGAGTCATGTACGAGTTTGTTTCTGTGTACGAGTCAATTTTCAAGTCCATCTTGAAATTGTAGTTGTCTCAGTGTCATAGTCGTAGAGTTGGGTATAAAAAGCAGAGCAATGTAACGAGAGGAGGGTGAAGCAATCAGTGTGATCGAACGAGAGGGAGAGAAATAAAGAACAGAAAAAGGAGCGGTTTTGGTTCCAGAAAATCGGAGGTGTTCATGAAGCTAAAGTCATGGTCGTAAACACTTTATGGCCACATCGATCAAGTCCTCAACGTAGTCGTAATTGAGTTTACTACATGGTCGAAGGAGCAGGGTCTGTAGTCGAAGTCTCGAGTTCTCGCAAATTGGAGTGGTCATAGCTCGGTTACAAGAACATGCAGCGCAGTGTGAATGTGGTCATAACTCTTGTCAACAAAAGTTACGAGTACAAAGCGTGGTCGGAGTAAACACAAGTGGTCGTAACTACTCTATGTGTGGTCGTAACTTTCACGTGGTCATAGCCATCTGTGAACTGGTCGTAAATCAATTTAGCGTGGTCGTAACTACTCTATGTGTGGTCTTAACTTTCACGTGGTCATAGCCATCTGTGAACTAGTCGTAAATCAATTTAGCGTGGTCGTAACGACTGCAGAGTAGTCGAAGCGCAACATGTGGTATAAGAGCCTGTTGATCTTGGTGATTTCTGAAAATCATGGGCGATAAGGCGAAGGCCCAAGGTGGGCTAATCTCCCTCCAGTACCATCTCCTGACAACCGACAATTACCCGATGTGGGCAATGAAGATTAAGGCGAATATGCGCGCCTAGGGAGTTTGGGGTGCAGTCGATCCTAAGGGGAAGGATAAGGAGGTGGATAACAAGGTGGATCAGACGGCTTTGGCCATTATCTACCAAGCAGTGCCAAATGCAATGATGCATCAGCTCATCGGTAAGGATACACATAAAAGGCGTGGGAGACGCTGTAGACGATGCACGAGGGCATTGATCGTATGAAGGAGGTACGACTCCAAAATTTGCGGAGTGAGTTCGAGAATCTCAAGATGGGAGGGACCTAGTCGGTGGACAAGTTCGTTGGCAAGCTGACTTTGTTGTACATTCAGATTAACTTTCTTAGTGACAAGATGGAGGAATCTGTAGCGGTGAAGAAGTACCCGCGTGTGCTTCCGAAGAAGTACATGCTTATTGTCACCACAATTATGTATTCCTCCGATCTAGACAAGAAGAAGATAGAAGAGATCATCGGCTCCCTTAAGGCATATGAGGAGTTACTGAAGGGATTTCAATCATATAACGAGCAGGGATCCCAGCTCATAACGAGCAGACATTGCTAGGAAAGGGAGATCCAAGAGATGGTTGTGGCTCATCAAACAACCACGGGAGGTGGCGCAGTCGAGGTGGCCGGAGTGGTCGAGGAGGCAGAGGTGGTCGTGGAGACAAGGCTGAGCATGGCGATGGTGACAGATCCTATGATAAGTCACATGTCAAGTGCTTTGAATGTGGCGAATACGGGCACTACACGTCAAAATGACGCAGCCACATAAAGTGTTTCAACTGTAACGAGTACGGGTACTATGCGTTGGATTGTCGAAACAAGAAGAAGAACAGGGAGGCGAACCTCGCCCAAGACGAAGAAGAAGATGAAGAACCGGGACTACTTCTCTCCTCATATGTTGAAAAGGCACCGTCATGGTGATACTAAACGAGGAGAACATAGTTCTAAAACTACGCACAACCACATGATGGGAGATTGCTCCATGTTTCATAAGCTCGACGAGAAGATTTGGGGCAAGGACAAGTTTGGTAACGGCTCCACGGTGAAGATAAAAGGTAAAGGGATGATGTTGTTGCAATGCAAGAACAGAGATAAGAAGCTGTTGACAGGGATTTATTATATACCAAGTCTATGCAACAACATACTTAGTCTCAGGCAGATGACAGAAAGAGGGTGGTGCTGCAGGATGAGTTCTTGCGTGTGTATGACAAGAACAAAGATTTGTTGATGAAGGTGAAAAGATCTCCAAATCAGTTGTATAAGTTTTCTTTGAAAACTTGTAAATCGATTTGTCTGAAGAGCAGCTTGGAGGCGTCAGGAGGTGGTAGGACCCAGGGGCAAGACTCGGTAGGTGTAGCTGGGGCAGCCAAGCAGGGCATGCAGGTGCGCATGTAGAAGGCCAAGATGGCGGGACCTAGGCACGTCATGTGCAGCTGGCACACGAGGCGTGCATGCAACGTCACGTTAGCAGCCATGTTAGCATGCAAATGGCAGCAAGCCATACGACCACGCACATGCAGGCACGCATGAAGGGAGCAGTGGCTCCAGAGGCGCTTGTGGTGCACATGCAGATGCGACTAACACAGGAAGTCAAGGCGATGGAAAAAGTGCTCAAGGTCTAAGAGGAAGACTTGAAATATAGGTTAGTGCAGTTTTTGTGGTTTTGCAGAGGGAATGCAGGATGCGTTGGAGACATGAGTTAGGGGCAGTGTAGTCTCAGCTAAAATATGCGCGGGAAAGCGGGCATACTTGGTCCAAGAAAGAAGAGCTGGAGGCTCAGGTAATGGCGAAGCAAGGTGGCTGTATGAGTAGGTGCTCCAAGTCAAGCAGGCGTGCAAGGAAGGACGGGATTAGTCCAGGTGCGAGACGTGGCAAGAGTCGGATTGTGCAAGGCTCAGGATGGAGCAAGCGCAGGCGGTAGGGCGGTGACGGCTCAGGCGCATGGGAGTGTAGGTAAAAGGAAGAAACAGAAGTAAGAGAGAAGATCGGCGTGATCAAGATAGGGAAACAAGATTAAGGAGGTGATTGTTAGAGTTAGTAATCTTGTTTAGTCGTATTCGAGTTACTTTTGCTATATTATATGTGTTCGAGTCGTATACGAGTTTGTTTCTGCGTATGAGTCAGTTTTCAAGTCCATCTCGGAGTCACGGTTGTCTTCATGTTGTAGTCGTAGAGTTGGGTGTAAAAGGCAGAGCAATGTAACAAGAGGGGGAGGTGAAGCGATCGGTGTGATCGAACGAGAGGGAGAGAAATAAAGAAGAGGAGTGATTTTGGCTCCGGAAAATTAGAGGTGTTCGTGAAGCTGAAGACATGGTCATAAACGCTTTATGACCACAGTAATCAAGTCTTCAACGTGGTCATAATCAAGTTATCACTACTGTGATCAAGTCTACTACGTGGTCGAAGGAGCAGGGTCTGCAGTTGAAGTCTCGAGTTCTCCTAAACCGGAGTGGTCGCAGCTTAGTTACAAAGAACGTGCAGCATAATGTGAATGTGGTCGTAACTCTCGTCAGCAGAAGTTACGAGTATGTCGCGTGGTCGGAGCAAACACAAGTGGTCGTAACTTTCACGTGGTCGTAACCATCTGTGAAGTAGTTATAAATCGACTTAACGTGGTTGTAATAACTGCAAAGTAGCAGGATATGTATGCTATTTCTCGTTAACTCCTTAGATTTGATGCTTCTTTGGTTTATGCGTACTTGTGGGTTGTAGACACATATTCGGAGTGGCTCGTACCGGAAGAACTAATTAAGAAGAAAAGCGTATCAAAGAACCAACATATGAGAAGTCGTTTGTCTTGATCCTTCACACATAACCAATCAAAATCCATGGGACCATTTTATTTTAAAATAAGAGATTTTATTAATACCTGGCTTAATTACTTTAGAAACCGAGAGAATAATCAACAGGAATTAAATAACACGACATAAAAAGAAACAAACTGCAACTACAAACTGATAACAGCACCATGGTTTCAAGAAAAATAAAACATTCTCGAGAAAGCACCAGCCAACTTTCCAGTTCCAACATCATGTCACACGTACACACCCGGCACCCCAATATCCACACAAGCCATCGGTGCCAACGGTTTTATGGTTACAATTGATGTCTCTTGGATTTAGTATGAATGTTTGTACGAATAAGGGTCTGTTTGGCAGAGCTCCAGATTCTGTAAGAATCCACTTCTCTGAGAATCTAGAGCTACCTCTAAAAAGCGTTTGGCTAGTGGGTTGGCTCCAGATTCATAAAAGAAGAGATTTGAGGGAAATAGACCATATTACCCCTAGTTGTAACCCTTTTATTTATCTGTTGTTAAATTAGCAAAAGAAACACGTGCATATCTCTTACTTGCTTCATGTCCACAGCACTCCACAACATTCCACAGCATTCAGTTTACAAAATCACAATATCCACAGCAAAGCCATTTACAATATCCACAGCAAAATCACAATATTCAGTTTATTAATGTCCACACTAACTTCATGAGAATTCACAAAAAAATTGCAAATCATACAACATTCACCTGGTTTTTGAGAATTGCAAATCAGACAAGAAGTGGTTTTTGTTCACCGGAGGGAGGCAGCGGCGGTGCTAGGGATCGGAGGGAGCCGGCGGCGGCGGGGACCGAGGGGAGGCGGCGGTGCTGAGGGGCGGAAGGAGGCGGTGGGGCCGGCAGGCCGAGAGAAGGAGGGCGGCGGCGGGGCAAGATCTGGAGGGTGGCGACGGCGCGATAGAAGGAGCGGGAGGGCGGCGGCGACGCGACAGAAGGAGCGGAGGGTGGCAGCGAGCCCAGATCTTGAGGGCGACGGCGGGCCGAGAGCAACGAGAGAAGGGAGGGAGGCGGCGAGTCAGGCGAGAGAAGGGAGGGAGGCGGCGAGTCGGGCGAGAGAGGAGCGCGAGAGGGGAGGAGGCGGCGAGTTGGGTGAAAGAGGAGCGCGAGAAGGGAGATGGCGGCGTTGGTGCTGGAGATCGAGAGGGAGACGGCGGTGTTGGGGCCGGAGGGAGGCGGCGGCGGTGCTGCTGGAGATCGGGAGAGAGGCGGCGGGGCGAGAGAAGGGGAGGCGAGCGGTGTGAGAGGGGAAGGGGAGGCGAGCGACGCGAGAGAGGAAGGGGGAGGCGGGCGACGCGAGAGAAGAAGGGGGAGGCGGAGCGGGCGAAAGAAACGAGGGAGGTGGAGCGGGCGGCATGAGAGAGGGGGGGTGGGTGGGGCGACGGGGTAGTTGAGTGGTATTTGCGGGTAATTTCGGCTTACTTCCATGGGTAATTTTGTTTTGGGTTAGCTGGCTCCTCACGAGAATCCACCCAAGACCTGCTTCTCCTCTCTAGTTCATTTTTCATCCTGCTCCTCATGAGAATCAGAATCCAGTAGTTTTGAGAAGCTATGTGTTTGGTACAGCTCCACGAAAATCTATTGAGAAACTGGGAGCAGGAGCTGTACCAAACAGGCCCTAAATTATATACTAATAAGCTGTTTTTAAAAACTATCTTGATAAACTGTTTTGAAATGGTGATAGAGAAATCACCTTGTTTATTTGTTTGAGAGAAGTAATAAACCATAACCGTAAGATGAAATGAACGAATCATTCTGTTTTATCACGAGAAACAGAACCATTGATGGTCCATGCATGTTAGAGCAACTCCAGCAGGGCCCCTACTTGAGCTCTCAAACCTCATATTTGAGGGCTTGAGGCAAAAATAGAGGTCCAGCAGGGCCCCTACTAGAGCCCTCAAATTTGAGGAGCCCCTCAAATCCCCCCTTCAGCCCTCATTCCCAGGGCCCCATACTCTGGCTCTCATTCTTCCGTTTTTTCCCACCTCGGTGAAAAATCCCCCACCTCCTCCCGTCCCCCTCCCTCCCACTCCGCCAGTCCGCCTCCCTCCTGCTCCTTCCCCCGCCGCCGCCCCCTCCCCTGCCGTCCCCTCCTACCCCTATTCTGACTCGCGCTCCCATTTCGATCTCGCCGTCCCCGCCGATTCCTGCTGCCCCGCCTACGCTTCCCTCCGCGTCCACCGCACCCGCTCCTGATTCGAGCCCCTGCCTGCGCCTCCTCCCCTCTTCCTGCGCGGTTCTTGCGTGGTGGTGGTGTCTTGCGATTCTTAGGACGATCTCGCGTTTCTTCGACGGTCTTGTGATTCGGGTTCTTGCTGCGCGGTCTCGCCATGGGGAAGAGTAAGTTTCTCTCCGCGCTGATTGCTTGGTGTTCTTTTTCTTGGTGGGTTGCGGTGGTGCTTTGTACTGTGAGGTGATTTTGATTTGGGGGCGTGGGTTCTGTAGGTAAGAAGAGCAAGGTCCGCGGCGGCGGAGGGCTTAAATTTGAGAGGTGCTGTTGGAGTAGATGTAAAAAAACAGGACCCTCAAAAGTAGAGGGAGCCCTCAAATGAAAAGTAGGGGCCCTGTTTTGAGGGCTACTGCTGGAGTTGCTCTTACGGCCTTACGTGCCATTCTGCTTTATCACGAGAAACAGAACCATTGATGGTCCATGCATGTTACGCAGATAACCGCCGTTCTTTCGCAGAGTATATCACAATCCAACAGTAATACTAAATCACAGCACAAGAACAACAACATTGCATACTGCATTGCTGTCAACAAAACTCCCAACACGTATTTCGGAATCCACGAGTTGCTCGGCCGTTTGTATAATTCCACGGTGCTCGTAATAAGCTGCCCCACGAATATCTACCACTTTAATTCCCCCTGTAATATGACATTGTGACTGAATACCCAATCAACCAATGGAACCTCTACCAACAATTTCTTACATTTTCCATATATGCTACCTTATAAGAGTGGCAAAAAATATGACAACAAAAAAGAAAAAAAAGAGTAAAAGCCACATATCTCTTTAAAAGTTAAAAAACTAAACATCAAAATGATATAGTTTTTTTTGAAATAAATTATTAAAATGGACTTTTCCAATCTAAAACCCAAATGGCCCGTTCGGGCCACCTGAATTATCATCTCGATCGTATTGCACTATCACGACAGCGTACGGAATTTCACCCTCGGGTCAAAGCCCATAGTTATGGGCCACCTAAAAAACAAGCCCAAAACCAAATAAAAGCCCGAGAGCCCACGGTTGTGTGAAGACAAGGTTGTCAAAATCACGACAGCATATAGGATCGTTTTTCGTCCGACAGATCGTAGAATTATGACACTATCAAAATTTTAAAAACATATATATTTTATATAAAAATTGAATTATATTTATAAATATGTAAGTCTATAGTAGATTTTTTGAATTTAATTTTGTAATTTAAGTACACTTATTCATGTTATATTAAATTAAGGTTAATTTTTGAAACTCATTTAATTATTTTTTAATAAACTAATAATCTAAAAATGCAATATGTTAAAGATAATACCTTTTTTAACCTTAGAACATGTAAACAACAAAACAAAGCAAATTAAACTAGTGCGACTTAAATTAACAATAGGTAATATCAAAATCTATATGCTTTATAGTTTGTTGTTAGGATCATAATCCTACCGTGATCCTATTACGATCCTAACAATACTACGAGTTGGATCGTGATCCCACCACGATATTACCTGATTCCTATAAAGTATTGTGATCCGTGTCATCTACCTTCTGTAAGATTGTAGGATCGTACGATACTATGATACATATCGCGATACTGACAATCTTGGTCAAGACAGGAGTTGAAACTAGAGGCCTTGTCCCCCAACCATGGTGAACCCCCGAGGAGTGCCTCTGCTCCCCCTCTGACTCTAGCAGCTACCCCGGTTGCAGATCTCACGAAGCGCGTGCTTCCTCGTCGCCTTTGCGGCACTCCTCATCGTCCTCTCCCTCTGCCAGGTTGCTCGCGTCGACCTCCTCCGCCTGGACCCGCCCCACTAGGCTCATTTCTTGATGCCTTCCCTTTACATTCAATGGCAGAGCTAGGATTTTGCTGATGGGGGTGCGAACTTAAGACACATCTATTATAACATAAATTCAAATGTGATAAATTACATGTTTGCACTACAACCAACATCACAAAATATTTTCAACTTGAGCAGAATGAGCACTTCATAAAGAGGCTAGATCTTTATTCTTCTTCATATTTTAGTGCTATGCAAACCAACATTTACAAACAAAGAAAGTGGACTGTAGAATAAGAATAAGAGAGGTGGCCAGTAAAATTTCTTCTTGATAACATGCTACTGAACATATAAACAGAGAAATAGCACAACTATATATTATAAATTTCTTCTACATAACATGCTAGTGAACTATTGGATTGGCTCACAATTTGTTAGCTGTTGCTCTATGTACATCACAATCAATCGGACAAAAGAAAACGATAAAAATATATGGCCGTTAGCATGCCCATAAAAACGACAACGCGAAGGCTTAATTTACTTGCATGATTAGCTTGGGAACTCAGCTTTGTTCCCCCCTGTCACCACCAACAAATGATCATATGCAGAAGTAGCCCTCACATATAGTTTGCTTAAAATGCTTACTTTATGATTTAGTCTTCTTAACTACACCCGACATTGCTGTTCCAATCACAAGGACGACACATGGCCAGGTCTGTAAATGGCAAACCTTAGGTGCAAACAGACTACCACAAATGATGCATTTGATGCCCTCCCAGTCGGCAATAATTTTGGTTACTAACTAAAACAGCTTGTGTTTACCACCCTTTCTATATAAGTTTAGTATATATGCTGTGCTTCAGTTTTTGTATCTGACAGACACACCTAACAAAGCAACTAAGCGAGTGTCTCCTGCCAAAACTATTGCTGAAAATCAGAAAATGTCACTTGACAATGCTTCTACTCCCAGAACTAGAAGCAAATCTACTCCAATTCTCCAAACAACTTACATATCAATTATCAAAACCTATAATCTGAACATTGAACAAAGGGAAACACTTTGGAGAAATTTGAGGGGGGTTATACCGCTTGGACTGATGGCCTGGCCTCTAGTCTCTGGAGGGTCTCAGATCGTGCAGGAAGACGGTGCCGATGAACAGCACGTGCAGCAGCACGACGACCTTCACGTCCTGCCACGCTTCTTCCTCCCTGCGCGCAAATCCCCAGCCCCGATCGGATCAAACCTTGGAATCCCCATAAAAAAAATCACAAACCAATCGAACAAAACAGCAATCGAGAGGGCGCGAATCGTGACGCTAGGACTGGGAGAGGAGAGGGCCCTGATGCCCGCGTAGGGAGCGCAGCGCACAGCGGCGGCAATGTCGCGATGAGCTGCGCGGCTGGCCGGCTGCGCCCGCGGTTGCGTGCTAGGGCACACCCACAATAGCCGTGTGAGATTCTGAGCTTCTGATGGCTGTGCGGTCTAAGGAAGTGATAAGAATTCAGAAGATGGGCTGGATGTGGATAGCAGTCGCACTTGGGCTTGATTTCTAAGTGGGCCTGGTTTTTTCTAAGGTTTATGATTTTTAGCTGTAATTTATGGCTTTTGAACTGTTCATACGAGAGATTACAGAGTAATCGAAACTCACATACGGTTTTTATCAATATAAATGAAGTCGGTACAATATGTATTATAATTAACTAGTTGAGAGACCATGTGGAGGTCATCCCGTGTGTATGATGAGTAATTGACATCGGTTTAGGAAAGTCGAGTTTGGTTTGGGGTGGTTCGAACCTTGACGTTGCATGGTGCAACGGGCTCGGTCGGACTTGGTCAAACTTGGTCGTATGGGTTTAGGATGCATATTCTAATGTTTCGACAGGTTTGGACTTCTTCATGAGTAAGTATAATGCTATTTATGCTTTCATGTGTCGAGCGGTGCTATTTGACGTATTTCTTGTCTGTGTGACTGCAGGACATCGAGTGGAGTCGTGGCGAGACACGGAGGACTGGACTAGGCGCAGGTGGCGCTGAGGTCAGAACAGTCAGGATGTGTCGAAGACGACGTGGACTCGAGGTGGAGTCGTGGCGAGGCACGGTGGACCGGACTAGGCGCAGGTGGCGCTGAGGTCAGAACGGTCGAGGTGTGCCGAAGACGACGAAGCTGCGTGGCTTGCAGGGCAAGGAATGAGGAAGCTTCATGGAAGGTGCGCGAGGGGCGTTTCGGTAAAAACGCAAAGCTGCACTAAAAGAAGTGGATTGTGGGTAAAGCGCAAAAGCTAAATGGGTAAAGCACTTGGTGAACCCATTAGTGGAGGCTATAAATAGAGATGGAGATGGTGTGCTGAAATTTGAGAGAGTGGGTGTAAAAGTTAGGGTTCCATTTGTGTCTCTCCATGTGTGTGTGTTCCTCCCAAGAACCATGTAGTTCTTGGTGCTCTTGAGGATGAGGAGAGGGATTGAGTAGAGATTCTATGTAATCATTCCTCTTGTTCTAATGTCCAGGCGTATCGGGACTCCTCTGTATTCCTTGTTTTCCTTGAAATGGAAATCTGAAGTTTGGTTCTCTGTTTATTAGTTCTTGCTGCTCTTGATTTCTCTTGTTTGGCTTCTTTTTCTTGCTAGTTCTTGCAGCCTCGATTTCATGTGGTGATACCTTTTGGCTAAGCAAAATATATATATATATATATATATATATATATATATATATATATATATATATATATATATATATATATATATATATATATATATATATATCATTGCTGCAGTTCATTCGGCCAAAGCAAGTATCATTGCATGTATTGTTTGTTCTCAGATTTTCAGTTCGGCAGCTGGTCCGTCTGAATTCTTTGCCACGGTAGCTACTCCTTGTGATTTCTTTGCCACGGCAGCAGGTCTGTCTGCAGTGGCAGCAGGTTCTTTTCAGCCTTGCTTCTTCTTTCATCTTTCGGTTTGTTCCTTTTTGGCTTTTCTAGCAGCAGTGTCCAGTCCCCTTTTGCTTTAATCTTTAGTTGCTTTTTGCTGGCCATTTGCTCAATGTCTAGTACCATTTTTTTCAGTACAGCAGTCCACCATTCTTGGTTGATTTTGTGCTGCTGTTCTCAGTTCTGCCGTGGTAGCTTCTTGCTCCAGTTTCTTTGCCGTGGCAGCCCGCTTTCTTTGTCGTGGTAGCATTCCGCTGCTGTTTCTTGCCGTGTCTGCAGTGTTGTGTCGTGGTAATATATGACTGCAATTTCTCTGCCGTGGTAGCCGTGGCGGTCGATTTGCTTGCCGTGGCAGCCGATTCCAGTTGATTTCTTGCCGTGCCCAGTTTTTGCAGTCTCTTTCCCTTGATCCTTTTTAGTCTCTTGTCAGTTTGTTTTTCGGCTTGAGTGAGCAATCATCTCGTCTCGTTCATAGCTTTTATAGCCATCGGAGAGTAGAGATTTTTGCGAATACTCTGAGGGGCGATTTTAAAAGTCGACATTCACCCCCCCTCTGTCGCCATTTCGGTCCTACACTAGTAGACCCTATCTTAAAAAAATACTTCATTTAAAAGCTAGTTACTATAGAAAAGTCAAAAGTTGAAACCAAAAGCTAAAATAGAACAGGGCCCTTCTCTCCTGAGTATGTGTTAGTATATATTAGTAGTAGTGTATACTTTTTTTTGTATTAAAGAAAATATATACTAGATTTTTTTGCAAAAATTTCGAGAGTATAACTGTACCTCCGTGTATCTACTGTAGCTCTGCCCCTGTTTACATTTGTTTCTTGGTCGTTCTATATATACTTCTTTTGTACAGTTGTTCCCAAGTTTCTGTGCGTTAGGCTTCGGTTCTTGATGCAATGTAGCTGTTGTTTCCGCAAGTTTCTCTAGGCTTGTGCTCGCGTTGGTAAATTCGACTCGTTTCTTGTGATTTGTGACAAGTCTCCCGTGTAAAAAGAAAATTTATCGGTTTGTTCGTACAACAGCTGATGTTGAACCTGCTCTGGGGAGATTCATCAATAGTAGTAGTTGTGAGCGGTGGATTTAGAATTTCTAAAACAGGGGTTTAGAGTTGACAAATAAAATATAAAAGTCTATAATAGCAAAAAAAAAAAGAGTACAAATTGTGTCATGCTAGATACAACTCCCATAAATAATTTGAAAAATTACAAAATAATTTAGAGAAATCACAAAATATATTGAGATGAAATTGTATTGATGCAGCCTAATATGCATAGCTTGCGTGCACCAATGCACGACGATGTGTAGTCATTGCCTAGTGTCTACTGCCTTCTCAGTCTGACTGCCGCCACCGCACGCTCCCTCCCCTGCTCTTAGGTGATAGCTGCCGCCTGTTTGTTCCTTGTAGATATATCGCCGCTTGTCGTGGCTATGCTCCTTGGCACCAAGGCCAGTTGAATACTTTTGCTTCTGATTTTGCCTAGAAAAATTTCCCTCTTGTTCAGTTCATACTTGTTAAAGTGTGATCCGAATTCTTTATCATATCCGTGTCAGACACTGTGCCAAATGTGGCGTTGAGCGATGCATATGTCAAGCCGTGTTGGACGTGGCAATGGCAGGCATATCTAACTATGATTCGGTTTTCTTCTCTTTTAGGACTCTTGTTTGCTAGCCTAAATATGCACTCCTTTAGTCACACAAACCGAAGTTCCCCGTGTTTGTAATATTTCCTCATTATAGTGATTTCTATCTTCGTGTGTCATCGTCTCATATTCTCTTGATCATCTATTTTTATCATGCATTTTATAGCAAGTGGCATTAAAGCTTTGGGTTCAAGATCCAAGCCACTGCCCCTGGGAGGAGGCGACTCCCGAGGATGGTCATTGCATGGTGCCAACACTGACTGGAGTTTTCCTCATTCACCACAACTCTATGTTGCCTTGACAATTTTTTCCGTCATCGTTTCGCATTTAGTGGAGACACCGACATATTGTCTCTCTGCTACTCATATTGGAACTCATATGTTCCCATGAGGTTGTGTGGAATACGAGCCGAGATTCCATATGCTGCAACCTACAGACTAAGGCTATGTTTAAAAGTGTTGTTGCTTTTAATTTTTAGTTAAAATGATATAGTAGCGGTTATTAGTTTTTTCTGAGATATTTAATTGAAAAAATAAATAAAAATAGAAAAAAGAAAACCATTATATCTCCATAGATAATGCAAAGAAAAAAAAGAGAAAAAAGAGAGGAAAACGAAAAAGTATGTTAAGAAGCCATTGTGTTCTAAAGGGTTTTTGGCTTTTGAAGCCAGAAGTTTTGAAATGGGGCCTAAATCTGAGTCAAAGAGATGCTCAAGTCGAGAAAAGGAGAACCAGTTCTATCCATGTTCAATCAAAGACAAAAAGCGTCTGTGAATTAGAATTTAGAACCGGAGGAGCATAAAGAAAAATAAACAAAAAAAGTCATGAGGAGGCAACCCACAGCCATCCAATAGCATCAGAACCGAGGAGCACAAGAGAAGCTTACTCGAGAAATTCCTAAATTCTACTTCATGTACACAAAGAAGTGTAGCAAGATTCACTGCAGCTACCGGTTTCGGCACGAAATCAAAATCAACTTTTGCTACTACTACGCACTCGGTACGCCTAATAGGGAATTTGTCGTCCATTACTCTCGTGCACACAAAGATGCGATTTCAACTCGTCTCGACTTCAAATCGAGTGTTGACATGCGCACGATGGTTCCCGATCCAGGTTTGCCAGTACCATTGCTTGCACTGTCCAACACCATATTGTGGTATCATACCGCACCATCTCCATCGACATTCTTCTGCCTTAGTTAACCATCATCTTTTATCAAGAAGTTGTGTCGTCAGCTCTACATGTTTTTTTGTTGGAGGTGTTCATTGAAATTCAGGCTGTTGTGCCTATTATTAGTGGAATCTATGCGGATTAGTCATTGACGATTTCTTCAATGATCCATCTTCTTCTACGGGTTACTGTGTCAAGATCTGCAAATAAGGAGTCCAAGATGGAGTTGCATGTTTTCAACGCAATGAGTTAATTTGGGCTACACTTGATCGATGGGACTTTGAAAAAAAATCAATGTCAGTTTGTGGGGATAGTTGAATTTGGTATTTTATTCACCGTTTAGATATGTTGTTTTTTATATCAGTTATGCGACTATTACGAAGGCTTTGGCAATATTAATTCTCAGGAATTTGATGTCACTTTGATAACAGTTAGCATAATACTCTCCAAAGTTCTACTATTTGAAAGTGAAGATTTTCTCTAATTTTAGTTCGATATGAAAGTGTTGTAGGGGTGGCCCCCACCTAAGCCCAGTAGGCCTGTTAGAAGGATGTAAGACCCAAAATGGGACATGTATAATGACATGTGTACCCCTGAGGGGAATACTTAAGTGTAAGGGTATAATTGTAAAAGCGCCCCTCATGTGGATGTATATATGTAACACAAGCCATGGGGAGAAACTCTAAGCCATTTTTACTTACCTAACTCCCCACTACCATCTCTCTCTCCGTTTGGTCTGTAACCACAACAGTTGGCGCCGTCCGTGGGGAGGACAAGAACAAGCCTCCAGATCTGAAGGAGGATGGCACCAAGGAAAGCTTCAACATCGGTGGCGAAGAAGAAGAAGGTGGAGGCGGCGAAATCTCGCGTCAATACCAAGGCTTCGGCTTTAGTAGCTGCAGGTGCGGGTGGCGGCGCGGATGTGGCGACCATGAGCACCGGCGTTCACGACGCGACGCCCGACCCCGCCACCACCACCCCGACCACCAACCCCGGCGGTGACAACGCAGGTGCGTCCACTTCCCTACTCGGCGCGGGAGCGGTGGGCGGTCCCGGCGACCACGTGGGCTTCGTCACTAGCTCCAGGGTCCTCCGCGCCAGCGCTGCGGGTAGATTGGGCGCATAGGCCGTGGTCGCCGCCGTCCCGGTCACGCCGCCGAGCGTGCCGACGGCCCCAACCACGCCCACGGTGGAGACCGCTCTGCTGGCGGCCCTCAGCGCGTGCCAGCGGGAGCTGTCAGATCTCCGCGGGGCCGTGCGAGACATACAAGAGGCTCGGAGCCAACGCGCAACACCGGTGGTTGCGTCTCAGCCCACCTCGGAGAGGGCGAATAGCCGCGACGCTCTTGCGTCCAGTCGCGTCCCACTACGGCGCATAGACCCGGAGTCCCCGCTCTCCGTGGACCTGCAGCAAGCGACGTGGCCCGAGGACTTCAAGTTCCCGAGCGTCATCGAGGCGAACAAGGGTGACTCCGACCCGCGAGAGTTCGTGCGCGTGTATGAGACCGCTATCAAAGCCGTTGGCGGAGACGACACCACAAAGGCAAAGGGACTCCCCCTCTTGTTACAAGGGGTGGCGCTGTCCTGGTTCTTCACCATCGAACCACAGTCTATCTTCGCGCGGGAACAGATCCGCGATCGGCTCTACAACAACTTCCAGGGAAGTTACGTCGAGCTTGTCAATGCGGACCAGCTCTTCGCAGTCAAACAAAAACCTGAGGAGGGGCTCCGGACTTACTTCAAACGCTTCGCCAAGGAACGCTGCCAAGTCAGGGACGTTAGCGAGGCAACCATTATCAACGCAGTGATACAAGGTCTCCGCCCGGGACCACTCACTGAGTATAGCGCGCGGAAGCCACTCAAGTCGGAGGCAGAGCTCTTTGACAAAATGGAAGCGTACGCCCGAGCTGAGGAGGACGCGTGGAGGCGCAGCGGCAATAGCTCCGATGCCGGGCAAACGGAGGAGTTGTCGCAAAGGAAAAGCACAAGAGACAACCTGAGGACGAAACACAAGCAAGTGTCCGTAGGCGACACTCATGAGCCCGTCGACGACGGGGTGCACCAAAACTCGCCAGGCGGCAGGCGTAAGCCCCGGCGTAACCGGCGAAGACCCCAAAAGGCCCGCCACGTCCTCGCTGCGCAAGGCGTTCCCCGGGAGGCCGCGTTAACCTCGCGCGCCGGAGGGGGACGCGAAGGAGGCCGCGATGAGAAGCCACGTGCGGAGCAGGAAATCCTAGAATACGGTAGATGGTGCGAAGTGCACGGCTAAGGGGGCCATTTCACGCAGACATGCACCAAAAGTGCGGCATTACGGCAAGTGATGGCCCATGTATGGGCCTCGGAGACGTTGACCCCCGCAATAGCCCACGTACAGCGTACGCAAGGCAGTCCCTCGCGTGCCGGGTCCTCCGGAGAGACCCAGTGCCGTGGTATTAACGTCATCACTGGAGGCTCTTCGTCGAGCACCTCCCCAACACAACTACCTCTGCGGGCGTCCCATTGCAGCATCGCCTTCACGTCAGCCGATGCCCAGGGCGTGGAATTCCCCCACCAAGATCCCTTGGTCATCCAGGCCGACATCGCAGGTTGCGACGTCAGGTGTATCCTCATTGACGGAGGGAGCTCCGCAAACATCTTGTTCGCGGAGGCCCTTGATCGTATGGGAATACCTCGGAGCCTACTAAAAGCTTCGAAAGCCCCCCTTCAGGGCCTCGAAGGGCAGCCTCTGAAGGCTTTGGGTCAGGTCCGCCTCCAAGTCTCCTTGTGCCAGGCTGACAACGCCAGGACCAAAGATGTCGTCTTCGACGTTGTGGACGTCTCGTATCCGTACAATGCCATACTGGGCCGGCCTGCCATCAACTCCTTCAAGCGGTCCCACACGACGCATTCCTATGCATGAAGCTCCCAGGCCGGTGGGGTGTCATCACCGTCTTCGGCGATCAGGATATGGCTAGGAGCATTGAAACCGGAGCTGGAAGCTTGCACCGTAAGGTGCACGTCCTCGCCGACAAATACCAGGCGGACACACCATCCGCTCCGGGATGGACACCTAAGCCCCACCCGGAGGGCGGAGTGAAGAGGGTGCCGCTCCAGGCGGAGGGGCAGCTCGTATCCATAAGCGAGGGCCTCCCTCTGGACGTAGAGCAAGACTTGCTCCGAGTCCTCCAGGCCAACATAGATGTCTTCGCATGGTCCCCGGAGGATATCAAAGGTGTGGACCGCGCCCTCATCGAGCATAACCGCGCGCACTCTACGGAGTATAAATAAGACGTGGATGTTGTCCCTGCGCACTCTACAGAGTCTAAACAAGACGTGGATACCCCCACGCACGTGCAAGCACTGTCCTTGTGCGTACTCCCCGGAGTATAAATAAGACGTGGTTGAAGTTCCCACGCATGTAACCACTAGGCGCCAGCTCCGCTGCCACCACTTCGAAGGGTAGGGGACGGAGCGCTCGCGCGTCTACCTCGGCTAGGCGCCAGCTCCGCTGCCACCACTTCGAAGGGTAGGGGACGGAGCGCTCGCGCGTCTACCTCGCCTAGGCGCCAGCTTCGCTGCCACCACTTCGAAGGGTAGGGGACGGAGCGCTCGCGCGTCTACCTCGGCTAGGCGCCAGCTCCGCTGCCACCACTTCGAAGGGTAGGGGACGGAGCGCTCGCGCGTCTACCTCGGTTAGGCGCTGGCTCCGCTGCCACCACTTCGGAGCCTGGGGTATGCGGCGCAAAGCGTTCGCAAGTCTGCTCGCTACTATCAGAACGAGGGGCGGCGTCAAGCCTGAGGACCCGTACCTTACATGACACCCCAGCTCACAGTATATTACATAACAAAAAAGAGCACAGGAGAGTTGTCGCTTAGCCCGTGTAAGATAGAAGTTGCATTACCGCATCAGATATCATCCCGGGCTGGACGGGCAAGTCAAGCTGGGGGTTCGTCAGCTCATTGACATGCTCACACCCACCAGCGTGCAGCAAGGCAAGGGCAAGGGTAGCACTCATGTAGCCGTAGTGGGTACCGAAGGCCTTGGCGCCGTGAAGGGCGACGTTCAAGCCCTCCTCGATTCGCCCAAGCATCTCCATCAAGTCTTGACGGCTATGAGTGACGTCCTCCACGTGCACAGAAAGCCCCCGGAGGGCCTGCTCCAAAGACTCCATCGCCCCCCACGCGGAGGCACACGCGTTGTCCCAGGATAAGGCCTTCTCTGCGAGGGAGGCAGTAAGCTGCTCCTTCTCCGCCTCTAGCACGGAGATTCGCTGAAGAAGGGCGGTCCGCTCCTCCGTTGCGACGCGCTGAGCCTCCTCTATCGCGCGTTGTGCGGCTAGTGCTGCGTTCTTCACGTTCGCGCCTACCAACTGCGCGTCGGCAACAGCCTCGTCCCGTTCCGCCATCAGCACCCGAATGTGCTCGTCCTTGGTGGTGTGGGCGTCGTCAGCAACATGCAGCTGGTCCTCCAGCGCCCTCCGTTCTCGTGCGCGAGTCTCCTCGAGGGCTTTGCTGATCGCAAGCGTCTACACGGGCGCAAGAACAAAGGTTATCCATCAGATAACCAAAGGACATGCAGCGAGAGCAGAGACCGTTACCCTCATCTCTGAGGCACCCAGCGCGAGCACCAAAAGGTCGCCCCCACAGGATTGCAGCGCCTGCCGATCTAGGTGGCTGCCGGCATACTCCGCCACCTCGCTCAAGGCGCGAAGCGTCTCCCACCGAGGGACGAAGTCGGAGACGCCAAGCCCTAGAGCCCCCGCCCTAGCGCCTTCGGCAACAGTCAGGGCGCACACAGTCCCCTGCTCAATTAGGCCAGCGACATCGCGGGCAGCCCCGTTGCTTGATTCTTGTCCTCGTCTGGGAGACCTTGTCTCGCCTGATGTCGCGGGACGAAAACGAACCACACCTACCTCCAGTACCCTCTACCGCGGTACTTCGCTGGGCCTCCGCCTGGGTCATGATCACCTCGCTGGCCTGAGGAGCGACAACCCTCTCGGCTTCAGGAGCATCCCCGCTAGGCGTCAGAGCCTCGGTCACCGGGCCTGCCACGCTGAACCGGCCTCTCGAAGATGGCGGCGACTGCACCCGAGGGTGTTTCGCCTTCGGAGTCGCAGGTGAAGCCTCCGTGGTTACCTTGGCAGCCGCGGAAGCTGTCGTCAGCGGCAATGCCGCGGTTGCCGCTGGAGGCGACGAGGCGTCATCTTCAAGAACAATGAGGCTTGGGCCCGTCGCCTCGCCACCGTGTAAGGCCTCGTCGGGAGTTGTGTGCCTCCCCGAATCGGTCGGCCCGAGCTTAGCGCCCGTCTCGCCCCTCATCTCCATGTTCTCGACCGGTGGCATGTCCGGCGAGCTGAAGGCAATGGTCTCCGATTGGACCTCGCATCGAGAGGATGGCGCCACCGCCATCGCGCCGCTCGGCGATTCCGCGGGCACCGGGCGTTCCGGAACGGGAATTCGCAGAACCTCGCATACCCGGTTAATCCGCCTTTGCTTTGCCAAGGAAGTTGCGGATTCACGGGCCCTGTGCTCCTTCGCCGTGTACGGCCCAAGAACCGCAACCACTGCGCGTTCCGCATCTTCTAACCGGCGCACTGCACACAGAAAAGTGGAATATCATACTTAAGGGTTTGCAACCACCCAGGTGGTACGTGGCCTATGGCGGGGATACTCACAGGGCGCGGAGGGCCTATGGAGCGAAGACACCCCCGGGTGGATGCCGTCCTTCCGGTCGGGCCCCCGCCGCTCGTACTTCCAGTTACAAGGAAGCGGAGATATCCCGTACATGGTGAACTCCTCGACGAGGTCACGCATATTGAACCGGAGGGCGATGCCAGCAAGTCTCCGCGCCTGTTGTTCATCGCCGGGCCGAGGCGTCACATCCGGACAGCGGTTGAATGATATCGGCTCTCCCTGGCTTCGAAGGCCGCTCGTGCTCGTCACAAGGTAATAGAACCACCGCCGTGTCCAACCGGACTCCCACTTTTCTCGCGAAGCCAACGCGGGGAACAAGTGCGAGCAATCCGTCCTCAGCACGAAGTCCACGCTGCCGAAGTTCGAGTACGCCCCTCCTTCCATTTTCTTCGGTTGGCACCGTGCGTCATGCAGGATGGCGAACAACTCGGCGCTGGGATGGGTACCTTCTGTCCACATCGCCCAAGTAAAGATGGCCAACCGAACGATCGCGGTCGGAGTCAGTTGCGCCAGCTCCATCCCATAGGCTCGCAGCACTTCGCGAACAAAGAATGTCGCCGGGATTCGGAGCTCGGCATCGAAGAACGCCACGAAGACGATCGCCTCCGACTCTCCCGGGTTCGGCTCCGTTTCGTCAGGCCTGGGCAAACGAACCCCGGCACGGTCCTCCAGCTTCTTCTCCCGAAGAAGGGTTTGGAGAGTCTCCTCCGTGACGCAACTCCGCCCCAGCACACGGGAGCAACGACCCTTTGACTTCTTCATGGCATCCCAGTGATGGTTGCTTTGCCTTTTGTCGCGCGGAACCAGGCGGTACTCCTCCGGTGGTGGCGTCAGGCAGCGCTGGCTTGACGAGGCGCTCTCGCTAAGACGGTGCGCAGGATCGTCAAGGGCGGCACCCCTGTTAGCTGGGAGGTCATCGCGCGCAGCCATTCCTCTCTCCCCACTGCGGCGACGAGCAGGAATGGATGCGAGAGTAGCAGCAGGATGCGCAAGAAAAACGGGAAGGAACGCACAAGCAAGCAAGCAGCCAAGGGGAGCATTTGCATGCCCACAGTGATGACTTATAAAGCCCCCCGTCTCCCCCGCAAGCAGAAGATCGAACGACAGAATTACAGCGGTTCGGCTACCCACGATCGGGCAGTGCAACCGCTGGCAATCGCGGCAGGTGGCGGTGGGTGGGCGATCAGCGCGTAACGCGCCGATACATTCCTGCCGCGTGGCCACTTTCCCTGGGGAAGAGGCGAACGGCCGTGGTCGTATGTCCGCTGGCATCCCACGACGCTCCAACCACAGCCTGCCGCGTACCCCCATCCGGTGCAGAGCGGACAGAGCAGCCGCGACAGCCTGCCCCTGACAAAGGCCGGCACGATTCCAGGCGTCATTAAAGTGCACTCCCAGGCCACGCAGCCACCTCTCCGCGCTAGCACTACATCATGCGGAGCACTTCCCGAGACTCGGCTACCCGAGGCAGCCGACCAAGTTTACTTCGCACCCACAAATATCCGGAGCGCGAAGCATGGCATGCCCGGACCTCGGCCCCGTCGAGGCCTTCGACCTGCCCGGTGTCCTTGACCTCAAGGCCGCGCAGGTCCGGGAGCGGAAGACAGCTCTCGCACCATGAGCACGACCGAAAATGCATCTTGGTTATCGAGGGTCACAGGCCGATGGGATGGAGGGGGCCAAAGGGCTCAGCGGCATGGCTTCGGCCCGTGAAGCCCTTCACCATGAGAGGCTCCTGTTGTAGGGGTGGCCCCCACCTAAGCCTAGTAGGCCTGTTAGAAGGATGCAAGACCCAAAATGGGACATGTATAATGACATGTGTACCCCTGAGGGGAATACTCACGTGTAAGGCTATAATTGTAAAAGCGCCCCTCATGTGGATGTATATATGTAACACAAGCCATGGGGAGAAACCCTAAGCCATTTTTACTCACCTAACTCCCCACTATCATACTCTCTCTCTCTGTTTGGTCTGTAACCACAACAGAAAGATTTGTGTGCAAGAAAGAGTTTATTTTTGCGTAGATACTACGACGTTTGTTTAGTTATCATAACTTGATATGAGGGCTCTACTGTATTTTATACTTCATGGACGGTACGAGAGTTTCTTTCATCTGGACAATTCTACAGAAGCAGTTATTACATTTCATGGGTTTCAATTACTTTTACAACCAGCAATTTGACATACGTGATGGGCACACGTGTAAGTTGCTATTTCAATGAGCGTTATTTGTTGAGTTTTGTGTTCTAGGTGGATCATGTCAGATTGTATGATATGAGTTCTTTGCTATATGTGTAGCGCCACATGTGATGTATTGGTTTATGCCATTTGACAATTGAGTATTCATTTCAGGGGTTAGTTGCACATATGCAAACTTTGTTAGGGTTATGAATTATTTAAGATCTGGATTTTCTCGTCTGCTTTGTTGATAACTGTATTTAGATCTGCTGGTGGTTTGCTCAATTTTACTTTGTGAGAAGCGTTTGAATAAGATTGTTATATTATTTTTGTAGAGATTAGTCCCATGGGCTTTCAAGGTACAAGTTTTTTTATGGTGACTTATTTTTAGGAGATTTTGATATTTTAGCTATAGGAGCAAATTTGTTTTATGGTGGAGATTTGTTAAAGTGTGTTCCGAGTTCTTTATTGTGTTTGTGTCGGACACTGCGCCTGACGTGATGTCGAGTGGTGCATGCGCCAAATCATCCCACGACGTGGCAACGACGGATGCATTCGACTCTAATTTGGTTTTCTTCTCTATTAGGCACTCTTGTTTTTTAGCCTATATATGTACCTTGTAGTCACACGGTTTAAAAACATCAAAGTTTTTCGTACTTGTGTAGTGATTTTTGCTTTCGTGCGTTTGTGATTTTTTTTGCAAGGGTTTTTAATCCTCGCCTTATGTTCTCTTGATCATCTATTTTTATCGTGCGTTTTATAACAATACTTCACTCCATAAGCTTTTATGGACCACAAGACACAACTGGACAAGAGGATTTGAGAGTCAAGACAAGAAAACCTCTCATCCAGATTGGTCGAGTGTGGACTCTTCCCTTTTATTTCTTCCTTTACCTTTAGTTTTACACATATAATTTGAGGTAGAAATCAAATACCAGTAGAGCAGGATATGTTGTGCTTTCTTCAGGTAAATTCCTCATCACTATGTGCATGTTTGCTCACTGCTAGTGGTGTTGGGTTAAAAACCAAGCCTTTTCTCCTCTAGTTCGAAAGGTTAAAAACATAAACCACATGCCAAGAAAAGATCATTCTTGTGGCGCATCATAGAACATGTGTGACACTAGGTGTCACAGGCTGAGATACATCTTGTGTGGCACGTGTGACTTGTCAATTAGTGCATTGGAGCCACCAATTTGTGTCATCCCTAACATGCGATTCCCTGTAGGGTAGCATACACAGCACAAAGAGAGCCTAGTTCAACAGCTGTTTTGCAAGTCTGAAACGCACCCGTGAGTCTCCGGCCATTCCATAGGCCGATGAATAGATATTCCTCACTTTTTTCGCCGCGACACGGAGGCTCCGTTGAATAGAGCTCGCCTTATGAGTTGGCTACCAACTGCTGGCGTGCATTTTGCGTAGTGTAGTACCGGCGCATGGAAGCACATGCCACTTGTAGGCTCGAGGGTCACATCCATTATAGTTAATTCTGAATGTACTTAGCCGTACGTAATGCACGTTGCATTTCTCGCTAACGTGGATACATCTTATCAACGCGAGCGTACGTTCCTGTCTCCAAATATAAGCTGAGTCGTTTACGGCTGTCGCTGCGTATGACCTGGAATTCTTCGTTTGCAAATTAAGACTGTTTAGGTGAAGTTCTTTTTTTCCCTTAAGGCAACGGTTTAGTTTAGTTGTGCCATTATTAATTGTGGCATCCGTCTTTCTTATTTTTGACTTTGTTCTTTTGAGCTATAGCTGATGGTTTTTAGCTACGGTTGATGATTTTAGTTGTGTTTTTGAGACAGTAGTAGATAGTAAAGACGTTGATGTGAACGGTGTATATGATTTTGGACTTAAAAACCGTTGAAGAATCCGTTTTTAAAAACCGCTCTATTTATTTTAAGTTTTAAAGAAGCCAAAAAGCTAAAAGAACAAAGATGGATGCTTCTCCATGATCTTAGCATATATTTTGCATGCATAAGCGTGTATTAGTTCCTGCGCCCGCATCACCTTACTTGTACGTACGTAGAGACATCTTGAGAATTCAAGTTGTTCTTCCTCACATTATTATTACTAGCCACGTAGGTGTGGCGCCACGCCACGCCAGCCACCGTGTGGATCGAAGTAAAAGAGGCAAAAATTCACAGAAAAAGAAAGCGTAGGAGTTTTTTTTTGCAAAAAATCGAGGGCCTTTTCGCAATAAAAGGAGAGTGGAGGGGCTTTTTCGCAAAAAACTGAGGGTCTTTTCGGAAGAAATAAGGGCCTGTTTGTAATTACGAGAAACCGCGGGTCCTTACCCAGCAAAAAAGTGTGTAGGGGCTTTTTCGCAAGAATCTAGGGACCTTTTTGTGAAAACCGGGGACCTAAACGTAATTGCCAAATCTTTGCGGGCTGTTTCGCGGGGTGCTGACACGTGGATGGCCTCTCCGGCCAGAGAATCCCCCGGGTGTAATATATACTAGCTGCATAAGCGCGGCGCACGCCGCGCTAGCTACCGTGTGGACCAAAGTAAAAGAGACGCTAATTCGCAAGGAGCTTAATAAAAAAATTGAGGATACATGCGTAATTTTGGAAAAAGTAAAGGTCTTTTTCGTAAAAAATCGAGGACTTGTAAGGACCTGTACGTAAGTAAATAAGGACCTATACGTAATTCGGGAAACCTGCGGGTCGCTATCAAAAAATTTTTATGAAAAAACTTGCAGGGACCTTTTCGCGAGAAAAAGGACCTTTACGTAATTTTCGGAAAACTCAGGGAAAATGCCTCCCCCGTCCGTACGCAAATTTGGGCGACACGCGCCGGCCGAGGGAGTGTGGGGCGGGACGTGGACGCGCTGGGGGGGGGGGCGGAATCCCCCCAGCTTTGTATAGCTTGCTATATAGTATTAGTTTCTTCTTTCCTATTTTTAAATCGCAAGTTATTAATTTGTAAATATCGCCGTATGTCCTACTTGATGTCTTGATGTTCATCGTTGTATGTACTTTTAAGATTAGAGCACGCTTTTCTATATATATAGGACGCTGAAATGGGGCACTATGGTGTCTGGGCACCAGGCCTCACTGCCTTTAGATTGCTTTTAGATACGTGCAAGTGCAATGATATATAATATATCAGGATGAAAAGTCTTAATCATAGATGAAAAGTCTTAATCATGGATGGAAGGTTTCAATCATGGAGTCTGGGCACCATGGTGCCTCTGTTATATGATGAAGTAAATCATACAGATTATTCAAATATGAAGCACATTTAATTATTCCACAAAAACTTCTCATTTCAGAAAATGATTTTCTGCATGTTTTTGTGCTCCTGTTAAGCCTATTTTGCTAAAATATTGATCAAATACACATTTCGTAACCGATTAATAAATTTCTTGATAATTTAAACTGTATTCACACAAACAAGAAACCCATCCATGTATGTCCAAATCAATTGGCACACTTTCTATTCAAAACAAATTTCGGAGACCGTAGAGACTACGAATAATTTTCAAATTGTTGGTGCCCTGTAAAGTCAAATATTTCGCTGTCTTACTAGACTTTTTGCCCGTTAATTTCCTCCTCTAATATTAGGGAAAAAACACCCAAGTAATTCAGCTTACTTCAACACGCAAACAAGATTCACAAGGAGTCAGCATAGCACTCCAGTTCATACCTTTGCCAAGACATGCATACAAATCACGTAAGTCAATGTGAGATCATTGTTACAATAATATTTGGGTCAGGTAGGCAGGTGCCTTGTGTAGTCATATTTAATGCAAAGAGTAGAAAATTATAGCTATAGTACTGTTGAGGTTCAAGACATTATGTTGGTCATTGATTACATCATATTGTTTACTTACCACTTTGAAGTTTGGCTACATACTTTTTAAGATCCCCATATTTTAGTATTGTTGGGTTCAACTTTCACATGGTGTAAAAGTCGATAAGTACGTTGTCACTACTGTGGACCTTAAACGTGTCGGATATAAAGATGAATAATTCGCACTCACTAAGTAAGTTGTTCAAGTTTTGTACGTCATAGACCCGACAAATCGGAACCACCACGTAGTTCTTCAAAGAAAAAAAAGGATTATCGGAGTTGAGAATGTCGTGGATGAGGAGTATGAGGCTAGCCAAAAATAGGAATGTTTTAGTTATACAAAGAACTATCATAGATCATTACGGATGGTTTTTTGTATGAGCTATCTGTGATATCCGACATATTACAAACGGCTAATAGAAAAAACCGTCTATGATACATAGACTATCACAGATAGTTTTTTTTGTATTAGCCATCTGTCATATGTTGAATATCACATATGCTTATTTTTAAATACCGTCTGTGTTGTGACTTATCATATACGATTTGGGAGCCGTATGTGATAACCACCTATTATCACTGACGCAATAAATTAGACTGTTTAGAAACCATATCTGATGAGGGTTACGAACCTTCTGTGATGACCCCATGTGTGGTAGTGGTACGAACCCCATCCCACTTAAAGCTTTTACAGAAAACCTCCTACGCTTTTCACAAAAACCGATCAAGTAGAAAGTATTTTTGTGAAAAACCACAGGGGGTTTCCTGCAAATGCATTTAATAGGATGGGGTTTTCACTTACCTCCATGCGAGCCACATAATCTAGATTGGACGGTCCATATCGCCATTAGCACTTTAGTACTGAAATAGACAATAGCACTAAATATGTTGCGTGTGTTATATATATATATATATATATATATATATATATATATATATATATATATATATATATATATATATATATATATATATATATATATATATATATAGGACGAGTGTTTCATGCACCATGGTGCCTAGGCACCAATATCAATACCCGTTGATTTGCTTCGAGATTCGCAACGTTTGATGTGGGTATCTTCATATACCCATAAAAAAAGTATATTTGAGATGTCAAACTCCGAAAAAATTTAAATTCAACTTCAGTTTAATTAGTTTGAACTATTTTTATGGTATATACTCACTGTAGTTGCATTGAACTCAAAAGTAGTTCAAACTAATTTGAACTGAGTTCAAAACTTACTTACCATAAATATATCAAGAGTATAAAACATTTTCATACACAAACTCAAAAAAATTATCAATCATACACGTGTATCGGATGTTGGTGCCTAGGCACCATGGTGCCTTATGTAATTTTCCTATATATATATATATATATATATATATATATATATATATATATATATATATATATATATATATATATATATATATATATATATATATATATATATATATATATATATATATATATATCATTTTACACAATTGACACGGTTGACCTTTGATATCTTTCCTTCAATTCCAAACATCGGCAGGCCTGGAAAGTTTTCATGTTACCAAGAGATGCAAGAAGAGATGGAAATAAACGTTAAATGATCGGAAGAACACCTAAAAATACCTCTGAAGAAAAAAAAACACATTGGAAGTTGGGTGTAGCTCTGTTGGTAAAGGTGCGCCGGCGCATCTCGCCCGTACCTATGTTCGAGTATTAGGACCAACCGAAGGGTGTGTTTGGTTGGTAGAATCCTTCAAAGATTCCCAGAAAATACTTTAGTAATTCTATAAGATTTTCTTGTTTGGTAAAATAACCAGTAATCTAAATAAGGAATCCAAGATTATCTTGCAAACCAAATTACCATAACTTTCAGGAATCACATTCCCATAAAAAATGGTGTCTATCTTGGATTACCAAGACAAAGAAATCTTTTGCTAATACATTTTCATTATTTGCTTTAATTTCTTATAGTCAAATTTTGAATTTCTGAATTCAAAGTCCAAATTAAAAAGCATTTTTCAAAACACTAATTCTGAAACCAAAATATCAAAATTTGAATCCTGTATTTTAGAATCTTAAATATGGGTTATTTAAATTTAAAAATTTAAAAGTTCAAGTATGGATTTTGAAATTCCATTTTTTGAAAAATTTAAATCTTATAATCTAAAATTATGAATTTTGGACTTCAAAAATTCAAGTTCTAAATTTTTAAATTTGTTAATTCGAATATTTTAAAGGTCCAAACTCAAATTCTAAAATTAAAAATCTCAAAAAACCAAAATTTGAACTTTTGAATCATAAGAATTGAATTTGTGAATGTTGCCATTTGAAATTGAAATAATTTATATTGTAAAATTCAAAATTTTGTTTTCAATATAAAATTTATAAATGTTAACCTTCATGGTTTGAAATTTCAAACCATGTAATTTAAATTTGTGTACTCGTTGATTTGAGTTATGAAATATTTGAACTATTATATGGACTATTTTATAGTTTCTTTCAAACCAATCAAAATTGGAATCTTAAATTAAATGCATACCAATTGCACCCTAAGTGCCCACGCTGCTGGCCAAATTTCAAAAAAAAGGGAAAAAATAACACCTTAAAAAAGCATATAAGTAAGACTAGCTATGGCCCAAATTAAGTATGGGAGGGACAAAATAGGCATGTTTCATAAAATTTTCAATGTTGTCTACGTGCATCATAATTTAAGAATTCTCATTCCCCTTTTCTTTTCCAGTTTTCGTACTTTTCTCAGCACGGGAATAATATTTCAGTGTGCTATCTGAATACACACAAAATTTCAATACTCAAGAAAAAAGAGTTACTACAAATTACTGTACGAGGTGGTTAATTCTAGCTAATTTTTGACCGCCCGGACTCTGGCTGCATACGCACGCACGCCATTGGTCAATACCGTCGAGGAAAAACCACTCTCTTTTTCAGCTTAATTATTAGTTGAATCTGTCTTAAGCTTATCGTAAGCGCATCAACGCTCGGATTAAGTCTTGCTAGTCACTGCATACTAGTACTAGATCTTCGTTTGATCAGGTCAGCAGCTCTCAAAATGCAAGTCTTAGCCAGTTTAATTTCTTGTATGCATGCATCCTTTTTGTTGGAAAACCTGGGCTTGGAATAATCTATAATAGGCACTTCACTACTTAGTCTATAAATTAGGGGTCTCAATCATTGTAACATATACCTTTGGAGGAGATAGTAATAAAGAAAAGAAAAAGGAGCTCCCCCACCTCTTGTGCTCAATATATTATGTTCCTATATTATTTTGTAATTGATCCATTTTCTATCTAGGAGGAATCATTCAGAGTGTACTCGCCAATGACGGTTCCTCAACACAGTATCAACACGAATCGCTCCGGTGGATCGAAAAGTAATCATCGAACCACTCGTAGATTGAATTGCCCATCTAGAATCGCTTTAAATTTTGCAAAATTTTGCTTTCTAGAATATTATTCTAAAGTGCAAATCTGCTCTAATCTACAGCGAGTTGACTTGAAGTCGCCGGCCAAGCCGATCAACAGATTTACACAAAAGAGTAGATATTGATTGCACTAGAGATTGAAAAACATCGCCTTGTGCGCCGCCTGCACGCATCGCACGAACTACCAGTCGGTCGCCCACATGCATCGGCCTGCACCCTGTTGGCCGCCTAAGCTGTCGCGCCACGTGTCCAAGCCGTGCGCACATGCTTGAACGCGCCGCCGGCCGTCGCGCTACCTATCTATGTTGCTTGCACGTGGCCGACCGTGTCGCACACACGTGCCGCCGCCCGCACGCGCCACCGCTTGAGCGCGTCGGGTTGCAGTCACGTCGGATCGCTGTCGCACGACCCCATGGCAGAGTTGCCATGCGCCGATGCCGCCACCATTGCCCCGCATGGCCGCGGCCCCATTGCCCAAGTCGCACGGCGTGCGCCCCCGCCACTCGGTCCCGCACCGTCGCTCACCTCGCATGGTGTGCACCGCTGCCGCTCGGCCCCATGCCGCCGTCGCCCTGCACAGCGTGCACTGCTGTCTGGTCCCGCACTCACCGTCATCATGCGTGAATAGGGGTAGGGAAACCCTACCCCTCCCCATCCGTTTTGAGCCAGCCGGCGTGGGCCAAGAGAAAAAAGGGGACCAACGCCCAATTTTTGCAAAAAGGCCCTTCAAAAATTGGCAATTTGTGTGAAAATTTTTCTCAAAACTGAAAATTAGTGGAAAATATTGTGTGAAAATATTGCAGATTTATTCACTAAGTCACTTCCAGCATCTAATTTTGAAAGGTGTATATGTGGAATTAAAATGATGATACTTAAAGAAGTGCAGAACTTAGGAGGAGATTCTTTTCGAACTTACTATTAAAACTTGATCATGAAGATCGAGTACCCAAAAAATAAATCCTATAGATTAAACAAAATTGGGTGGATTGTATTCTTTTTCCCTTGACAAGTTTTCCGAAAGTTTCTCAGTCAAGGTTTTTAATGAGGCAATTCGTGCAATATAACATAACATGTATCATGTACTCTTTCTCCAAATTTTTTCTACTAGATTTTTATGGAGTTTTGATGAGGTATAGACATGTCGAATGAGTGCCTAAAGGGGAGTGTTGAGAAACTTAGGCCTGAGCCTGCAAGTTTGGCCCATAGTGGGCACCTCACCACATAGTCTATAAATAGAGGATCCCAATTATTGTAACATATACCTTTGGAGGACAAAGTAATAAAGAAAAGGAAAAGGAGTTCCCCATCTCATGTGTTCAATATATTATTTTCTTGCATTATTCTATGATTAATCCATTTTCTGTCCAGGAGGAACCGTTCGGACTGGACTCACCAGTGATAGTTCCTCAACACCTTTGACGCTTGATTTTGGCCAAATCAATAACTACTTGTATGAGTTTACATTGGTATTGTATCCAATATATTACTTTGATGATCAATTTTATACTTCTAAATATATAAGTAAAAGTGTTGAGACCCGAATATGCAAATCCGGGTCAAAACATAGATGAAATATCAACCATACATATGGTTAAACAAGAAAAGACTCAATTTGTCATTAGTTATCGAAGTTGTGACTTTTTAGTCAAGATTAGACTTAACAACCAGAAGGGCTTAGCAGAACTAGCAGCAGAAACACAATGAAACAAAGTGGCCATTTGACATGCCCACAGACAATCGACTAGGGAGTGAGGTCCCATTCCGAGAAGTTATCGAAGTACTCTCCTTCCCATACCTCTGACTGTTATGGTCCTTCTTCTTCAATTGAGCAAGTATGGACATAGCTATATGTACATAAAGTACTCAACAAGTCATTTGTAACAAAAATGCAATATAGTATACAAGGCTTACCAAATGATGGCTAAGTGGTTATTTTGCAGAAAGCAACAATTTGGATTAAATACAATAGATAGATTGAAAGTGCACTTTAAAAATGATTAATAAGTAAATAATAAAAGGAATTGAGAGTAACCACAAGTGAACTAACCATTCACCCAATGAACCACCCGTGAACTAATCATTTACGAAATGAACCACCAATGAACTAACCATTCACTTCTCATACTTATCCCAACCAAGTTTTTTTATGAAATATCTACCCTCGTATGAAATCACTGAGTATTGTCCATAACCAGGGGCACGGCTATTCAAATAGTTTTACACTCTGCAAAGGTTGCACAACTTTACCCGCAAGACATGATCATCACAACTTCCTTTGTGTGGAGCGGAGATTTCATGACAAGGCCTTTAGAATGTTCAATCTCAACCCAGTTTCGCCCGCTAAAGTTTTGCTATCGAGTAGGCTAACTAATGCAGATCCATGGTTACGGCCAAACCACATTCATCTCAATGATAGAACCGAAATTAAAAGATCACAAATTAATTAGCAGGTCCATCCCATACTGGACATGTGGTTGTAGGGTAAAACTTAGATCAATGGCGCACAAAGTTAAGACCTTAAACATTACCCAGGTGAAACATTCATATTCTAAAAGTGCTAACTGCACTTCCCCCCTTTATTATACAATCATTCACCTAAGTAAAAACCATTTTGTATATCCAACACCAATGACACTACCCATATCATGGTGCTCAAATTTTATAACTATGGCTAACCACCACGATTTAATATCTCATTAAGTCAAAATTAATTAATTAACATGTAATGATAAGCCCAACGTACTACAAGCATGGCTAAAAATATTAGACGTACAATCTATGTGACAACTAGTATTGTATCACTAGATAAATACTCATTCTATGATGACAATGGAATGATAACATTCAAATTACCAAGGTGGAATTAATCAAATTGGACCATAACTATCAGGTAAAAAGATTTATACTAAAATAGCAATGCATGATAATTTAAAAAATAATAATAAATAATAGACTTAAAAACTAGGTTTAACATGGTCAAAGGACACGACTTGCCATGGTTTTGCTCAGTTAACAACTCTTGGTCTTCTAGTCTTGATTCTACTCCTTCGAAGATATCTAATGAGAGAGAAGACGAACAAGTCACAAATAAAATCAAATAAAATCTAAATAAACACCAAAATATATAAAACAAGAACCAAAAGATAGAGCTCAATGTTAGATGAATTTAGGAAGAAGAATCGGGTCAATGGGGGCTAGGATGAAGAAGAACAAACTCTCGGAAGATTTAAATATAAAGAAATAGGAAATATGATTTACTGGAATTAGTTTTCTAAAGGAAAATCCTAATTATGATCTCAGCATCTATTTTATTTTTTGGCTGAATTATTTTCCTAAAGGAAAATAAGAATTGTGATGTCATCTGCTGACGTGGTGGCTGGTTGTGTTCCTATGGCTGACGTGGCATAACACGTGGCACTTCAGGTTGACATGGACGCTTGCATGGCTGCTGATGTGGACGTTTGGCATGTAGGACCCATAGGTTAGAGGCTCGGTTCATGGTGGACTCGTTCCACAGAGAAGACGAAGGGTCGGCCGAAGCGGTATGGTGATGTCACAGAGATCCAACGGCGGGGAAAGGGCCATGTGGCCGAATCTCAACCGTCGGATGAGGTTGTTGGCACAGATTTGATCAGACAGTCGCTAAGAACAATTGAACGATTGAGGTGACGACACATGTTGCTTGGTGGTTAGTGGATGGTGACAAAGCGTCAGTGGATCTTTGGGCTATTGAGTGAGTGCAGCGTGTGCGCAGAATGAGGTGGTGGGCGTGGTGACCGAAGGGCAACGATAGACCAGTAAGCAGAGCGGTGGGGATGGTGGAGCAGAGCGGGAGAGAGGTGGATAGGGCGTTGGCGGCTCGGACGACTGTGGCACACGGGCGAACTCAACAAGGGTGAGCGGCTGCAAGACATGGGACCCGAGAGGGCAGCGTGGCTTTTATACATGGATGCTGAGGATGGCCGACTCAAGCATAGCTCATAGTCCACGATGGACACGGGCGACGGTGGTGGCACCGTGCCGGACATGGAGGAGGAAGTCCAAGTTGGGGATGATGAACAGTGCTGGGACGGTCGGATGAATGACGTGCGGCACTGAGGAAGTCAAGCGGCACTAGTGTGCACACAAGTTTGGACAGCACAGATGAACAGTGCCCCACGTGCTCAGATGTGTGACACCTGGCCCGGAAGAAGATCAGACGGCCGTGGCGGCAGGCGATCGGATGATCGACACGTGGATGGCGGGTTGGGATGGCGCGGATTGGGCTAGGCCGGGGAGAAGATGGGCCGACTAGGGTTTTGGCCTAAGGCCTTTAGGAAAATTTAAATGTTTTCTTAATTTCAGAAATTAGATTAAATTCAATTGAGCCCTAGAAAATAGCAAATAAACTGGAAAAACTCAAAAAATTCCTTGAAGCACAAGGAACCAAAATAAAATAATTTTAGCAACAATTGAAGTTTAGATTAGTCATATTAAAATATTTTAATTAATAAAAATTCAATTTAAGCTTTAATTAATTCTAGAAAAATCCAAATGGTCAATTTTCTTTTAAAAGCTTCAAAAAGACTCTTAAAATTAGGTGTTACAAAAAGGCTATTATATTATGATAATATGAAAAATCTTTTTCAAAATCTAATAATATATCTTTTTCACATATCCAATCTAAATAGCATTTTATATATTAATGGTCAAAATCAAAGGAGATGTACGCTAGCTTCCCATACGTCATGTATTTCCTGAACGGAAAAGTACTAATTTACCATCCTTGAATTTCTGTGCAATGCCGGTGCTGATCACACGACCATGACTGATCGATCAATCTTTGTATGCATCGTGAAGGTGCGGATCATTGAAAAAACGTAGGATAGCGACCGATAGCTAATTATTTCTTGCCTTCCAAAATGGAGCGCTAGGGTGCTTTTTTTTTTATCGATGATTTTTTATCTTAATATGAGTGTTTATATGAATAAATTATATACCTATAAACCGATTCGAAAAGGGTGTTTTAATAAGTAGCTTCTAAATGACTACAGATAAATCATTCTATTTATTTATTTAATAAAAGTTATAGACCATAAGTCATAAGCTATAAGCTGAAAACAACGTGCCCTATATCTCTTTCGCTAATCAGATGAAACAAACATGCCAGTAAATAAGATTGATAGCTAGTAGTGCAACTGATGACTGATCTCTGGCCACGTGATGACGTGAAGAAACTCTTTCATCTTCCATTTTTGACGCCAACCTAGGCTTCCCAAAATGGCCGTCACCACCTCCGGCTCTCGTCCATCCTACTGGCTGCTAGCCACCGCCATCGTCGTCGTCTTAATCCCTGACCCTGCATCACATTTTTTCTTCGACCAGTTACCATCAAGCTCTTAGCTGTGGCTTCAGCATCCAACAGCGAAAGTACTTTTGACGACAAGTCTTCAAATGTTATTTTTAAATGACCAGTCTAAATGCGCTTGCCGTATCTGTCCGTGATTAAAAATTTAATAACATTTAATTATATGTGCTCTAAAATGACATATAGTATATTTAGTAGCAGAGGAGGCTAGCTACAATCATAGCTAGTCGGTCAGTTTTGTTTTGGAGGACACTATGGCTGTTGGGGAAATCGTCTAGGGAGTCTAGACGAATGATGGTCGTCAACTTCTTACGATCGCACACACGTGAAACACAAATAGACACAAGTCGAATTTTGCGACGCAATACAATACGATGTGTCTGCGTCCTTTTCTTCTTCCTTATATAGAGGAGCAACATACATGACATTGAAACCAATACGGTATACCATGCTAGAATCCACTACGGAAATAAACTCTGAATCTAAACATACTCTGACTCTTAACCTCTTACGACTACTACAACCCTTATGACTTATAACTGCTATAGTCCATACGACTTACAATTTACGACCATTATAGAACTTGAACGTGGTCGTAGTCTGCCATGGTCATAGAACTGTTAGAAATATGCCCTAGAGGCAATCATAGAGATGATGATATTTCGTTGTATCCATGATTTAATAAATATTCCTTGAATATTGCCTTTGTGTTGATTAACAAGTATGTGACTTGTTTGTGAAACTCTTTACTTATATGGTTATTCTAAAGTTGTCCCTGGTCGGAGTTCATGTGAGGACACACGTGAATGATGGATTAGCACATGTATCGGTTGATGACCATGTTTCACAGGTCATAGACATGGAGATGTCAAACCAATAATGTGGACACATGTTTAGAACATGGGGTTGGACCGACCCAACATGAGACATAACAATTATACTTATGATTCTCTCTCTACACAATGTGTACGCCTTGTCCTTAGACCTGAGATTGTCGCATGTACTTGAGATGTGAATCGACCTACTTAGGGGCTATCAAACGCTACTCCGTAAATGGGTAGTTATAAAGGTAGTTTTCGGGTTTGTCATGAAGCATGCTGCGAGGCATGGTCAGTCGAGATGGGATTTGCCCCTCTCTATCTGAGAGAGATATCTCTGGGCCCCTCGAGTGATCGGATCCAGAAATGCATGGCCATGCTACTTAAGGTTAAGAGTTAACCTAGTAAGGGATTCCGGATCACAGGATCGAGAAAGAGTGGTCAGCTTGGAGCTCGACCAAATATCGTGAGGCAAAGGGATTGGCATGTACATAAAGTTGTGATGGTTCGTCCGATATTATCTTTGTGTATGTTTAGGAGTTGGCACGTCTTGCTAGAGGCCACTGCCAACTATTGACCAAGTATGTGTACTCGCGTCATGTCTAAACATACGTGAACCTATAGGGTCACACACTTAAGGGCTGAAGCCTAATTCGGATTGGATCCGGGTTAGACTGGGTATTGAGTCCTAATGGGCCTCCATTCGTAGAAGCCCATTGTGAGGACGTCTATAAAAGGAGGGCAAGGGCGCACAAGAGAGGTGAGTTTTTTTGTGACATCCTCAAACCCTGGCCGCCACCCCTCCCACGCCCTGGGCGCTCGCGCGGATCTAGTAATCCGGCGTGCGTCGCTTCCTCCCGTACGTGTGGATACCTTTTGGCGGCGCTGCATCTGTAGCGTTTGGACGAACCGCAATAGAGGAGTTGTACGTGGGACGCCGCGACGTGGACGAGGAAGTAGTACGACTACTCTGCCCCGACGTGCTGCATCGACGTAGTACGACTACTCTGCCCCGACGTGCTGCATCATTCCGCACCTGCGCGTCTAGTGGTAATTCTGTGATCTATAACTGCAGTGATCTTGGTTTACGGGTAGAATTTTTTTAATTTGCGCTAGCGTAGTGTAGAGACCCGAATATGCAAATCCGGACTCTCCTGTGTATTCTGCACTAGTCCAGGATCACGCTAGTGCACACAGTATAAA
The DNA here is from genome assembly GCA_017311315.1 of Dendrocalamus latiflorus. Taxonomy (NCBI): domain Eukaryota; kingdom Viridiplantae; phylum Streptophyta; class Magnoliopsida; order Poales; family Poaceae; genus Dendrocalamus; species Dendrocalamus latiflorus. The sequence continues at coordinate 19,925,177 of CM029650.1, read as the reverse complement.
CAAAGCTGAAATATCGAACATATCACGATTCACTAAGAAAAGACTCAAATATTATTAATAATCATCAGAGTACGACCTTATGGTCAAGCTTACAATAGACTAGCCCGAAGGGCTTAACAAAAACTAGCAGCGGAAATCCAAAAGAAAGCGCAGCAGCCAATCGACACACCCACAGGCTATCGAGTGGGGAACGAAGCCTAATCCGCGAAGACGTCGAAGTACTCTTCTTCTGGAACCTTCTGCTGGTGATTCTCCTCCTCCTCAACTGAGCAACAGGGGCATAAAGCCGTGAGTACATAGAGTACTCAGCAAGTCGTTTGTAACAAATGAATGCAATATAATATGCAGAGCTTAACAATGGATGGCTGAAAGGTTAATTTTGCATAAAGCAACAATTTAAAGTAAATACAATAAGTAGATTGAAAAGCAAGCTTTGTAAATGATAATAAATAAGTAACCAAAGGAATTGAGACCAACCACAAGTGAACTGACCATTCACCCAAGGAATCCACCATGAACCATGATCCATGAAATGAACACCCGTGAACTAACCATTCACTTCCCAACTTAACCCAACCAGGTTTTTATGAAAACTCTACCCCTCGTGTGAAATCACCGAGCATTGTCCATGACCGAGGACACGGCTATTCGAATAGTTTTACACTCTGCAGAGGTTGCACAACTGTACCCACACGATGTGATTAGCCTCGCGCTAAGGAAATCACAACAAGGCTTTTACAATGATCCATCTCCACCCGATCCCACTCGCTAAGGTTTCGCCTCTCACCCCCTCTTGCGCCACAACAACATCAGTAGTAAAATCAAAGTGGAGACTTCACAAATTATTATGCCAGGTCTATCCCATACTAGACATGTGGTTTGCACGATAAAGCTCAGATCAATGGCGCACAAAGTTAAGTCCTTAAATATTACCCAGGCGAAACATCCACATCCCATGTGCCTCTCGCACCCCCTTTACTGCACGATCAATCGCCCAAGTGAAAACCAATTTTTGTATAACCACCGCCAATGACGCACCAACGTCACGGCACAAATTTTATAACAGTGGCACCAACCACGATTCAATATCTCATTAAGTCAAATTAATTAATCACATGTGATGATGAACCCTTTCGCAAAAATAAGCAAGGCTAAGCATTCTAATCGTACCAACCCAATGTGACAAATAACATAGCATCACTAATTAGTTTCCCAACCTAAGGTGACAATGGCATCAAGGTATTCCAAAATATCAAGGAGGGAAATAACCAATTGGGACGATAACTACCAATACAAGGGTTTGAATAAAAATAGCAATGCAAGATAATTTAAAACAAAATAATTAAATAATAGATTGCAAACTGGGTTTAACATGATCAAAGGACATGACTTGCCTTGGCCTTGCTCAGCTGAGGGCTCTTGATCTTCAAATCCAACTTCCGCTCCTTTGAACACGCGATCTAACGAGAGAAAACGGGACGAAAAGACAAAATAAAATCAAATAAAATTCAAATGAACTCCAAAAACTTTCAAACCTGAACCAAAAGGTAGAGCTCAATTTTAGATGAATTTAGGAAAAAGAATCGGGTCAATCGGAGCTAGGACGAGGGAGAACGGGCTCTTGGAAAAATTGGATCTAAAGAAAATCGGGAAATTGGAAAAAGGCACTGTGCTGTGGACCGGGCGCACGAGGAGCTAGGTCCACGGTGGACGCGGCGCACGGAACAGTGCGGCTGACTGGGCTGCTTGCGCAAGCGGCTGGGCTGACGTGGCGACCACGTGGCAAGACACGTGTGCGCCCGAGCTGACGTGGCATGCTGACTGGGTAGGGTGACGTGGCACAAAGGCGCACGGGTCTACGGGCTCGGCTGACAGATGGGCCCGGCATGTCAGTGACTCGGCGCACGGTGGACTCGATGCGCGGGAAGGCGAGGGGACGCGCGGGCGCTGACGTCAGGGTTGACGTGGCGGCGCTGGGACCGAGGAGGCGCGGGCGGGTCCGCGGCGACCGGGCGGCGGGGCTGCGGGCGGATCTGACCGACGGCGAAGGCGACGGCGGCGCACGGCGGCGGCGGGGCTGCGGCGGATCTGACCGACGGCGAAGGCGACGGCGAAGGGCGGCGGGGTTCGACCGGCGGCGAGGTCTTACCGGCGACGACGGGGACGGCGGCGAAGGCGAAGGTCGACGGCCTTCCCACGAAGACGGCGACTCCGGCGACCTCGGCAAGACCGACGACAGCGAGCGGCTAGCGGCGGCGGAAGCGGCGGCTATGGGACGAGGAGAGCCCCGGGGGTCGGGCCCCTTTTATACCCGGTCCCCGAGGTGTCCGCGACGGATGCGGCGGCGAGGAAAAAGGAAGGCGGAGGAGTTCGTGATGGAGACGGCGGCGGCGGCACAGAGTCCTGCTCGGAGACGGGGACGAGTCCGGGTCGGAGACGACGCCTGACAGGCGGGCCCCACCTGTCGGCGGCATGGACGAGCGGACAGCCCGGATCGGCTGCGGCCGAGGGAGGCGCTTGGATGGGCGACGCGTGTCGGCCATCCAGCGGAGCAAGGCGGGCGCGGCGCGGGGCGGATGCTTGCCGCGTGGCACGGGCGGGGCATGCTGGACCGACGGGCGAGCCGGCTGGGCCGGCTGGCTGGGTGGGCTGCGGCCCACCGGCCGGTTTGGTTTTTCTTTTCTTTTTCTTTTCCAGAAATTCAAATAAATTCTTTTGAGCTCTAGAAAATAGCAAATAAATCCAGAAAAATTCCAATAAATTCCTTGAGACACCAAGAACTCAAATAAAATAACTTTGGCAAATGTTCATGTTCAGATTAATCATATTAAATCCTTTTAATTCATAAAATTCCAATTAAGCTTTAATTAATTCCAGAAAAATCCAAATGGTGAATTTTATTTTAAAAGCTTCAAAAAGGCTCTGAAAATCAGGATGTTACAAACCTCCCCCCTTAAACGGAATCTCGACCCCGAGATTCAGGCTTACTAAAAGAATAGGTTACCAGGTGCGACTTCGGAGACGACGTGGTTGAGGCTCCCCTTGCAACGCTTTGAGGTATTTGGCTTCCTTGACTTGACGATGTTCCACGGCTTGCTCCTGGAGTCTTGGCAGGGGTACTTTCAAGATTGAACGGAATAGGCGAGATTGCTCGATGCTTCTGCGGGGTTCCTGGGTCCAACCATCTTGCTGCTGCTCTGAAGAGAAACACTACTGACTGCTCCAGGCGAAAAGGTAAGGGGGAAAAGCATAGGTAAGACTTGAGGTTGAACTTGGACAACTTTATTCCGGGTTAGTTGCTCTGACACTTCCAAAACTCTGACCGGGTTTTAAAGATAAGTGGGAAAAGCATAGATGAGAGGTAAACTCGTCTAAGGGGAATTTCTAATGGCAACCTAAACTAAACAAACACTTAGCCGAAAAAGGCTAACAGCAAAACCGGGGAAATAACACCAATAAAAGATTGACATGATTGCAATATAATGCTTTTAAGGGCAAAATTTGCAGCTCACATCACACGCAACTGCAAGAAAAGGCAAAACGGTCTACACGATGCTAAAACTATGGCAGGGTTTTAATCTAATGGTTGCTAATCTTCACGGAAATCTCCACTCTTGTCTTGACATATTGGGTGCTTCCTTGATCCAAACGTCACAGCACAGCTTGAAGAATTCCATGCCAACTTTTACTTTGATCGAGGGACACTCGAGACATCTATAGACATTATAGGATAAGAAGTCAAATTTAGTTTCGAAAACAAGTTCTCAGAGGAGGCAAGGAGCAAGAATCCTAAGAATGAGGTAAGAATCAAGAATTACTAGACAATCATTTGGTTGATTTGATTTAGAAAATAAATTTTGAAAACTTGACTAATTCGACCATTCTAACTAGGGCTTCGTCCTACAGTCGATATAGCTCTGATACCATCTCTGTAGAGACCCGAATATGCAAATCCGGACTCTCCTGTGTATTCTGCACTAGTCCAGGATCACGCTAGTGCACACAGTATAAACAAAGCTGAAATATCGAACATATCACGATTCACTAAGAAAAGACTCAAATATTATTAATAATCATCAGAGTACGACCTTATGGTCAAGCTTACAATAGACTAGCCCGAAGGGCTTAACAAAAACTAGCAGCGGAAATCCAAAAGAAAGTGCAGCAGCCAATCGACACACCCACAGGCTATCGAGTGGAGAACGAAGCCTAATCCGCGAAGACGTCGAAGTACTCTTCTTCTGGAACCTTCTGCTGGTGATTCTCCTCCTCCTCAACTGAGCAACAGGGGCATAAAGCCGTGAGTACATAGAGTACTCAGCAAGTCGTTTGTAACAAATGAATGCAATATAATATGCAGAGCTTAACAATGGATGGCTGAAAGGTTAATTTTGCATAAAGCAACAATTTAAAGTAAATACAATAAGTAGATTGAAAAGCAAGCTTTGTAAATGATAATAAATAAGTAACCAAAGGAATTGAGACCAACCACAAGTGAACTGACCATTCACCCAAGGAATCCACCATGAACCATGATCCATGAAATGAACACCCGTGAACTAACCATTCACTTCCCAACTTAACCCAACCAGGTTTTTATGAAAACTCTACCCCTCGTGTGAAATCACCGAGCATTGTCCATGACCGAGGACACGGCTATTCGAATAGTTTTACACTCTGCAGAGGTTGCACAACTGTACCCACACGATGTGATTAGCCTCGCGCTAAGGAAATCACAACAAGGCTTTTACAATGATCCATCTCCACCCGATCCCACTCGCTAAGGTTTCGCCTCTCACCCCCTCTTGCGCCACAACAACATCAGTAGTAAAACCAAAGTGGAGACTTCACAAATTATTATGCCAGGTCTATCCCATACTAGACATGTGGTTTGCACGATAAAGCTCAGATCAATGGCGCACAAAGTTAAGTCCTTAAATATTACCCAGGCGAAACATCCACATCCCATGTGCCTCTCGCACCCCCTTTACTGCACGATCAATCGCCCAAGTGAAAACCAATTTTTGTATAACCACCGCCAATGACGCACCAACGTCACGGCACAAATTTTATAACAATGGCACCAACCACGATTCAATATCTCATTAAGTCAAATTAATTAATCACATGTGATGATGAACCCTTTCGCAAAAATAAGCAAGGCTAAGCATTCTAATCGTACCAACCCAATGTGACAAATAACATAGCATCACTAATTAGTTTCCCAACCTAAGGTGACAATGGCATCAAGGTATTCCAAAATATCAAGGAGGGAAATAACCAATTGGGACGATAACTACCAATACAAGGGTTTGAATAAAAATAGCAATGCAAGATAATTTAAAACAAAATAATTAAATAATAGATTGCAAACTGGGTTCAACATGATCAAAGGACACGACTTGCCTTGGCCTTGCTCAGCTGAGGGCTCTTGATCTTCAAATCCAACTTCCGCTCCTTTGAACACGCGATCTAACGAGAGAAAACGGGACGAAAAGACAAAATAAAATCAAATAAAATTCAAATGAACTCCAAAAACTTTCAAACCTGAACCAAAAGGTAGAGCTCAATTTTAGATGAATTTAGGAAAAAGAATCAGGTCAATCGGAGCTAGGACGAGGGAGAACGGGCTCTTGGAAAAATTGGATCTAAAGAAAATCGGGAAATTGGAAAAAGGCACTGTGCTGTGGACCGGGCGCACGAGGAGCTAGGTCCACGGTGGACGCGGCGCACGGAACAGTGCGGCTGACTGGGCTGCTTGCGCAAGCGGCTGGGCTGACGTGGCGACCACGTGGCAAGACACGTGTGCGCCCGAGCTGACGTGGCATGCTGACTGGGTAGGGTGACGTGGCACAAAGGCGCACGGGTCTACGGGCTCGGCTGACAGATGGGCCCGGCATGTCAGTGACTCAGCGCACGGTGGATTCGATGCGCGGGAAGGCGAGGGGACGCGCGGGCGCTGACGTCAGGGCTGACGTGGCGGCGCTGGGACCGAGGAGGCGCGGGCGGGTCCGCGGCGACCGGGCGGCGGGGCTGCTGGCGGATCTGACCGACGGCGAAGGCGACGGCGGCGCACGGCGGCGGCGGGGCTGCGGCGGATCTGACCGACGGCGAAGGCGACGGCGAACGGCGGCGGGGTTCGACCGGCGGCGAGGTCTTACCGGCGACGACGGGGACGGCGGCGAAGGCGAAGGTCGACGGCCTTCCCACGAAGACGGCGACTCCGGCGACCTCGGCAAGACCGACGACGGCGAGCGGCTAGCGGCGGCGGAAGCGGCGGCTATGGGACGAGGAGAGCCCCGGGGGTCGGGCCCCTTTTATACCCGGTCCCCGAGGTGTCCGCGACGGATGCGGCGGCGAGGAAAAAGGAAGGCGGAGGAGTTCGTGATGGAGACGGCGGCGGCGGCGCAGAGTCCTGCTCGGAGACGGGGACGAGTCCGGGTCGGAGACGTCGCCTGACAGGCGGGCCCCACCTGTCGGCGGCATGGACGAGCGGACAGCCCGGATCGGCTGCGGCCGAGGGAGGCGCTTGGATGGGCGACGCGTGTCGGCCATCCAGCGGAGCAAGGCGGGCGCGGCGCGGGGCGGATGCTTGCCGCGTGGCACGGGCGGGGCATGCTGGACCGACGGGCGAGCGGGCTGGGCCGGCTGGCTGGGTGGGCTGCGGCCCACCGGCCGGTTTGGTTTTTCTTTTCTTTTTCTTTTCCAGAAATTCAAATAAATTCTTTTGAGCTCTAGAAAATAGCAAATAAATCCAGAAAAATCCAGAAAAATTCCAATAAATTCCTTGAGACACCGAGAACTCAAATAAAATAACTTTGGCAAATGTTCATGTTCAGATTAATCATATTAAATCCTTTTAATTCATAAAATTCCAATTAAGCTTTAATTAATTCCAAAAAAATCCAAATGGTGAATTTTATTTTAAAAGCTTCAAAAAGGCTCTGAAAATCAGGATGTTACACGTAGCCTACCCGTAGTCCTTCATAGAACGTGGTCGTAGATTCGACCAGACTTGAAGATAACTAGGTTAATTCTATCAATCTCCTCCTTAAGCTTGTTGTCTTCTGTCTTTGATGTTTCGCATATCGATCTTCTCCCTCATCTCTACAAACTTCATTCTTCCGAGTGATTTGGTCAGGATGTCAGCGACTTGGTCATCCATGCAGACATGCTGCACTTCGATCACCCCCAAGTCCACTTATTCTCTTATGTAATGGAATCGAGTATCGATGTGTTTACTTCTCTCATGGTAGACTGGGTTTTTGCATAACACAATTGCCGACTGATTATCAATCTTCAATGTTACCTTCTTAGCCTTCGTCTTCAATATGTCAGCCAACAACCGACCCAGCCATACCCCTTGACAGGCCGCCGCACAAGCTACAATGCACTCTGATTCACACGATGACAGTGCGATCACCTTCTACTTCTATGAACATCAGCTGACTGGATTCGACCCTAGGAAAAACACCACATCCGAAGTACTCTTCGGATCATCTGTATCACTAGCTAGATCACTGTCTGAGTAACCAACTAGCTCCAAACCTTCTTCCTTCTTTTCGTAGACACACCTGTAATTCGGTGTTCCTTTGATATAACTTAGGATATGTTTTACTGCACCCATATGCCCTGTTGTTGGATTCTCCATGTACTTGCTCACCATCCCAACCGAGAACATCAGATCTGGTCATGTGTGTAGCAAGTACCTCAATCTTTTGATCATGCTTCTGTACAAAGTCTTGACTACAAGTGGGTTTGTGCTATCTTTGCTCATCTTCAGGCGGGGTTCCATTAGAGTTTGCATTGGATTGCAGTCCTTCACGCCGCATTTGTCCAACACTTTTGTTGCGTACGCGGTCTGGCTGAGAGTAATCTTACCGGAGCATTGTCATACCTCAATGCCTAAGTAGTAACTGAGTAACCCGAGGTCGCTCATGCTAAATAACTTCTTCATCTGCATTTGAAGCTATTGATATCCTTGATACTCTCTCTAGTGATGATCAAGTCATCCACATAAACTCTAACCAACAGACTCCCTCTTCCCTGGTTCTGTTTGTATATTACATGCTCTAATGGATACCTTTCAAAGCCAAGTGCCACTAGAGACTTGTCTAGCTTCACATTCCAAGCTCTCGGGGCTTGACACAGACCATATAGCACTATGTGTAGTCGTAGTACTAGGTGTTCATCTCCTTTCTTCTCAAAACCTAGAGGTTGCACAACATAAACTTCTTCTTCTATATCGCCATTGAGGAAGGCCAACTTCACATCCATATGATGAATCTCCCATCCTACTTGTGCCACGATCGTAATAAGTAGTCATACCATTTCTAGTCGTGCAACAAGGGCAAAGACTTTATCAAAATCAACTCCATGTTGTTGGACGTACCCGTTTGCAACTAGCCTCACCTTGTGTTTTACGACTATACCTTGGGTGTCCTTCTTCACCTTATACACCCACTTCAATCCAATCAGCTTGTGATTGACTTGCAATGAAACAAGCTGCCAAGTTCCATTTCCTTGGATAGAGGACATCTCCTCCTCCATCGCTCTTCTCTACTCTGGCTTTCCTTTTGCTTCTTTGAAGTTCACTGGCTCCTTCTCTTCGAGCAATCAAAGCTCAAAGTCTTCCAACTCGATCAGAGATGTGGCATCGTAGAGGCTTTTGATGTCATGCTCCCATCGAGGTCTTTCAGGCGACCTCGCATCGAACTCCAATCTTCGCAGAGCATTAAGAGAGATCAGGGCCCTCACTGTCTGTCACATCCCAAAAAAATTCGCTTTCTGAAAAATTTAATTTCAAATTAATTATTTTAAGGTAATTGAGCCTTATTTGGATTTATCTGAATTTTATTTTAAAATTTAAAGCAAGAAAATGTATATTAAATATTTTATTAAAGCCAAAAAGAGTTTATTTTATTTTTCCCAACCTTCCCTAAATTTTTAAATAATTTTTGAGAATTTTCTGGAATTAAAAATCAATTTTAAAAGTAAAAAAGTATTTTATAAAATTATTAAATGCAAATCTGAAATTAAAAATATTTTTCCTAAGTCTAAAATACTTCCAGAAATATTTTATGATTTTTATGGAATTTTTAGACATTAATTATTATTTTTCTAAGTATTTATAAAGTTTCTAGTATTTTCTGAACTTTATTCCGAAAATAAAAATCAATTTAATCCTAGCTTGCCATGTGTCGCTCTCAGATTGAATCCCTCTCTCCATGATTTAATCCTAGCCATGCAAAGTCACCTACCTCTTCATATCCATCCAAAGGCCATGATCTATTCACTTGCCACGTGTCGCAAATCCGACGGCCCGTACCCCTGCACTTCCCCTCTCTCTCATCGACGCATGGACCCCACATGTCATATCCTTCTTCTTACTCACCTTCTTCCTCCTCTAGCCCTCTCTCTCTCCTCCATTGTTGCCGATATTAAAAGCTTTAATGCTGGCCGTTTCTCCCAATTAAACTCCAATCTAAAGCGTGCATTTGATTGCCCTAATCATTCCTCACCCAAGCCGGCCGTCTCCCCTCTTTAATCCTTCCAAAAACCGAAATCCATTCATCTCCTCTCTCCCTCTATAAAAGTTTCTCCCCGCCACCCTTCTCCCCCCTTCGGCCTCTCCACCCGCCGCCACCCTTCCCCTCCTCTTCGGCCGCCGCCCCGCCGCCGTGTGCCGCCTCCCGCCGCCGCCCCATTCCTCCCGTCGCCGCCGGCCGCCCCGGGCCCCACCGCCGCCGGTAAGCGCGCCGCCGCCCCTCCTCTCCCCGCCGCCACACGTCGCCCCACCTCCGGCCGCCGGTCGCCGGCGAGGCCGCTGGCCATGTGCTCCCCGTGCTGCACGCGCGCCGCCCGCGTGGCCTCCATGTCAGCCGGCCTGAGCTGCGTGGCCACCGCGTGCGCGCCCGCGTGGCGCCAAGTCATCGGAGTGCCACCTCGGCCGTTGTATTCTCGCGTGGACTTGGTCCACGGTGGACCGGGCCCGCGTGTCATAAAATTCAAAATTCGAATTTTCGCTAACGTCATAATTAAGATTTTTCCGTAAAAAAATAATCCCTGAAAATCAGCCTTTTTCATTTTTACTCCTTTTAATCTTTCGGAAGCCATAACTTTCTCATTTTAACTCCGATTTGAGCCGTTCAAATTTCTAAATTTTTCTAAAATCATAAACTATCGAAATATGCAAATATTTATTTTTGAATTTTTGAATTTTATTTAAATTTTATTTGAATTTATTTGTTTCGTTTGTCTGTCTTTGCGTGCGTAGATTCTGCCGTCGCCGAAGAATTCGTCGAGCCGCAGCAAGAAGAACCAGTCAGCGCGCAAGAAGGCAAGTCTCCTTTAAACATATTGAACCTATGTTTGTGAAATGTTTTTAATTATTTTAAATTTAAGTGCATCGCTAATTGCATAGAACTATAATTTTGTTTTAGCAATTTAGTTAATCCAACTTTGTTATGCCCTCGATTGAAATTGAACGCCATGTACCCTTGTAATCCTAGGATCATCTTTGACTCAATAATGAGATTATTATTTAATCTTTCATAAATATTAGAACGGTAGTATAATGCTTAGTCATGCTATTTAATTCCTTTGTAACCTTGGAATGGGAAATTATAATTCTTTAAACTAATTTTTGTATTCGGAATTTAGTGGCGATGGTGTTGCCACTGTTTTTTTTAAATAAAATAAACTATGGAAATGGTTTTAGACCAGGGCGGATGGTTGATTTGGATGGGTGCGGTAAGCACGAGATCTTGTAAAGTGTATGTTCCGCCCTAGTCACTTAAGAACCGACGCTTGTGATTGTCCAGACTGAGCACTACCGTACAACCCCATGTCTATATGGGTACGACCTAGCTGACTAACTTACAATAGTTTAGTTTAGGTACCACCAGTGGAAAGCGGGTGCCAGGGATTTATTGGTTATTCGCAGTGAGGGACAGGAATTTACTGTACTCATATGGCGCAAGAGGGGGCTTCGGACTGGGTGGATTTAACCCTTCTGCGGTGAAACCTCAGCGGGTGGTGTCTAGCTAAATTAGAGTGAGGTAAAAGCTTTGTGATATTTTATCTGGGTCTCATGCCAAAGGAAGCGTGGTAACTATTAAGATAATTTATCTCTTGGGGGTAAAGTTGTACAACCTCTGCAGAGTGTCAAACTATTCGAATAGCCGTGCCCACAGTCAAGGGCGGGTAAGGAATGCATTCACATGGTAGATTTGTGATTTTGGTTTTTAAAATCAATGTTTTGAGATCTCGAAAGTGGAGGGAACTCTCGAAAAGGGTATCTTGGCGATTGGAGCCAGAGTGGATAGATGTAACCCGCTGTTTTAAACTTCATCGGTTAGAGCTGAGTATGTAGTGTTGGTGGATAGAACCTTCACTATAAATTGTTTACTAGTTTCAGCTAAAACAATTACTTTGTTCAAATTAATGCCTTCAAAAATATTTACTGTTATTTAAAGCAAAACATTGCTTTGTGCAAAAGAACCATATAGCCTTCCTTTCTTAAGCCTTGCATCTACTGCATTATTTCCCAAGACTTGCGGAGTACTTTATGTACTCACATGCTGCACTAAAAATCAACTCAGAGGAATCTGAAGCTCAAGAGGGAGACTACGACTACTTCGCGTGTGGATTCGACGAAGGCTTCCCGGAGTTCTAGGTCGCGTTTCCCCCAGTCAATTGCCTGTGGCGTATTGATGGGTCTTCGCCGGATTTATCTTTTGCTTCCGCTGTGTTCTGTGTGTGTGAGGTCTTGAAACCTCCTTTGTAATAATGAGACCTTTCGGTCGGTACTCTCTATTATTGTAATAATCGTTGTTGGTTATGTAATCATCACTGTTTGACTGTGTGCACTAGCTTTGATCTGGGACTAGTGCTGTATTACACAGAGGGTCCGGGTTCGGAAATCCGGGGTCCCGACACTGTCACTATTGAAGTGCATGGTGTAGTCAAGCTGGGCAAGCCAGTTACCGTGTTCATACCTCCCATGGTCGTATTTGGAGTTTCTGCAATGTGGTCGTATCCTCTGACTTCATCCTCCATGGTCGTAGCATCAGAAGTTACCACGTTGTCATTAGGATCTACGACCACGTTGTGGTCGGATCCTATGACTTCACCCACCATGGTCGACACATCAGTTACATAGTTGCTGAGACCTGCATCAGTGTTAGGAGGATAGTGCACCGTAAAGATGTCTTCCATCAGTTGTACCTCTATCAAGGGATTTCTACTCCACTCTGATTTCTACTCCACTCCCACTTCCTCTCCTCCTTGAACACGGCATTATGAGTCACCATGACTCGTCGTGTCGCCGGATCAAACATTCGATAGCCTTTCATCTTTGAATCATACCCAATAAACACCATTGGCTTGCTTTGATCTACCAGCTTGGAGAGGTGAGGTGTGATCATCTTTACATGTGTGACACACCTGAAAGTGTGGAGATCTCCCATACCTGGTTTGTGGTCGTAATAGGCTTCGTAAGGAGTTTTGCTGATGACGTTTTCGTTGGCGCTCGATTTGAGAGATAAACGGCAGTCATGACCGCTTCCCCACAAAAATCTCATGGGATGCCCATGCTCTTCAACAGACTCCTCGCCATACTAACCACTGCCTAATTCCTTCTTTCAACCACTCCATTTTTTTGGGGCAAGTAAGGTGCTATCAGATAACACCTAAATCCCAATAGCCCGTAGTAGTTGTCGAACTCGTTCGAGGTAAACTCGCCATTGTGGTCGGTGTGTAGAGCTTTCAACTTTTGATACTTTTCCATCTTGCCTGTAGCCTTCATCTTCTTGAATGCTCGAATGCTTCGTCTTTGCTTCGGAGTAATGCCAGCCACATTTACCTTGTATAGTTGTCAACCAGCAGCAGGAAGTAACTATTTTCACCGTGTGTGGTCGGAGTGATTGACCTACATATATCGCCGTGCCATAACTCGTGAGGCACGACTACACATACAAAGACATGGTCAGAAATGGGTTCCGATGTTGCTTGCCGATCAGACAACCATCGCAAATATGATTCATGTGTTCGATCATGGGTATGCCTTTCACCATCTTCTTGTGAGCTATATCCTTTAGAGCATGGAAGTTAACATGCCTGTACCTAGCGTACCATCTCCACGCTTCTTCCGTGCTCTTTGCTAGCAGACACTCTGGGAGAGCTGGATTGATATTCAACACATACATTTGGTTCCTTGATTTGTTCACCTTAGCCAACAGACGCTGAATTCTGTCTAGGATAGACATTACTCCTCTTTCGACCACAATCATACAACCATTTTCATACAACTATCTGAGGCTGATGATATTGCTTCTTAGCCTTGGGATATAGTAAACATTCGTGAGAATACGATGTTCACCTGTGAAACACTCAAATAGTACCGAGCCCCTTTCTTGTATCTCCACAGCTGAACTATCTCCAAATTTGACTGAGCTTTTATTTTTGTGTCAACCTCAGCAAACTTTTCAATGCATCCTGTCATGTGGTTGCTCGGACCGGTATCTAGATACCAAGCCTTGTTTTGGGTGCCGCTCAACTTCGGCGTCACCTTCTCTTTATGCATAAACACATTTTCTTCATGAGTTGGGACTTTATGGATGTCGGAGCCCAGATTTTACAATCCGGATTCCTCGTTGATTCACCGCACTATTCCCTGGATCAGTAGATAGTGCTCACAGATTACAGTTCTGAATATCAAAGTACATATCATGCGGAAGCGTAAATATAATAGTAGACTTACTCATGGGCCGATTAGGCCGAAATCAATAAATTGCAACATCGGAAGAACGAGCACACATGTGGGACCTTCAGGACATGCCCACAGGCAGCCAACTGGAGGTTCGCGACCTAGTTCTTGACATCTTCATCTTCTTCGCCATCATGATGCAAAAGTATTGCTGAAGCGTAGTGATTTGATTCCTGATTCTGGATTGGGGGGAAAGCGAATATGAGCACAAACCACCGTGCTCGCGAGCCAACACACAGGATGCAATTAAATAGTATGCATGGCTTATCAAAGGAGAGGCTCGGGTTATTTTATTTGCCAAAAATCGCTTTTGGTATCATTATTATTATTAAATCATAGTGTTACTAATTCTACCTAAACTCCACACGGCGATTGCCATAATTGACTTAATCCACCAAAGACACACTTTCCTTACTAATTGCTATCTAAGACTCTAAACAACGAGTGACATCATTTATTTAATCCACCGAATATACTCTTTACAAATTGATTGCTGTCTAAGACTCCAAACAGCGAGTGACATCATTTAATTATTCCACCGATCATACACTTTCTATATTGATTGCTGTCTAAAACTCCAAATAGCGAGTGACATCATCTAATTAATCCACCGATCATATATTTTCTATATTGATTGCTGTCTAAAACTCCAAACAGCGAGTGACATCATTTAATTAATCCACCGATCATATACTTTTTATATTGATTGCTGTCTAAAACTCCAAACAGCGGATAACATCAACTATGCAATCCACCAATCAATTGTTTCCTAAATCCCCAAACAACGAGTATCATAATTTATATAATCCACCGATCAATTGTTGCCTAAAACTCCAAACAGCTAGTGACATCATCTATCGGCGGTCCAGGGAGGAGATCGTAGCCGACGCCGGAGAAGGATCGGGGAGCCCGGCGGCGGGTGCGGTTGGCTTCACGACGTCCCGGGGAGGGTGTAGATGCGGGGAATCGAAAAACGGCAGTGCGATTTGGTGGATTGGCTTGGCGGCCGGACTTGGGGAAGAGAGTGGCTCCGGCGAGAAAGAGGGGGTGGGAGGCCGATTGCTCTGGGGAGGAGTAAAAGGGGAGTGCGGGGAGGAGTTTGGGGGATTTGGGTGGGCTTTATAGCCGGCGGATTTTGCTGGCGCCGAGGAGGGGCCATGGCGGCCATGCGCGGCAGTTGGGGGCGTTGTACAGCGACGTCACCCTTGCAGAGCTCCGCATGGGCACGGCGTGGACGCCTGCAGGCCCATAGCACGGCGCGACCGGGGGCACTGCGGTTGACCGAAGGAGCATGGGGCGGCGACCAACCCGGTGGATTGACGGGCATTGAAGGGGAGGAGATGGGAGCCGGTGGCGGCAGAGTTGACGAGGGCGGGGCGCGCGACGAGACGGCGGTGGGGCCGCGGCGACTGGGCGGAGTGGCGCCGGCGACGTGCGCACGGGCACAGTGACGCGGGAGAGCAGGTGGGGACGTGTGGTGACGCGCGAGCAGGGGAGTGGGTGAGCCGGTCTGGAGCTTTGACCAAGCGGAGGGAGGAAGAGAAGAATAGGGAAGAAGAAAGAGAAAGGAGGGGGAAAAGAGAGAGATGGTGGGGGGCCGGGCCCATTCGGCAGTAGGAGAGGAAATGGAAGGGAGGAAAGAGAGGGGAAAAAGATAGAGAGGGACCCGCAAGCTAGTGAGAGGGGAAAATTTAAGCATACTTCTAGGATTTTTAATTTTTAGCTTAATTTCTATTTCCTGTTTAACCTTATTGATTTCAATTTAATTTGAAATCTTGTTTCATTTATTTGGATACCAAAACCTAATATTTTCCTATTCTCTATGTTATTTAATTTGCCCTCGATTTTGATGTTTATATTATTTTGTTATGAATTGTATATATTTAGTTTTTGAATATTCAGACTTAGATTTTGGTTTGCTAATTGAATTGAAGGAAAAGATTTTTGGTTTAATTATTTAGGGATATATTCTAATATTCCTTTTGGATTCATTCTATTGACTTGGATTGAACTCTGGTATATTTTTAACACTTTGAATTAATGATATGTAATCTCATTTTCTATCTTTATTATTTTTAGGATCATCATTTGCACTTGGAAAATTCTTGGGTTATTAATTTTCATAACATGAACTCTAAAAGAAATTCAAATAAATATTCAGAAAAGATTTGGAAGCCAGCAAAATGCAAGAAAATTTTTGAAATCTCCACATTTTTGAACATCCAAATTTTTTGGGATGTTACAATGGATGAGTTCACAAACTTCGATCATCAGTAGCTGGGGGTCGTTGTCATTCTACTTTGCTATGAGATTCACCCTTGCTCTTTGGTTTGGCTTTGGACACTCTTTCACATAGTGCTCATACTCATTGTAGTTGAAGCATTTAACCTTGGTCTTGTCAAAGTCTAGTGGCAATCGTTCATCGCCACCTCAATTGCCATCTCCTCGGCCACTTCCTTGACCATGATCGCATCCCCATCCTCTTCCGTTATGACCACTCTTTGAGCACAACTTGAGTCCTTGTTCTTCTTAGCCTTCAAGCTCCTCTCTTCCCTCTTGTTTTTAGCAAAGAGTAGCTTGTCTCCTCCATCCTTCGAGTGCCATTGATCCTTGAGTCCTTCCTTAAAAGTTCTAAGATGACCGATCGCTTCTGAGACTGACATCGTATCAACATCGCCAAACTATTCAATCGTGCCAATAATCTAAAGGAATCGGTCTAGTATTGAGCTGAATAGCTTTTCAACCATGTCGCTTTCTTCTAGCTTCACGCCGAGTGAACAGATCTCACCCACCAGCCTGGTGAGTTTCATGGAGTACTCATTGACCGAGTTCGAGTCTCCCATCTATTGCTTGCTCAGTTACCGTGTGAGCACATGCGCTTGTGCCTTCTTGATGCGATCCTCGCCTATTCGCATCTCCCTGAGTGCGCTCCAGGCTTCTTTCACCATTTGCTTCTCGGCGATCGACATCATCAAGTAGTCATGCACAACTTGTGAGATGGCCACCATCGTGCCTTGATCCTTGTCGCCATCATCGTCTCCATCTTTGATTGCTGACCAAACCCTTAGCAAACACAAGATTAACTTCATCTTGATGGCCCATATGTCATAATTTGTTTTGCTTAACATTGGGTATTGAATCGAGATCATGGCGCTTCTTGTCATCAGCTTGACAAGCACACCTATCTTCGATGGATCGAGTACATCGCCCGTTGTCTTGATGAGCTCTCCTGACTTCGATAGGTTAGTTACATTGCTAGACATCGCTTCGTCCCCTTAGGCTTTGATACCAATTGTTGAGGAAATCACCTAGGGAGTCTAGACAAACGATGGTCGTCAACTTCTTACGATCACACACACACACGTGCGAAACATAAGTAGACACAAGTCGAATTTTGTGACGCGATGCAATACGATGTGTCTATGTCCTTTTCTTCTTCCTTATAGAGGAGCAACATACACGACTTTGACTTCTGACCTCTTACGACTGCTACAACCCTTATAACTTACGACTACTATAGTCTATACGACTTACGACCATTACAAAACTTGAAAGTAGTCGTAGTCTGCTGTGGTCACAGAATGTGGTCGTAGATTCGATTAGACCTAAAGACAACTAGGTTAGCTCTATCAATGGCTAGGTTAGTTTCTTGATATTGTTTGATGCTTGAGTTTGGCGCTAGTAAATTAATTGAGAGATCATTTGGAATGGTTATGGTCAAGTTATGGTGAACAGTTAGCACAAAGAGGTAAGTTGATTTTAGAGTTTTGTAGAGGCTCTGCAAATTCTAGATTTTTCTGGTCTTTGGCGGTCTGATCGTTGTGTCCATGGTGGTCTGACTGTTGCATGGCCGGTCAGACTAGCCTAGGTGGTGGTCTGACCAAAGGTTGGTATGGTTGATCAGGGTGAGGGCAGTACCGTTAGTGGTATAACCAGGGCTTAGTTGGTGATATGTATTTATGAGAGAGGATGTTTTTTAGGTCAACACAAATCTTACAAGTCTGCGTGTTTTCTTGGCGAAGAACATATCTGATGTACTTGCATTGGCATAGGATCAACTCCCTCAGTTGATGCCGAACTTCAATTTCGAGGAAGTAACACAACACTCCTAAATCCTTGACAGCAGAATCTGTATGTAGATGCGAAACATGGCATTTGTGGCTTGAGAAGAAGAGCTAGTAATGATTATGTCATCGACATAAATAAGGATGTAAATGATGATAACATGACTATTAGAAATGAAAAGTGATGTATCAGCCTATGACGACACAAACCCAAGTTCTTGTAGATGAGTATCAGCCTACTATTATTCGTATTATTCTTGCTTTGGCAATTTTCAAGGGATGACACTTGAGACAAGTGGATATTCAGAATGCATTCCTCCACGGCATTCTTGAGTAGGATCTATATATGAGTCAGCCACTTGGCTATGCAGATCAGTCCTATCCACATCATGTCTGCAAACTTGACAAGGCAATATATAGGTTGAAGATAGCACCTTGAGCTTGGTTTGCTCAAGGTGCCATCTTCAACCTATATATTGCCTTGTCAAGTTTGCAGACATGATGTGGATAGGACTGATCTGCATAGCCAAGTGGCTGACTCATATATAGATCCTACTCAAGAATGTCGTGGAGGAATGCATTCTGAATATCCACTTGTCTCAAGTGTCATCCCTTGAAAATTGCCAAAGCAAGAATAATACGAATAATAGTAGGCTTAACAACAAGGCTAAAAGTATCCTTATAATCTATGCCATACCATTGCACAAACCCTTTGGCAACAAGCCAAGCTTTTTCCTGTCAATGGGACCATCGACTTTTCTTTTCAGTTTGAAGATCCACTTTGAATGAATAGCATTTCCCCTTTGTGCCATGTAATGATATGCCAAGACTTGTTTGTTTGCATGGCTTCATACTCCATGTCCATAGCTTGATGCCGATTCTCATCTGTACTAGCATCAACATGACTTTGTGGCTTATGAATTAGCTTGGCTGCTACTGCAAATCCTATGCCATGGAGAGGATACCAAACAGCACCATCCGTATACCATTTGGGTACACGAATGTTATCACATAGTCGATTACACATGCTTTCTGGAGTAGCTGCTGGCCCTATGTGCTCTTTTGTGTTTTGAGGCAAATCTGTACCTACGTGATTAGAAGTAGCAGAAATAGCATGAATGGTATCTTGAACAACATGGCCATCCGGGGAAAGACTGCACGACTGCAGTGAAGTGGACAAAAGAGGAATGGGGAGAAGGACCTCATCTTGATGAAATGCGTGGGGAATTGGCCAATTTGACAAGAAGAAAAGGAAAACATGTTCATGAAAGATAACATAATGTGAAATATAGACATATCCAATGAGTCGATGTAGGCATTATACCCTTTGTGTAAGCTACTATAGCCAAGGAAGGCGCAATGTAGAAAACAAAATTGTAGCTTATGAGCATCACAAGGGTGAAGATTAGTCCAGTAAGAACATGCAAAGACTTTCAGAAAAGCATAATTAGGCTTGAAACCAAATATTTTATAAACTAGAGTGGAGTAATTTATGATTTGGTTAGGTAACCGATTGATCAAGAAACTTGTTGTTTGGAAAGCATCATCCCAAAATTTGAAAGGCATAGAGGTTTGAGCTAAGAAGGAGAGCCCTCCTTGAATGATATGCCTATGTTTACGTTCAGCCACTCCATTTTGTTGATGGGTGTGCAGACATGACACTTGATGCTTGATGTTGATGTCTTGAAGAAACTCTATGATGGGCTTGATATTCATCTCCTCAATCTGCTTGAAACGAGAGAATTTTCTTGCTTAAAATCTATTCCACATGCTTTTGAAAGCAAAAAAAGGACAGGAACAACATTTGATTTAGATTTAATTGGATAAACCCACGTGAATTTGCTGCAATCATCAATTGAACTGATGTAATATTTATTTCCATTATAGAGGTAAGGGTAGGGCCCCCATACATCTGAGAAAATGAGTTCAAGAGGAAAATATGAAGTACTACTAGAGATAGGGAAAGCCAATTGATGACTTTTTCCTTGTTGACATGCATTGCACATATTTACAATGCTCTTGTTTGAAGGAACATAAATTTTATTCTCTTGTAAAACATCATGCACGACCAACGAAGATGGATGCCCAACCTGACAATGAGTTTTGACACTGGCAAGCACATATTGGAAGCTGGAAGAGGGTGGCTCTTGGAATGACGGCATAGGATACAAGCCCCCTCTACATCTGCCTTGAAGAAGAGGTTTCTTCGTGTGTTGATCCTTTACAAGAAAAATATGTGGGATGAAACTCAAGGAACACATTATTGTCAGTTGTAAAATAATGAACAAATAACAGATTTCTAGAAGTTTGAGGAACGTGAAGAATGTCATTTAGTTTGAGAGGACAACTAGAAGATTGAATGGATGAATGATTGGTATTAAAGGTGGCCAAGCCTTTACCATTTGCTACTTGATCATGCTTCTTGCCCTCGTATTTCTGATTGAAGGATAGCTTGTCAAGATCACCCGTGATATGGTCGGTTGCACCACTATCGGTATACCAACTAGGATCCATTTGATGAGAATGTGTCGCCATGGAAGCAAAGTGATCATTGTAGTCATCAGCCTAGTAAGATTGATTGAACCGGAGATAGCATTTTAATGCTACATGCCCACTTTTGCCACATACCTAACAGACTAGGCAATTGCCTCTTGGGAAGCCTCCACTGTTGTTGTTCTAATGGTTGCTTCCACGTCCATGCAACTGGCCTTGGGATGAGTTGAAGTACCAACTGCCCTTGTTGTTGCCATTGCTATAACACACAACATTGCTGGCTACCATCTCTGATATCTGAGGCACACTTGTGTTCGTCTTCTTGCACAACTTATAGCTCAACATGTGAGCATACATGTCTATGATGGAGATCAGATCTGATCTGGTACTAATGGAAGTGACTAGTGAATCATATTCATCTCCAAGTCCTTGCATGAACATATAAGATGAATTCTTTATTCTTCAGAGGATGCCCGATGGCTACCATGGTATTTGTAAGTTTTTTCTTCTAATTGAAGTAGTCTTCAATTGAGAGATCATTCTTCTTTAGGGTTGCCAGCTGCACCCTGATTTGCATGATGTATGCCATGAAACTGAACACAAACATGCTCTCAAGTGTTGTCCAAACCTCAGTAGAGGTTGCCATGAACAACACCTGGCTCAGTACCTCCTCAAAGAGAGAGAGAGAGAGGACAAGATACTGAGGACCAATTGATCTTGTTGTAGCCACTAAACATATGTAGGGTTTTCCACCTAGAAAGCCTCCATGTTCACCGTGCACACAATCGTCGGTGAAGGAGCAAGAATGTTGCCGTCAATATAGCCAAGCAATCGCTAAACTCACAAGTACGGCAAGAGTTGAGCCTTCCACAATAGGTAATTGTTGCGGCTCAACATGATGTTGATAAGGTGGCCAAATGATGGAGTTGGAAGCAGACTGATGGCGGATGAAGGAATGGCACCGATGCTATTAGTGCTACCATTGTTACTATTGGAGCTTGACATGGTTTTGGGTTTGTGGTGTATGTCTCTGTTACCATATTGAGTTGCATACACTAGCCAGTTCACTCACAAGCTTAAGTTGCTGAGAAAAGGTGGCCAAATCACATATAATTTAACAAGCCCTACTTCACTGCTAGGCCACCACCTACAAAACCAAACACTAAAATTCGACAAGCAGCAACAGCTGTAGAAGACAATGCATGCCAACTCCCTACCAAGGCTACTCCCTCCCTCTCCTCCTCATGTGATTCTAATAGGATGGGCCCACTACGGCACCTCATAACAGCAGCTACTGCTGACTACCCTTGGTAGGGGATATGCTCTTTGAGGAACAGAGGGGAGGAGCAGGGCAAGAATAGCACTGAGTTGCTCATCTCTGCAAGAATTGAGTAGACCGTGATGTTTCTTGGTAATTGGGATTACTAGTCTTCCTTCTACTATGTGATTCTCTAGTTCTGCCTCTTTGCCTGTTGAATATTTTCCTTTTGGTTTTTTCAAGAGAGATTTCTCTCTTGTTCAATTCATACTTGTTAACGTGTGATCCAAATTCTTCATTGTGTTTGTGTCAAACACTATGCCAGACATAGCACCGAGCGGTGCATATGCTAGGCCACGTCAAATGTGGCAATGGTGGGTGTATCCAACTATGATTCAGTTTCATTCTCCATTAGGGACTCCTGTTTTCTAGCCTATATACGTACCCCTGTAGTCACACAGTTTTGATACGCCAAAGTTCCCTGTGTTTGTAATATTTTCTCATATAGTGTTTTCTACCTTCGTGTGTCTATGATTTTTCTCGCAAGGGTTTCCTACATTAAATCATCATCTCATGTTCTCTTGATCATCTATTTTTATCATGTGTTTTATAACAAGTGCCATCAGAGCTTCGGGTTCAAGATTGAAGCCGCTGCCCTCTTCTCAGGGGCAATCATCGAATGGTGCCAACACCGACTAGAGCTCTCCTTCTTCATCGTGAAACTCTGCCTCGACAATTGTTCCATGATTGTTTCAGGTTTAGTGGAGACATCATCGTATTGTCTCTACTGCTTGTATTGGGCTTATTGTCTCTACTGCTCGTATTGGAACTCGTATGTTCCCATGATGACATGTGGAATCTGAGCCGAGATTCCGTGTGCTGCAACTTGCAAGCTAAAGTCCTGTTTAGAAGGGTTGTGGCTTTCGGTTTTTGACTAAAATGGCATTGTAGTGGCTGTTAGTTTTTGTGAGATATTTAATTAAAGGAAAATGAATATAAAGGAGGAAATGAAAACACTATTATATCTCCATAGATAATTCAAAGGAAAAAGAGAAAAAAAAGAAAGAAAACACGTTAAGAAGACAATGCGTTCCAATGGGCTTTTGGCTTCTGAAGCCAGAAGCTATTTGGAACAAGGCCTAGTCCAAGTCAAAGAGATGCTCAAATCGAGAAAAGGAGAACCAGTTCTGTTCGTGTTCAAGTCAAAGACAAAGGCCTTGTTCTTTTTTTATTTCTTAGCGGCTTTTGGCTTCTCTCAGCAATCACTATTTATTAGACTAATAAACTACAAGGCAAAAAACATGCCCAAAGCCGTCTGTGAATTAGAATTCACAACCAAAGGAGCATAAGGAGAAATAAAAAATTCCATGAGTAGGTAGCCTGCAACCATCTAGTAGCATTAGAATCGAGGAGCATGTTGCTACTTTGTGGTTCATCAGGCTTTGCCATGTTTCCGCTAAGTGCACAAGAGAAGCTTACACTAGAAATTCCTAAATTCTGCTTCATGTACACGAAGAAATGTACCAAGATTCACTACAAGCACCAGTTTTTGGTAGGAAGGCAAAATCAACTTCCACTGCTACTACGCACACAGTAGGCCTAATAAGGAATTTGTTGTCCATTACTCACATGCACATAAAGAGGCGATTTCAACTCGTCTTGACTCTATTCCACGACTTGGCTCCATATCGAGCGTTGATCCGTGCTCTACCATGGTGACTGCACGCTAGGTTCACCAATCCCATTGCCCACACCGCCCGATGCCATACCCTGGCATCGTACTACACCATCTCCATCGACGATCTTCTGCCTTAGTCAATCATCATCAGCTGTGTCATTAGCTCTACATGTTTTTTGTTGTTGGTGAAGTTTATTGCAATTTAGGTTGTTGTGCCTTATTGGTGGTATCCATGTGGCATTAATCATTGATGATTTATTCAATGATCTATCATCTTCTACGTGTCACTAGGCAAGATCTGTAGATGAAGAGTTCAAAATGGAGTTGCATGTTTTCAACACAATGAGTTAATTTGTACTACACTTATCGACGAGACTTTGAAAAAAATCATTGTTAATTGTGGGGACAACTGAATTTGGTATTTTATTCACGGTTTGGATATGTTGCTTTTTGGATCGGTTATGCAACCATTATGAAGGCTTTGGCAACATTAATTCTTATGAATTGATGATACCCTGATAATACTCTTCAGAGTTCAGCTATATGAAAGTGAATATTTTTCTCTAATTTCAGTTTGAGATGAAGTATTTGAGTGCAAGAAGGAATTTATTTTTTGCATGGATACTACAATATTTGTTTAGTTATCATAGTTATGAGGGCTCCATGGTATTTATACTCCATTGATGGTATGAGAGTTCCTTTCGTGTGGATAATTCTACATGAGCAATTTTAATATTTCATGGATTTTAGTTATTTTTATAGCCGGCGGTTTGACATACGTGATAGTCACACTTGTAAGTTGCTCTTTCAATGAATGTTTGAGAGATCATGTGGAGGTGACCCCTTGTGTGTGATGAGTAATTGATAGCTGTTTTAAGAAAGTTTGAGTTTGATTTGTGTGGTTCGTACCAAGTCGTAGCGTAGTGCAGTCAGCTGCGGTCGGACCTGGTCGAACGCGATCGGACCTGCTTGGGACGCTATTCTTCTTTTCGACCGGTCGTTGGGCTATTTCGTGCGTGAGTACTCTCTACTTATGTTCTTCTTTTCTTGTCTGTGATGGTTGCAGGATTTTGAGGCTAAGTCGTGGCGAGGCATGCGATGGCCGGACTAGGCACAGGCGGTGCTGAGGTCAAAGCGATCGGGAGATGCCAAAGACGGCAAGGACTCAAGGTGGTTGTGAGGCGTGGAAAGCAAGAAAAGAGGAAGCTTCCGGGAAGAGGCGTGAGGGGCAATTCGGTAAAATTGACCCAGGCTTGAGGAAGCGGATTCAGTTCGAGTTAACGGGTAAAGCGCAGAGCTGTTGGAGATATTGGGTAAAGCGAGAAGTGAACCAGGTAGTGGATGGCTATAAAAAGAGAGGGTGTTCTCTTGTGCCAAGTGAATGTTTGCAGTTTTCTCTCCATATCTGTGTATGTATTTCTTTTTCCCTGTATTGATGTGAGGTGGGTTCAGGCAGTTGGTGTTGGACTGCTGTTCTTTTGCGTGTGTTGTCTCGTGATGGAGCTCTATGCTCATGTACCCAGATGATCAATCATTCATATCTATTTCTCAATGTTAAATTCTTTTATCTTCAAGTTGATTGATTGATTTGTTTGTGCTTTCTCTGCTATATTTCTTGTTCTCTTCAGTTTTGTCAAAGATGCTGGGTCTCTATTCTGTTTTAATGCTTTCTTGATTTGAGCAGTGATTTCCTCTGTTTGGGCTAGGTTTTGGTCGTGCTCAGTACCAGGGATCTTCATCAAAGTCATTTGGCTAGTGTATTCCTGAGACCAGACCCTCTAATAGCTGTGTTTTTCCAAGAGATTGTTTGCTTTAGACCTCCTCTGTTTTCTAGAATTCTAGGGTTTACTATTTGCGTGAGTAAAGGAATTTTGATTTTCTTGTGTCTCGGTGGAAAGTGGATTGAGTTCTATGATTTCTTAATCTGAGGTCTTATCTCTGTTGTGATCAAGAGTCCCATGATCAAACAACCTGAGAATCAAAAGTTATTTGACATTTGGTTTCATCTTTTAGTTTTGGAGTATTCTCTATTTTATCAGTTTTCAGTTCTGTGCAGTTGAGTCTCTTCCAAGCTCTTCGATCAATCTCAAGTTGGAAATGGAGTTCTCTGTCTCAAACTGATTTGTCTCAGATTGACTTAGTCTCTGGAGAGAATTTCCAACCAATCCATTTGATCTTTTGCTTTCGGCTTTAAGTCTGTGCACTCAGTTTTTTGTTGGCAGTTTTGTGTTTTTCTTCAGGCTGCTAGACTACCTTTTCAGTTTTTGCTTTCCTCTTTTGTTTGCTTTCTCTGCTTTGTTGTCTCTATTTTGCAGCCTCTGAACTTCCTTGTTCTCTGTTCCCTTTTTGCTTTAGTCAGTTTTCGGCCAGAGATATGCCTCTTAGTTATCGGCAGCAGCTTTAGTTTTTATTGTTTCTTTCTTTCAGTCTGCTTTCAGTTTTGGGTAGCAGTCAATTGCATGCTTCCTGCTCCTTCTATTTCTCTGCCGATTTCGTTTTTCAGTTTGTCTGTTCAGAACAAATATGGGTCGGCTATTTAGGTTGAAACTCTGATTTCTTTGGCCTGAGAAGAGCAGCGAAAGGTTGACAATTTCTTAGTTTTCAGCTCTTCCTGTATATTTACTGTTCAGGCATTTTTTTGTCTGTCTTGGTTTTCTTCAGAGCGCCGGACTCCTGTATGTTTCGGTTCTACTTTGTCTCTTCAGGCTTCGGTCAAGTCAGGCCAATTCAGTCTTCTTTTTGTTGTTTTCAGCCGAGTGCATTTTTCAGTCCTGTGTGCAGGTTTCAGCCAAGTGCAGTTCAATCTCTTTCTGCAGTTTTCAACGGAGTTCAGTTTAGTCACTTTTTGTCGGTTAGTTTTCATTTTTGCAGCTGAGATTGTTTCTCTCCTTTTTAGTAGACTTTTGTCGGTCTGTCGCTCTGTTTCTCCTCTCTGATTTGTTCGAATTATCGGTCTATTGTTTGGCTTCCTACGAACAAACCTTTTCTGTCTTCATAGTTGTTATAGCTATTGGAGAAGAAGTGTGTGTGATTATTTGGGGCGGTTTTGAAGGCATCATTCACACCTCCCTCTGTTGCCATTTCGATCCTTCAGTGTTGTTTATCGACTTTTGTATTCCAGGTGGAGTGGAGCATGTTAGATTCCATGGTAAGAGTTCTTCGCTATCTATGGAGCGCCACATGTGATGTTTTGGCTTATGCTGTTCGATGATTGAGCATTTGTTTTAGGAGGTCAGTTGCATTGATGTGGACTTTGTTAGGGTAATCAATTATTGAAGTCCTAGATTTGTTTGTTTGCTTATTGATAACCATGTGTTTGAACCTATTAGTGGTTTGCTCAATATTGCTTTATGAGAAGTGTTTGAATAAGACTGCTATTTTCTTTCTTGTAGAGATTAGTTTGGTGGACTTTCAAGGCACAAGTTTCTTGATGGAGACTTACTTTGAGGAGATTTCGATATTTCAGCTACAGGAGCAAATTCGTCTCATGGTGGAGATTGTTAAAGTGTGATCCAAATTCTTCATCATGTCCATGTTGGACACTGCGCTAAATGTGGCATCAAGCGATGCATGCACTAAGTCGTGTCAGATGTGGCAACGATAGCTCTATCTGAGTTTGCTTTAGTTTTCTTCTCTGTTAGAGACTATTATTTTCTAGCCTATATATGTACCCTGTAATCACATGGTTTAGATATGCCGAAGTTCTTTGTGTTCGTAATCTCTTCTCATATAGTGATTTCCTCCTTCGTGCATGCGTGATTTTTTTAGCATTTTCACGTTAAATCCTCTCCTTGTATTATCTTGATCATCTATTTTTGGTGTGCAATTTATAACAATATTCCACTCCGTAAGCTTTTCTCGACTGCAAGACACAACTAGAAGGAGGATTTGAGAGTCAAGACAAGAAAACCTCTCAAGCAAATTGTTTGAGCGTGTCCTCTTCCCTTTTATTTCTTCCTTTACTTTTGGTTTTGCACATATAATATGATGTGCTTTCTTCAGGTAAATTCCTCATCACCGTATGCATGTGTGTTCATTGCTAGTGGTGTTGGGTTAAAAACCAAGTCTTTTCCCCTCTAGTTCGAAAGGTTAAAAACATGAATCACATGCCAAGAAAAGATCATTCTGGTGGCGCATCATAGAATGATTTTTTTTTGCTTTTTGGCCCCCTTGCGTCCTTTTTTTCCAAATTTGTCCCCCATGGCATTTTTACGGATTTGGCCCTCTCTCAAGCGTGGATAAAGTGGCGCTCGACACGTGGCAGGGCCCGCCAACCTTCTGCTTCACCGAAGTGCAGGAGGTGGCCAACACGCCACCCAAGCTCAGGAAGCAGGTAGGGTACCACATGACCCGAGCATGGAAAGTGTGTGTGGGCCCATGCACCACACGCTCGTTTGGCCGCGTGTCCCGACCGTGGTGATATGTGTGGGGCCGCCTCGGCACAAGCACCCCACCCGTCTACTCATGCACACGCGGTTGGCCCCCCGTGCGCTCACTGGCTCCCCTTACGTGTCCTGTGCAATGAAATGGTCCCGATTGGGTACTGAGGCCACTTCCAATTCTTCCATCCTATGAGAGTGACTCTAAAAGATCGGGAGAGGCAGAGAAGGAAGGTCGTGAAGTTTGCGTTATTTTGGTTTGGGATTTGAAGTTTGTGCAGTTACAAAAGTTGTGGATCAGTTGTGAGCATCAAGAAAAAGGTAATTTTCATCCACTTGTGACTACAGCTTTAACAATATGATTAGCTTGTAATTAGCTAAATGGTAGGTTGTTTATTTAGTCTGTGCCCTTAGTTCACTTACAGGACATAGCATTGTTAGTGTGGTTAATTCTTAATTAGTCACGATAATTACTTGCATGGCATTGCTTATGTATATGTACTTTAAAATACTAGTACATAATAATTTTGTGAAGATGCCACCAAAAAATAGAAGTGAATGAAAAATAGAACAAAGTTTGCAAGGTGATTGAGAATGTACAATATTTGGACTGAATGAACATAGTTGACGTTCCAATAACCTGATATTTGTTAGCAACAAAGTACAGCTTGGTGTGTTTTTGGGATGCAGTTGATATTCCAATAACAAGAATATTGGCTTAAGCACATGTGATAGTTACACAAGAAACGTAGTGCATACCTAAATTAATTTGCATGTGAAAAAATTTGTTACAATTGGTGCATTAGAAAAAATTATTACACAATGTGTATGGTGTTAAAATTAATTTTGAATTACACAAATTATCTGCAAGTACACATGTTTTTTGATGGAATAAATTAAATTTAATTTTCATATGTGATACTTTGAAGTGCGTAAATAATGGTGTGGTTGTTTACAATAAAATAATTTACATGCTCGGAATTAGGTGATTGTGTATGATGAAATATTGAAGTTGTACTTAATAGCGCCAAAAGATGATCCGGTTACAACAAGATAAATCCGCTTGACGTACAGTAGCATCTGTTACATAGTACGATCTTTGCATATCATGTACTAAGTGGGTTTCATACGCACCTATGTCAGGTATACCATGTTAGATATTCAAGATTTGTTCTTGTTCTATGGGGATGGCCTCGTGCACGACATACCGTACGAGGCGAACCCATAAAACTGTGATCGGACGATCACCGGGTCTGAAGGACACAAGCATCTCAGAGCTGAGGAGGTGTGTGCATTCCGCGTTCGATCGGGCCACTGCAAGCAAGAAGCTATGCATCGAGGCATTGTATGCCTCAATGGTGGGTGGGTCAGGGGAGACATTTTGGCAACTTCTGAAGGTGACAAGTGACGCATCATGGGGCAACTACATGAAGGTCGTGTACAACCCTGCTGCTACGATATATGCAATGCCGAAAGTGTATGTTCAGTTTGTGGAGAGGATGGAATCATCCTGCACTTGTGGTTCCTGTGGAGCTGTTGCTAATGAAGTGCCTAGGTTGGTCTCAAGTGATGATGTAGACGCTAGTGTTGGTGTAGATAAAGTTGAGGAAATGGGCGATGGAGACCTGAGGAGGCGTACAGAGGATTTCGAGCTGAACGAAGGTGTAGGGAGATGGTGGGAATCCTGTATTGATTACCACGAGTACCTTACCGACTAGGAGGAGACATGGAAAGCGAGGAGGAGGATGTGCAAACAGATAATTCCAGAGCCGAGGAAGATGGACAAGCTACTACAGGAGGTGTACTAGGTGGTGTTGTGACCATCGACATTGCTTATGTGTCTTCTAGATTGGACAACATCACATCGATATATCTAGTTCTACCATAGCCAAAAGGGGCACGGTGGGGGTTCAATAAAGGCACCCTACACTTAGGTTAGTGCTTCTCTAACAAGAGTGCTGCTCAGCAAGTCATTGCCACATATGTTGTGAACATCAGCTGGACGTATCAGGTGTGCATGTCGAACCTGACACCTATATCATCAAGTGTGTGGATGAATATTTCCATGGCAAGGTCCATGCACAACGATCGAGGGGGTGCAGCCATAGACTTCTGGATAACAGTGCTGAAGGATCACACATTCAAGCTTGTTGAGCCACTTCACAGGCACCGCAATGTGACGTCCTCATATGTTGCCAGCCTGATAAGCCACCTGGTCATCACAGATATTTTTGTCTTGCCAAAGCTTCTGTTGGCAGATGCTGTCAATATGGTGGGGTTCCTGGTTAGCACAGCAAGGTTTAGTGGGCAAAACAAAAGGTTGTGGAGCGTATGTATGGCACATACGAAGAGTCTTACAATCTAGTCCCGAGAATGCTCTATTAAATTACAGAATCAAATCCCGGCATATACATTAACAAGCTCGAGTGGGTGCATCCTACTAAGGGGCCAAATTAGTAAGGGGCAAAAAAAATCATATGGAATTGACAAATCATATCCTGACACCACACGTGTTTTTCTTCATCAAAATTCTGATGTCTTGGTCATTGTTTTTCAGTTGCTGAAGTTCTCGGAAACCAAGTTTTCCATTGTTAGGCTGGCCTAAATCTTATCTGTTAGGGTGCTAGCTAGGAAAATCTTGAGTTTGTTATGCAACTAAGTAATTAATAACGCAAGATAGTGTGCCTTGCAAGGAAGAAGCATTACATGGCATAATATGTATCACAGTGCTGAAAAAAAAATCAGTTATTTGACTAGCTCGATCATTCTGAAAATCAAATCATAGTACGCGTCATCGTCTTACCGAATTAATGTTGCAAAATCTGATTCCAATTCCTTTCAAACTTGCTGCCTTCAAACACGTTATACCAATCAGACGTCGCAATCATTTCAAACCTGTCCCTACTGTTCTTGCGTTATACTATCCACGTATTACACATTTTATAATGGAAATGTTGTCCAAAGCTTTTTTTTTTCTTAGAACACTGATGTTCCAAAGCTACAGTCCTGTTATTGTGTCCGAAATTTACTATAGATGAAGAAGGATCATGCCAGGATCTACTCTGTCGGGATACTACTGATACTACGCTCAATGGTATCCGGCAAGGAGAGTACAACTTTTTCTTGACACTCCCCAGGTAACTCTGCATTATTCTGAAGTAAATATGGCATAATACTCATCTATCATGTTGTGGAAAAAAAAAGAAAAAACGGTTATTTGACTTTGATCATTCGGAAATTCTAATCACAGGATGTGAATGCAACGTCTGAGGATTAAATATTGTAAATCTGATTTCCATCACATTCGAACATGGAATACCAATCAGACGTTGCAATCTTTTCATACCGGTAATTGACTTGCCACAACCGCCCTTGGTGTAGACTCAGGAAGCAAGACAGCGAAATCAGCAAGTACAGGGAGAACATGAGTCAATTTAGTTGGCTGACATAACATTCTGTTTGCCTCTTAAATCTCTGATAAGTTTTCTTGTCTAGTTACAGTAAGAAATATACAAGACATACTAGTCTTTTGCTTGTCGTCCGGGAAAAAAAGTAAGAAATATACGGACAGCATATGCAAAACTGTTCTGATATGGAAAATAGGATTGTCATAACTTGGCATCCATTTTCTGCACACATTATTTTCTGAAAATTTTACTGTGCACCTTTTTTTTGGAAGGAAACAGCACAGCTTAACTCTAAACTCGGCAAGTACTGCCTAGTACTCCGCTGGTATATTATCATATAGTACATTGCTGGTGAGCAACTGCTGAGATGCTCTACCAGGCTGAAGTCTTATTATGACATCCAAAAAACTCTATATATGAAACAGAACCAAGTCAGGGTCTACTCCTTTTGGGATGCTGACAATCTGCTGATTGATATCTGGCAAGGAGAGTGCAATTTTCTTGGCACTCTGCAAGTAGCTCTCAAACTTCTTATGATTGGCCTCAGGCTTGTCCAGTTTATCTGCAGCCTTTGGCTGGCCATATTGATGCTTTGATGGCTCTGTGCCAAGAGACAGCTCCTCCCTCATGATGTGGTACTTGACTGCCTGTTTACGGAAGGTCCAGTTACCGGTGATCCAGTCAAATTTGTACAACGGGAGGAAGCGGTGGCCATATGCCGCTATGAACTCAATGGCAGAGAGAATGAATTTGAACTCCTCCTTGGAGAGGTAGTAAGAAAAGCTCAACCTGGTCCATCCTGGCTTCAGTCCACTGTACCCCTGAAAATATGCGATGGTGAACAGTAACATTAGTGCCCTGTACCGACAACTCACAAGTAGGCCACTCTGACCATGGTACGGTTTGGTCATACCTCGAGAATAGCAGACCGAATGCGAAGGGAGAGCTCATTGTCGACATGGAGCAGGAGGTGGCCATAGGGGCCTGCGCAAGCACAGCCTCCCCTCGCCTGGATGCCGAAAAGATCGTTAAGAAGCCTCGTGACAAAACGCCCATGCAGGGGTAGATTCTTGCGCCTCGCGTTCTCCAACGATGTATCACAACCTGCAGGCTCATCCACCGGAGGGTATACGAGGAAGGAGAAGATCGGTAGGCGTTCAACATTCGTGTTGCCTAGCACCCTGACATTCTGGTTGCTAGCTAGCCTTTTCATCGCCATTTCAGAGTACACTCGCTCGCGGAGGCCCATCGTGTCATACCCAATGTACTCCTTGACCCAAAATGCAAGCGATGCACGGATCTTTTGCACTATCGGCGGCGTGCCAGCATCCTCCCGCTCCTCAATTTCGTCGTAGTACAATGTATCCTGCACACCACACACCATAATTTGATCAGGTTCTAGGGCAAGATCATGAACTTTGGAACTCAGGTACTTGACATTGCTGCTTCAATGCTCACCTCCTCATTGAAGCCATTGACATAGGCCACGGTGCCACCCCCACACGTCGAGGGAGGCTGAGAATTGAGCCTATACAGCGATTTGTTCATCAGAAGGATGCCTGGAGTGCCCGGGCCACCGACAAATTTGTGCGGGCTTAAGAAGACAGCATCGTAGCCA
This sequence comes from Dendrocalamus latiflorus, assembly GCA_017311315.1. NCBI lineage: Eukaryota > Viridiplantae > Streptophyta > Magnoliopsida > Poales > Poaceae > Dendrocalamus > Dendrocalamus latiflorus. Next base: position 19,892,512 of record CM029650.1, on the reverse strand, counting down.
TCGATTTCGCCGGACTTCATGTCGATCTTGACATAGGGGCCACTGCACAAATGTCACAAGTTAAAGCCTTCTGTGTATGGAATTTCTTGACGTGCACATGAAACATCAGAAAATGAAGTGCTAGTTGGCCAGGTTGAATAATCCTGATCATAGTTATGGAATTTCAAGAGTGAGGTGCTGACCATGTTGAAAAAACAGAAATTTCGGAGAAGACCGTGGAAACTACGAATAATTTTCAAATTGCTGGTGCCCTATATATAAAGTCAAATATTTCGCTGTTGCAGTGTGCTAATTCACTAGACTTTTTGCCCGTTAATTTCCTCCCCTAATATTAGGGGAAAAAACCCAAGTAATTCAGCTTACTTCAACACGCAAACAAGATCCACAAGGAGTCAGCATAGAACTACAATTCATACCTTTGCCACGACATACAAATCACATAAGTCAATGCCTTGTGTTGTCCTAATATTGTTACAATATTATTTGGGTCAGGTAGGCAGGTGCCTTGTGTCGTCTTATTTAATGCAAAGAGTAGAAAAATCTAGCTGTAGCACTGGTGAGGTGCTGTAGTACTGGTGAGGTTCAAGACATTCTGTTGGTCATTGTTACATCGCACTGTTTACTTACCAACTCTCTCTCTATAATATATGCAAGCAACAACATCACAAAATTAGGTTTTAATATTTTGCTGGTTCTATATTTACAATATCACAAAAGTATAGTTTTGGGCCCTTTGGCACTGCAAGTGAGGTTTTCTAAAAGAAAGGGTGAGGATTTGGCAAAGCAAATATGCACTTTAATTTCTTAGTTTGTCCAAGAAGCACTTAATAGGAGCCTAAACTAAAAACAATGATGGTTAGCTTTCATGTGACCAAGTTTAGAGAGTGTCAAATCCATGTATGTCATTTTCCACGAAAAACTCAAACTTGCTGGAGTCCAAACTAAGACTTTGTGGTCTCACGTACGCACCTCGCGGCGAAGTCGAAGCACGCGAACGCGCCGTGCTGGTGCAGGACTCGGGCGAGCTCGCGCGTGTCCGTCATGATGCCCGTGACGTTGCTGCACGCCGAGAAGGAGCCCAGCATCGGCCGGTCCGCGTACTCGGGCGAGCTGAGCGCACGGCGGAGCGCGGCGACGTCGACGAGCCCGTCGGCGTCGACGCCTACCTCGACAACCTCGGCCAGGCTCCGACGCCACGACAACAGGTTGGAGTGGTGCTCGTACGGCCCGACGAAGACCACCCACCGCTCCTCGTCGCGCAGCTGCGCCGCCAGCCGGCCGCGCAGCTCGGCGGACGGCACGGCCACCCCCATCGCCTCCTGCAGGCGCTTGATGGCCGCCGTCGTGCCGGCGCCGCAGAAGAGCAGCGCGTCGCCGGGGCCCGCGCCCATGCAGCGCTTGACGTAGTGCGCCGCCTTGTGCACCAGCCGCGTCGTCTTGCTCCCGACGTGGCTGTCTTCTGTATGCGTGTTCCCTACACATATACAGAAACAAACCAAACAAACACGTGAGACAAGTGTCATATATATCACAGCCAACCTTGCCACAATAATCAAGAATACCACCATTGATCACAGTATATGAACTGTGATCATATGACATATATGTACAAGAAAAGTTCCAAAAGAATGCTTGTTTAACTAATGAGCAGGAGTAGTAAGTACGACAGTTGTAACAAGAGCATCTACAATGTATTGAATTAAGATAGGCTCAAAACTATGTCACGTAAGAATTTTAGAAGCTAAACTTGTTTTAATATATTGAACCGATTCCTATTAATAACTAGGATCTATGCTACATTAAAAAAATCACAAAATAATAATATTCTCTCTCAACCGCACTTTCTCCTATATAGTTGTTTAATGTTCATATAAATTATTTAATGCTTTGAATCGACCTTTAAGTAGAGTTCGGTTCCATGCATTTTTTTTTGTTGAAATTGACCCCTCTAATATATTGAATCGATTCAATACATTTTCTCTCCTCATTTGAATCGATTAAAATATAACATTAGAGATGGTCTAAGTAGTACTTGAGCGTCAGTTTGGCCAAGCTTTAGCTCCTAACTTTCAAAGAAGCAAGATAATGGGTCTGTCTTTTTAGCTGTAAGTGATGGGTTATAATTACGGTTGATGTTTTTTATTTCTAGAATAAATACTTATGTAAATAAATCGAATTCCGAAGAACCGATAAAGATAGAACAACACTAGCTCCAATTTGTCGTGCTCACCGTAGTATGGGAGGACCTCCTTGACGAGGTAGTCCTCGATGTAGCGCAGGCTCCGGCCGGAGGCCGTCTGGTCAGCGTACGTCAGCGCGCGCCGCCCGAACGGCGTGTCGAACTCGACGTCCTTGCCGATGAGCTGCGACCGGAGCCACTCCACCTTCTCGTCTGCCGCCATAGCGCCCTTCTCCGACGTCACGCCGAGGAGGCTCAGCAGGGTGGTGGTCATGGCGCCCTTGCTGCTCGTCTCCACCGCAGCATGGTCCATGGCGCCCGCAGCTTCTTGCAGAGATGGCATTCTCTCCTTAGTTTTGCAAACGTTAGCAATGGAGCAATATCAATGGCAATGGCGGCAATGGATGTTGTTGGCAATTAATGAATGCCAATGGCAATGGCAATGGCGATGGCTTCCGATGGCTTGTGTGTGTTGGCTTGAAGGCTGGCTTGCATGGGCACACATATATATATAGCAAATGGCAAGTGGACATGAGTTGAACGGCAAGAAGAAAAGAACAGGAAATGGGGGAGGAGTAGTTGTGTAATTTATTGCCTGGTCAAGGCAACTGCTTCATATGGTGACCAAGTATCCTTGTGTGTGGTTTAATGCCATTAATTGATTTGTAGTGCACAGCTGTGTACTTTCTCCCCAGAAAATAGAAGCTGGAACTTTGTTTCATTATCTAAAAAAAATTGATTTGTAGTGCTAGTATCTTGCTAAGGGCATCTCCAATGGTTATAGCTAGCAACTAACTATAAAACTTCCACATCATTTATATAGTACACACTAAAGCTAGCATTCTAAAGAACTATCTATAAGAGCAGGTACAATAAGGCTTAGTCAGCAGGCTATAGCAAATATAATATCAACCAAATCTTATGTGGCGGAGAGAGAAAGGAAGAGAGAGAAGGAAGCTGGCTACTAAATTACAGCTAGCTATAGCACGTAAAAATATACATTTCACTCTTTTACACGTGGGGCCAAATAGTTATTGTAATAGCTACCTTATTGTATGAACTATTTTTTTAAAGGCTATAGATGAAATGGACAAATATTATAGCCACTAGTTGGCTATACTATTGTACTTGCTCTAAAGATAGCTATTTGATGCTTACATGCACACACAGAATTTATAGAGGCTGTCTCGTTTGGCGTTATAGACTAGTGCTTAAGAGCAAGTTCAATAATGGTCTTATAGCCAAGCTAGTCAGCATTTTTGCTGATTTGGAGGAGAGAAGAGAGGAGAGAGATGAGAGCTTGGCTCTCATGCAAGCAACAAGCTGGGCACGGGAGCCTATGCAGTGGTGGGCTCAGATAATAAATGTATGTGAGGAGGAATAGGAAAGAGAATGTGAGACATGGTACCACATAATAATAAAAAACCTTTTATAGACAAATAGAAGACAAATTATTGTATAACTTGGCTCTTATAACTTGACTTATAGCCAAACACTTGGCTCTATTATTGGACTTGCTCTAAGGAAGAGCTGGCTCGATTTTATTTGCATACTCTCTTTCCTCCACATAGGATATATGCTGATGTGTACATGCATATAGCTAGCTGACTCAGACCATTGGAGATGCCCTTAGCAAGTATAATAAGAGATTGTTAGTACTTAGTAGGCTGTATGCTGAGGTGGAGGAGAGAGAGGAGGAGAAAGAAGAGAGGTGGGCTGTAAGTTTACAGCCAGCTGAAACACAAAAACCAAGAAACTTTGTAAGAGAAAGGGGTGAGTCATACAACCTTCAGCTGGCTGTAAACTACTATATAAATAGACTGATAAGTGGGCTGTAAGTGTCCATACAGTCAGCTGATGGCTGTATTATTAACCTTGCTCTAAGTACTAGAACTTCTTGCATTTTTTCCCCAATTCTTTAAATGCCTTGCATGAAACCAAGGTACGTGCCGGCACAAACCTGGAGGACAGGTTCCCACCACAGCTGTACGCGTAAACAAATACGGGATTTCAGTATGATTTCAAGAAGAAAAAGAAAAGACTTGCGCGAAAACAAAATCATATGGATCTCGTGTTGGCTATTTGTTAATTCTAGACCTTGCCTAATCATTTTTGTGCCAATTTCAACTCTACTTATGTAGTTCCCTTAAATAATTATCATTGATGTGATATATACTTATACAACATCCTTTAAATAATTACGGTGGCGCTATTCTAATCCTAAATGTAAAATAGCTTATTCTGCGCACCGGTCAGATGAGCACACCAAAGCCCACTCTATATGCACCCATTTTGTACAGGAATCAAACCAACTAGTAACACATAGTTAACCAATTCAACCAACAAATACGAGTTATTTTTTTGTTTTATCCATAACTTTTGACTGGTAGATCCGATTCACTAACAATTTTCATTGGTAGCGTACTGATGACGAGAGAAATAAAGTGATATAAGTCTCACTAATAAACCATAAATGCATCAGCACTATAACAAAAAAATGAAGGATGATACAGTAACATGCCAAAAAGGGTGCAATAAAAGCATTGGACGTATCTCAATATAGTAAAATATCTCTGTGCGTTTATGTTATTACAACAGAATTACCGTGACCTTTTTGTGTGCTTATTGCATATCTATTGCACATTTACTACAACCTCATAATATTTACTACATCACTAAAAGAGATTTACTGTGACCTTGTATTTACTACACCGTTACAAAATATTTTTTTCAACCTTATTATGCGTTTATTGAGCCTATACAACAGATTTACTGCAACCTCCTTCTGCATTTATAACATTGTTACAAGATATTTACTACGACTTTTTTGTGCCTTTAATAAACATGTATAATAGATTTGCTATGATCTCTTTGTGCTTTTATTGTAGCACTACAAGAGATTTACTATGATCTTTTTTGAGGAAATTATTGCAATCTTCTTGTTCATTTACTGCCCATTTACAAGACAAACACTATCACACTTTATATTATTGCATTCCTTATGCATTTACTACATTTTTATCAAAGATTTACTACCATGCTGAGTAAAGAGTGGCGGTGGACAGAGAAATATGGATTGATTGCAAACTTTGAACGATGATATCTCCTAAACCATCTATAATATTTAAATCCATTTGAAGCATTTGGCTTGAAAAAAATATGCTTAACAAAAAAAGATCTATGATGAATATGTTTCAATTTTGTGAAAAACGATTACTGCATCGAAAGTTCCAATTTACTGTACGTAAGCTAGTCAGTTACTGCATCGTCTGAGCACGGAAAAGTTAGATGAAGAGCAACATAAGGGTTGACGGAGATGAGAGGTGATAGATTTTGTCCCATGAAAAGTAGTGAAGCAAAAAATAACTTATTCTACATCATTTTGATGCACAGTAATGTATATATATATATATATATATATGTGTACAAACATACATATACACACGAGTAGAACGACTAAAACGATATTCCAATGGCTTGATCGGATTTGGAGAAATTGCGGGTCCCAGAATACTTGTAAGTTTAGTTTGGAAGTTGCTTTTATATATAATTTGATTCGAGCCACTTACATATATCAAGCAAAGCCTACGTTCTCATCACTGGTTCCGTTTATTATATTTCTTTTCTTAGATGCCATTCTTTTATTTCAAATGTGGTTCATTTGATATAATCCTAACATCCCACTGCTCCCACCAGCTAAAAAATATCATATATTTCTATATCTGTGCCAGTAAAAAAAATTCAAACTTTGAGTGCTCATATATTTACTCTATCTGATATTTTCAATATCATTTTAAAATACATGTAATCAATCTTTTAAAACTTTGAAAGCTATATACGGAGTGAAAGCTATATACGGAGAAGAATTTAGATTTGCAATGAAAGATGTATATCAAAGACCGTGTCGATGTTTCAATGACAACTAAGAGCAAGTTTAATAGTATAGATAACTGCTACCTTCAATACATTTCCATGTCATCAAAAGATAATAATGCAGTCAACTCATACAATAAGCTGGCTATAAGTTGTCTCCACAAGAGCTCTCAATCATTTAATACATACATGGGTATTGATAATTTAATACATGCATGGGTATAGCAATTAGTTCTATGGGTACATGCATGGATAATGCATCTTTTCCTGTGCTATAGCCTGACTCTTGCATGGGAGTCAGCTTGGCTCTCTCTCTCCTTTTCTCTCCCCTCCACATAGAACTATGCTAGCACAGTCAGCCTTATTAAACTTGCTCTAAAAAAGAAGGGAGCTGCAATAAATATCTGGATTGGATACGAGAACATCGTTTGGACATTTTATTCGTAAAGAAAATTAACTCCCATAATGTACACATGGTTTTAGAAAGCTTTACTAGCAAATCAGGATAAACAAATGCAAAGACTTTTTTTGTACGAATAACATATTTTTATTCAAAATTACAGAAATATACCCGTGGAAATTTTTTTACAAAAATAGGCTCCAGTCGGTCCAACCAGGAGGTGACACATGGGGAATATGGCAACGGTTGGGCGAATTATTGCTATCTCCTGAGTGTTGGGCGACTGGAGTTTCAGTTGCTATACAGTTGGGCGACTGGAACTCCAGTCGCCCAATGCCCGAGCGACAGGGGTTTTAAAAAGGTAGCACGCTCTGCCGCCGCCTTGCTCCTCATTTTTTTCACTCGCTCGGCACTGAGAAAAGAAAGGAGAGGAGAAGAGAAAAGAAGAAGAAGAGAGGAAGGAGGGGGAGAAGAGGAGGGGGAGAAGAGGAGAGGAAGAAGAGGAGGTGCAGAAGAGGAGAGGGAGAGGAGGGGGAGAAGACGAGAGGAAGGAGGGGAAGAAGAGAAGGAGGGGGAGAAGCGGAGAGGGAGAGGAGGAGAGGAGAGGAAGGAAGGAGGAGTAGGAACTATTCCATCCATTCAGATCCTCAGATCCAGGTATTTTTTTAGTATATTGTATTTACAGTATTTATTTTGTACGGATGTTAGTGTTAGTAAAAATTGTAGATGTAGAAAATATAGTACATTTTTTTAGTATAGAAATGTTAGTATAGAAAATTTTTGGTATACATTTTTTAGTATGGAACATTTTGAGTATAGAAATTTTAATACAATTTTTAGTATAGAAAGTTTAGTATTATGCGTGCTATTTGACATGTCGCAAAATTGAAACATATATGCAGGCCGACATCAGCAATGGCAATAGCCACTACATTGAGAGTGCATTACGGTGCTGAAACCGTTCGTGAAGGTCCGAATGGTGTGTATTTGAGCGGTTTTCTGCAAGTCACTCTAATACATCCGGATGGCGAGAATGCTCGGATAGCAGATGTGCTGCATTGGCTGACTCGGAGTTTTTCATTGGACCTCGAGGTGTGCAGCGTCGTCGTGCAAGGGCTTTGGAGCTGGTTTCCCATGGACATCATATGGGAGTTGAAGACATTGCTGCACACTGCTGTGTGGAAGGGCTTTGTGCAAAGGTGCCGACGCCGTGGATACAAGGGTGTCCTGCTTGTGCAACCGTACTCACTAGAAGCTGCACAAGGTCATGCGTCCGACCTTGCTCCGGGAGGTGCTAGCAGCTCGAGCGGGGCGCATGTTGGTGAAGATGATCAAGTTGCTCATGATGAAGCCGATGCGGTAAATGGAGGAGAGGTACAATGGTCAAGCCATACAGAGGGAACTGGACAAGCCGACGAAGGGGAGCATATTGAGTACATCGTGCAGCAGATGGACTGTGATGACCAGAGGGCATGGGCTAAAGAGGAAACTGTACAGGACGACGACGAGGACAGTTCGGATGAGGATGAAGTTCCTATCCTGCAGGAATGGAACCAGTTTAACGCTGAGGGTGTTTCCGCACATGATGAGCATGAATCAGCATGGGAGTATCATGAGACAGAGGTTCAGTTGCATTCTATGTTTGCTGACAAGGCAGCACTGCATGATGCTTTCAAGCTGTGGGCTCTTTCAATACAGTGGACATTTCGTGTCATGAAATCAAGCCAGGAGTAGTACACTGTGAAGTGTGAGTAGGCTGGTTATCCTTGGAGGGTCCACGCACGTAGACCCAAGTATGAGACTCATTAGATTGTGTCAAAGGTGAAGCCGCACTCTTGCATTCTCAACAGTGTTTTGGCGAAGCATCGTAACCTAACGTCCGCCTTTATAGCCAATTTGATGTACAGAGAGATAGTAGAGAAGAAAGACATGGAGGCCATGCATATCGTGGTAGCCATCGAGAAGAAATTCAAGTACAAGATTAGCTACGCGAAGACGTGGCGTGCCAAGCAGAAGGTGTTGGAAAAACGTTTTGGGTCTTTTAAGGCAGCGTACGACAATCTTCCTCGTATGCTTAAGGTGTTGCAGGACAGGAACCTGAGCACGTATATCGTCGCGCAAGACAGGCCGTCCACAAGTCCACCAGGATATGCGGTGTTGCAGAGAGCCTTGTTAGCATTTGGTGCGTGCATTGAGGCATTCAGGCACATGCTACCGGTGATTTCAGTTGACGGGACTTTTTTGACAGGCAAATACAAGGGGTAGATTCTGACGGCTATAGGCGTTGATGGAAACAACCAAGTATTACCGCTGGCCATCGCATTCGTGGAAAGTGAGAATTATGAAAGCTGGTTGTGGTTTCTCAGACATGTCAGGGTTGGAGTTGTCGGCACTCGTCCTGGTGTGTGCGTAATCTATGATCGCCACAACGGGATTATAAAGGCTATAAGAAAACTTTAGGAAGACCCCGAGGAGCCCTTTTCTTGGCCGGACATGAGGAACAGGTGGTGCATTTGTTACTTAGGGGCTAACTTTTTCAAGCAGTTCCTGAAACAACCTTTGATGAAGCTATTCAAGAGACTGGCTATGTAGAACCAACGGAGGAAATTTGATACTTTGTGTGCGTTGTTGGACGAGCACACCAGGAAGAATGTCAACAAGAGGAGCAAGGGGTCGGTCATTCTTGGGGCGGCACAACCGCAATGCTTTCCAGCACTCGATGAGCCTAACCCAGCTGGTCCAAGAAGGAGGAGCTCACAAAACATCAGTGCTTCTCGTAGTGGATCGAGAGAGAACCAATGGAGAAATGGTCGCTGTTGCACGACACGGACGGCGCAAGGTACGACATAATGACAACTAACCTTACCGAAGTGTACAATTGGGTTCTCAGGGGCCTCCGTTCTCAGCCCCTTGTCGTCATCGTGGAAGGTGTTCTTCACAACACAATTAGCTACTTCAGGGAGAGGCATGCGAATGCTGCACTTCATGCGGCCAATCCCCGAGCCCTGTATTCGTCGAAAATTACGGCATACATGGAGACGAAGGCACAGAAGGGTCAATTGCACACAGTGCAGGTCATGGGCAACAGGGAGCATCGGTTTGATGTGGTACTTTGTGATAGAGCCAAATTTGGGATGGCTCGTTCCCTTGTTACCCACGAGGTATACCTTGGAGATCATGCAAACGAACCTAGCTGCACGTGTAACAAGTTGAAGCTGTTACACAAGCCATGCTCTCATGTCCTCGCTGCATGCGAGATCATGGGCATGGATCCTTCGAACTTCATGTCGGAGTACTTTTTTAAGGAGAAGGTACTGCAGGCATGGTGTGGGGAGCTCCGGGGGTTCAGGGTGGTCGAAAACTTCGCCACCTTGGACATTGCAACGATGACCTGGATTCCAGATGTTAACATGCTGAAGGGTGGGAAAGGTCGGCGACAAAGCCGGCGTATTAGAAATGATATGAACGAATTGCAAGCCGGAACATCTGGTGCACGTTGCGGGCGATACGGTTAGGAGGAGCACACAGCTAGACGATGCAATGCATATGCTGATCAGTAGTTGTTGGAGACTACAACTAAATTTAAATTGTACGCACTTACGAAGTTGGTGTTGTGTAGTTGGTAGATGATGCAATGCATGTGCTGATCCCCATTTGTGTAATGTAGTTGGTGTTGTGCTGGTAGCTCAGTATTGTTCTGTTTACTTACTTACTAGTTTTATTTGCTGTTAGTTAAAATGCGATATTTTTATAGCTCGTGATAACAACCGCACAAAGATAACAACCAATCCATGACATGCTTAACAACATTGCACATTATTTCGATCAACACTCCTACATACTACGGTACAACCATACACCTCGTTGCCTATATGCCAAACAAGCCTCGTGGCACCCACATGGAGTATTGCTGAGGGGGCCGCCTCGGACGGGGCTAGCCGTCATTGTAGTGGCACGCACATATGCAGTTAGGGTTTGCACAACAACATGTTGGATCGTACGAGCTTCCTATGTTGACAACCTCCTCGTTGCCCCTCTCGCGATGCATCTGTTGACGGAGGTCGTTGTTCTCCTCATTGAGAGTGTCGAGTCACTCCTCCAACTCAAAGATTCGATCCCATAATGTTTCCACGTAGTTGACAATATACAGTTCATAAGGAGGGTCAATCCAGCGGGTGAAGTCGCATTTTGCCATCTACGAGAAAGGACGGTAAACAAAGAGACTCTATAAGCAGTAACAAAAAATGTACTATTAGCAATTTGTATCCCGGAGTGTGGGCATCAGAAGAAACGTCGCCCGCCATCAAAATGGCCTTTGATGACCTGCCTGACCGCGTCCTCATTGTGTCTGCATTTTGGCCACACTGGTTAAGCACGCCTCCTGGGTATCAAGCGGTAGTTAGGACCGAAATCCTCCCTCCTTTCCAAGAGAAGGTCTTCCTTTGGTGACCCCGCTCCGACTGGACCCTCGGCGTCCGCCATGGTATGTATTTGCATGACAGAGAACTTAGTTCGATTTACAGGGCTCTCTACTCCTATTTTCATAGAACCCCAACCATGCTTTTTATATAGAACGAGAGAACTTAGTGCAATCACCACATGACAAAATCAGCCAGCTTTGTCCAGAGGCATGACAAAAGAGGGCAGCTTTGTCTAGAGATATGACAAAAGAGGCCAGCTTTGCGCACAGACATGACATAAGAGGCCAACTTTCTGCAAAGACATGAAAAAAGGGGGCAGCTTTGCATAGTGATATGACAACAGAGGTCAGCTTTGCATAGAGACATGACAAAAGAGGGCAGCTTTGCACAAAGACATGACAATAGGGGGCAGCTTTGCGCAGAGACATGACAAAAGGAGGGCAGCTTTGCACAGTGACATGACAATAGAGGTCAGTTTTGCACAGTGACATGACATAACAGGGCAGCTTTGCGTAGTGACATGACAAAAGGGGGCAGCTTTGCGCAGTCACATGGCATGGTGACCCAGCTTTACTCAGTGCCAGGACCACGCGCACTAGCTTTACACGTACGGGTAGAGAAAAAACGGACCCTATAAATTGGGATGCGTTCCATTTCGCAGGGAGCACTACACGACCAAACCCCACACTACACCGCGCTTCCTTCACCGCATCGGGATGAACAAAAGGCAGCACAAGAAGCAATGAGACAAGATGGTGAAGCAATGGGAGGAGACCTGCGACCTAGCACGGTCAGCTGCCGCCTGCGATGAGAAAATAAGGGCTATTGCGTAGGACTGTTCGTTCGGTTTTTTTCGGTTTATACGGTTCGGTAAATACGGTTTGTTCGGTAAATATGGTGTTAGTCATTCGGGAAATACGGGACTTAATAGAATACGGTTCGGTACCGGTAAATACCATTTTATTTCGGTACGGTATCGGTAAATACCAATTTTACCAAAGTTTACGCAAATTGGTAAACGACTAAATGATAATATCATCTCCAACTCCAATTCTCCATTCCAGAAATGCAGAAGCAGAATGGCAGTGAGCTACCGGTTACCACTACGCAGTCAGTAACTCGGTATAGCAGGTTAGCACTTAGCAACACTTACTGCCTTACTGTTACTGGCCTACTGGCTGCCGGGCTGCCGGCCGCGCACCACATTCCACAAGTCCAGAAAGACAGTCAGATAGGATACTACAGAAGTACAGATACAGAGTTACAGACACTCAGACAGTCCAAAACTTGGAGTACACTATACACATACACAAACCAATTGATATTTGATAGACACTAGACAGTAAGACATATAGAGAGCCAGAGTCACAAACGATTGAAACAAGTCACAAAGTCACAATTCACAAACGATTGAAACAAGTCTTCCAGTCCCGAAGAACAGAACGGCAGCAGAACAGAGTAAACTGCAAATGCAATGATAGATAACCAATTAACCATTAACCAATGCAAATGCAATGCAAATGCAAAGATAGATAACCAATTAACCATTTACCAATGCAAATGCAATGCAATATTAAGCAACAGGAAACATATTTGCCAACTGTAAACTGTTGATATTATGCAAATGTAATACTTGCCAGGAAACAATATTAATATTAAGCATCTCTTATCAAGAAACCAATATAATCGTATGCAATAGGAAACATATTTGCCAAGTATATAAAGTATGCAACAACATTACAACAGACTAGGCAGTAGGCAACTAGCAATCTCCAATTCTACCAATTAATATTTGCCAAATGAAATAGAGAGTCAGAGTCTCAGAGAGGAATTACTTCGCAAGATCTGGGAGAGCACCGACGGCGCTGTCGGAGAACACAGAACAGGAGAAGACCTGCCGACCTGGGAGAGTGGTAGTGAATTACTCTAGAGCATTTACAATTTTAGATCTAGTGAATGGAGAACAACTGAACAGGAGATCACCTGGTAGAGTGGTAGTCGACCGGAGGCGCGGAGCACCGGAGCCCGAGCGGCCGCCGGCCGAGCCTGGGAGGCTGGGACTGGGGGGGAGCACCGGAGGTCGGAGAGAGTGAGCTGCCGGCTGCGGAAGTGCGGATCTGGCGAGGCGAGTGGCCGTCTGCGGCGCCGCCGACCGCCGACCGCTTGTCGCCTGGGGCAGTAGTAGGGTTTGAAGTCGAGAGTCGAGAGGAACCGACCGAGAGAGTGAGCTAGCTGCGGACCTGCGGTCTGCGGATCTGGCGAGGAGCCGAGGTGAGTGGCCGTCTGCGGCGCCGCCGACCGCCGAGCGCCTGCCGCCTGGGGTAGTAGACTAGTAGTAGGAAGTGCCGAAGTGCGGAGGATTGGGGTGGGGAGGGGGGCGACGGCGGAGGATTGGGGTGGGGGCGCGACGGTGGAGGCAGAGGATGGGGATCCGAGGCTGCGGTGGGCGGGGGAGCAGGGGAGGGGGTGGTGGGGGATAGGAAAGCGGCGGCCGGCGGGTGGAGGCGATGGGGCAGGAGGATCTCAGCGGCCGAGCGGATGGAGGCGAGTGTCGTCTGCGCCTGCGCTGCGCGTCTGCGGCTGCCGGCTAGGGTTGAAGGCGTGACCGCGTGAGGACGCTTGGTGGGCCGAGCTGAGTCTGAGTTGGGCCGTTCGGTTTAATCGGTAAGATCGGTTTTTCCCCGGTTTATACCGAAAAAACCGAATCAATAAAATGCAGCTTTTCCAGAAACCGAACCGAATACCGAATACCGGTCAAACCGAGTTGACCGGTTCGGTTCGGTTTTTTTGGTACGGTTTTTTCGGTTCGGTTATAATCTGCACAGTCCTACTATTGCGGCCTGAGCAGAACAAGCCCAGCGTGCTATGAGGTCAGCTCCCCACAATGAGGGGCCCCGTAGCAACAACCCCATCCCGAACGTTCCCACAGAGTGTTCGCCACAACTCCCACCCGAGGGGGAGATACCCCCATTTGTTGATGTGTGGACACTTGCAAGTTCAAGTCTAAGCACCGCATCAGCCTAGGTATGTGTTACTGGGGTTGCGCAAACTACTCCAGTGACTACCCCGACCACCGTCTAGACACCGCAACCTATCAGCAGCCGGTAAGGACTAGGTGCACCATTTTCCCCTACCTTTTCTCCTTCACAGCACGCACTAACAATGTCTCCCCTGTATTTACAGTCCCCGGAACCCCTATGTGTGTACCGCAAATGGATCGATCTTGAGATCCACCCTGAGGACCAATGGGCCATCGACTTCGAGGAGTGGAATGTTGCAAGGTCATTGGAGATGCAGGAGGAGTGCCGCAAGAATGAGCAAACCATGCGTATACAACGCGACACGAAAGCTCATCTTGAAGCGTGCACGTGTAGGGAGCGGGAGGCTTGCGAGAGGGAGGGCGAGAGAAAGAGGGAAATGACGGCTAAGGCAAAAGAGGCCGCCGACGAGTTCAACGCCGAGCGGGCAAGGAAGGAAAAATGGCCCCGATCCACACAGTAGGTCGTACGAGCAGTTGGGTGGGTTAGTCACACATGATACTATATGTTATGCATGTAATGAAAAAGTATGCGGCATGTTACTCCCAACTGTATTATGAAGTTTATTTCAATTCAAACAAGCCTATTATCTTGTCTTTTCGCATTCAATCATTCACATATCAAGTCATCTAACAATATTAACATACCGGTTTTCTCCGCACAAGAATTCTCAGTAACATTAAAATATCACTTACTATCGTATGTACCGATCGTTCTACGGTCAATCGTTGCTAAAAAAAGTTCCTAAAATTTTTTACGCACCTACAATATACAATGAACATAAACTTTTATTACAACTTCAGCAGATTTTTCCCAATTAAAACTACAAAATCAACAAAATTTAAAAACTTAACAGGGGACTCAGTGCAGTCGCCCAATGGTTGGGCGACTGCACTGCAAGTCGCCTACTGGGGGAGCGACTGGATGCCGTCGCCCGAGGGTAAGGCAACAGTGACTTTGTTGGCCCCTGGTTGGGCGATAGGCTCCAATCGCCCTTCTATTGAGCGACTAGGGCCTATTTTTATAACAAAATTTCTCGCAGGTATACTTCTGTAATTTTAAATAAAAAATAGACTATTCATACAAAAAAAATTCAAACGCAAAGCAGTGACTTCTGCGTGCATGAGCTCATGTTTTTAGACCGGATATCCACGCACTCCAGTATCGCGGATTCGAACTAGTCCGTCCGGTTTGAAGTCTCGTTTTACACCGAGTCAGACCCGTCCGTCCTTATCTACCTTAAATTTTCGTTCCCAGTAGCGTTGAAAATGAAGGCCACTAAAAGCTGACTCACGTTTTCGCAGCCGCGGAGGTTGGACTTTGAATTCGATCTACAAATTTTAGTTCGAAGATGAACATACAATGTGCCTTCCTCTTCTACAATCTCGCACACGTACAACCTTCGTATTTCTACGTACTATATTAGTCTTCCGTTCAGTTTCGGTATACCCCTTCCGATTTCTGGTATATAGCGATGTATGTCATTTCACACATTTACACGGTTGACCTTTGAGATCTTTCTTCAATTCGAAACATCGGCAAGCCTAGAAAGTTTTCACATTACCAAGAAAATAAACCTTAAAGGATCGGAAGAACACC
The DNA here is from genome assembly GCA_017311315.1 of Dendrocalamus latiflorus. Lineage (NCBI taxonomy): Eukaryota > Viridiplantae > Streptophyta > Magnoliopsida > Poales > Poaceae > Dendrocalamus > Dendrocalamus latiflorus. Next base: position 19,877,002 of record CM029650.1, on the reverse strand, counting down.
TAAAAATACCTCTCAAGAAAAAAAACCATGGGACCGTTGGTAAAGGTGCGCCAGTGCGTCTCGCCCGTGTTCGAGTGCTAGGACCAACCAAAGTGCCCACGCTCCTGGCCAAATTTCAAAAAAAGAAAAGGAAAAGAACACCTTAAAAAGCATATAAGTAAGACGAGCTATGGCCCAAATTAAGTATGGGAGGGACAAAATAGGCATGTTCCATAAAATTTTCAATTTTGCCTATGTGCACCATAATTTAATAATTCTCATTCCCCTTTTCTTTTCCAGTTTTCGTACTTTTCTCAGCACGGGAATAGTATTTCAGTGTGCTGTCAGAATGCACACAAAATCGCAGTAACCAAGGAAAAAATTACTACAAATTACTGTACGAGGTGGTTGATTAATTCTAGCTAACTTTTGACCGCCCGGACTCTGACTGCATACGCACGCACGCCATTGGTGATCAATACCGTCGAGGAAAAACAACTCTCCTTTTCAGCTTAATTATTAGTTGAATGTGTCTTAAGCTTATCGTAAGCGCATCAACGCTCGGATTAAGTCTTGCTAGTCACTGCATACTAGTACTAGCTCTTCGTTTGATCAGTTCAGCAGCTCACAAAATGCAAGTCTTAGCCAGTTTAATTTCTTGCATGCATACGTCCTTTCAACGCTTGATTTTGGCCAGGTCAATAACCTAAAAGAAAAACTACATACTACTTTTACGTGTTTACACTGGCACTGTCTCCAATATTTTACTTTGATGATCACTTTTATACTTCTAAATATTTAAGTAAAAGGTTATAATATTATTATATTACGAAAAAAAATCTTTACAAAAATCTAATAGTATATCTTTTTCATATATCTAATCTAAATAGTATTTTATTGCACGCTAGCTTCCTATACGTCATGTGTTTCCTGAACGGAAAAGTACTAATTTACCATCCTTGAATTTCTGTGCAATGCCGGTGCTGATCACACGATCACGACTGATCGATCGATCTTAATTTGTATGCACCGTGAAGGTGTGGATCATTGAACATACGTAGGACACCGATCGATCGCTAATTATTTCTTAAGCTAGACTGCCTTTTTTTTTTAGTTGCGGTCGATGCTTTTTGGTCCTAACACAAATACTTGTATGAATAAATTGAATACCTAGAAACCATTTTGAAAAGGATATGTTAATAAGCCACTTCAAAACAACAGCAGAGAAACAGTTTTGTTTATTTAAAGGAAGCAATAAACTATAAGTTATAAGCTGAAAAGTTCACTCGAAACGATCATGCTAGTAACTAAGATCCATCGTAGCTAGAGGTGAGAAATGAATGTAAATTATCTGTATTATTTAGGTACTGCGTTAGTAGGATGTGAATACAGTATATTTTTCGCATCTGATTAATAATTTCTTCCCTATTCGTATTCGAATTCGCATAAAAAATATGAATGCAAATATGGTATAGAATTTTACCATCTGAAATATATATATATATATATATATATATATATATATATATATATATATATATATATATAATATGACTAATTAGTTGTACAAGTTTTCTAATTGAAAATGAATTTGTGTTTCTTTAGGTAAAGTATATGAATTAGAATGATTATGTGTGATTGTACGAGCATAAAATATCATTAATATCTTCATGCTACATAAATTATTAAGATATCTGGATCCGATCGAATTAAGTAAATATTTGATTTGAATTTATATTCATCAGAATATTCGATCTGTATTCATATTCAAAACTATTTGAAATTATATTCATATTCATTTATAAAATATAAATGCACGATTCGTATCGATCCATTATCACCCCTAATCGTAGCTAGCAGTGCAACTGATGACTGGTCTTTGGCAACGCGAAGAAACTCTTTCATCTTCCATTTTTGACGCCAACCTAGGCTTCCCAAAATTTCCGTCACCACCTCCAACTCTCGTCCATCCAACTGGCTGCTAGCCACCGCCATCGTCGTCGTCTTAATACCAGACCCTGCACTCTCTATCACATCTTTTTCTCCCACCAGTTACCATCAGCAGCCACCCGCGAAAGTCCACCAGCGAAAGTACTTTTGACGACAAGACTTTAAATGTTATTTTTAAATGACCAGCCTAAATGCGTTTGCCCTATCTGTCTGTGATGAAAAATTTTATAACATTTAATTATATGTGTTCTAAAACGACATATAGTATATTTAGTAGCAGAGGAGGCTAGCTACAATCATAGCTAGCCGGCCAGTTTTGTTTTGGAGGACCCTATGGCTAGGTTAGGTTCTTGATAATGTTTGATGCTTGAGTTTGCCGCTCAAGTTAAGACTATGCTGAAAGTAGTAAATTAATTGAGAGACCATTTGAAAAGGTTATGGTGACATAATAATGAACAATTAGCACCAAGAGGTAAGTTGAGTTTAGAGTTTTGCAAAGGTTCTTCAAATTTTGGATTTTCTGGTTAATGGTGGTCTGACCGCTGTGTCCATGTTGGTCTTACCGCTGCATGGTCGGTTAGACTGGCCTAGATGGCGGTCCGACCAGAGATTGGTATGATCGGTCAGGATGACGGTAGTACCGTCTATGGTATGATTGGGGCTTAGTTGATGGTACATATTTTTCAGAGATGGTGTTTTTTGGTCAAGCCAAAGCGGTATGACTGGCCAGGGTCACAATATAACCGAGGTAAGCAGAGCTGTCTGACTAGCCACAATGGTGGTGGTTAGACCAGATAGAGTCTGAATGGCTTTGAAATTTTGGAAAATTAGGAGATTTGATCATGGGTTGATCTTGGAACTCCTATCATGGTTTCATTAAGTTGCATGTTTGTACTAACATACATCATGTTGTAAATAACTCGTGTCTAGAAATGATTTATTGGTCTTTGGATGTGTAGGGACACTTGGAGTCAACTATAGTCAACGATGGATAACCGAGACCAGATCAAGGTAGATCGAGGTCTAAGTGGTCAAGGTGGTCATGTGGGATGGTTGGGCTCAAGCATGGTGTATGGCAAAACCAAGGGATGCGATTAAAGGAAGGTTCGAGCAATCGGTTGGATCTACTTGACTTTGTTGGTTCAAGTGGGGTGTGGTTCCGTGGAAAGCAGAACGGGAGAGACTTACTGATGCATGGAATGGAAGCTATTGATCAACCTACACGTGGCATGCATGGTGGCTTGCACGACAAGATGAAGATGGAGTCAAGAGAAGATGCTTAGAAGTTTCATCGAGGGCATTTTGGAAAATATCCAAAACTAGACTTGAGGCCTACTCCAAAACCGCGGCGTTGGAAGACGCAAGGGAAGTGGTTTAGGGTTAGACTTGGGTCATGTATGTTGTGTGGATCAATCCCTAGTGTGTTAGCAGAATGATCTTATAAGCGCATCGAAGAGCGTGCGAGTAAGTGTAAAACCCAGTGTTAGTGGGGTTAATGGGTTTCTCTAATCCTTAGCGGGTCTAGCTAGGGCAAGCAAGGATGCAAAGATATTTTCTAGGCTTAGGCTAGTGTTTCCTCCCCTCAACGTGTGAGTAAAAGTGGTACTTGTGGATAGTTTTTGTGAACCAGCAAGGTTTAAGAATCAGTTCTCTTTATACAATAACCAAGTTCTTGCAACCCTTGTACTCTTGACTCTCTTTGCATGACTTCTTGTTCTTGCCTTTGGTGACGTGATTCTTTTCGTGCTTCTCTTGTTATTCCTATAATCCATGATGAGTAAGAGGTACTAGTAGATATTTGAGATCAATCTATGTCTATCTAGCTCACTCCATATATAGCATGATTCTTGACTTGACCTGACCTAGATTTATGATTTTGTGATCATGGTCTTTTTAGCCTAAACTTGTGACTAGATTATCTTATATGGACATGTGAGAGATGATACAAAAAGTCTCATGACTTAGATTCTCATGAGAAAGAAGTAATTGTTTTTAGGGTTTGGTGTTTTTCTTGTGACCTAGAAGCAATGCTTCCAAATTGGATGAGATCAAGTTCATGAATCTTGTGTTTCGTGATTTGATTTGGTTCCTAACATACTTGCTAAGGTACATGCCAAAATTAGTAGCAATTGGATTTGATTTGTTTAAGATTTTTAAATTTAGTTTTTATCCTAAGGAGTTTTTCACCTAGGATTAGGGGAGCGATCCGACCGGCATGTCACAGCGGTCAGACCATCCTTCAGTCATACCGATGTGCCACCAGCGGTCAGACCAGGCAGGATGCCAACCTTTATGTTTTGCACCGTTTTGATTTTAGATCTTAGTATGCTTTGTGTAGGTGCAACTAGATCTTAGTGACTTTTCTGGTCATTAGAGTGAAGATTTAGGATACTTAGAGAAATAAAAAAACTTCCGTAATTATTTATCCTGCTCTGATTGTCGGTATCGGTCTAACATTAATCTCTGCAATATACTGGCTCATTTATTTCTATAGGCGATTAATTAATTACCAGCACAACGTACAAATTATAAGATCGATCGCTACTTGGGACACATCCATTTTTGTTGCGCATTTAATTAACCACTAAAAGTAAGAAGAGAATGCTTCTACTCCTTTTTCAACGAGCTAGCTCGCTCTCGCATGCAAGTAGGGATGGCAATTGTGCCCGTTTACCCATATACCCGTGGGTAAATACCCTAATGAAGTCGGGTATGGGATGTATTCTTTACCCATGGGTACGAAAATAGGGGGAAATATCTGCCCATCGGGTAAACGGGTACGGCTATGGGTTAGCTCTACCCGCACCCGTCTCGCCCGTTTACCCGTGAAATAAACATCCTAAAATAATAAACCCCTCCACCGATCCACTCAACAATCTGCGTACTCACCCCGCTGCCCAATCGCAGCACACCACGCGCACGCCTCGATCCTTGCCGCTCCCACGTTGAGCGGCCCTGGCCGCCCGATCCGCCAAGACAAAGCCACAGACCGACCTAGCCGGGGAGGGAGGCCGAAACCTAGCGACTACTCGAGCCCCTCGAATCCGCCTCCCATGGCGAGCCAGGGCGAGCCCTCCTCCTCCTCCGATCCATAAGATCCCGCCACGATCTGGTCCTCGCCTCTAGGGGTTTTGATCTGGTTGATGATGGAGTTGTTTTGGGGATTTTTTGTGATTTTTTTGGGGGATTGGAGTAGAAAGGGGAAGAAGGACTACTCGACGGTGATCTAGCGACTACTCGAGCCCCTCAAATCCGCCTCCCATGGCGAGCCAGGGGAGCCCTCCTCCTCCGATCCATAAGATCCCACCCCGATCTGGTCCTCGCCTCTAGGGGTTTCGATCCGACCACCGCCACCACCCATCCTCGAGATCCCGTCGCCGCCCCCACCCGTCCTCAAGATCCGGCTGCCGGCATTCGTCCCGCATTCATCGTCCAGATCCTGCATCTTCCGCAACGGTAACTGTAGTTTATGGTATTCCCTTCTTGTTTTACTTTGTTGTTGCTCATTTTACGGTAAGAGGGACTTGAATTTCAACTTAAACATACTTATTTTTCCTTTCAAATGCAAACATTCTATGCTCTTGTTAATCTTTATTCAATGGTTTGACATTATGTTTTTTGCAGGTTCCAATATATCCTGCTTCATTATTTCAAAATGAAACCGATGGGGAAGGCGTGAGCTTTGTTTTGTATTTTAAGCTTTCTGAAGGTTACTCAAAAGAACTTCCACCCTTGTTCATAGAGAATATTAGAGTAAGATTTTGGAGGCTCATTTTATATTTAGCTAGATCTTGGCACTGTAGTTTATGGTATGGCTAGCCTATGAACCATCATAATTCACTGCTAGGATGCTTAGCTAGGGGTAGGTTTGGCTGGTGTTGACTGTTCAAATTGGTGATGTTTGAATGTGATGCACTCAGCTGGCGAGCAAACGGGTATGCCCGTGGGCGACAGGTACCCGCCGGCGACGGGTATGGGCGAGGTTTTTTACCCGTGGTCCTTCGTGGGTATGCCCGTGGGCGTAAATCGGGGTCGCGGGGTACGGGTATAGGTGAGCACTACCCGTACCCGCCGCGCCCGATTGCCATCCCTACATGCAAGTGACAGGCGGTTGATAAGGATAAATCATGATAATGCATGACAATCCGTGCATGCATGCTTACAAGCTAGGCAAATGTTTCTTTAGTTTTGACTCATGTAGCGGCATGTTATACTGATACCTTTCCTTATATGTAGTAGTCTTTAGATCAGATTTGAGTTGCAAGATAGGTATGAATGTGTGTAGTATTAAGTATGAAAGTAGATAAATCTTGTAGAGAGAACTGAAATAATAGTAGAAAAATAATCACAACGAGCGAGAAAGATTTAGTGAAGACGACCACAAATTTTTTAAGTACAATATTAAAATAATACAAATGATTGTTGATCTCACATAACCCTCTCGAATCTTTTTAGAATCCTCGGATCTTTTCCCTATACAAAAATCTAGTGGTAAAAAATAACCTAGCATCTAATCCTGTAACATCCTATTTTTAGTGCCTTTTTGAAGTTTTAAAATAAAATTCACCAATTAGATTTTTCTGGAATTAATTAAAGCTTAATTTGAATTGTTAGAAATTTAAAAGATTTAATGTGACTAAGTTAAACTTCAAATAATCCCAAAATTTTTATTTGGATTCCTTGTATTGCAATGAATTTTTATGTATTTTCTTGATTTATTGCTATTGTGTAGAGCTCAATTGAATTAATTGTGATTTCTAAAATTATAAAATCATTTGGAATTCCTTAAAGGCCTTTGGGCTGGAAACCCTCAGTTGGCCCATTTCTTCCTTGGCCCAACCTAGCCTAGTCTGCCACCCCGCTGAGCTAGGTGTCGTGCCGGATGCTTGCCATGTGTTGCTCGCTTCTGCTTTCGTCACTTGCAGCCACTAACAGCTGGGGCCCATCTTCTCATGCCATGTTCGAGCTGGAGTTGTCACCACTGTGCTCCTTTCGGTCAACTTTGCCATGTTGTGGCTGTCTTGGAGTCCACGTAGTGTTCGTGTTGGAGTCTCGGCATCTGTGCCTTAAATAGCAGCCGCCCTCTCTCATTTTTCCCCACCTCCGAGTCACCGTTCGCCCTCGTCCTTGCTCTATCACCATCGATCCAAAGCCGATTCATTGTCATCCTCTTTGTTATCATGCGGTTCATCTCCATTGAGCTATTTGTCCACGCCCATCGCCGTCGATGAGCTCTCCATTGTCTGCCCTATCTCTCGTCTGCCTTCGCCGCTGGCCGGTCATCATTCTGTTTGCGTCGCCTATCGCCTTGCCTGCCGTGTGCATCAACTCAATCGCTGAAGCATCGTTGGCCGTTTGATCGCCCAAAAGGTCACCTTGGTTTCCGCGGCATGCTAACATCGTAGCATGCGTCAATGCTTGTGTCACCCTACCATGTTGCCGATTGAGCTTCTCCGTAGACCTAGCCCACGTGAACCGAGCCTCTGACACATGGGCCCAAGTGCTTGAACAAATAATTCATTCTTGAACGTGTAGCACTCTAAATTGACTCAATACTAGCTTCTTGGTTCCACTTAGATTATTGATATGGCATGCATCATATTTGGATACTTTTAGCTAGACTATAATTATGGTTGACTTGACATGCTAAGGAATTCGACTAATTTTCAGATTGTGACTTATTTGGCTTAGCTTGTCTATACATGTATTTTCATGATCTTGATAGCATTTTTATATGTTGTGGCTTGGTGTAATACTTCAAGGTCATTTTGGATAATCTTCATGGCTCACCATGCTTAAAATAAATAATATTCAGCCATTTCATCCATACTCTTGACTTATTCTGACTTCTGCATATTGATGATTTTATTGGCGAAAGGGGGAGAATAGCGGAGAAAAAGCCTTTTGGAAACTTTCTAGAGCATTAGAGAACAATTTGCTCTTTCTGTTTTCGCTCTAGAGTTCCCGTTGTCAACATGGTCTTGGTTCCTCTTTGCTTCCTTCTTAGACCATGTTTGATTTTCTTTTCCAAACTCAAACTCATCTTTACGCTTTTTCTGGGTTTGTCAATATACTCATCAAGGGGGAGATTGAGAGACCATGTGGTTGTGACCCCATGGTTGTGATGAGTAATTGACGAGTGTTCTGGAAAGATTGAGTTTGGTTTGTGTGGTTCGTGTCAAGTCGGCACTTGGCGCAGTCGGGTTTGGTTAGATGGACTTAAGGCGTATTTTTTCCCGATTGGTCTTTTGGGCAATTTCGTGCTTGAGTACAATTTTCTGAAGCTAATCGTGATTACATGTTTCGAGCACTGCTATGTAACGTTTTTCTTGTCTATGATGGCTACAGGACATCGAGGCGGAGTCGTGGTGAGGTATGGGATGACCGGACTAGGCGCAGGTAGTGCCGAGGTCAAGGCGGTCGAGGTGTGCCGAAGACGGCGAGGACTCGAGGTGGCTGCGAGGCTTGGAAGGCAAGGAATGAGGAAGCTTCCCGGAAAGTGCAGGAGGGGCATTTTGGTAAATACGTAAAGCTGCACTAAAGGAAGTGGATTGAGTTAGTGGGTAAAGCGTAAAAGCTTAATGGGCAAAACATGTTGCAAACCCATTAGTGGGAGGCTATAAAAGGAGGAGTGTCTCCTGCTTGTTTTATGACTTGAGAGAGGAGTTGATGGCTTGGGGAGAGGGTTAGAGTTTGTCTTGCTTTTGTGCTTTAGTTGTTGGAGTTGGCGAGAGACAGCAGAAGGTTTTTGTTTCTTACCTTGCAACTGCGTATGGGGTAGAAGTGCGTTTCCCTTCTGTATGAGTTTTTGATTCTCTTCTTGGTTGTGTTTTTGATGTAAGAGATGGCTGTGAACAATCCTTTGTAAGCATTCATGTCTCCGTATCAATATCAATATGAGAATCTTGTGCTTTGGATTGTTCTTTAGTGTTTGCTTCTCTTTGACTGCTCTCTGTTGATTTGTGTTCTTGAGTTGAATCCTTGATCTAGTGGCTAGCCCTTGATTGCTTTTTGAAGGGAAAAATACTCAAGGTCCTGTGATCATTCCATTTTCAAGAGCAAGCCAAGGATTTATTGGTTTCTGTAATCTCTCAGGCCTTTGTCATTTTCTCTCTGTTCTTGATTTTCTAGGGTTAGAGTACAGGGCTTCATGGAATCTTTTGTTTCCATCCAAAAAATTGTGTTTTGTTGTGAGATTCTGAGTACTGAGGATATTGCTTAGCTAATCTCACAGTTTTATGGTCAAAGAATCAAAGGTTAGATGGAAATTTGAGATTTAGTGCTGCTCTCTGTAACTTTTCAGTTTTTGTCTCAAATCTCAAATTCTTGGTCACCTGATGATTTCTCTTGATTAAGTGATGTCTCTCTACTATTTAGAATAGATGTATGCTCGTTTGGCTAAGGGAAAATAGCTGCAAATATTGTTTCGGCCGAAATCAGGTTCTTCAGGTTTCCTGCGCAAAAGTTTCAGTCTGCTGGACTGAATTTTCGGTCAGACCGGCCTCAGTAGGGCAGTCAGACCGGCGCCTACTGGGCGGTCAAACTGGCCTCAGTAGGGCGGTCAAACCGGCTCCCACCAGGCGGTCAGACCGGCCTATGGGCACCAGTCAGATCGGCCCCCTGGTCTTGGCGACTGTCTTTTCTGTTTTGACCTGATTCTTCTCTGTTTCTTTTTGAATGAGTATTAGTTGAAGTTCCAGAGAACATAAAACTATCTCTTCTTCATAGATCTCATATCTATTGGAGGGAGAGTTCAAACTTGGATACTTTAGGGGGACAGATTTTAAAGAAGCAACATTCACCCCCCCTCTGTTGCCGATTTCGATCCAACAATTGGTATGAGAGCCGGTTAGCTCTTCCTCGTAGATCTTAACTAGTCTCTAGAGCCGTGGCGACAGACAAGTACTCGACCAAGCCCCCGATCTCCGATGGGATCGACTATCCCTTCTGGAAGTGTCGGATGGAGACCTACATCCTGGCTCAGGGCTACGCCATCTGGCGGAAGGTCAAGACCCGGTATGTTGTTCCTGCCGATGAGAACATCAATGCCGGAAACATGACTGATGTTGAGGCAAATGCTAAGGCGAGGAACATCATAATTCAGGGTCTGAGCAGAAGCGAATTCGATCGCATCTCTCATCTGACGTCGGCCTTTGACATCTGGGTGACCCTCGATGCATACCATGAGGGCACCACCCAGATCAAGACGGTATGACAGGACCAGTTCAAGTGAGATTACAATAAGTTTGAAATGCTCGCTGGCGAGTCCTTGGATGAGTGTTTTGCGCGGGTCCACAAGATTCTAAGCAACCTCTGAGCGGTCGGTCTCACATACCCCGACTCGGACAACGCTCGTCAGATGCTCGCTGCCTTGGACTTGCGTGTTTGGGAGATAAGGTGACTACCATCAAGGATAGCACCGATCTTTCGACCTTGACTCTTGACACGTTGTACTCACACCTCAAGTCTCACAAGATCGACATAGTCTCTCGAAGGTTGAAGTCGCAGTTAATGGCCTTAGTCACCAATCCCACTTTAGCTTCTGGATCCTCTTCTGATTTGATTTGTGGATTCTCTCTAGCTGCTCTCTGTGACGTAACTGATGATCAGTTAGAGCAGCTATTAGAGGACCAGTTAGCCCTGCTAACCAGAAAGTTTTCCCACGCGTACAAGAGAGTGAGAGACCGAAAGAGGAGTGGCCCGATAATTTGCTTCGAGTGTGGTGGCCCCAACCACATTCGAGCGAATTGCCCCAAGCTGGGAAAGGAAAAGAACGACTACGACGGCGTGAGCAAGAACGACTACATCGACAAGAACCGCAACAAGAAGCCCCCAGCTCATGTCCAAGGCAAGAAGAAGTTCCGCGACCTTGGCAAAGCGAAGAAGCTTTTTCATCGTGTCCTCACTGCCTTCGACGACCTCGACCTCAGCGAGGTGGAGGGATGGAGCGACGACAATGGGACGGGTGATTAAGAACCCAAGGATGGCGACGACTTCTCCGGCATGTGCTTCATGGCCCTTGAGGGAGAGATCAGCGACAACGAGCTTTACTCCGACTCCGACGAGGTATACCCCTCATACGACCAGCTTAATGATGCTTTTTTTAAGCTAGGTAAATTTCATGCTAGATCTAGAATTAGGTGTAGCGAGTTGGAGAAGGAAGTAGATAGACTGTCATGGGAGCTTACTTCACTTATATCTGCTCCCTCCCGTGACGAATGTGATACATGCTGTGCTTTGTTTGGTGACCTGGAGAAATTAAGGACTTCTCATGATAGTCTGTCCTCTGAGCTTGACATGATTAAGGTGGAGAATGTTAGTCTTCTTGCTGAGCTAGAGATGAGTAGGGTAGCGTCTCCTTCATCTACTACTGTTGAGGCTATTTCTTACACCTCATGTGAGGTTAAGGATAATGCTTTTAGAGGTCTTTATACCATGCTCCTCGATCTGCCCGAGACTTGTGAAAATTTTAATAATTTGAAGATGAACCTAAAAAGGGCAGATCATAAAATTGCCGAGTTACAAGCTTTTCTGCTAGAACCCATTGCTTCATGTGTAAACTGTCCCAAGCCAACTGCTGAGCTTGAATCAGTGTCTAAACAGTTTCAAGAGTTGATTGATCACAACAAGTTATCTCGATATGCTTCTAAGGACCCTGTTAACTCACCATGCAAAAATTGTGATAAACTAAAATCTGACTTGATTGCATTGGAAGAAAAATGTGTGAAGCTAACTAAGGATCTACTAGAGAAGCCACATTCTTGTTGTGATGTGATTGCTGGTGTGGGGGAGAAGCCCAAAGGAGTAGAGACGCTTAGGCACGATGACCAAACAACTAGAGGTAGGATTGTCCCTCCTAGTCCTTGCGAAGACCTCAATGTTGAGGCGGCTGTGCATGCACATGCTATTCCTTCTTCTGCTGTTAGCTCTTCCTCTTCTCCTGTTGCTGTCTCCTCTTCCCCTGCTCTTCTTGCACTTCTCTCTTTCGGGAGTGTCAGTATCTTATGAACACTCTCGAGAGGTTTGTAGGAGGCAAGAAGAAGCTAAATCTTATTCTAGACCAGTCTAAGATTTGCAAATTCAATCAAGGTCTATGATATAATTTTCTTGAGGATGTTCGGAAGCATCCACCTGCCGTGCTCAGACCCATAGCCGCAGGTGTGATCGAGGTCAAGCCCAGAACTAAGAAAGTTCAATTCAAGTCAGCGGGCTTTGTCCAAGGGATTTCTGACAGCAAGGTGATTCCACCTGTTGCTTCGACCTCTCAGAAGACGAAGCCCCATCGTGCTACTTCTACTTCTCAGAAGGTGAAGTATCATTGCACCTTCTGTTAGAAGGATGGACACTTGGTCGAGCGATGCTTCAGGCGCGCTAAGATCGCGCGGAGAAACCATGTTGAGGCTCTTAGGCGTATTCAGGGTCTGCCCCAAACCTTGAATGCACCAAGACCAACACGAGGTCTAGAGTTGCTTCAACTGATGGGTTTGGGCAGCATCGAGGACTTGGCTTTTCTGGTTTTATTGATTTTCGTCCTCGATATGCCTTTGGTCGTGACTTCCACCATTCTGAGGGTATATCTTGTTTCCCTCATCGAGATGGCTACCCGCGGCGTGATTAGCATGTTGCCGGTGCTCCAACTCGCTCTCCCATAGCAGTCGGACCCAGCAACAGCTTCAGGTCTGCACATAGACCTTTTGCTTTTTTGAGCGACAGAGAGCGTAGGGTAGATAGAGGTCAGTTGTGTGTGGCTACTTCTTCTACTCGACGTGTGAATCAGTATTGGGTTCCAAAATCTCTTTTGATTTATTCCAGTACTGAGCCTTCACTCTCTGTTTGACTCAGGTTCGCCAGATTGGGAAGGGAAAGGTTTGGCTTGTGGACTTCGGTTGTTCTCGTCATATGACCGGAGACTCTTGTTGGTTCTCTTCCCTAGCCTGTGCTCCAGGTGATGAGACGATCACCTTTGGAGACACTTCGTCTGGGCGCGTCATCGCTAAAGGTACGGTGCGCGTTAATGGGTCTTTTATTTTAAAAGATGTTGCCTTGGTTAGTAAGCTGCAGTATAATTTGCTTTTTGTTTCTCAGCTTACCGATGACGATTTTGAGGTGAGCTTTCAGAAAAACGCTTGCAAAATTCTTGATTCTTCGGGTAGTCTAGTTTGCGGGATTTCTCGTTTTGGGAGGATCTTTCGTGCTGATTTTTCTGAGTCTTCTGGTGATCCTCTCCAGTGTTTAGTTGCTTCTGAGTCCCGTGACCTTACTTTCTGGCATAGAAGACTTGGTCATATTGGATTTGATCATTTGTCCCGAGTTAGCGGCCATGATCTCATTCGTGGTCTGCCTAAACTCAAAATGGTCAAAGATCTTGTTTGCGTTCCATGCTGGCACGGCAAGATGGTTGCCGCTTCTCACCCTCCGGTCACAGTGACTATGACCGATGCACTAGGACAGCTGCTCCATATGGATACAGTTGGAACAGCCCGAGTGCAGTCAGCATGAGGGAAGTGGTATGTTCTTGTCGTGATCGATGACTTCTCGAGTTACTCTTGGGTGTTTTTCTTAGCCTCGAAGGATGATACGTTTACACATTTTTGAGGTCTTTTCAGTAGGCTTTCTGTTGAGCTTCTGGGTGTCTTACGAGCGATCCGCAGTGACAATGGCACGAAGTTCAAGAATTCCTACTTTGAGAGGTTCTGCGATGAGACAGGTGTAGAGCACCAGTTCTCTTCTCCGCACGTCTCACAGCAGAATGGCGTCGTGGAGAGGAAGAACCGTACCTTAGTCGAGATGGCCAGGACGATGCTTGATGAGTATTCTACACATAGGAAGTTTTGGGCTGAGGCTATAGCCACCGCGTGCCATGTATTAAACAGAGTCTTTCTTCGGGCACACTTGCATTGCACTTCCTATGAGTTGAGATACGGGCGGAAGCCCAGTATCTCTCATTTTCGTGTGTTTGGTTGCAAGTATTTCATTTTGAAGTCTAGGAATCTAGACAAGTTCGAGTCACGATCTTGTGATGGTATCTTTCTTGGTTACTCGACTTCTTCGCGGGCGTATAGGGTCTGGAACTGCGAGTCTAGTAAGTTGGTAGAGACCTGTGATGTGACCTTCGACGAGGCCAGTCCAGGGACTAGGCCCGACATCTCAGGTAATTTAGAGCAGTCCGAGCCCATCTTTGTGGACGATGAGGAGGATGGAGATGAGGGTTGTCTACCTAATCCAGTTCCTCCTCCCTTTGAGGTGCCTGCTTCTTCCACCGCACCTCGAGGAGATCAGCCCATGCCTTCCACATCTTCTTGAGTTAGTGGCTCTGTTCCTACCTCGTCAGCTCATGAGGTAGATGCCACTTCCTCATCTCATCTAGGACCTCCCCAACATATCCAAAAGGACCATCCTTCCGAGCAAATGATTGGAGACCTGTTTGAGCGAGTCACACACTAAAAGTCTGGCATGTCACATTTCTGTCTCCATTCTGCCTTTGTTGCCTCATTTGAGCCCAATGACGTTTGTCATGCTCTTTCTGATGAGTCTTAGGTCAATGCCATGCATGAGGAGTTAGAAAATTTCGAGAGAAACAAGGTCTGGTCGCTTGTTGAGCCCCCTCGAGGTCATAATATCATTGGGACTAAGTGGGTGTTCAAGAACAAGCAGAGTGAGGATGGGGTTGTCATTCGGAAAAAGGCTAGACTGGTAGCTCAGGGCTTCTCCCAGGTTGAGGGTCTAGATTTCGAGGAGACCTTTGCCCCTGTAGCTAGATTTGAGGCCATTAGAATCTTGCTTGCTTTTGCAGCTTCTAAGGGTTTCAAGGTTTACCAGATGGATGTGAAGAGCGCCTTCCTCAATGGGTTTATTGAGGAAGAGGTCTATGTGAGACAGCCTCCAGGTTTCGAGAACCCCAATACCTAAACCATGTCTTCAAGCTTTCCAAAGCCTTGTATGGACTTAAGCAGGCCCGTAAAGCTTGGTATGAGAGGCTTAAGTCCTATCTGTTGAGTCATGGGTTTGAGATGGGTAAGGTAGACAAGACCATGTTCATTCGTCAGCATGGCAATGACCTTTTACTCGTTCAGATTTATGTGGATGACATCATCTTTGGCGACTCTTCCCATGATCTTGTTTCACAGTTCTTGGATGTCATGAGCACCGAGTTTGAGATGAGCATGATGGGTGAGTTGACTTTTTTTCTTGGCTTTCAGATCAAGCAGACTCGGGAGGGTACCTTCTTGCACTAGGGCAAGTACATTCGAGACCTACTGAGATGCTTTGACATGAATGATGGCAAGCCAGTGTCAACTCCCATGGCTTCATCCTCCACACTTGACCCAGATGAGGACGGTGAGCCAGTTGATCAGGAGTATCGCAGCATGATTGGCTCCCTCTTGTACCTCACCACCTCGAGACCAGACATACACTTCTCTGTGTATCTATGTGCTCGTTTTCAGGCTTCTCCTCGCGTATCTCACCGCCAGGCGGTGAAGCGCATCCTTCGGTACCTTCGAGCTACCATAAACTATGGTATCTGATACTCTTCCTCATCCTGTCTTTCCCTCAGAGCCTACTCGGACGCAGACTTTGCTGGCTGTAGGATAGATAGGAAGAGTACTTCTGGCACCTGCCAATTTATTGGCACTTCTCTCGTTTCTTGGTCTTCTAGGAAGTAGTCCGGTGTTGCTCAGTCCACTGCAGAGGCCAAGCACATTGCTGCCGCTAGTTGCTGCTGCCAGGTACTTTGGATGGTCTTGACCCTGCGGGACTTTGGGTTAGCCATAGACAGTGTTCCACTCTTTTGTGATAACACTTCTGCTATCAACATTGTTAAGAACCTAGTGCAGCACTCTCGGACCAAACACATTGATATCTGATATCATTTCCTTCGAGACCATGTGGAGAAGGGTGACATAGTGCTCCAGTTTGCGGAGAGTGACCACCAGTTGGCTGATATCTTTACCAAGCCTTTGGATAGCTCTAGGTTTTCAGCTCTGCAGGGAGAGCTTGGGGTGGTTTGTCCTTGTGGACTATTGTGAGGGAGAGTTTTGCGCTTCATTCTTTATCTTGTTTATTATGCTCTTACTCCTTTCTGTTGCATTGCATATGGGTGCATTGGGGTTAGTCCTTCTAGCATAGATTAGAGTGTTTCTCTTGTCTAGTTGTTTAGACTTCTTCCTCTCATCTTGTGATTCTAGGATGCTGCTTATTAGCTGTTCCTCTTCTCACTAGGTTGAGCTTACTCACTTCTTATAGGTTCTAGCGAGGGTTGGACCACCCTCGGGTAGACGGGGTACATGTTTGCTCCTTAGTGTGTTAGATAATCAGCTAATAGTCCTAGAGTTATATGGGGTAGATGAGAGTCAGTCTGAGCCATATTATTCTCTATGTCTTATATATGCTTTAAGGACTGCCTTTTCTGATTTTCTTGCCAGCTTCTCGACTTTATTGCTTTGGTTCAGGGGGAGTTCATTTGGGAACTTCTAGATCTTAATGTTGACATAACTCAACTTGAACTAAAAGTGCATCTCATGTTGAGAGGGAGTTGGATTTTCTGTATTTCATTTTTACATTGTAATATAACTACATGGAGCCTTGATTATTATCCTGTTATGATATGTTTACAATGAATTACATCTTATCATGATCTGAGCTTACTTGCTAGATTTATCACGACTTTATATGTGTAGTTTAGTCTTTGCCATGATAGGTTGATTAAAATGCTCAACTTAAACTAATTCATGTCATGTTAGCTCTTGAAACTAGTCTCTCTTTAGTTATCCTGTTATGATTCATGCTATATCAAATAGATTGAGTTGAGTCTGGAATCTATATTGAGTTTTAGATTGAGCTAAGCTAGTTTCTTGATGAAGCATGAGTTAGTACAACCTTTTTAGAAAGCAAAAAGATCTCTTTTATGTGAAAGAACTGATCTCACAAATTCTTTCTCATGAGACGGCTTGCCATTGCACTAGGCATGAACTTAGGGAGAGTTTTGGATGACTAAGATCATCTCCTTAAGCTTCTTGCTTGGAGTGGTCACATAAGGCTTGAGATCTAGCACATGACTAAAACTTTTGGTTGGAAACGACCATCAGATTTATAAAGAAAAACATGTCATTTGTGCTAAATTTGCTTAATTACATAAAAAGACCAAGTGCTTGAACAAATGATTCATTCTTGAACGTGTAGCACTCTAAATTGACTCAATACTAGCTTGTTGGTTCCACTTAGATTATTGACATGGCCTGCATCATATTTGGATACCTTTAGCTAGACTATAATCATGGTTGACTTGACGTGCTAAGGAATTCGACTAATTTTCAGATTGTGACTTATTTGGCTTAGCTTGTCTATAGATGTATTGTCATGATCTTGATAGCATTTTTATATGTTGTGGTTTGGTGTAATACTTCAAGGTCATTTTGGATAATCTTCATGGCTCACCATGCTTAAAATAAATAATATTCAGCCATTTCATCCATACTCATGACTTATTCTGTCTTCTGCATCTTGATGATTTTATTGGCAAAAAGGGGAGAATAGCGGATAAAAAGCCTTTTGGGAACTTTCTAGAGCATTAGAGAACAATTTGCTTTTTCTGTTTTCGCTCTAGAGTTCCCGTTGTCAACATGGTCTTGGTTTCTCTTTGCTTCCTTCTTAGACCATGTTTTATTTTCTTTCCCAAACTCAAACTCATCTTTACGCTTTTTCTGGGTTTGTCAATATACTCATCAAGGGGGAGCTTAAGAGACCATGTGGTTGTCACCCCATGTTTGTGATGAGTAATTGACGAGTGTTCTGAAAAGATTGAGTTTGGTTTGTGTGGTTCGTGCAAAGTCGGCACTTGGCGCAGTCGGGTTTGGTTAGACGGACTTAAGGCGTATTCTTTTTTCCCGATTGGTCTTTTGGGCAATTTCATGCTTGAGTACGATTTTCTGATTCTAATCGTGATTACATATTTTGAGCGGTGCTATGTAATGTATTTCTTATCTGTGATGGCTGCAGGACATCAAGGCGGAGTCGTGGCGAGGCATGGGATGACCGGACTAGGCGCAGGCGATGCCGAGGTCAACGCGGTCGAGGTGTGCCGAAGACGGCGAGGAATCGAGGTGGCTGCGAGGCTTGGAAGGCAAGGAATGAGGAAGCTTCCCAGAAGATGCAGGAGAGACGTTTTGGTAAATACGTAAAGCTGCACTAAAGGAAGTGGATTTGAGTTAGTGGGTAAAGCGTAAAAGCTTAATGGGCAAAGCATTTTGCAAACCCATTAGTGGGAGGCTACAAAAGGGGGAGTGTCTCCTGCTTGTTTTATGACTTGAGAGAGGAGTTGATGGCTTGGGGAGAGGGTTAGAGTTTGTCTTGCTTTTGTGCTTTAGTTGTTGGAGTTGGTGAGAGACAGCAGAAGGTTTTTGTTTCTTACCTTGCAACTGCGTATGGGGCAGAAGTGTGTTTTCCCTTCTGTATGAGTTTTTGATTCTCTTCTTGGTTGTGTTTTTGATGTAAGAGATGGCTGTGAACAATCCTTTGTAAGCATTCATGTCTCCGTATCAATATCAATATGAGAATCTTGTGCTTTGGATTATTCTTTAGTGTTTGCTTCTCTTTGACTGCTCTCTGTTGATTTGTGTTCTTGAGTTGAATCCTTGATCTAGCGGCTAGCCCTTGATTGCTTTGTGAAGGGAAAAATACTCAAGGTCCTGTGATCATTCCATTTTCAAGAGCAAGCCAAGGATTTATTGGTTTCTATAATCTCTCAGGCCTTCGTCATTTTCTCTTTGTTCTTGATTTTCTAGGGTTAGAGTACATGGCTTCATGGAATCTTTTGTTTCCATCCAAACAATTGTGTTTTGTTGTGAGATTCTGAGTACTGAGGATATTGCTTAGCTAATCTCACAGTTTTATGGTCAAAGAATCAAAGATTAGATGGAAATTTGAGATTTAGTGCTGCTCTCTGTAACTTTTCAGTTTTTGTCTCAAATCTCAAATTCTTGGTCACTTGATGATTTCTCTTGATTAAGTGATGTCTCTCTGCTATTTAGAATAGGTGTATGCTCTTTTGGCTAAGGGAAAACAACTGCAAAATATTGTTTCGGCCGAAATCTGGTTCTTCAGGTTTCCTGCGCAGAAGTTTCAGTCTGCTGGACTGAATTTTCGGGGAAACCGGTCAGACCGGCCTTAGTAGGGCGGTCAGACCGGCCTCAGTAGGGCGGTCAGACCGGCTCCCACCAGGCGATCAGACTAGCCCCCTGGTCTTGGAGACTGTCTTTTCTATTTTGACTTGATTCTTCTCTGTTTCTTTTTGAATGAGCATTAGTTGAAGTTCCAGAGAACATAAAACTATCTCTTTTTCATAGATCTCATATCTATTGGAGGGGAGAGTTCAAACTTGGATACTTTAGGGGGACAGATTTTAAAGAAGCAACATTCACCCCCTCTGTTGCCGATTTCAATCCAACACATCTGAGTCTGAGGGCCCTGGCAAAGAGCTATAGGTCCAAGAGACCGATTCCTCCTAGGTGGGTTGGTCTGCAGACTTCGTTCCAATTGACCTTACATTTGCCACCCGATACTTGTTTTGATCCTGCCCAGAGGAGCTGACGTGTCTGCTTGTTGACAGATTTGAGTGCGAATTTTGGTGTTTTGATGTTCGTAAGAAAGTAGGTGGACTGAGCCATTAAAACTAATTTGGTAAGGGTTTTTCCTGCCTGCAAGGGTAAGCAATTTGCCACGCTATCTAGCTAGGCGGCTGGTATACTTATCTTCTAGCACTTAGAAGTCCACCCGATGAAGTCTTTTTAGTGCAAGGGGTAGACCTAAGTATTGCAACGAGAATGTTGTATGCACCGCCCAGTGTGATTTGAAGGTTAATCTGTTCATATTTAATCGGCGCTACTCTGCTTTTTTTTAGATTGGTTTGCAACTCCGTTGTAGATTGCGGACGTCTTCCTGTTGTGGAAAGATGTCTGTCTACGTCTGATCTCTCAACATCATAGCGCATCAACGTTGAATAACGGACTTAATTTTTCAGTTGACAGCTGAAAAATACTGCACTAAACAGTACTACTACTACTACTACGATCCAACTATTGGTACAACTTTGACAGTTCGACGCGACAAGTCCAGTCCAAAAACGAGGTGGAAATCCACAAACAAACGCGTCGGTGGCACGTACAAGCGCGTCGAATCAGGTATATTTGGAACCCAAAAACCACCAGAGTCCTATACCAACCGGCCGGGCGGTGGTACGTGCATCATACACGCCGATCGACTGATCCGACGCCGATCGCAGCATGAAGCAGCTCGCGCGTACATACGTAGCTGAATGCGTGCGAACGACTTGAACGAGTTACAACTTGGAACGCCACATGGAAATTGGAAATGTTCCGCTCACTTTTAACCGGACCGGACTTCGTTTATTAGGTGCGTGCATGATCGGTCCAAAGTGCACATGCATGTACACTCCATTTGGTCAGGTTTTGAGCCTGACTTTCGCAGGTATCGGTTTTGAATATTTGGCCATGGAATTTAATGGGTGGAGAAAGGAAACGATCATCTAGCTAGCTCCACTGTAGTACTATGGAATTGGAAATTTACGTAGAGATCGAAGGGCTTAGTACGTACCTCGTGGCTCTTGACTCGTGACCATCCGACGGAAAAATAGACTTCGGATTGATGGCTACACGGTACGTACGAGCTCTACAGTGTCACAAGATCGATGGATCGTGAGACGCATGCTACAACGACCTAAAGCAT
Organism: Dendrocalamus latiflorus; assembly: GCA_017311315.1. Classification (NCBI taxonomy): domain Eukaryota; kingdom Viridiplantae; phylum Streptophyta; class Magnoliopsida; order Poales; family Poaceae; genus Dendrocalamus; species Dendrocalamus latiflorus. Next base: position 19,856,332 of record CM029650.1, on the reverse strand, counting down.
GTCGAACATTCCTTTCTGGTCCTTCGATCAAACTAATGGTCAAGTGGCTCATGCTCGTAGCAATACTCATGGTCAAGTGGTCGAGGTCGTCCGGGTCAGTTCTAACAAAATCGAATTAAATAAGTCAGATTTAACAAGTCAACATAATTAGTTCTACCAAATTAAATGTAATTAAGCAGACCCATACCTGTACAATCTATTCATACGAGAGCCAACCAAATCATTGACTTTACTTACTAGACATCGGATAAACAATGAAGGCTAAAATCGATTCAGATATATACTATAGCAAAAATAACGTGATAGGTACTGTAGCAAAAGGTACAGCGCGGATCGCTGGTCTCCGAGCCAGAGGATCTCAATCCCGTGTGTGTTGGGATGCGAGGAACAGTGTCATGGACGTGCTGTACGTGCGTGCCGCCGGAACTACTAGTTGAGCGGAGCCCACAGAATTTTGTTTTAATGATGGACGGGGAAAAGTCAGAGCCGTAACCGTGCAAAGTGCGGGTCCGTGTCAACCCCAACGCCGACACCTCAACTAGATGCAGCCGGCTTGAACGGCTTGATTGCATTAAACGGAGATAGAATTTTGAGGCTGGATTTCACATTTGGAACCTGATCAGTTTGTCCATCGGCTTAGATGGATGGATGATCTGCTCTGCGTGCATTAAATCAGCAGCGCAACTTGATATTGGTTCGTCGATCACACTGCTCAAATTTAGGACTAGAATGAGTCCCGAGTTGTGGAGAAAAAGGAGTACAAGCGTGAGGTCTTGTATTCGGTTCTCATCCACGCAAGGGTGGAAAACAGCTACTCTAAAAAACAGTGAGTATAAATAGCTGGGAGGTGCTTCCATGTATTTTTTTAATAGTGATTTACACAATTTTTAAAATATAATAAATAGTAAATAGATATTATTTATCTATTCATTTGCTTTGAGATTAGTACTACTCTTATTAGAGAGAAAAGAATAGAAGCACTGCTCTAAATAGTTTGCACATGGAATGAGTCTGGATATCCTAGTTGAATAGTTTTGATTTTTTTTTATGGTTACTGCTGACATGCCACCGTAGCAAAATTTGATAATATAAGTTGTACAAGTGACAAAACCACCTTGAAATCAGCAGAACCAGCAACTCAGACCACCTAAGGGGGTGTAAATTGACCTGATTTTGTAAATTTAGAGCAACAAGGTTAAATATTCGGTTTTATAGTTTTAAAGGGTTGAGCAGATGTTTTACGAACACCAAATTAATAGGGCGACCTGGTAGGTGCACACTAGTGAAGCCCCCAAATGCAATATGCATACATGGTCAAATGGGCTGGGTTAATTGTGTCGGCCTAAGGCACAGTACTATTGGCCTAGCCTAGGCACGATATGGCACAAATAGTAAATGGGTCATGCTAGCCCGGTTCAATCAAGCGCGCGATGCTTGGGCGGGCACCTTGGCACAGCGGGTCGACCTGGATAGTACCATGCTGAGGCACATCTCAGCTAGGCACAACATAGAACGCCATTTACTACCGTCCTAGGAGGCCAGGTCTACTTAGAAGTGTACAGTAACTCTCCTGTAGTAGTGCAATAAAATTGCTTATAGATGACAATAAAATTATTTGTGTTAGGCCTACTGCACTCTTCTGAGTGCGAACGGGTGATTTGGCGGTAAAATTATTTGTGATTGGATGTAAAATTACTGATGGCTGGTAGTAAAAATACTTATAACTAATAGTAAAATTACTTATGACTGGCTGTAAAATTATTTATGACTGGCAGTAAACTTACTGCCAGTGGCCCCTCTTGGCCATTGCATAGTTGCCCCCTTCCCCTTGGCCTTGTTCTAAATAGCTGTGGCTTGTGCCTTTTGGTTGAAATAGCATGTTGCGGCTGCAATAAGCCATGACTAAATCTAAGGGTGTTCAATTCGGCTTTTAGCTTTTTGTTGATCTGAATTGAGAAATGTTGTATTTGGCACTTTAGAAAGAAGAACCGAGCAAAACCATTGAATCGCATTGGTTCGATCATGACATACAAATTGGATTACAAACATTATAGTTGACATGTAGACATTTGTAGTGTACGTAGTACAATAATTAAAATTGCTAGAATTCTACCTACGCCAAGCCACCAAAGATGCTGCAATATGATCACATACCATGTCCATGTGGGAAAGTTTGCACCATATACACCTTGTGGCACATCACCTTCCATATGACCTATATTACCTACATCTTGACCTCCGAGGTTAGCAAAATCTATGTCTGGCATCTCACTGTCCAAAATGAGGTTCTACAATGCCATCATTGTGACAATTATTTCCTTCTGCTTTTGGGCATCATCATTAGGAATGTTGTCCAGTATACAACACTTCATCCTGCACATACCAAATTCATGTTTGATGACATTTAAGCAAGGAGGAGTGATGAAAGTTAAAGACCTCTTGCATCCTAACGGAGTGACTGCTATTTTGGAACTCCGCCAGATGGTACCTTTGATTATTGTAAGGAGCTAGGTACCCCAGTCTATTTGGATACCCCAAGTATATGAGGTAATACTTTCCTGCAAGAACCATAGGACAAATATCAATTGTGTTTGTATAAAAGTACAATAGTACATTAAAGATTGTATATATAGCCAACATACCTAGAGACAGATGCGAAAACTGGTCTCCATATTCCATTAGTGTTTCCGGCAGTACACATGCATCATGCACCAATCCGGGCCATCTAGCACACACAAAAGTGAACCAGGCATTGAAGTCATACACTACGAGCATATTTTGACTAGTGTACTTGAGCCTATTGAAATTCCTAGTGCGCTACTCAAATGCAACCCTGACTTGCACATGGGTCCCATCGAGTGCCTCGATGCAGTTATGAAAGTGTGGATAGAATCTTCATTGCAGTAGCCTTGGATGCACACTCTAGCATGTTGGATCAGCAGGTGCAATGTTCATAGCAGCCAATCTATTCACACACTTTAGGACATAGGAGAACTTTTTGTTGATAGTTTCCACTGAGTGCTCAAATCGGTTAACAGCCTGTCCGTTTGATTGCGACACTTCACATATCTACAAGAACAATGCAAGTGCTTCTCTAGAGTAAACTTCTACAATAGACTTCAAACTGTAGTTGGCAACAAGAGTGTCATGCAGCCTATCGAACACTGATATGCACATCCTAAACATATTGTAGCATCGTTGGCCAATTATAGTCCTACCCATTGAATTCTAGTCATTACAGGAATTCTCAACAGGGGCCTAGATAGCGAAGACGTGTCACCATCTAGGCATGCGTAGGTGGCATAGGCCAACAACACGGAGGAGATAGTGGAAACTTCTTCGCCGTTGTTGTCTCCATTGACATCGCCTGTCCTGCTCATCGCTACACAAAATGAGTAACCAAGGGATGTTTATTTGTCAAATTTAACAAAAAAAGCTAGCCCACAAATGTTGACTCAATGATATCATGCAATTATCAAATAACGTGAATGACCCAAAATAAATAGTGCATAACATTACATAATGCATGATACAAGAACAAAATTTAGTTTATGCAGTGCAAAAAAACAACTCAAAGTAACATCCAAACTGAAATGTGCAACATGACATGGTGGAAGAAACATAAATAACATTGCTTCAAGCTGGTTCTTCATAAACAACATAAACTAACTTGTGCCATCACTGATAGAAAGTAATGCACCTTGAGTCTTTGCCAATCATTTAGTAGATATCATGGGGGTTAGAGCAGGCTTAGAACATCTCTAATGTACTTGAGTTGGCATAGGATCAACTCCCTTGGTTGATGCAAAACTCCAATTCCGAGGAAGTAATGCAGCACTCCTAAATCCTTGACAGCAAAATTTGTATGTAGATGCCAAACCAGGGCATTGTGGCTTGAGAAGAAGAGCTGGTAATGATTAACACCAGACGTATGCCATTTGGGTAGACAAATGTTATCACATAGTCGAGTATGCAAGCCTTCTGGAGCAGTTGCTAGGCCTGTGTGCTCTTTTGTGTTTTGAGGCAAATCTATACCTGCATGATTAGAAGTAGCATAAATAGCAGGAATGGTATCTTGAATATCATGGTCATTCAAGGAAAGACTGGACGGCTGTAGTGTAGTGGACAAAAGAGGAATAGGGAGAAGGACCTCATCTTGATGAAATGTGTGTGGGAATTGGCAAGTTTGACAGGGAGAAAGGGAAAATATGTTCATCAAAGATCACATCACGTGAAATATAGACACGTCCAGTGGGTCGATGTACGCATTATACCCTTTGTGTAAGCTACTAAAACCAAGGAAGACGCACCATAGAGAATGAATTTGTAGCTTATGAGCATTATAAGAGCGAAGATTTGGCCAGCAAGAACACCCAAAGACTTTTAGAAAAGCTTAATCATGCTTGGAACGGAATAATTTATAAGTTGGAGTGTAGTAATTTATGATTCGGCTGGGTAATCGATTGATCAGGAAACTTGCCGTTTGGAAAGCATCATCCCAGAATCTCATTCAAAATCTCAACGGCATAGAGGCTTGAGCTAACAAGGAGAGCCCTCCCTGAATGATATGCCTATGTTTACGTTTAGCTGCTCCATTCTGTTGATGGGTGTGCAGACTTGACACTTGATGCTTGATGCTGATGTCTTAAAGGGCTTGATATTCATCTCCCTAATCTGATTGAAGGGAGAGAATTTTCTTGCTTAAAAGCCATTCCACATGCTTTTTAAAGTGAAGAAAGACAAGAACAACATCTGATTTAATTGGATAAACCCATGTGATTTTGTAGAAATTAACAATGAAACTAACATAATATTTATTTCCATTGACAGAGATAAGGGTAGGACCCTATACATATGAGAAAATGAATTCAAAAGGAAAATACGAAGTACTACTAGAGACAGGGAAAGCCAATTGATGACTTGTTCCCTGTTGACATGCATTGCACACATTTACAGTGCTTTTACTTGAAGGAACAGAAATTTATTCTCTTGTAAAACATGACACGTGACCAATGGAGATGGATGCCCAAGCCGACAATGCCACACATCTTGACACAGGTAAGTGCATATTGGAAGCTGGAAGAGGGCAACTTTAGGAATGACTGCATGGGATACAAGCCCCCTCTACATCTTCCTTAAAGAAGAGGTTTCGTCGCCTGTTGATCCTTTACAAGAAAATATGTAGGATGAAACTCAAGGATTTCATTGTTGTCAATGATAAAACAATGAACAGATAGCATATTTCTAGCAATTTGAGGAATGTGAAGAATGTTGTTTAGTTTGAGAGGACGACTAGAAGATTGAATGGATGAATGACCAGTATTAGAGATAGCCAAACCTTTACCATTTGCTACTTGAACATGCTCCTTGCCCTTGTATTTCTCCTTGAAGGATACCTTGTTAGGATCTCCTGTGATATGGTCGGTTGCACCACTATCAGTATACCAACTAGGATCCATTTGATAAGAATGTGCCACCATGGAAGTGGAGTGATTGTTATGGTCATTAGCCTAGTAAAACTGATTGAACCGATGACAACATTTAAATGCTACATGCCCAGTTTTACCACATACCTGACAAACTGGGCAATTACCTCTTGGGAAGCCTCCACTATTGTTGTTCTGATGGTTGCTTCCACATCCACGCTCCTTTCCTCAGGATGAGTTGAAGTTCCGATCGCTCTTGTTGTTGTCGTTGCTGTAATGCACAACATTATTAGTTGCGATCTCTAAGATCTGAAGCACACTTGTGTTCTGCTTCTTGCGCAACTCATAGCTCAACATGTGAGCATACGTGTTGTTGGACCCCGGGTTTTACCAACCCAAAATCCTCTATGATTTCACTGCACTAATCCCTGGATCAGTAGATAGTGCTCACAGGTATATTGTTGGATCATTTCATACACGATAAATACCATACTATTACAATACCAGAGTTCAAATAGACCATGTCAGGTCGAGTTTACAATAGGGCCGTCAGGCCAAATGTCTACATAACATAAATTGCAGAAACGGAAGCGTAGACAAATGTGGTAAGGTAGAACCCATCACAGGCAAGCGATTGAGACAACTTATGTGCCATCGATATTGGGCAAAGACCTGACTAATATTGGAACCACTGTCGGGACCCTGGATTTCCGAATCTGATCCCTCTGTGTATTACAGCACTAGTCCCAGATCAAAGCTAGTGCACACAGTCAACCAGTGATGATTACATAACCAACAACGTTTATTACAATAATAAAAAGTATAGACCGAAAGGTCTCATTATTACAAATGAGGTTTCAAGACCTCACACACTCACAAAACACAGCGGAAGCAAAAGATAAATCCAGTGAAGACCCATCAATACGCCACAGGCAATTGACTGGGGAAGCGCAACCTAGTACTCCGGGAATCCTTCGTCAAATCCGCACGCGAAGTAGTCGTAGTCTCCCTCTTGAGCTTCATATTCCTCTGAGTTGATTTTTAGTGCAGCATGTGAGTACATAAAGTACTCCGCAAGTCTTGGGAAAGAAATACAGTAGATGCAAGGCTTAACAAAGGAAGGCTATATGGTTCTTTTGCACAAAGCAATATTTTATTTTAAATAACATTAAATATTTTTGAAGGCATTAGTTTATCAAAGTAATTGTTTTAAATGAAACTAATAAACATTTTATAGTGAAGGTTCTATCCACCAACACTAATTAACCAGCTCTAACCGTTAAAGATTTAAAACTACGGGTTCCATCCACCCACACTGGCTCCAACTGCCAGGACAACCTTCTGAGAGTTCCCTCCACTCTCGGGATACCAAAACTCTGTTTTTAAAACAAAAACCAAATATCTACCATGTGAATGCATTCCTTGCCCGCCCTTGACCGTGGGCACGGCTATTCGAATAGTTTAACACTCTGTAGAGGATGTACAACTTTACCCCCAAGAGATAAATTATCCTAACAGTCACGATGCTTCCTTTGGCATGAGGCCCAGATAAAATATCACAAAACCTTTACCTCACTCTAGTCTAGCTAGACACCACCCGCTAAGGTTTCACCGCTGAAGGGTTAAATCCACCCAATCAGAAGCCCCCCCTCTTGCGCCATATGAGTACAGTAAATCCCTGTCCCTCACTGTGAATAACCAGTAAATCCCTAGCACCCACTTTCCACTGGTGGGACCAAAACTAGACTATCGTAAGTTAATCAGCTAGGTCGTACCCATATAGACTTGGGGTTGCACGGTAATGCTCAGGACAATCACAAGAGTTGGTCCTTAATCGACTAGGGCGGAACATACACTTTACAAAATCTCGTGCTAACCGCACCAATCCAATCTAACCATCCGCCCTGGTCTAAAACAATTTTCACAATTTATTTATTTTTTTTTATTTTTTTAAAAGAACAGCGGCAACACCAATCGCCACCAATTTCCGAATACAAACATTATTGTAATGAAACATAATTTCCCATTTCAAGGTTACAAAAGTTAAATAGCATGACTAAGCATTTTACTACCATTCTAATATTTATCAAAGATTTAACAATAATCTCATTATTGAGACAAAGGAAATCCTAAGGTTACAAGGGTACATGGCATTCAACTTCAATCGAAGGCTAACAAGATCGGATTATCTAATACCTTATGATAGAAACTAATGTTATATATAAATAGCAATGCAAGTATATTTAAATTAAGTAAAAGCATTTCTCAAACATAGGAGACTTGCCTTCTTGCACACTGTCTGGGTCTTCTTACTGCGGAGCGGAGAATTCTTCGGTGATGATGGGTTTTACGCGCGAAAAGACAGAACAAGCAAAACAAATAAATACACATAATTCAAATAAATTTCAAAAATTCAAAAAGAGTGCATATTTGGATAGTTTATGAGTTTAGAAAAAATTAGAAAATTGAACGGCTCAAATCGGAGTTAAAATGAGAAAGTTATGGCTTCCGGAAGTTTAAAAGGAGAGAAAATGAAAAAGGCTAATTTTAGGGAATTATTTTTGTACTGAAAAAGAGTATTTATGACATCAGCATTTTTGAATTTTTGGGCGGGAATATTTTTAAAACAAATATTGCTGACGTGGCATATGGAACCGAGGTGGCCGACGTGGCATGCCACGCGGCAGCCACGCGGGCTGGCTGACGTGGCACCGGCCGGGTGGGGCGCACAGGGTGGCGCTCGGGCGGCGCGCTCGCCGGCGCACCGGTGCCCGGTGGCGGCAGAGGAAGGGAAGGCGGTGGGGCTTCGGCTCTTATTGACGTCGGGCCCGGGAGGGGACCGGAGGCGAGATAAACGGTGGCAGCGGTGGTGAAGAGAGAGGAGGCGGCGGAAAGAGAGGAGGTGGCGGCTCCGGCGCTTGATCGAATGGGGAAATGAGGGCGGCGGGAAGAGAGGAGGCTAAAGGAGGGCAAGAGAGCGGCTAGGGGGGGTTTTATAGGTGGGGAAGGGAGGTAACGGCCAGTGGAAGAAGAGAAGGTGGCAGCGGCGGGAGAAGGGGATTAAAAGGAAGAAACAGCCGGTGGTTAGTGGAGATTGATTAGGGCAATCAAACGCATACTCAAGCGGGAATTAAAGAGGAAGAAACAGCCGATTTAATGAGCTTTATTTCGGCTCTAATGGAGGAAGAGAGAGAGAACTAGAGGAGGAAGAAGGTGAGGTAGAAGAAACATATGACGGGTGGGCCCCTCGCGTCGGTGAGAGAGAGGGGAATGAAGGGGTACGGGCCGTCGGATGGGTGGCAAGTGGCAAGTGAAAGAATCAAGGCCGTTGGATTAAATGAAGGGGTAAGTGGCTATGGATGGCTAGGATTAAATCAAAGAGAGAGAGGGATTCAATCTAAGAGCGACACGTGGCAGCCTGGGATTAAATTGATTTTTATTTTTGGATTACTTTTCAAAAAATACTAGAAACATTATAAATACTTAGAAAATAATAATTAATGTCTAAAAATTTCAGAAAATTTATAGAATATTCCTGGAGCTACTTTAGACTTAGGAAAAATATTTATAATTTCAAATTTGTCTTTAATAATTTTATAAAATACTTTTTAACATTTAAAATTGATTTTTAATTCCACAAAATTCTCAAAAATTATTTAAAAATTCAGGGAAGGTTGGAAAAAATAAAATAAACTTTTTGGCTTTATTAAAATATTTAAAATAGTTTTTCTTGCTTTAGACTTTGAAATAAAATTCAGATAAATCCAAATAAAGTTCAAATACTTTAAAATAATTAATTTGAAATTAAATTTTACAGAAAGCGAATTTTTAGGATGTTACAACCACCCACAATTAGCCTAGTAAGAGGCAAGACTACTAAAGGCTACTCTAGTTTCCACCATCTTCATCGCCTTCATCATCTAGGTCTTCATAGTAGACATAGTGGCCTTGGTTCATGGACTCTAAAGGGGGGTTAAGAGTGAAGGTGAGCACAACCAAGCGTGCACCGTGAGTCAACACACAGAATGCACATAATTATATATGCATGGCTAAACAAGGATGGCTCGGGTTCCTTTATTTGCTTAAAGTGACATTTGCAATAACCATAATTAAAATTCCTATGACTTAGCGTTTTACAAACATGCTTTAAAGAGTTTGAAATTGTGTAGTATTCATAGCAGTGTAGGTTACATCCATCGATTACATGGTTCCATCCTAGTTTATTCTTTCAGTATGCCCATCTGTTTGGGAGTGATATGTGGTGCTGAAGGTAAGGTGGGTTCCAAATGCGTCATGCAGGCTAGACCAGAAATGTAAGGTGAACTGGGAACCTCTATCTGAGACTATTCTCTTGGGTACACCATGTAAACATACAATCCAGGCCATGTATAACTCAGCTAGTTTATCTCCCTTGTAGGTGGTCTTTACAAGGATAAAATGGGCAAGCTTGGTCAATCTATCAACTATCACCCATATAGAATCATATCCTGACTTGGTGTGGGGTAAGCCAGTTAAGAAATCCATTTGAACTTCCTCCCACTTCCACTAGGGAATTTGCAAAGGTTGAAGTAGTCCAGCAGGTCTCTAATGTTCAGCTTTGACCCGCTGGCATACATCACAACAAGCCACATACTTGGCGATATCTCTCTTCATATAGGGCCACCAATATAAGGTATTCATACCTTGATACATCTTGGTATTGCCTAGATGCAGGATGTAAGCTGAGCTATGGGCTTCCTTGAGTATCAGGTCCTTGAGATCCTTCTGATGGGGACAAAGAGGTGTTTCCTGTACCATAGGACTCCCCGTTGATCTTCTACCATCTTGGGGGCTTTTCCCTTGGCTATGAGGTGCTTAAACCTCTGGACTCCAGGGTGTCCTTTCTGGGTTGCTATAATTTGCTCCTCAAGAGTTAGGTGTACTTCCATGGCAACTAGGGTACCATGTTCTACTAACCCCAGGTTAAGGGCTTCAAGTTCCTTGTAGAGTTCAGGTTGAAGTTTTTGTACCACAAGGTTGTTGTAGTGGGGCACTACATTAGCTTTCCCTGGGTGATAATGGACATCCAGATCATAGTCCTTGATTAACTCTAGCCATTTTCTTTGTCTAAGGTTGAGATCGGTTTGGGTGAAGATGTACTTGAGACTCTTATGGTTTGTGTATAATCACAATGATTCCCAATCAAGTAATGCCGCCAAAATTTTAGAGTGTGCACTACTGAGGCTAGCTCCAGATCATGGGTTGGATAATTATCCTCATAAGGACGGTGTTGTCTGGATGCATAAGCCACAACTTTTCCTCCTTGCATAAGCACACAGCCAAGACCTTGGCATGATGCATCACAATATACTTCGAAATCCTTGTGGATATCTGGCAGGACTAACACTAGGCTGATGTTAGCTTTTTCTTCAATTCTCGAAAACTCGTCTCACATGCCTCTGCCCATTCATACTACTTCTCTTTCTCGAGCGTGCCATTGGCTTAGATATCTTGGAAAAACCTTCTATGAAGCATCTGTAGTATCCAGCCAGACCTAGGAAACTACACACCTCAGTGACTGAGGTGGGCTGCCTCCACTCCAGAACTGCCTCTACTTTGGAGGTGTCAACTACTACTCCCCCAGAGGATACAATGTGTCCAAGGAAACTAATCTCATGCAGCCAGAAATCACACTTGCTATTCTTGGCATATAGCTAGTATTCTTTGAGTGTCTCTAGGACTACATGCAGATGTTCTGCATGTTCTTCGGTGCTCTTAGAGTAGATAAAAATGTCATCTATGAACATGACCACAAATTTATCCAAATATTTTATGAACATTCATCAGATTCATGAAGTAGCCTGAAGCATTGGTTAAACCAAACAACATGATTATATATTCAATAGGCCATATTGGGTGGTAAAAGCTGTCTTAGCGATGTCTTCTGCCCAGATCTTGAGTTGATGGTATCCTGATCTTAAGTCTATCTTGAAGAAGATGGTAGCTTCGGATAATTGGTCAAACAGGCCATCTATACGAGGTAAAGGATACTTATTCTTGATGGTTACATCATTAAGGGCTCTGTAGTCCACACACAACTGGCAATGCCTTCCTTCTTTCTAACAAAGAATACTGGTGAACCCCAGGGGGATGAGCTGGGTCTAATGAATCCTCTTTCTTGGAGGTCTTCTATTGAGTTTTCAGTTCTTCAAGTTCATCTACTGCCATTTGGTATGGTCTCTTAGCGATTGGGGTAGCTCTTGGCTTCAGGTTGTTCACAAATTCTATATCTCTATCTGGTGGCATGCCTGGTAATTCTTCTGGAAAGACTTCTGGGTACTCTCGCACTACCGGCATTTCTTCTAATGGCCTTTCTTCAAGGTGATGGATTGCGCGACCCAAGGAGGAGTGATCCATACTAACCTTTATTACTAGCCCAGGGTACTTAGTGAGTGCTACCTTTCTATTAGCACAGTCTATCATATCCTGATATTTGGCTAACTAGTCCATCCCTAGGATGATGTCCAAGGTTTGAGATTGTAATACCAAAAGGTCTACTAGGAAACCAAACTCTTCCATAATGACTTCTACCTTGCGGCTCACTAGAGTAGCAGTTAAGGGTCCTCCTGGTGAGCTAAGTAACACATGTCTCTTTAGTCTAAATGTTGGCAGCTTAACATTTTCAACAAACTTCTCAGAAATAAAAGAATGCGAAGCCCTAGAATCAAACTGAACTTGAGCAGGTATTGACTTAACAGAGAACGTACCCATGAGTACTTTTGGAGGCATCCTGGGCATCTTCTGCAGTGACATGGTTGACACAGGCTTGGTTGGAGTCGATGTCATTCGTGAAGCTTGAGGCGTCTGATGAACTTTGATTGGTGCTGAAGACTGGCCTCGAGATGGGGTGACTCCCAAATTGAACTTCACCAGGGTGACTTGGTGGTCTAAGCATTTGTTGGCGACATGCCCTTTTGCTCCGTAGTTTAAGCACTGGAGATTTGTTGCTGGGTTGGTCAAGGAAGATTGTCCTGTGGAGTGGTGCACATGAATCACACTTCCACTGGAGTGCAGTGCTTAAACTGGAGCCTTGGGCACTGACGTTGCCACTTGGCGGAAGTAGGGGTTGCCTTGGTACACTGGCTTGGATGGGAAACTACCTTGGGGTCTTTGAGCTGTCCACTTCCTTTTATGCCTGGTTTCTAGGATTCTCCTCTCATTTTCTAGAACAAGGGCTTTGTTAACCATGTGGTGGAAGCTAGGATGATCCTGTAGAATCAATTGCACCCTAATCTCTTCATGCATCCTTTCTAAGAAACGATCAATCTTCTCTTCTTGATCAGCCATAACCTTTGGGGCGTAGCAAGCTAGTTAATTGAATCGTGTGAGGTACTCACTAATGGACATACTTCCCTGCTTCAGGTTTCGAAACTCATTCTTCTTCATCCTTATGATGCCTGTTGGCACAAATTTTTGTCAAAAGTCAACCTTGAATTCAGCCCAAGTGATGATAGACTTGACTGGTGCCGCTGGTGCCGTCTCCTCTTCTTCGTCAGCATTATCCTCTTCAGTCACCTGCTCCTCTTGCTGACCTCCTTGCTAAGTGTCAGCTACTGGGGTCTCTTCTCTTGCCTCTACTTCCTCTTCTTCTTCTGAGTCATTGCCTAGGAGACTCTGATTTCCACAACAGGCAAGGTAGCTTTCCCACCATGCTGCTGCAGTACCCTTGAGCTAGTAGGTAGTGAAGTCCACCTTATCTTCTTTGGTGCAACGGGCAAGTTTGAGCTTCTTCTCGGTATCATGCAGCCAATCTTTTGCTTCTAGAGGCTCATTGGCTAAGGAGAAGGTCAATGATCTGGTCCTTTAGAAATCAACTAGCTTTGAGTTGCGGCTGGCTACCCCTGCTTGTTGACTGGTAAACATTGCATTGAGAATTTGTGTTTGTTGTGCCATCACTTGTGCCATGGTCAGGGGTCCCGGTGGTGGTGGTGGCAGGTTTTAACCACGGCCATAGCCTCTTCCATGAGATGGGGTTCCTAGAGTTTGACCTCCTCCACGGGCTGGGGTTCCTGAAGCTTGACCCCTACCACGAGCAACAGCTTTCTTGGGCACCATCTGGAAACAACTAAGGCTTTTTTAGGGCCAAAAAATATGGAGAAAACATATATGAGGGTTCATTAGCCCTCTACTGGCACAACAGAAAAAAACCAATTTAAACAAGACAAGCAATGCAATGAAAAGCATAAGGCCTAAGATAGTTCGTTACAGTAGGGGGCTAAGTGTTACATGATTGCTAGACATGGCATAGGCTATGTCAAGTCATGACATCGGATACACAACGTCTACTAAGCTAGGTATATAAGGGGGTACAACTGGAGAAAAGGAAGTGCTTGCAATCCAAAAGACATCCTAGCAAGCACTGCTGCCTAATCTACAACAGACTACTCCAGGAAGTGGCTCCGCCCACAGAAGATGCAGTCCCCTTGGGAGCAGGAATGGGAACAGCTCCAACTGATGCTGGGAGATGCGGACGCAAATGACACACACAGTTTTGAGCTTAGAAAGCCGTTTGAAGAATCCGTTTTAAAAAATTGACCCATTTATTTTGACTTTAGGAGAAACCAAAAACCTAAAACAAAAGAGCTAGAGACTTCTCCATGATCTTAGTATATAGTTTGCATGCATGAGCTTGTATTAGTTCCTGCGCCTGCATCACCACTTGTACGTACGTAGAGACATCTTGAGAATTCCTTGAGAATTCAAGTTGTTCTTACTCACCTTATTATTATTAGTTTCTTCTTTACTATTCTTCTTTAATTTGTAAATATCGCCGTATGTCATACTTGATCTTCATCGTTGTATGTATATATGTTTTAATATTAGAGCACGCTGACCTAGGTTCAACCGGGTTTACCTCCTAGGCCACAGGTCTAAATGGGCTGAATACAACTAAGCCCACGGAGCAACATACTTATAAGTGGTATTGGGCCTTCTTCCCCCAAAAGACTAGTCTAATGGTGGAGGCTCCCTCACATTTATAAGTTGTGCTTTCTCCTTTCCCACAATCCATGTGGGACTATTTCTAACAATTTCCTTCTCACACATGGATTGTGCACACCGTACTTCTAGGAAATGTTACATGCCTGGGCTCTGATACCACTTGTTAGATTTTGGGCCCTGGCCACATGCCTAGATCCAACCGGGATCCTAGATGAATTTCTTTATTCTCTTATTCGCTCCCCTTTTTCTTTACTTTTTCTCTCTTTTTCTTTGCGTGCAGCTTGCTAGTCCTCTCCGCAGCAACGAAAGGACGAAACGTCCCGCGCTGAACCCAAGGAGTTGTGCGTTGCCTCTTGCTTTTCCTTGCGTGATGCGATTTGTGAGACCGCTTCACTGTCTCCATCGTCGAACTGAAACCAGTGACTTTTCTGCCGTGCTATGTCGTGTTGCTCGGACCCGAACTCTGATACCACTTGTTAGATTTTGGACCCTGGCCACATGCCTAAGTCCAACCGGGATCCTGGATGAATTTTTTTTATTCTCTTATTTTCTCCCTTTTTTTTAACTTTTTCTCTCTTTTCCTTTGCGTGCAGCTTGCTAGTCCTCTCCGCAGCAACGAAAGGACGAAACATCCCGCGCTGAACCCAAGGAGCT
Source organism: Dendrocalamus latiflorus (assembly GCA_017311315.1). Lineage (NCBI taxonomy): Eukaryota > Viridiplantae > Streptophyta > Magnoliopsida > Poales > Poaceae > Dendrocalamus > Dendrocalamus latiflorus. Next base: position 19,841,273 of record CM029650.1, on the reverse strand, counting down.
GTGCGCTGCCTCTTGCTTTTCCTTGCGTGATGCGATTTGCGAGACCGCTTCACTATCTCCGTCGTCAAACTGAAACCAGTGACTTTTCTGCCGTACTATGTCGTGTTGCTTGGACCCGAGCTCTGATACTACTTGTTAGATTTTGGACCCTGCCCACGTGCCTAGGTCCAACTAGGTTTATCTTCTGGGCCACAAGTCTAAATGAGCTGAACACAACTAAGCCCACGGAGCAACGGAGCAACATACTTTTAAATGGTATTGGGCCTTCTCCCCCGAAAAGACTAGTTCAATGGGTGGAGACTCCCTCACACTTATAAGTTGTGCTTTCTCCTTTCCCACAATCCGTGTGGGACTATTCCTAACACTCTTCATGGGCTTAAATGTATATGATGAAGTAAATCATACAAATTATTGAAACATGAAGCAAATTTAATTATTCCACAAAAAACTTGTCATTTCAGCAAATGATTTTCTGCATGTTTTTGTGCTCCTGTCAACCATATTTTGCTAAAATGTTGATCAAATGCACATTTAGAAACCGATTAATAAATTTCTTGATAATTTGAAACTGTATTCATACAGGACAAGCATCCCATCCATGTATATCCAAATCAATTGGCACACTTTCTATTCAAAGCTGGCAAAAAAAAATCATATGGAATTGACAAATCATATCCTGACACCACATGTGTTTTTCTTCATCTAATCTCTCATGTCCTGGTCATTGTTTTCCAGTTGCTGAAGTTCTCGGAAACCAACTTTTCCATTGTTAGGCCAGCCTAAATCTTATCTGCTAGCTAGGAAAATTTTGAGTTAGTTATGCAAGTAAGTAATTAATAACGCAAGATAGTGTGCCTTGCAAGTAAGAAGCATTACATGGCATGATATGTATCACAATGCTGAAAAAGAATCAGTTATTTGACTAGCTTGATCATTCTGAAAATCAAATCATAGTACGCGTCATCGTCTTCCCGAATTAATGTTGCAAAAATCTGATTCCAATTCCTTTCAAACTTGCTGCCTTCAAACACGTTATACCAATCAGATGTCGCAATCATTTCAAACCTGTCCAACTGTTCTTGCGTTATACTATTCTCGTATTACACATTTTATAATGGAAATGTTGTCCCAAAGCTTTTTTTCTTAGAACACTGATGTTCCGAATTAAGCTACAGTCCTGTTATTGTGTCCGAAATTTACTATAGATGAAGAAGGATCATGCCAGGATCTACTCTGTCGGGATACTACTGATACTACGCTGAATGGTATCCGGCAAGGAGAGTACAACTTTTTCTTGACACTCTCCAGGCAGTTGTGAATTATTCTGAAGTAAATATGGCATAATACTCATCTATCATGTTGTGGAACAAAAAGAAAAAAAACGGTTATTTGACTTTGATCATTCGGAAATTCAAATCACAGGATGTGAATGCAACGTCTGCGGATTAAATATTATAAATCTGATTTCCATCACATTCGAACATGGAATACCAGCAAGACGATGCAATCATTTCATACCAATAATTGACTTGCCACAACCGACCTTGGTTCAGACTCAGGAAGCAAGACAGCGAAATCAGCAAGTACAGGGACAAAATGAGGAGCCAATTTAGTTGGCTGACATAACATTCTGTTTGCCTCTTAAATCTCTGATAAGTTTTCTTGTGTAGTTACAGTAAGAAATATACAAAGACATACTATTCTTTTGCTTGTCCTCGGGGGGAAAAGTAAGAATTATACAGATAGCGTATGCAAAACTGTTCTGATATGGAAAATAGGATTGTCATAACTTGGCATCCATTTTCTGCACACATTTATTTTCTGAAAATTTTACAGTGCACCTTTTCTTTTGGAAGGTAACAGCGCAGCTTCACTCTAAACTCGGCTAGTACTGCCTAGTACATTGCTGGTGAGCAACTGCTGAGAAGCTCTACCAAGCTGTAGTCTTATTATGACATCCAAAAGAACACTATATATGAAACAGAACCAAGTCAGGGTCTACGCCTTTTGGGATGCTGACAATCTGCTGATTGATATCAGGCAAGGAGAGCGCAATTTTCTTGGCACTCTCCAAGTAGCTCTCAAACTTTTTATGATTGGCCTCAGGCTTGTCCAGTTTATCTGCAACCTTTGGCTGGCCATATTGATGCTTTGATGGCTCTGTGCCAAGAGACAGCTCCTCCCTCATGATGTGGTACTTGACTGCCTGTTTACGGAAGGTCCAGTTACCGGTAATCCAGTCAAATTTGTACAACGGGAGGAAGCGGTGGCCATATGCCGCTATGAACTCAATGGCAGAGAGGATGAATTTGAACTCCTCCTTGGAGAGGTAGTAAGAAAAGCTCAACCTGGTCCATCCTGGCTTCAGTCCACTGTACCCCTGAAAAATATGTGACGGTGAACAGTAACATTAGTGCCGTGTACCGACAACTTGAAATTTACCACACAAGTAGGCCACTTGACCATGGTACGGTTTGGTCGTACCTCAAGAATAGCAGACCGAATGCGAAGGGAGAGCTCATTGTCGACATGGAGCAGGAGGTGGCCATAGGGGCCTGCGCAAGCACAGCCTCCCCTCGCCTGGATGCCGAAAAGATCGTTAAGAAGCTTTGTGACAAAACGCCCATGTAGGGGTAGTTTCTTGCGCCTCGCGTTCTCTAACGATGTATCACAACCCGCAGGCTCATCGACCCCATCAAATAGCGATTCCGCCACCGGAGGGTATAGGAGGAAGGAGAAGATCGGTAGGCGTTCAACATTCGTATTTCCTAGCACCCTGACATTCGGGTTGCTAGCTAGCCTTTTCATCGCCATTTCAGAGTACACTCGCTCGCGGAGGCCCATCGTGTCATACCCAATGTACTCCTTGACCCAAAATGCAAGCGATGCACGGATCTTTTGCACTATCGGCGGCGTGCCAGCATCCTCCCGCTCCTCAATGTCATCGTAGTACAATGTATCCTGCACACCACACACCATAATTTGATCAGGTTCTAGGGCAAGATCATTAACTTTGGAACTCAGGTACTTGACATTGCTGCTTCAATGCTCACCTCCTCATTGAAGCCATTGACATAGGCCACGGTGCCACCCCCACACGTCGAGGGAGGCTGAGAATTGAGCCTATACAGCGATTTGTTCATCAGAAGGAAGCCTGGTGTGCCCGGGCCACCGACAAATTTGTGCGGGCTTAAGAAGACCGCATCATAGCCATCGATTTCGCCGGACTTCATGTCGATCTTTACATAGGGGCCACTGCACAAATGTCACTAGTTAAAGTCTTCTGTGTATGGAATTTCTTGTGCACATGAAACATCAGAAAACGAAGTACTAGTTGGCCAGGTTGAATAATTCTGATCATAGTTATTATGGAATTTCAAGGGCGAGGTGCTAATCATGTTGAAAAACAGAAATGTCAGAGAAGACCGTAGAAACTACGAATAATTTTCAAATTAATTGCTAGTGCCCTGTAAAGTCAAATATTTCGCTGTCGCAGTGCGCTAATTCACTAGACTTTTTGCCCGTTAATTTCCTCCCCTAATATTAGAAACACCCAAGTAATTCAGCTTACTTCAACACGCAAACAAGATCCACAAGGAGTCAGCATAGAACTCCAATTCACACCTTTGCCAAGATATACAGATCACATAAGTCAATGTGAGATCATTTTTACAATATTATTTGGGTCAGGTAGGCAGATCATTTTTACAATATTATTTGGGTCAGGTAGGCAGGTGCCTTCTATTGTCATATTTAATGCAAAGAGTAGAAAAATCTAGCTGTAGTACTGGTGAGGTTCAAGACATTCTATTGTCATTGATTACATCACATTGTTTACTTACCAACTCTCTCTCTCTCTATATATACATACACACAATATATATATATACACATATATAGGAAAAATACTTTTTACTCCCGGGTGTAGTTACTCCCACCTTTAATATACCACCTAAATAAACTTGAAATACTCCTTTATCACTTTAGGTATACTCGTATACTAATTATAAGATACTCCAATGTGAACCACACAAAAAAATTGCAAAAGAGTCTATAGTTTTTAGCGTATTTTGTAAATACCTTTATATACGCATATAAAAAGGAGTATGTCTAAAAAATATACATACCACCTCTGAAAAATTATACATACTACCTAGATGGTCTTGATTACTCGTATACTACACGTACATACCCTCCGTTACGCGAGATACTCCCTACATTGTGAGATACGACATAGGGAGTAACTACACCCGGGAGTAGAAAAAAGGTTTCCATATATATATATATATATATATATATATATATATATATATATATATATATATATATATATATATATATATATATATATATATATATATATATATATATATGCAAACAATAAAAAAGATAAATATATTTTTTCTATTAAAAACTGGATAGTAGTTTATATATCTCATATAATTCATTTGCCAAAATAGGTCTTAATATTTTGAAGGTTCTATATTTACAATATCACAAAAGTGTAGTTTTGGGCCCTTTGGCACTGCAAGCGAGGTTTTCTAAAAAATGGGGTGAGGATTTGGCAAAGCAAATATGAACTTTAATTTCTTAGATTGTCCAAGAAACACTTAATAGGAGCCTAAACTAAAAACAATGATAGTTAGCTTTCATGTGACAAAGTTTAGACTGTGTCAAATCCATGCATGTCATTTTCCACGAAAAACACGAACTTGCTAGAGTCCAAACTAAGACTTTGTGGTCTCAACTCTCACGTACGCACCTCGCGGCGAAGTCGAAGCACGCGAACGCGCCGTGCTGGTGCAGGACGCGGGCGAGCTCGCGCGTGTCCGTCATGACGCCCGTGACGTTGCTGCACGCCGAGAAGGAGCCCAGCATCGGCCGGTGCGCGTACTCTGTCGAGCTGAGCGCACGGCGGAGCGCGGCGACGTCGACGAGCCCGTCGGCGTCGACGCCGACCTCGACGACCTCGGCCAGGCTCCGACGCCACGACAGCAGGTTGGAGTGGTGCTCGTACGGCCCGACGAAGACCACCCACCGCTCCTCGTCGCGCAGCTGTGCCGCCAGCCGGCCGCGCAGATCGGCGGACGGCACGGCGACGCCTATCGCCTCCTGCAGGCGCTTGATGGCCGCCGTCGTGCCGGCGCCGCAGAAGAGCAGCGCGTCGCCGGGGCCCGCGCCCATGCAGCGCTTGACGTAGTGCGCCGCCTTGTGCACCAGCCGCGTCGTCTTGCTCCCGACGTGGCTGTCCTCTGTATGCGTGTTACCTACACATACACACAAACAAACATGTGAGACACGTGTCATATATACACACACAGAGCCAACCTTGCCAAAATAGTCAAGAACACCACCATTGATCAATATGTGCAAGAAAAGTTCCGAACGAACGCGTGTTTAACTAAGGAGCACGAGTAGTAAGTACTACTGTGGTACTCGCTCCGTTCTTTTTCTATTTGTATTTTTAGTATTCATACCGTTAAACTTTATAAAATGTAACCATAAATAAATTTAAAATTATATAGATTATCTATACGAAAATTATATTATTAGATTTGTCATTAAAAATACTTTCATAACATTACAGTTTTATTAGTATATCTTAGCATAAATTTATAAAAAGTAGTAATCAAAATTGTATCTTAAAAACCGTAAAAAATAAAAACATCAAGTAAAAAAAACAAATAGAGTAATAAGTAGTACTTGAGTGTCAGTTTGGCCAAGCTTCGGCTTGTAACTTTCAAATTGAAGCAAAATAATGGGTCTTTTTTCTGCAGCTGATGGCTTATGACTATGATTAAAACATTTTATCTCTAGAACAAATAATTGTGTGAACGAATAAAAAGTCGTTAAACCGATAAGAATAGGATAACAGTAGCTTCACAGCTCGCTTTTCTCGAGCTGCTGCGAGATGGTGCTAGCAACCCTTTTATATTAAAAAAAAACCGCAAAACGAGTGCTAGCTTATACTATATGGTCGTGCTAACCGTAGTATGGGAGGACCTCCTTGACGAGGTAGTCCTCGATGTAGCGCAGGCTCCGGCCGGACGCCGTCTGGTCGGCGTACGTCAGCGCGCGCCGCCCGAACGGCGTGTCGAACTCGACGTCCTTGCCGATGAGCTGCGACCGGAGCCACTCCACCTTCTCGTCCGCCGCCATGCCGCCCTTCTTCGACGTCACGCCGAGGAGGCTCAGCAGGGTGGTGGTCATGGCGCCCTTGCTGCTCGCCTCCACCGCAACATGGTCCATGGCGCCCGCAGCTTCTTGCAGAGATGGCATTCTCTCCTTAGTTTTGCAAACGTTAGCAATGGAGCAATATCAATGGCAATGGCGGCAATGGATGTTGTTGGCAATTAATGAATGCCAATGGCAATGGCTTGTGTGTGTTGGCTTGAAGGCTGGCTTGCATGGGCACACATATATATAGCAAATGGCAAGTGGACATGAGTTGAACGGCAAGAAGAAAAGAACAGGAAATGGGGGAGGAGGAATAATTGTGTAATTTAATGCCTGGTCAAGGCAACTGCTTCTTGTGGTGACCAAGTATCCTTGTATGTGGTTTAATGCCATATATTGATTGGTAGTGCTAGTAGAGTATCTTGCTAAGTAGAACTTCTTGCATCATACAATTGGAGGATATATTTTCATTTTTCTCCGACTCTTTTAATGCCTTCCATGAGACCAAGGTACGTTGCCGGCACAAACCTGGAGGACAGGTTCCCTCTCACAGCTATACGCCTAAACAAATACAGGATTTCAGTATGATTTCAAGAAGAAAAAAAAGACTTGCGCGAAAACAAAATCATATGGATCTCGTGTTGGCTATTTGTTTAATCTAGACCTTGCCTAATTCATTTTTGTGCCAAATTCAACTCTACTTAGGTAGTTCCCTTAAACAATTATCATCGATGTGAAATATACTTTTACAGCCTCCCTTAAATAATTATGGTGGCGCTATTCTACTCCCAAGTGTAGAATAGTTTATTCTACGCACCGGCCAGACAAGCGTGCCCAATCCGCCCTTTATGCATCTATTTTGTACAGGAACTCTAACTAACCAACAAATATGAGTTACTTATTAGTTCTAGAATGTTTCTTTTCTTGTTTTAGCCATAACTTTTGACTGGTATATATCCGATTCACGAATGGTTTTTATTGGTAGCTTATTGATGACGACTGATGACGAGAGGAACAAAATAATATAAATCTCGCTAATAAACCATAAATACATCAGCACTGTAACAAAAAAAATGAAGAATGATGTAGTAACATGCCAAAAAGAGTGCAATAAAAGCATTGGGTATAACCTAATATAGTAAAACCTCTCTATGCGTTTACTATGTCATTGCAATGGAATTACCATGACCTCTTTGTGTGCTTATTGCACATCAGTATTGCAATTATCATAGATAGTTTTACATGCGATGGATAGAACCGTCTATGATAGATAATTATCACAAACGGTTCGTATTAATAACCGTATATGAATTATCATAGACGATTCTAATAAAGAACTATCTGTGAAGTCTTCTATTATCATAGACGGTTCGTATTAAGAATCATCTCTGATAATTTATAGACGGTTCTTAATACAAACCATCTATGAAGTATCCCATTATCACAGATGTTTCCTATTAAGGACCGTGTGATAATTACTTATTACACACGGTTCGTATTAAGAATCGTTTGTGAATTATCACAGACAGTTCATGGTTAGAAGTGCCTATGATACGTCGTATTATTAAATACCTCGCCAGGTCAGTTTCGACAGATCTGTCTGCTTTGCATTGTGCTGTTGAAGGAGGCGGTCAGCTTTTGGGAGTTTGGTGAAAGCATACCAAAGATTTGCATGTCTGCTTGTATATCAATTTATTCTTGGTGATTTGAGGTTAGTATTTACTTCTAATTATATGCATTACAATGAAGAGAGTTGATAGCCAGATTTAGATCTAGTTTGGTAGTTTGCTACAATTTAAGAATGGGTCACTACTCCTAGTTTACTTCAATATATTCTTGCTTGATATATATATTGCTTCATGAATAGTACATAACTAGCTACTTTACATGGATGATTTATTAAGGTGAATGATAATTATGTGTATGTATTAGGATAACTAGCTATAGGAGCATTAATCTGATTTGATACTAATTTTTTACATATGTAGCGTAGATGGATTGAAGCTGGATGCATGTTGAGAACTGTATGAGTGAAGAGTACATTGATGGCGTGTCCGTTTTTATTAGATTAGCCAAGCAGGATATATTGAAGAAGGGGATGGAATATATGTATTGTTCATGCATTAATTACAATAATTTGAACATGTGTGGATCAAGACAATGCCTGAGTTTCAACTACAAAGTGTGGCACACAAGGCTCTCTAGGCACAAAACTACCACAGACAAGGAAGTGCCTCAATGCCTAGAAAGACATGTTAAACTACTTAGTTGTCAATAAGTACATAACTTCATAAGGTCTAAAATAACATGATTGCCTCTTGCAGCAAACTTTGACAACTGAATCTTCTCAAAGCTCCTTTGAAGCGGTTAGGGAGAGGGATATACTATCCATAGCCCTGAGAAACAAGTAGCACCCAAGTCGCACACGAGGCCTTGCGATTTATGTACCTTGGAGGCAGGGATTCCCAGACGACTCTGAGGCGTATAGGAGTAGAAAGAAATCCAAGACTGAGTGCGCGGAATAGTTGAAACAGGAGATTCATGCACAACTTCGAGGAGAGCTAACTACCTTACTTCAAGGAGACATAACTGCCTCACTTTGAGGAGAGATATATTCATCAAGAGAAGAGCTGAATTAAGTCCGCAGCTAGTTGCAAGCCATCCCCGTTATTATGGTAGCCAATCCCCCTCAACGCCGGAGTAGCTATGCGTCCACACCCTATTCTAAACATAGCGACATCCACTTACTTATTGATGATATTCAGATAATGTACCTCTCTAGAATACTACATAGATAGACCTGGTGGATACCTTAGCTCATCATGTATCATTATGTAGGAGCCCACACCGTGCATCCTTAGAGTCAGGCTTGTTAGCTCCATTTTCGTTGAGGCTGGGTGGGGGATGGCGTATCCAAGACTGTCAGGGACGCTGGTGCACGGTGCCTAACTTGGGATCAGTTTCATGAAGGTCCAAGTGGACATGACTAATGACGTTTTCAGGGCCGTCTGTTGGAGAACACCCAAATGAAGAGATCATGGCGCTAGGGGATTATAGAGACCTGAATATGCAAATTCGAACTCTCCTATGTATTCTGCACTAGTCTAGGATCACGCTGGTGCACACAGTGGAACCATAGATGGAATATCAACCATATTTAGATTTAACCACAAAAAAGACTCAAATATTATTGATTATTAGAGTTGTGACATTATGGCTAAGTTTACACTTAACAGCCAGAAAGGCTTAACAAATCTACCATAGACAATTGATTGGGAAGTGGGACCCTAATATGAGAAGTTGTCGAAGTATCCTCCTTTAAGTACCTCCGGTTGATATGGTTTCTCCTCTTCAACTAAGTAAATGTGGATATAGTCGTGAGTTTATAGAGTACACAACAAGTCATTTGTAACAAGAATGCAATATAGTATGCAAGGCTTACCAAATGATGACTGAGTGGTTATTTTGCAAAAAGCAACAATTTGAAGTAAATACAATAGATAGATTGAAAGTGCACTTTAAAAATAATTAAAGAAATACGGAGCAACCACAAGTGAATAGATCATTCACCCAATGAACTACTTGTGAACTAACCATTCATGTAATAAACCACCAATGAACTAACCATTCACTTCCCATACTTATCCCAACCAGGCTTTATGAAAAACTCTACCCCTTGTGTGAAATTACTGAGCATTGTCTATAGCTAGTGACACGACTATTTGAATAGTTTTACATTCTGCAGGAGTTGCATAACTTTACCCATATGATATGACCATCTTGTAATGTCACTGGTATAATATGCTTCATTTGGCATATTGTAACATCCTGATTTGCAATGCCTTTTTGAAGTTTTTAAAAATAAAATTCACCATTTGAATTTTCCTAGAATTAATTAAAACTTAATTGGATTGTTTATTAATTAAAATGATTTAATATGACTAAACTAAAGATTAACATTTGTCAAAAATATTTTATTTGAGTTCATTGAGTCTCAAGGAATGTTTTGGAATTTTCTTGGATTTTCTAGAGCTTAAAAGGTTTATTTGAATTTCTGGAAAAAGGAAAAACCACAAAAATCCCTAAAGGCCTAGTGGGCTGAAGCCCAGCCCACCATCTCCCTCAAGCCCGCTCCACCAGACGGCCCAGCCTGCCCCACCCAGGCCACATGTCGGCCATCCGCCGCTCGCCACCTGCATCCAGGCCGTCTGAGCCGCTCTGTCCCTTAGCCGTCCGATTGCCACACGTCGGCCATCCAAGGCCATGCGCAATGTGCAACTGTGCTTTCTCCGACAACCGTCCGATCGTTCCGCGTGCCACGCATCGTCCATCGGAGTGCTCGTGCACTATTCATCGTCTCCCTCGCGGTCTCTCCGCCGCCGCTCGCCGCCGGCAAGGCTCCTCCCCGTCGGCGCCATTTTGCTCTATTTTGAGCCCCTCCCGCCGTTCACCTCTTGAGGTATATTACCACTCCTCCATCAGTCTTTATCTTCCGCCCACTTGGTAGCCGAGCGCACGCCTTAAGCCTTGGCTCTCAGGTCCCGGGTTCGATCCCACCGACCACCTCCTTCTCCATTTTGTTTCATTTCAAGTTTTGTACCTCATTCTAATTAGTAAAAAAATTATGGAAAAATTGGGGAACAATCTAGGGAATATAATAAACTTAGTTAGGATGTAAAATAAGGTTACTTAACATTTAATATCCGGTTATTTACTTCATGAGCAACTAATGTAGTTTAAATATTTAATTGAGGTCTAATTATCAATTAAAGGCATTAATAAAATGTGGTTTAGTGTATAGTCCAAAGTTAATAAAAATCCTAATTAAAAATGCATTCAAGATTAAGATTAAGAAAAATGAATAATATGTTTACCTATTAAAAGCAAAATTTTAAATTAAAGATTTCCCCCTAATTATAATTTATGACCTAACATTATAATGCCGCCATCAAAACATAGGAATATTTGCATATAGGTGATTAAATAGGAGGGTGAAATAGGTGCTTAGGTTTCGACTAACATCTCACCCGAAATAAATAAATGGCATATTTCCTAAAGGCTCGAATTCCCAAAATTAGTTATGGAACTAAAATGCAAATATAAATGTAAACTAAAAATATGTTGCCAAATAAATTAAGGGAAGCCAGTAAATTTGATTAGTATAAAATATATATATGAATGTTAAATATTTAATAACAGATTAGTTATCATACGTGAATAATTAAGGTAGTTTAAATAAGTATTTAAACATCCAAATATTAACTAAGGGCATTAATAAGAAAAAGTGGCTTTGGTTAAATATCCAAATTTAGTAAAGATACCCTTAATTATAATTAAAATATATGTGCAATAGTTAACACGCTGTCATTTAATAAATCTTAGAGGAAGATTTTGCTAAACAGCGAATATTAAAAATATAACCCTATATAACGAGCTTTGGCCAGATGAATAAAATTTAAATTGAAACTAAAACTAGTCCTAATAATAATTGAGCGATAGACAAAATAATAGTTGTGCCATTAATTAAGTCCTGACATTAGATTTAATAAATATGATAAGCATGATTGCATATAACAAGTTGGTACCCATATAAATGGATCCTAGTTCAAACTAAGTTACGTCTAGTACTAACTAAAAGTACATAAAATATCATACTACAAAACACTATAAACTCGGACTCTAAAAATTAATTCGGTAAGCTACAAATTGTGTGTGTGTGTGTCTATATATATCGCGTATATAGCGTGTATACCCTGAATATTAGCGCTCGACAAAATAATGCTCCGCTACTCTTGCACGCTGATTCATAGGTCTAACCTAACTCATGGAACTTCCTTGATAAATACAAGAATAATAAAAGGGATTATTAATGAAAAGATCAAGTCATCGTATCCTACCACCGGCCTTGCCTCAAATCATCCGAATCACCCATTAACTCAAAATAAAACTAAAATTGAGTTTATTTGAATTTATTTAGATCTTTTGAGTTACTTGCTTTTATTTGGATTCAGTCGTTTATCGCGTAATTAGAAACTGGAGTCCTGAAGATTCCACAGATCAAGCATGGTCGGTGCAAAGTGAAGATAAAGAATAGAAGCTCAAGAGAAAGCATCGTGTGAGCTCAAGTCCGCGGTAAACCGTGCCAGGCAAGTCAATACTTTGATCATGTTGAACCTACATTTTCTGCAAATCTACTTTTGTTTAAATTATCAAATTGCATGCTGTTATTTCATATACAAATATATGTTTGTTTGAAGATTCTAGTTACATACCCATTATTCGACTTGCTAGTATTATACCTCCTTTGAAATATTTGAATATCTGAGCCTTGTCACCGTAGCAAAATTATAATGGTAACCTTTTGAAAATAAGTCAATAACTATACGCTATGCTTAGTACTGTTTAGATAATCGAGGGCACCAAAAATGCCCGAAAGCATGACTTTGAATCATGAGAAATTGGTTTGGGTAGTCATGGTGGAAATGACTGGTATATTTGGTTATTGATATTTTATGCTCCCAAAAACCTCAAGTTGCTTAATTATCTGGGCGGATGGTTCGAGGGTGTGTGTGTGGTGCAGTGGAAGCACAAAGTGGATAGTGGTAGAACCGCCCAAATAACCCTAAGGACTGAATCTCGTGATGACCTCCCAATGTACAATAGTACAACCATAAGCTGGCAAAGTGTAGGCAGGGTTAACTAATTTGTGTGGCTCTAAGGTGGTTACGTGAAGGTGTGAACACGAGCAAAGGGATGGATGGTCACATCCCCACCTTTGCCCGTGATGGCTCACCGGGGACCCTTCTCGAGGGACGCACACATCCTACAGAAGGCAGAACCTAGAGGGCGTAACCATAGTAGGACTATGCATTGTAAAGGCCCTGTGATAGTCTACTCAACCGCATGGCTAAGGAATCATGTGGGGGCAACGAGCAGATTTATCTCTTGTGGGTAAAGTGTACGAACTATTCGAATAGCCGTGCCCACGGTCAAGGGCGGACATGGGAACTTAACTAGATATAGTTTTGTTTCAAAAGCTTTGTGGGTGTGTTGGATCGAAAATGGCAACAGAGGGGGGTGAATGGTGCCTTTTAAAAATCATCCCTCAAAGTATTCATGAAGATCTCAGTTCTCCGATAGCTATAAAAAGCTATGAAGAAGAAGAAGAAACAAAGCTCACAAAAAATCACCAGAAATCAAAGAACTTGAGCGGAAGACCTCCCACAGATTAATACCACTAAGAGCCCACCACATATTGATCGGCAAGGAAACTGCAGTAAATATAGCCACGGCAAAGAAACAGCTCAAAACAATGTCACGGCAAGAAAACAACATCAAAATGCTGCCACAGCAGAGTAATTGCAGAGTTCGGCTGACACGGCAGAGAAAGAAAAAAGAAAGCTGCTAGCAAAGATAGTCTGCAGGAAATGCAGTCTGCAACACCACATTTTTTGCTGGCCGAAAGCACTACAAGAAGGCAACCAACAGCTTGAAATCTGCACTAAGTGCCAACCGAGCAAACAAAGAAGAAGCTGGCAGCAAAAGAACTAAAATAAAAAGGAGCAAAGACTGCAGATAGCCGAAATCAAGAAAAAGCATTTGGAAGAGGCTCCACTGAAAATAACCAACCGAAAGTAATTGATGATCACATGAAATATATTGCTGGCCGAATGCTGTTGAGATCAATCAATAAAGACTGTTGCTGACCATTTTACTAGAACAACCGAAAACAGCAAGATCCAACAAGAAAACAAGATAAAACTAACTGAAAGCTTGTCGACAGAGACAACTGAAAATAGAGGCTCAGTTCTTGATTGAGAGCGGACCGAAAAGATAAAACAAGAACTGGAAAGAGGAGTTTGCAGCACAAGAGGATCAAAAGACAAAGGCACAAACTGAGAAACTAAAAGGAAATCAAAGCAACTTAACAAAGCAAGCTCTGATAGATAAGCAGGGAGATGAATGATTCATATGAGTTCTTACAGCCCTCTCATCAAACAAGACTACACACATACGCAAGAAAATCAAAAAACTAAGAGTCTCACGCAGGAGATTGGGATTCTACTGCCCCATACATGATTGCATAGACTCAAAAAAAAACAACACACACAAGGAGAGACACAAACATAGAACACTCACACACACACTCTCTCTCTCCATTTCAGCATTAGAGAGCACCTCTCTATTTATAGCCTCCATAATGGGTTCACACCATGCTTTACCCATTAAGCCTCCACCAACTCAATGCTTTATCCAACCCGCTTCCTTTTGTGCAGCTTTGCGCTTTTACCAAAACGCCCCTCGCGCACCTTCCAGAAAGCTTCCTCATTCCTTGCCCTCCAAGCTATGCAGCCACCTCGAGTCCTCGCCATCTTCGGCACACCTCGATCGTTCTGACCTCGGCATCGCCCGCGCCTAGTCTGGTCATCTCGTGCCTCGCCACGATTCCACCTCGACGTCCTGCAGCTATCACAGACAAGAAACAAATCACATAGCACCGCTCGAAATATTTGTAACCACATAATAACATCAGAAGAAATACTCAAAGCCCAAACCGATCGAACCAAAAAATAAATGACTTAAGCACATTCGACCTAGTTCGACAAGGTCCGACCGAAGCCGACTGCACCACGCAACGACATGGCTCGAACCACTCAAACCAAACTCAAACTTTTCCGAAACACGTGTCAATTACTCATCACAAACATGGGGTCACATCCATATGGTCTCTCAATCTCCCCCTTGATGAGTATATTGACAAACACGGAAAATGAAAGAAAGTCAAGCATGGTCTAAAAAAAATCAAAGAAGCTTATGACCATGTCGACGAACGGTGCAGAAACAGAAAGAGCAAATTGATCTCCAAAGCTCCAGAAACTACTCAAAAGGCTTTTTCTCCACTATTCTCCCCCTTTTGGCAATAAACACATCAAGATGCAAAAGAGAGAATAAGGTCACAAAAATGGTTGAAATGGCTGAAGTTGGTTTATTTCGAGCATTTAGAGCCATGAAGATTATCCAAAATGACCATATGAGAATTACACCAAGCCAAAATACATAAGTATGCTATCAAGATCATGAAAAAACATGTAGAGACAAGCTAAGCTAAATAAGTCATAATCTGAAATTTAGTCGAATTTCTTAGCATGTCAAGTCAACCATGATTATAGTCTAGCTAAAGGTATCCAAAGATGATGCAGGCCATGTCAATAATCTAAGTGGAATCAAGAAGCTAGTATTGAGTCAATTTAGAGTGCTACAAGTTCAAGAATGAGACATTTGTTCATGTACTTGTAAGTCTTGTAATTTTAGCAAAGTGAGCATAATTGACATGTTTTTCTTTAGAAATCTCATGATTGTTTCCAACCAGATTTTTGTTTTAGTCATGTGCTAGATCTCAAGCCTTATGCGATCACTCCAAGCAAGAAGCTTAAGAAGATAGTCTTGGTCAACCAAAACTCCCCCTGAGTTTATGCCTAGTGCAATGGCAAGCCGTCTCATGAGAAAGAATTGGTGAGATCAGTTTTTTCGCACAAAAGAGATCTTTTTGCATTTTCATGAACAGAAGACTTGTACTAACTCATGCTTCATCAAGAAACTAGCATAGCTCAATCTAAAGCTCAATAAAGATTCAAGGCTCAACTCAGCCTATTCGACATGGCATGAATCATAAATAGATAGCTAAAGACAGACTAATCTCACAAGGTAACATGACAGGATTTTAATTCAAGTTGTGCAGTTTAGTCAACCTATCATGGCAAAGACTTGACTACATATATAAAGTCATGATAAATCTAGCAAGTAAGCACAGATCATGGCAAGATGTAATGAATTGGAAACATGTCATATTCGGATAATAATCAAGGCTCCATGTAATTATATTACAATGCAGAATGATATGCAAGAAAATCCAGCTCCCCCTCAACATGTGATGCAACTTTTAGTTCAAGTTGAGTTATAGCAAGATTAAGATCTAGAAGCTCCCAAATGAACTCCCCCTGAACCAAAGCAATAAAATCGAGAAGCTAGCAAGAAAATCAAAAAAGGCAATCCTTAAAGCATAGATAAGATATAGATGATACTATGGCTCAGACTGACTCTCATCTACCCCATATGACTCTAGGACTATCAGCTGGTCAACTAATACATTAAGGAGCAAACACATACCCTGTCTACCCAAGGGTGACCCAACCCTTGCTAGAACCTATAAGAAGTGAGTGAGCTCAACCTAGTGAGAAAAGAAACAGCTAATAAGCAGCATCCTAGGATCACAAGATGAGAGGAAGAAGTCTAAATAACTAGACAAGACAAACACTCTAATCTATGCTAGAAGGACTAAACCCAATGCACTCGTATGCAATGCAGCAGAAAGGAGTAAGAGCATAATAATGAAGATAAAGCAGTAAAGCCCAAAGCTCCCACTCACAACAATCCATAAGGACAAACCACCCCAAGCTCTCCCCGTAGAGCTGAAAATCTAGAGCTATCCAAAGGCTTGGTAAAGATATCGGCTAACTGGTGGTCACTCTCCACAAACTGGAGCACTATGTCACCCTTCTCCACATGGTCTCGAATGAAGTGATATCTGATATCAATATGCTTGGTCCGAGAATGCTGCACTGGGTTCTTAGCAATGTTAATCACAGAAGTGTTATCACAAAAGAGTGGAACACTGTCGATAACTAACCCAAAGTCAAGCAGAGTCGAGACCATCCAAAGCACCTGGCTGCAGCAACTAGCGGCAGCAACATACTCGGCCTCTGCGGTGGACTGTGCAACACCGGACTGCTTCCTCGAAGACCAAGAAACAAGAGAAGTGCCAATGAATTGGCAGGTGCCAGAAGTGCTCTTCCTATCAATCCTACAGCCAGCAAAGTCTGCATCCGAATAGGCTCTCAAGAAAAGACAGGACGAGGAAGAGTACCAGATACCATAGTCAATAGTAGCTCGAAGGTACCGAAGGATGCGCTTCACCGCCTGGCGGTGAGATACGCGAGGAGAGGCCTGAAAGCGCGCACACAGACACACGGAGAAGTGTATGTCCGGCCTCGAGGCAGTGAGGTACAAGAGGGAGCCAGTCATGCTACGATACTCCTTCTGATCAACTGGCTCGCCGTCCTCATCTGGGTCGAGTGAGGCTGAAGAAGCCATAGGGGTGGACACCGGCTTACCATCACTCGTATCGAAGCGTCTCAGGAGGTCACGAGTGTACTTGCCCTGATGCAAGAAAGTACCCTCCCGAGTCTGCTTGATCTGGAAGCCAAGGAAGAAGGTCAACTCACCCATCATCCTCATCTCAAACTCGGCGCTCATGACATCCGAGAACTGTGAAACAAGAGCATGAGAAGAGCCGACAAAGATGATGTCATCCACATAAATCTGAACGAGCAGAAGGTCTGTGCCATGCCTACGAATGAACAAGGTCTTATCCACCTTACCCATCTCAAAACCATGACTCAACAAATAGGACTTAAGCCTCTCATACCAAGCTCTGGGGGCCTGCTTAAGTCCATACAAAGCTTTGGAAAGCTTGTAGACATGGTTTGGGTATTTGGGGTTCTCGAAACCTGGAAGCTGTCTCACATAGACTTCTTCCTCAATAAAGCCATTGAGGAAGGCACTCTTGACATCCATCTGTTAAAGCTTGAAACCCTTAGAAGCCGCAAAAGCAAGCAGGATTCTAATGGCTTCAAGTCTAGCTATAGGGGCAAAGGTCTCCTCAAAATCTAGACCCTCAACCTGGGAGAAGCCCTGAGCTACCAGTCTAGCCTTGTTCCGAATGACAACCCTATCCTCACTCTGCTTGTTTTTGAACACCCACTTAGTCCCAATGACATTGTGACCTCGAGGGGGCTCAACAAGCGACCAGACCTTGTTTCTCTTGAAATTTTCTAACTCCTCGTGCATGACGTTGACCCAAGACTCATCAGAAAGAGCATGACAAATGTCCTTGGGCTCGAAAGAGGCAACAAAGACAGAATGGAGACAGAAATGTGACATGCCAGACTTTGAGCGTGTGACTCGCTCAAAGAGATCTCTAATAATCTGCTCTGAAGGATGGTCTTTTTGGATATGTCGAGGAGGTCCTGGATGAGAAGAAGAAGTGGCCTCTACCTCATGTGTTGATGAGATAAGAATAGAGCCACTAGCTCTAGAGGAAGCAGAAGGCATGGGCTGATCACCTGGAGGTGCAGTGGAGGATGGCACCTCAAGGGGAGGATGAGAAACTGGATCGGGTAGACAACCCTCATCTCCATCGTCCTCATCATCCACAAAGATGGGCTCGGACTGCTCTAAAGAACCTGAGATATCGGGCCTAGTCCCCGGACTGGCCTCGTCAAAGGTCACCTCACAGGTCTCTACCATCTTACTAGACTCGCAGTTCCAGACCCTATACGCCCATGATGAAGTCGAGTAACCTAGAAAGATACCATCACAAGAACATGACTTGAACTTGTCTAGGTTCCCGAACTTCATAATAAAGCACTTGCAACCAAACACACGAAAATGAGAGACATTGGGCTTTCGCCCATATCTCAGCTCATAAGAAGTGCGATGCAAGTGTGCCCTCAGAAAAACTCTGTTCGAAACATGGCACGCGGTCGCTATAGCCTCAGCCCAAACTTCTTAGGTGTAGAGTACTCATCGAGCATCGTCCTGGCCATCTCGACCAAGGTACGGTTCTTCCTCTCCACGACGCCATTCTACTGTGGGATGTGCGGAGAAGAGAACTGGTGCTCTACACCTGTCTCATCACAGAACCTCTCGAAGTATGAATTCTTGAACTCCGTGCCATTGTCACTGCGGATCGCTCGTAAAGCACTCGGGAGCTCAATAGAAAGCCTACTAAAAAGACCTTGGAAAGGTGTAAACGTCTCATCCTTCGAGGTTAAGAAAAACACCCATGAAAACCTCGAGAAGTCATCGACCACGACAAGGACATACCACTTCCCTCCTGCTAACTGCACTCGAGCTGGTCCAACTATGTCCATATGGAGCAGCTGTCCTAGTGCATCGGTCATAGTCACTGTGACCGGAGGATGAGAAGCGGCAACCATCTTGCCGTGCTGGCATGGAGTGCAAACAATATCTTTGACCATCTTGAGTTTCGGCAAACCACGAATGAGATCGTGGCCGCTAACTCGGGTCAAATGGTCAAATCCAATATGACCAAGTCTTCTATGCCAGAAGGTAAGCTTACGGGACTCAGAAGCAACTAAACACCGGAGAGGATCACCAGAAGACTCAGAAAAATCAGCACGAAAGATTCTCCCATAACGAGAAATCCCGCAAACCAGACTACCCGAAGAATCAAGAATTTTGCAAGCGTTTTTCTTAAAGCTCACCTCGAAACCGTCATCGGTAAGCTGAGAAACAAAAAGCAAATTATATTGCAGCTTACTAACCAAGGCAACATCTTTTAAAATAAAAGACTCATTAACGCGCACTGTATCTTTGGTGATGACGCGCCCAGATGAAGCGTCTCCGAAGGTGATCGTCTCATCACCTAGAGCGTGGACTAGGGAAGAGAACCAACGTGAATCTCCGGTCATATGACGAGAACAACCGGAGTCTACAAGCCAAACCTCTCCCTTCCCTGCCCGGCGAACTTGAGTCAAACAGAGAGTAAAAGCTCAGTACTGGGATAAATCAAGAGTGATTTTGGCACCCAATACTGAGTAACACGTCGAGCAGCAGAAGTAGTCAAACACAACTGACCTCTAACTACCCTACGCTCTCTGTCGCTCAAAGAAGCAGAAGGTCTGTGAGCAGACCTGAAGCTGTTGCTGGGTCCAACTGCTACGGGAGAGCAAGTCGGAGCACCGACAACGCGCTGATCTCGCCGCGGGTAGTCATCTCGACGGGGGAAACGAGATCTACTCTCAGAACGGCAGAAGTCACGACCAAAGGGAGCATGAGGACGAAAACCAGAAAACTCGAAAAAACCAAGTCCTCGATGCTGCCCAAACCCATCAACAGAAGCAAGCCTAGACCTCGTGTTGGTCTGAGGTGCACTCAAGGTCTGGGGCTGACCCTGAATACGCCTAAGAGCCTCAACACGATCTCTACGCGCGATCTGGGCACGCCTGAAGCATCGCTCGATCAAGTGTCCATCCTTCTGACAGAAGGTGCAATGATACTTCACCTTCTGAGAGATAGAAGTAGCATGATGAGGCTTCGCCTTCTGAGAGGCCGAAGCAACAGGTGGAATCACCTTACTGTCAGAAATTCCTTGGACAAAGCCTGCTGACTTAAATTGAACTTTCTCAGTCCTGGACTTGACCTCGATCACACCTGCGGCTATGGGTCTAAGCACGGCAGGTGGATGCTTCCTAACATCCTCAAGAAAATCATATCCTAGACCTTGATTGAACTTGCAAATCTTGAACTGGTCTAGAATAAGATTCAACTTCTTCTTGCCTCCTACAAATCTCTCGAGAGTGTTCATAAGATACTGACACTCCCGAAAGAGAGAGGTGCAAGAAGAGCAGGGGGAAGAAGAGACAGCAGAAGGTAAGGGAGTAGAAGAAGAAGAACCAACAACAGAGGAACGAATGGCTTGTGCACGCACAGCCGGCTCAGAGTGGACAGTCCTACTGCTAGTCAAGTGGTTCACGTCGCTAGGCGTCTCTACCTTACCCTTGGGTTTCTCTCCCGCACCAGCACACACATCACAACAAGATTGTGGCTTGTCTAGTAAGTCCTTAGTTAGCTTCACACACTTATCATCCAAAGCAACGAGTTCAAGTTTTAATTTTGCACAACTATTGCAAGGTGAGCTAACAGGGTCCTTTGTCGCATAATGAGCCAATCTATTGTTATGATCAGTCATTTCTTGAAACTGTTTTGAGACAGATTCAAGTTCAGGAGTTAACTTAGGACAGTTCAAACATGAAGCAATAGGCTCAAGTAATGAAGCTTGTAGTTCAGCAATTTTATGATTTGCCCGTTTTAGATTTATCTTCAGATTATTGCAATTTTCACAAGTCTCGGGCAGATCGAGAAGCATGGTATACAGACCTCTAAATGCATTGTCCTTATCCTCACATGAGGCACAAGAAATAGTCTCAACAGTAGTAGATGAAAGAGGCGCTACCCTACTCATCTCTAGTTAACAAGAAGACTAATGTTCTCCACCTTAATCATGTCAAGCTCAGAGGACAAGCTATCATGAGAAGTCTTTAACTTCTCCATATCACCAATCAAAGCAGAGCATGTATCACAATCGTCACGGGAGGGAGCAGATATAAGTGAAGTAAGCTCCTGTGACAGTCTATCTACTTCCTTCTCCAACTCGCTACGCCTAGCTCTAGATCTAGCATGGAATTTCCCAAACTTAAGGAAAGCATCATTAAGCTGGTCATAGGAGGGGAATACCTCGTCGGAGTCGGAGTACAGCTCGCTGTCGCTGATCTCGCCCTCAAGGGCCATGAAGCACATGCCGGAGAAGTCGTCGCCACCTTGGGGTCTTGCTCGTCCGTTCCATCGTCGTCGCTCCATGTAACATCCTAAAATTTGAGTGTTCGAAAATATGGGGATTTTAAAAACTTTTCTTGAAATTTGCCGGCATTCCAAATTGCTTTTTGAATATTTATTAGAAATCTTTTGAGTTTTGAGAAATATAAATTAATGTACTGAGAAGTAATGCCCAAAGTAAAAACAATATTGATGTTAAATAATAGAAATAAAAATATGAAATTCAATTTACTTAATTAAAAAAGAAGCAATGGCCAAAAGAGTGTGTGTGTGTATATATATAATAACTCACATCTAAATAATAAAAATCTAAATTTAAATCATAAATGTCATGCAAAAATTGAAATGGACAATCTTAAATGGGAAGACAGAAATTTAAATTAAAAACTCAGGATGCAAAAAGAAAATGGCTAAAAGCTTCTCACTTATGCCTTTCCCATTTCCTCTCTCTTACACGTGGGCCCGGCCCCCACCCCTTCCCTCTCTCCTCCCCTTTCTTTTCCCCACGCTGCATGCTTGCTTCTTCTTCTTTTCTTTTTCTTCTCCCTCCTCCTTCCTCTATGGCTGAGCTTGCTCCGCGTCGACATCCTATGCGCGCGATAGGCCTGGACTCCCTCCTCTCCTGTCTCATCATGTGCGGTAGCCACAGCGTCGAGCCCCGCGCCTCCGCATGTCGAGCCCCATGGCCATCTCCTGCTCTGCCGCACCCACGCCGTGCCCAGTCCCCGTCGCATCCCGGTCTGCGCCGCACATCGCTGCCCATTCCTCGCGCAGCTCCCCGGGACGTCAGCCCCAGTGCCGGCACAGCTGCCCTCTGCGCTATAAAAGAGCTTCCTTGCTTAGCCCTCACCCTACGGCGCCTTCCTCCTTCATCTCCCTCAATTCCGGCTGCCACTGCGTCCTCTCCGTGTCGCGCCCCAGCAAGCCCCTTCAAACAATTAAGAGCG
Organism: Dendrocalamus latiflorus; assembly: GCA_017311315.1. Taxonomy (NCBI): domain Eukaryota; kingdom Viridiplantae; phylum Streptophyta; class Magnoliopsida; order Poales; family Poaceae; genus Dendrocalamus; species Dendrocalamus latiflorus. Next base: position 19,818,672 of record CM029650.1, on the reverse strand, counting down.
TCCCTTCGTGCTCCTAGGCCTCACCTACTTGCCCGCCGGTTTAATTGGAAATCCGTGCGCTGGAGACCCCCGATTTGGTCATCGTCTTGAGAACTGGCCGTCGTCGCCTCCACCAGCACCACCACCTCCCCGGGCGATCTCTCCTCAATTCCTCGCGCGGAGAGCTGCATCATGACAGCCCAAAGCTCCCCCGACCCCCGGCCGGAGTTGCTTTCCGCCTCAGGTCGCCGGCGCCACGGCCCTCCCTGCGCCGCACATGACTTCCGCCGTCGACTCCCCTCCAACTTGCTCCGGCTCGGCAAAAAGCGTGGTGAGCATCCCCAGCACCCCTTAATGCTCGTGCGCACATTAAATTTTTCCCTCCACCTCGCCGGCGCCGGCACCCCGTCCCGCCCCGCCTCTAGCCGCCATGCCTCGCCGCCGGCCCGCCTTGGAGCCTCCCAGCTCACGGCCGCGCATCCCTTGGATTCCATCAGGCTCTGAGATCCTGTTTTTGCTGTCTTCGGCGCCTGACCGGCCGCACCTCGCCGGCGACGCCGCCCGGACCTTGTGTCGCCGGGATGCTCTGTTCTGGTGCCCGCGACCACGCTACCTCTTCTACAAGCCTTCTCCCCTTTCCATCAAGTAACACCGAGGGGCAGCACGGTTAGCAGCGCGCGCTTTAACCTCAGTCGCCTGGGTTCGACTCCCCTGTCCCGCAAGCGCGTAGAGTTCGTTCTTATTATTTTTGTTGCTCTGTTGCAAGCCAAGAGTAGCTAGAAAAACACCTATAAAAATATGAAATAAATATATAAAAGGTACAAAAATTAATTAGGATATAAAAGAGTTCATGTAAAACTAAAAATTTGGATTAGTTATCATAATGAACAATTAATGCGCTGTTAGTAGTTTATTTAAATCTAACTAATAATTACATGCATTAATAAAGAAAAGTGGCTTGGTTAAAGGTACAAGTTTAATAAAGATTCCCTTAATTAGAATATATGCATTACCATTTAACATGCCATCATTAAATAAATCTCGGTAGTGGGTTTAATTAAGGTAGCAATATTAAAATATGACCCTGTATGATAAACCTTGCATAGGTGAATAAACTTAAATTGGAAATAAAGCTTTAATATTAGATTTCATAATGACAGTTGGTGTTAGATTAGCATTCCGCATAAAACGACTCTAGAATATATTGTATAAACTATTTGTGCAACCAAAAGCCGTATATAATTAAGTGATACACAATTAACCATCTAAAGTATGACTGTCGTACCTATATCCTTGAGAAGTTATAAAAATAATAATACTTCCACTAACAACCCTTAAATAAACTGAGGTGTTATTTAAACTATAAGTACGTGGCTTGTATAAAAGACTGTAGTAATAAATATAACACTCGGGAATATAATGCTGAAAATTGTCAACATATCGACTAACCATTAGCTCTGAATGCAAGTTATATTAAAGACAATGTATGAACCCTAGGTTCGGGTTAATGCTCTTACAATGTGCCAGTTCGTGCCATTCAAGGACTAGCAAGCTAATATTATATATACACATAGGTCTAACCTAGCTCATGAAACTTCCTTGATAAATACTAAAAATAATAAAAGAGACTGTTAATAAAAAGATCAAGACATCGTATTTTACCACCGACCTTGCCTCGAATCACTCGAATCACCCCTTAACTCATAATAAAAATAAATGGAGTTTATTCGGATTTATTTGGATCTTTTGAGTTATTTGCTTTTATTTGGATCCAGTCGTTTGTAGCGTAATTAGAAATTGGAAGTCGTGGAGACTCATTGGATCAAGCGAAATCAAGCTCGAAGTGCAGATAAACACCAAAAACTCAAGAGAAAGCACCTTGTGAGCTCAAGATCGAGGTAAACCGCGCCAGGCGAGTCAATACTTTGATCATGTTGAACCTACTGTTTCTGCAAATTATTTTTTGTTTAAATTATCAAATTGCATGCTGTTATTTTATATGCAAATACATGCTTAATTTAAGATTCTAGTTATGTGCCCATTATTGACTTGATTAATATTACACCTCCTTTGGAAGATTTGAATATGTGAACCTTGTCACCCTAGCAAAATTATAATAGTAAACTTTCGAAAATAAGTCTGTAACTACACGCCATGCTTAGTATTGCATAGATACTCAGGGGTGCTGAAATGCCCTAAGCATCATTATCATTTTCAATCATGAGAAACTGGTTTGGACAGTCTTGGAGGGAATGACTGGTATATTTTGACATGATTATTTTATGCTCCAAAAATCCCAATTTGCTTGAATATCTTAGCGGATGGTTTGGGGGCTGGTATGTGGTGCAGTGGAAGCACAAATTATGGAGTGTGGTAGAACCGCTCAGATACCCCTAAGGACTGAATCTTGTCATGACCTCCTGTGTAAAACAGTACAACCACAAGTCTGTAAAGTACAACTTGGCTAAGTAAATTTATCGAAACCCTCGGACTCATCTCACTAGTAGTGGATAGAAGTGGATACGCAAGGGCAAGAGAAGGCCTAAAGGGACACCGAGTGGAGGGTGAAGTTTCCTAGTCGTACTAGCGCTGAGGGGAGTGGAGCCCGAATAATGCTAGTAACCGTGGGGAACATCCCGTACATAGATGGGACCCACCGCAAGTGGGCAGTTTCCCATAAGGTGAGATGACAAAGGGGACTAGATGCTTTGAAAAGTCACTGTGATGGTCTGCTCAACCACACGACTAAGGAATTGTGTGGGGCAACGAGTTGATTGTCTCTTGTAGTGAAAGTGTACAAACTCTGCAAAGTCAAAACTATTCGAATAGCCGTGCCCACGGTCAAGGGCGAACATAGGAACTTAACTAGATATAGTTCTATTTCAAAATGCTTTATGGATGGGAATGGAAAAGTGAAGGGCAGTGGAAACCCCTGATTTGAGTTGTCCTAGGTGTCGTCCTAGTGGTAATGTAAGCGGTTATAATGCTGAAATATTACCACATGGTGCGGATGCCACGTAACGGTGGATAGAATCTGGATCGCTATTATAAGTGCATTTCCGTACATATTATGTTTTGTTCAAAACTGCTAGGTCTCAGGGAATTCCTATGTATTATATTTCTGAATAAAGATAATACATCTCACAAAGTTAAATGTCAGGAAAAATTGATTGAGTCGTAAGAAAAGAAGATGGCTGTTTGTGTTAACCACATAAAGTTGTTGGTGGATTCATGTCAATCATAAAGGTGAAAACGATAGTGCGGATTCTGGGAGAGATAAATTGGTGGAGCCTAAATGAATATATAGGCTAGATAGATGATTTAAATGATTTTAGAGAATTAGAAAGTGCAAAGGTAATTGCTGGATTACAGTACTGATAACTAATATAAATTCTTGGAAGATATTAGCGATAATGGAATTAATAGGATTGGATCAAATACTAGATGGATGAATTGAATCTCTAAGAATATTGGGGGAATAATAACAGTTATTGGATTATAATCTTGCTAAGTGATATTCTTGGTGGAGGTATACTAGTGAATTAGTTAGTAGTAGATAATGGAAAATGAGATTGATTATTGGAAGGACAAACTATGGTTTTGGATCAATAACAAAAGGATTGAATACGAATGATTTCGATGGATTTAAAAGTAATTGTGTTAGTTAATCATTGGGATTTAGAAGTGAAGAGTTGATGATTAGCATCCACAAGATTGAATTGCTAGGAATTTAGAATACACAAGATGTTGATGGATCTAAAATAAAGAAGTTGGTAGATAGTGAACCCGAGATTGGATCCATGAATTGGTGGAAACATTTAAATTCATATGGAAGCTAGCAACCCCGATGGGATTAATAGAATGTTTAGACGATGTAATGGGAGTGGTTTGGTCGGTGGATTATATAAATTATGATACTTGATGTTTGGGAATTTAGGCAGCTATTGATCGGTGGATTGTATAATTGATGATAGTTGTTGTTTGGAGTTTTAGACTGCACTCAATATAGAAAGTGTATTTCGGTGGGGTTAAGTCAATTATGATAATCGCTAGGTGGAGTTTAGGTAGCAACAATAACACTATGATCAAATACTAATAATGCTTCTAAAGGCAATTTATAGCAAATAAAATAACCCGAGCCTCTCCTTTGATAAGCCATGCATATTATTTATTTGCATCATGTGTATTGACTCGCGGAGCATGGTGGTTAGTGTGCTCACACTCGCTCTCATAACAAATTCAGAAGCAGGAATCAGATCACTACGCTTCAACAACACTTTTGGTCATCAAGGGCTAGGTCGCAAACCTCCAGTTGGCTGCCTGTGGGCATGTCCTGAAGGTTCCACCGGTGTGCTTCTTTCTTCCGCTGCTGCTTCTTATTGATTTTGGCCAAATCGGCCCATGTGTAAGTCTTTCTATTATATTTACGCTTCTGCATGATATATACTTTGATAATCAGAACTGTAATCTGTGAGCACTATCTACTGATCCAGGGAATAGTGCGATGGAATCACAGAGGGATCCGGATTGTAAAATCTGGGTCTGACACTCCACCCCTCCACCTCACTGAGGTCGAGGTCGTCGAAGGCGGTGAGGACGCGGTGGAAGAGCTTCTTGGTTTTGCCAAGGTCGCTGTACTTCTTCTTGCCTTGGGTGTGAGCTGGGGGCTTCTTGTTGCGGTTCTTGTCGATGTAGTCATTCTTGCACACGCCGCCGTAGTCACTCTTGCCCTTCTCCAGCTTGGGGCAGTTTGCCCGAATGTGGTTGGGGCCACCACACTCGAAGCAGATCATGGGTCCTCCTCTCTTTCTGTCCCTCCTTCTCTTGTAAGCATGAGAAAACTTTCTACCTAAGAGGGCTAACTGCTCATCTGCAAGCTGCTCTAACTGATCATCAGTTACATCACAGAGAGCAGCAAGACAGAATCCACAAAGCGACTCGGAAGAAGATCCAGAAGTGGGATCGGTGACTAAGGCTATCGACTGCGACTTCGACCTACGAGAGACTATGTCAATCTCGTGAGTCTTGAGGCGTGAGTACAACGCGTCAAGAGTCAGGGTCAAAAGATCGGTGATGTCCTTGATGGTAGTCACCTTCATCTCCCAAACACGCAAGTCGAGAGCCGCGAGCATCTGTCGAGCATTATCCGAGTCGGGGTATGTGAGACCGACCGCTCGGAGATTGCTCAAAATCTTGTGAAACCTCGCAAAACACTCATCGAGGAACTCACCAGCGAGCACTTCAAACTTGTTGTAATCTCGCTTGAACTGGTAATGTCGAACTGTCTTGATCTGGGTGGTGCCCTTATGGTCTGCATCGAGGGTCACCCAGATGTTGAAAGCCGACGTCAGATGAGAGATGCTATCAAACTTGCTTCGGCTCAACCCCTGGATTATGATGTTCCTTGCCTTAGCGTTCACCTTAACATCAGCCATGTTCCCGGCATTGATATTCTCATCGGCAGGAACAACATATCGTACTTTGACCTTCCGCCAGATGGCGTAGCCCTGAGCCTGGATGTAGGTCTCCATCAGACTCTTCCAGAAGGGATAGTCGATCCCATCGAAGATCGGGGGCTTGGTCGAGTACTTGTCTATCGCCATGGCTCTAGAGACCGGTTAAGATCTATCGAGAAGAGCTAACCAGCTCTGATACAAATTGTTGGATCGAAAATGGCAACAGAGGAGGGTGAATGGTGCCTTTTAAAAATCACCCCTCAAAGTATTCATGAAGATCTCAGTTCTCTGATAGCTATAAAAAACTATGAAGAAGAAGAAACAAAGCTCACAGAAAATCACCAGAGATCAAAGAACTTGAGCGGAAGACCTCCCACAGATTAGTACCACTAAGAGCCCACCACAGATTGATCGGCAAGGAAACTACAATAAATATAGCCACGGCAAAGAAACAGCTCAAAACAATGCCACAGCAAGAAAACAACATCAAAATGCAGCCACAGCAGAGTAATTGCAGAGTTCGGCTGACACGGCAGAGAAAGAAAAAAGAGAGCTGCTAGCAAAGATAGTCTGCAGGAAATGCAGTCTGCAGCCCCACATTTTTTGCTGGCCGAAAGCACTACAAGAAGGCAACCAACAGCTTGAAATCTGCACTAAGTGCCAACCGAGCAAAAGAAGAAGAAGCTGGCAGCAAAAGAACTAAAATAAAAAGGAGCAAAGATTGCATATAGCCGAAATCAAGAAAAAGCATTTGGAAGAGGCTCCACTGAAAATAACCAGCCAAAAGTAATTGATGATCACATGAAATATATTGCTGGCCGAATGCTGTTGAGATCAATCAATAAAGACTGATGCTGACCATTTTACTAGCATAACCGAAAACAGCAAGATCCAACAAGAAAACAAGATAAAACTAACTGAAAGCTTGTCGATAGAGTCAACTGAAAATAGAGGCTCAGTTCTTGATTGAGAGCGGACCAAAAAGATAAAACAAGAACTGGAAAGAGGAGTTTGCAGCACAAGAGGATCAAAAGACAAAGGCACAAACTGAGAAACTAAAAGGAAATCAAAGCAACTTAACAAAGCAAGCTCTGATAGATAAGCAGGGAGATGAATGGTTCATATGAGTTCTTACAGCCCTCTCATCATACAAGACTACACACATACACAAGAAAATCAAAAAACTAAGAGTCTCACGCAGGAGATTGGGATTCTACTGCCCCATACATGATTGCATAGACTAAAAAAAACAACACACACAAGGAGAGACACAAACATAGAACACTCACACACACACTCTCTCTCCATTTTAGCATTAGAGAGCACCTCTCTATTTATAGCCTCCATAATGGGTTCATACCATGCTTTACCCATTAAGCCTCCACCAACTCAATGCTTTATCCAACCCGCTTCCTTTTGTGCAGCTTTGCGCTTTTACCAAAACACCCCTCGCGCACCTTCTAGGAAGCTTTCTCATTCCTTGCCCTCCAAGCCACACAGCTACCTCGAGTCCTCGCTGTCTTTGGCACACCTCGACCGTTCTGACCTCGGCATTGCCCGCGCCTAGTCCGGTCATCCTGTGCCTCACCACGACTCCACCTCGACGTCCTGCAACTATCACAGACAAGAAACAAACCACATAGCACCGCTCAAAATATTTGTAACCATATAATAACATCAGAAGAAATACTTAAAGCCCAAACCGATCGAACCGAAAAATAAACGCCTTAAGCACGTTCGACCTAGTTCGACAAGGTCCGACCGAAGCCGACTGCACCACGCAACGTCATGGTTCGAACCACTCAAACCAAACTGAAACTTTTCAGAAACACACGTCAATTACTCATCACAAACATGGGGTCACACCCACATGGTCTCTCAGGGTGGAATTGGTGAAGTGGAGGGCAGAGAAAGGCCCTAATTTGTGTTGCCCTAGGTGTCGCCCCAATGATAAGTTAAGCGGTTATAACACTGAAGGATTAAGCATATGGTGCAGAGGCCATGTAACGGTGGATGGAATCTGGATCGCTATTATTATTGCATTTTTCACACCTTATGTTTCAGTTTAAACTGCTAGGTCTTAGGAAATTTCTATGTATCATATTTCAAAAGCAATTTATGTCATATAAAATAACCCGAGCCTTCCCTTGATAAGTCATGCATATTATCTAATTGCATCCTGTGTATTGGCTCGCGGAGCATGATGGTTTGTGCTCACACTCGCTCTCATAACAAATCTAGAATCAGGAATCAGATTACTACGCTTCGGCAATACTACTGGACATGAGGACGACGATGATAAGGTGTCAAGAATTAGGCCGCGAACCTCCAGTTGGCTTCCTGTGGGCATGTCCTGAGGGTCCCACCTGTGTTCTTCGTTTCCGCTGCTGCATTTTATTGATGTCGGCCTAACCGGCCCATGTGTAAGTCTTCTATTATATTTATGCTTCCGCATGATATGCATTTTGATATTCATTTCTGTATCTGTGAGCACTATCTACTGATCCAGGGAATAGTGCGGTGGAATCACAGATGATTCCGGATTATAAAATCTGGGTCTGACACATTGGGATGTGGATGTTTTACCTGGGTAATACTTAAGGACTTAACTTTGTGCGTCATTGATCTAAGCCTTACCGTATAACCACATGTCTAGTATGGGATGGACCTGGTTGACTAATTTGTGATGTTTCAATTTTGGTTCCGCCATTGGGATATCAGTGGGTGTCATATGCATTCCATGAGGCACAAGAGGGGCAATTACCAGTTAGGGGGCGAAACCTCAGTGAAGCGGAACTAGGTTGAGATTGAACATTGTAAAGGCCTTGTTGTGATCTTCTTGGTCGGCATGCCAAAGGAAGCATGTTATACCGGTGACATTACAAGATGAACACATCGTGTGAGTAACGTTGTAAAACCTCTACGGAGTGTAAAACTATTCGAATAGCCATGTCCTTGGTCATGGACAATGCTCAGTGATTTCACACGAGTGGTAGAGTTTTCATAAAAACCTGGTTGGGTTGAGTTGGGTAGTGAATGGGTAGTTTACTGGTGGTTCATTTCATGAATCTTGGTTCATGGGTGATTCATTGGAGTGAATGGTCAGTTTACTTGTGGTTTGTCTTAATTCCTTTGATTACTTATTTATTATTGTTTTTAAAGTTCACTTTTCAATCTATTTATTTTATTTACATTAAATTGTCACTTTCTGCAAAATTAACCTTTCAGCCATCCTTTGGTAAGCCTTGCATATTATATTGCTTTTTTGCTACAAACGACATGCTAAGTACTCTATGTACTCACGGCTTCATCCATATTTGCTCAGTTGAGGAAGGACCAGATCAGCAGGAGCTACTAGATGGAGGATACTTCGATGACTTCACGGATTAGGACTTCGCTCCCCAGTCGATTGCCTGTGGGCATGTCGAATAGCTACCATGATTATTTCTGTTTTTCCACTGCTAGTTTCTTTAAGTCTTTCAGACTATTAATTGTAAGCTTGGCCATAAGGTCGTATTCTAATAATTATTAATAATATTTGAGTCTTTTCTTAGTGAATTCGTGTATGTTCAATATTTCATCTTTGTTTATACTGTATGCACTAGCGTGATCTTGGACTAGTCCAGAATACACAGGAGAGTCCGGATTTGCATATTCAGGTCTCTACACATATCAACCAAGAAGATCACAACAAAGCTTTTACAATGCTCAATCTCAACCTGGTTCCGCCAGCTAAGGTTTCTCTATCGAGTAGATTAACCAGCTAGTCGATAATTGCCCCTCTAGTGCCAATGTAGATCCATGGTTACGACCAAACCACATTCATCTCAATGATGGAACCAAAATTGAAATATCATAAATTAATCAGCCAGGTCCATCTCATACTAGACATATGGTTGTATGATAAGGCTCAGATCAATGGCGTACAAAGTTAAGTCCTTAGATATTACCTAGGAGAGACATCCACATCCCAGAAGTGCTGACCACACTTCCCTCTTTACTGCATGATCACTCGCCTAAGTGAAAACTATTTTGTATAACCAACACCAGTGATACTATCCATGTCATGGCACTCAAATTTTATAACTTTGGCTGACCACCATGATTCAATACCTTATTAAGTCAAAATTAATTATTAACATATGATGATAAACCCAACGTACTATAAGCATGGCTAAGCATACTAGATGTACAACCCATGCAACAACTAGTATTGCATCAGTAGATAAATACCCAACCTATGGTGATAATGAATTCATGGCATTCAAATTATCAAATGACAGATTAATCAAGTTGGATGATAACTACTAAGTACAAAGGTTTGTGTTAAAAATAGCAATGCGTCATAATTTAAAATAAAATAGTAAATAAATAGATTTCAAAACTAGGTTCAATATAATCAAAGGACACAATATGCCTTGGCCTTGCTCAGTTACCAACTCTTGATCTTTAGATCTTGCTTCAGCTCCTTCGAATACGTTATTTATGAGAGAGAAAGTGAATCAAACACAAATAAATTCAAATAAAAACCAAATAAATTCCAAAAACTAGAACTAAAAGATAAAGCTCAATTTTATATGAAGTTAGGAAAAAGAATTGGGTCAATCGGAGCTAGAACAAAGAAGAACGGGATCTCATAAATTTAAATATAAAGAAAAAGGAAAATTGGATTTATTGGAATTACTTTTCTAAAGGAAAATAGGAATTATGATGTCATCATGGATGTGTCAGGCTGACTGGGCATCTAGGCTGACATGGCATGGGAACAGCTTGAGTGATGATGTGGCAGACACCTTAGCGGCCACGTGGGATTAGGGCCGACGTGGACGCTTGTGTGGCTGCGGTTATGGACGGCTGACATGGTTCGGCTCATGGGTCTATAGCATTGTATAGTTGACATGTAGGCCTTGGGTATCAGTGGCTCGGTGCACTGGAATCGGGTCCATGGGGAAGACGAAACGACGTTGGTGTGGGTGATGTGACTAGCGCACATCTCGAGGAGGCCCTTCAAGCTACCGGACAGGCACGGCATGCATCAGAGGAGGCGATGGATGGTGAGCCTCAGTGGCTACTCATCAGATCGGAGAACACGACAATCATGATGGTGAGCGACGGGACGGGATGGCTTTGGCGAAGACGACAATGGCACGAAACGAGGCGTCGACGACAACTCGACGAGGGTGAAGCGGCTGCAGCGATGCAAAAGGGGAGGGTACGACTGGGTTTTATAGGCATGGACACTCAAGTGACCGAAGCACACATGACACAGATGTCGAGGCCGAGTCATACACAGGCCGCGGCAGCGGAGTCCATGACGGACATGGTGGTGAGCTCCGTGAAGACGATAAACTGTCGATGGCCGGTGCGAATGGCATAGATGAACAGTGCATGGGCTCCCCGTTAGTTGATGCAAGGCGATCAAATGGGCGGCGCGATTGAGGTGGCTACTCAGACGGATGGGCGATGCGCAGCAGGCAGAAGATCAGTTAGTTGAGGCGAAGCAGGCCGGAAGGAGAAATGGGTTTCGGCCCAATTGGCCTTTTAGGATTTTTTGAATGGTTTTCCCATTTTAAGTAATAGGATTTTATTCTTTTGAGCTCTAGAAAATAGCAAATGAGCCTAGAAAAATTTTATAAAAGTCAAAATAATTCTTTGAAGTACAAGGAACCCAACTAAAATAATTTTAGCAATAATTGAAGTTTAGATTAGCCTTATTAAATCCTTTTAATTTTTAAAAATTCATTTTAAGCTTTGATTAATTCTAGAAAAATTCAAATGGTGAATTTTATTTTAAAAGCTTCAAAAGAACTCTGAAAATCAGGATGTTACAAACATCCCCCTTAAATAGAATCTCAACCTCGATATTTGGGCTCACTAAAGGAATTGGTTACCAGGTGCGATAGTGGAGATGATGTTGTTCAAGCTTCCTCTTGCAACATTCTGAGATATCTGGCTGCCTTGAGCTGATGTTGTCCCATGGCTTGCTCCTGGGAAATGGTCTTGGCTGGTGTACTTCCAAGGTTGAATGGAATTGGCGTGATTGCTTGACAGTTCTATTGACATTTGGGAGCAAAATGGCCTGGCTCTTGGCATTTGTAACAAGCAAGTGAAGTTGCAGGGCTTGCGTTCCTTTAAGGCTGATTGCTGATGTTGATAGGGCACGGTCTAGAAATATCATAAGGCATTGGAGCTGGTGTCCAGAAATCTACTTTCTGAGGCACTCGAGCTAGCAGGTACGTGTTGAATCTGGCCCTTTATGACTGTTGCAACTGAACTCCTTGGTGGATCATGATGAGGCGATGGAGTCCCGATCTTCCGATAGGATGAAAACTTCGATTTGGAGGAGAATGACTTTGACGATGCAGGCTTCTAACCGGCCACGACCAGAACACCAAGCAATCGCTAAACCACACTCCGAGTCGTTATCAACCGTGCCAAGAACGCGGTTGACCTGACTACGAAGGTCTATTCCTGCATGCAATCGAAGAACACGCAAGAACAAGATAACAAGTAGTCTGAAATTGCAAATATTTATATTGAGTTCAAAAGGTGGGATTCCGTAGAGGTTCTTTACGGTTGGTCTAGTCGACACAAGCGAAGAACAAGAGTTTTCACCATGGAAAAACTAATCAAACGAAATCCAAACAAACTGGAAGGGTGCAACCTCCTTAAATATGAATAGTAATCTGTGAACAGTACGGGCTTGGCGAGGGAGGCGCCTCCCCCTTGGGTCCAAGCATTACAAGGCTCAATTTGGCCCAAACAAGTGATACAACACCTTGTTTTGATGATTACAGTTCGCACAAGAGGAATTTGAAGTTGAGACCAGATCCATTGGAAACAGGATGAGAAAAGCTTTCCAACAAGTACTCGTGGAGCTCAAACGGACTCCGTATGTGAAAGTTATGCACATTTGAAGTTGGGCCTGTCAGACTGAATCTGAATTGATCTGGAGGCCGAATTGGCTTCCAAAACCTGTCCAACTTGAACCCTTGCTTCAATTGGTTCCAAACTGATGTGGTGCTACAAAAATATATATTTTCATCATTAGGTAGCATCATATTATCATTTAAAATATGTTGAAGTTGAAGAAACGAATTCACCTTTAGTTCAATCTTGATATTGGCCGCTATGGTCATATGTGTTGGTGGCGTGGTCACATCATCCTCTCCTTCTTGACAGAAAACCGTCCTCGGTTTTAACATATGTGTAGTGTCACGTATTGCATGATCTTGATCATAAATCTTGGTACAGGATAACAAACGTAACACACTCTCATTATGTAATATCATAAGTTCTTTATCAAATAAAGTAAAATCTCTTTTAAACGAGCTCACCTGATAATTTAAGTGATGCGTAGGAGCTCTTGTAATTGGAACAACAAGTATAACAAATATGGTTGTATCCATAGGGTACATGTTTCTTATCAGATCATCTTCCTCTTATGAGATTCTTCCATCTCTTGGCGAGACTCTTCAATAAGTATGGCCTTATCTACCATGTATTGGAAACTGGTATAATCATTGCCCACAACCTGAACCTTCAATCTAGGATTAAGTCCTCTCTTGAATTGCTTCTGTCATGCATCATCTATAGCAATGTCCTCTAGAGCATAGCATGCTAATTGAGTGAACTTTTTGAGACACTTACTTATTGACATGTTCCCTTGTTGAAGCTCATGAAATTCTTCCTTCTTCATTTCAAGCACTCCATCTAGGATATGGGCATGACGAAATGCTATGGTGAACTCTGCCCAAGTGATGTTCTGGTGATCTTCATAAGTGGCACAATAGTTGTCCCACCATTCAGCTGCAGCACCTTCTAGTTGATGAGCAGTGTAGACAACCTTTTCTCGATAGGTACACTAAGTGAGGTTCAGTTTCTTTTCCCCTGAATGAATACAATCATCTGCTTCCAAAGGATCTGATGAACTAGAATAAATTGAAGGTCTAATCCTCATAAATTATGCAAATCTGGATGGTGAACGATCTGGCTGAGGAGCAACAGCTACCTGATGCTGTTGATTCATCATATTGGTCAGATTTTGCATCATCATATTTGTGAGATGGGTCTAAGCTGCCATGAATTGTGATAAAGTTGGATCCAATCCTGTTGGAGTTGACTGCTGACCCTGTGACAAAGGATTTGAGGTACTATTGCTATGATTTGAGGCCATGTAATTACGATTAGCTGAACTCCGAGTATCAACCATCTAACAGGGTGTCACCAAGGTTACCAAGGAAAGAGGAAATAGCAAAGTTAAGAGGTAAACTCATATAAGGGGGATATTATAATGGTAATTCTGAACTAGAACACTCACTAAGCTGAAAAGGCTAACAAAAGAAACAATAAACTCCATGAATAAAGATTTTTGATATGACTGCATCATAATACCAAAAGTAAAACTACGGCTCACATCGCACACAATGGCAAAGAAAAAGCAAGATGATCTACACAATGCTAAAATGAATACAGGGTTCTAATATAATCGCTTCTAATCTTCACATTAATCTTCAATCTTGTCACGAAATATATTGGGAACAGTCGAGACATCTATGGGTAGTATGGAGATAAGAAGTCAATTTAAGTTTTGAAAACAATATTCCAGAGAAGGTGAAGAGTGAGAATCCTAAGAATGAGGTAAGAATAGAGAATTACTAGATATTCCTTTTGCTGATTTGATTTAGAAAATAGATTTTGAAAACTTTGCTAAATCAACTATTCTAACTAGGGCTTCATTCTACAATCGATATGGCTCTGATACCACCTCTGTAGAGATCCGAATCTATAAATTCGGACTCTCATGTTTATTCTGCTCTTGTCCAAGATCACATTAACCAAGAAAAAGACTCAAATATCATTGATTGTTAGAGTTGTGACCTTGTGGCCAAGTTTACACTTAACAGCTGGAAGGGCTTACCAAAACTGGCAGCGGAAACACAACAAAACCCACCATAGCACTGAAAATCAGGATGTTACAGGGATGCCATGCACACATTCATCTAGTGGCCCAAGAGAGACCTCGCCCTAGACCCTGTAATGCCACAATCTCCACATGACCATGCCTGTCGAACAGAACCCTCCATAACTCCACCTCAACCTTTGCTTCAGAAGGCCACCGTATTGGCTCACGTGGAGACGACATAGAACAAACAAGAAAATCATGCGAGTTGTCTCCCTGGAAGATGTATCACAAGTGAGGCACTAAGGCCATATCGAAGAAGATTAAGGTGCATCTCAAGCCCTAGAAGTACTCTCTTAGAATGTCGTTGGTTCCCAAGACACAATTACCTGGCCTTGGGCTGGTTTGTGGGAGTTTGCTTGCCTAGTACATGCAGAGGTCCAACAGGTAGAAGCCAAACCAACAAACTAGATTCACTAATAGATACACAGACTGGTTTGTGGGCTTCGAAGAATTATTCGAACTATTCAACCTCAACGCCCATGACTCCTCACTTCTACGATGCTAGACATTGTAAATGTATACAATCAAGTTCTACATTCGTGTAATACCGATAAATGTCATAACTCATTACTTATGTATAGATACATGACCCAAAAAGCCCAATGATGGTGAGAACCAGTGAGTTTCCTCAACCCATACTTGGTCTCTAAGCAATATATCAACGAAAACGCATCCTACATCCAAAATTACATTATGGAAGGATTGCTTGCTCAGAGCAATAAGTACTACATTCTGCTACCCTACAACCAGGGGTAAGTGCTTCATTATTTGCCATATAAGTTTTATTTGTATTCTATACGTAACATGAACTTAGGTTTAATCACTATAGCAACATACATGACTAGGTGGCATTGGATTTTGATTGTGATTGTATCACAGTGGAGCAAGGTAATATACCTTGATTCCCTACTCAAGAAAGACCACAACTTCATCTATGTGGAACAAATAATTGACGGGTAAACTCATTTTCTCCATACATAACAGTATTATAGTCTTCCCTTCATTTGCAATGGTTGAGGCTAACTTTTTAAAATTGCATAGGTTGTTCAGCACTTACGTTGCCAACGGAGGGAGACACAAGGAATCTAGCATCACATTATGACACAAGACATGATTTCTGGTACCCGCTACAACACAACAGTCCTATATCACACTTCATAATAATGCCAACTTGAGTAAATATAAAATGATTGCAATATGAAATATACGTGACTCATAGCGAAGATTAAAAATAAGACTCACAATCCAGCAAATCCTTTTAGATGAACATCACAAAGCACTAGCAATAAATAGTCTAGTCAAAGCATTCTGCCATGTCATATTTTAATTCAAGTATAGCAAATTCATTACTACTAGTTATGATCAAAGCTCAATAGCATAAGAGTAAATATGATAAAGAAAGCTCTTCTACTCATTTAATTTCAAAGCTTGGACTTAATGAATTATATGAAAAGTATTACAAATAAAGCTTCTAACACCACTTCAAATAACATGCTCCCCCTCAGAATAATCCCAAGGAAAGCAACACACCCAACTCACTTCTTAACCAAGCACAAAGAGAAGAATCAAGCAATTAAGAGTGAAAGCGAGCATTCTGAGAAGGAACTCAAAGACTACTTGAAAAAGACCACTTATAAAATAGCATTACCTTTTCCACATGGTTGAACCATAAGATGAAACTCTTGGACATCATCAAAGGAGTGAAGAACGATCAAGTATTCCAGTTAAGCAATGGTGTAAAAGACTGGAACCCAATCAAGTGCATGTTCTCCACCCCGCGTAAGCTAGTCTTACATTGCAGAGACCATCAGTCTCATAGTACTGGGGTTAGTAAGATAAGATTTAGGAATCCTGTACTGTGCCACTCGACGAACAGGAGCAATAGCAGGTAATAATGATGATTTAGGTGAAGTATTTGTCACTGCAAATTTTCGGTCAGACCGCCGTTTGAAAAGCCGATCTGTCCACCAAGAGGTTTGACTACCTCTGAAAGACTAGTCAAAGCCTTGGTTCGACCACGTTGTTCTAACCATGGGAAAAAGCTGGTTGAAAACCCTTCCTCATCTGACTACACGTACTCGAAAGCACGAGTTTTTGGTGTTGAAGATTTTGAGTAGAATGCGCTGGTCGAAGTGATGGTCTAACTAGGGAATGTCTAACCATGGGACGTCTGACCGCTGGACAGTCTGAATGCTTTGGCAAGGCTGGTCTCACCATCGACCGAGGATTACGACTAGGTTGTCCTGCAAAAGCTCCTAAGCCTACAGAGCACTGATTAGAGGGAGTAGAGCCATGATAACCTGTAGAATATTGGTTAGAGCGTGTAAAGAGATAATAAACCCTTGAATCTGTAGAAGACTGATTAGAGGAAGCAAGGCGATAGTTGGGAGCTTGCACAGTCTCCACTTGAGAATACTTTCTTAACCTGTCTATCTTTTCTTTCTTAGCCTTTTGAAAGCAAAATTGAACAACATGACCATCTCTACCACAATGAGGGCATTGATACTTGACTTGATGAGAAGTTGTATTGATTGACTTCACAACACTCACTTTGGTAGAGGGATCCTTGGCAATACCAGCAGATTTAAACACGATTTGTTTTGGCTCAAATTCTATTTCAATCTTTCCTGTTCAAGAAGCTTAACAATCTTAGGAGGATTAGTCTTGGCATGCTCAACAAAGTTAAATCCTAGACCATGTTGCTTCACACTTATTTTTGGATTGATCTAGAATCATATTCAAAATTCTTTTTGCCAAAAGAAAACCTCTCTAAGTTGTCCTAAAGATACTCATTCTCTTTAGCCAATGCGGGACAGGATGTGCACTTTCCAGATTCAATCACTAAATTCTTAGAAGCACTAGATTGAGCCAATTTGTCTTTTTCAGCAAAATCATTTAGTCGTCTAGTCAAAGTTCTGTTTCAACATTGAGCTAAGAACAGTTAGAGCAAGAGAGAGTCTCATGATAAAGTATCTGTTGAATAGATTCTTAAGAAGAGTTTATCATACTTAGAGCATGCTTTAGATGAGTTAAGCTTTTCAATTTCATCATGTACCAGTTTTAACTTTTCATCATAAGAGTCATGTGCCAAATTTAACTCATCAAATTTATCAGTTGCAACCCTAAGTTGAATTAGGCTTGTTGCATTAACAGGTCTAGCAGTTTTCAACTCAGAGTATAAGACTTGATAAGCTTCACAAGAATCATCTTTAGGAATAGATGCTCTAAGTTTAGTAACCTCAGAATTCAAGTTTTTGACTACAAAATTATTTTCTTTTAATTTCTTTTTAGTCTTTTTTTTATTTCAATAGCAAGTCTAACTAGACCTTATTCAAGCTCATTGTATGATGGTCTCACCTTGTCGGGATCGCTGTAGTCGTCATCATTGTTGTTGTTGTTTGCCATGAAGCACATGCCCGAAAAGTCGTTGATGCTTTTCTTCTTGCCTTTGGCTTCATCATCATTGTGGTTGTCATCATCACAACTCTTAGAATCCACAACGCTTAGATTGAGATGCTTGATAGCTACTAAAGCTCTACGATGGAAGGATCTACCCTTGGTGTTACTGTTAGAAGGTTGACAATGATAAGTCTTGTCTTCCTGGATCACCTTCCCCTTGAGCTCGGGGCAGTCTATCTTAATGTGTCCTGGCTCACCACAATCGTAGCATCTAATAGAACCTAAAGTGCCACCTCGCTCTCTCATCCTCACATTGTTGATAGCCTTGAATGATCGTGAGGAGATTAGTACTAAGTCCTCTTCAGGGAGCTGCTCCAACCAATCTTCTGTAAAAGTGGACAAAGCAGACAAGGAAATACATGATAAAGCACTCGACAAGACAGTCTACATGGGGTTAGTCATAAGTGCTAAAGACAAAAATTTATCAGTCTTATATGGCAAAGCTTCTGTCTTATAGGTTTTCAATCTAGAGTACAGATCATCCATGGTTAAAGTATCTAGATCGACGATTTGATTAATAGTCGTGATGGCCATCAACCAATTTGAACCTAAAGACCTTAAGATTTTAGTTACATTATCTCCATCGGTAGGAAGAACACCAACTCCATGTAGACTACTCAAAATCTTTTCAAAATTAGCAAAACGATCATCTATAGATTCATCAGGTTTCATAGCAAAATTCGAGTACTCGTTTTGATAAATATTCTTACTCACTTTCTTAATCTTAGTGGTTCCCTCATGATAATCATAAAGAGTTTTCCAGATTAAGTGAGCAGAAGCAATATGAGCTACATGATCGAATTTTTTATGAGAAATTCCTTAAAAAAGCAAGTTATGAGCATGAGCATTCAAATCTATATCAGTTTTATTTTGGCAGTAACATCAGCAGGACTTTTCCAGACATCACTACCTTGAGCCTCAATGTAAGCTTGCACGCAACACTTCCAAAAAGCAAAATCAGTACCATTTAGCATAAGGGGACGATTCACATACCTATCTGATTCCATCGTTACCTTGCTCTAATACCACTTGTAGGATCATATGGCACAATCAGAGGGGGGTGAATGATTGTCTCCGTATTTTGGAAATTGAAACAAAAACGCAAAGCAGAAGAAAACAATCTAGATTACCAGATGTGGATTACGACCGCAAAACACTGGTTCGCTCGCATGTGCTCGATGAACGGTTCGATTGTCTGACCGCTCCCTTCAATTGCTCACGATGACCACTTGCTACAACCACCGACGCATGTAGTCATAATCTCCCTCTGCTCGAAGACTTCAACTGCTCGAACGCTTCAATTTCTCAAATGAGTACATGTCAGAGATAGAAGAAAATGATGCTCAGAAAACACATCGCCAATGCTAGCAAACTTGTCTTGGAATAGATCTGATCTTTTATTTTATTTTTATCATGGATATGGTTATAAAGTGCCCTCACAGCACCCCTAAAAGCCCTCTCAACGAAAGTCCTCTAAAAAACCCACACATCAGCCCTTAGCCTCTCTCTGCTTTCATAGGCTAACATCCAAACCATGTTCGCCTCAAATACGAACAAACAACTCTATCTCTTCCTCAAATCAAGGGACCGAAACCCTTCCTAACACAGGTTTTACCATATCTATAAACCTTCCTATTACGGACTCCTTCTATAACGTCTCCAATCTCACCACGTGACGAAGCCTCTAGGACACACTTTCTGTATCTCCATCACGCATCACAAATGCCCGTGTCAAAGACTCCTGGACTGCACCTCCTGTAACTTCTCTATGCATCATCATGTGCTCTAGTGTGAGCCTAATCACCTCGGGTGACATCTCGACTGCCTGAACCTAAGATTACCCTCTCCTAGTCCCGGTCCTCCTCGTCACTGACTATAACTATCTCCACGCCTCCACACATCATCCACCTTCAATCTCCACATGCTCCAGTATGAGCCCAACCATCTCACGTGACATCTCGACTACCTGGACCTTAGATTACCCCCTCCTAGTCCCGGTCCTCCTCGTCACCGACCTCGTCGCCTCCACACCAACCTACACATCAATGACCAATGAACTTTTCCCGGCACAAGTTGTCCACAACTTGACCGTCATCAGTACACACACTCACACCACTCTTATCCATACATAGACAAGAACAAAACCATCCACGACCTTCAACTAGGTCAACCACGACCACACTTCCCATCGCTTGCCACAAAACAGCTCCAGACAATTCATTACAAGCGCTAGCTCAACGAGTACTCGAAAGCAACAAGTACTCAGGAATTACCTTCGCTTTGCTCAAAACACTCAGGCATAACACGCATCACTACCGACCAAAACTATTGAGTACTGACCATCGGGTACCGATCACAACAACTACGACTACTGACCAGTGGCCACCAAGTTCTGAGACCTTCCTATTATGAGTACCAACCCCTTCCGACTACCGAGTATCAAGCCCTTCTGACTACTAAGTACCACGACCATCTGACCATCGAGTACTTCCATCTTCCAAGTACTAAAACCTTCAAGTATTGTTCCTCTGAATACTATTCGCCGATCACTAAGTACCTACCTAGTACTATAGCATTGACCACCAATCACCGACCACCATGAATAGACCAGTCAACCACTAGCCCAACACGAGTACTTGAGGTACTCGAAGATCACAAGAATGAAGCACTCGAACCGACAATGAAGTCTATGAGTACTAACTGTGAAGCCTACTGTAACCAATCACAAAGCCTTCAGCTGCTGAAGATAACGACAACAGACTGCAAAGTCTATGACTATAAAAACAAGACTGCAAAGTCTATGACTATGAGAGCAGTCTGCAACATCTACGACCATCAGTTGCAAAACCTTCAAGTACTATAGAGATAGCCATAAAAAACACTGTAACTTACCATCTTCGACTAGGTATGGTCGTTCTGCCGTAGTCATTGTTTCGTGTTTGAACTGTCGAAATCAGATGTGGTTGAAGTAGGACGTGGTCGTAGTCAGACATGGTCGATGTCGAACGTGGTTGAAAGTTGTTTATGGTTGAAGTCAGCCATGCAATCCTCCGATGCTACTCAAATGCCGTCTAATGTTCACGTGGCACTCAAAAGACATCTAATGTTTCGATGGCACTCAAAAGCCATCTGATACTACAAGGGCACTTGAAGGCCATCCGATGCCCCGATCGGACTGGCCTGAAATTACTCGGAGCAATCAAAACAACTCGAAGTTGACTGAAACCACTCAAACAAGATCTAAACCATTCAAACTAAACAAAACAACTCGTACGCGATCGAAACCACTTGGAGCAACCAAAAAGTCTCGGAGAAGAGAAAAGCCACTTGAACTTGAAACCCACGACTATGATCGACCAAAACTTTCACAAACACAAAATCAAAAGAATCCAAATGTTAATTATTCATCATCACTTTATTTATGACCATCCACATGGCCTAACAAAAACAAAACAATTAGGTATAAAATGAACTATCCTAGACGGTTTTGTGGTATAACCATCTGCGAATGTAACATGCTAAAATTCCAAGAAATATGAAAAGGAGGGTAATTTAAAAACTTGTACATGTACCTGGTCTCCCTTGGCTTTTATTGCAAATTACTTTGGAAAAAGTATTTTCAAAAAATCAAAAGTGCATAAAATATAAATCAAATTGGTTCCAAATCAAATGTTAGAAAAGGTAGTTAAAAGTGGCATGAGAGAAAGTATGGAGGAAACCATCCTAAAAGCTCACAAGTATAATCTTGGCACTAAAATAAATATTAAAGAAAGATCTAAAATTATTTAAATCAAATAAGTGTATTTAGATTCAAACAGAAGCCTTCTGAGATTTTTGCAGAAAAATCAAGAGAAGATAAATTCTAAAAAATTTATGCAATCATCTACTCTATGTCAGGAGCATTCACAAAAAATTTCAAAATTTATTGAGGTCATCTGATGTGTCTAACAATTGCCCAAACCCCCTCAGCTTAGCTCACCTTACTCCCCCTCACTGCCGTGTGGAGCCCACTCACAATAATCATTTTCCACCTCCATGCGGTCACGCCAGCTCTACCTTGGCTGCTGCCCCCAGTTTCTGATGATGCACCCATAGTTCCTCTCTGCTGCTACCAATACATGCCTACCCATCACCTTAACACGATGCATCTCTTCCCCCTTATCTTCTTCCATGCCTCGCATGTCACAGTGAGAAATCGAGCACCGCTCTATTGCACTCACGAGAATTCACACTTTGACCTCAGCCATTCCATACCTATAAAGCCTCCCCCAACCGTGCTTGTGCTCTTCAGCTCGCCCCCTGAAGAAACTGAAGTCGTTCGGGATGCCGGTGAGCACGCCACCATGTTCTAGCAACTTTGGTGAGCTTCTCTCCTCCCTAGCTCTGTCACAATGCACCTTATCTTTTCTTTAAGCACCCTACTCATTTGATTGACCTTTCATGAAGTGGACCACTAAGGCTAGGCTTTTTTCTTCATCTCCAACCAGGATGCAGTCATAAGCATTTCTCTCTCCAATGAGTTGTACCTCAATTCCACTCACCCATACCTCCACATGCATGCAAGCAAGCTCATGCGTGCCCCTTGTAGCTTCACTATTGTCAAAATTCGCTGTCGCTTAGAGCCTCCTCCTCGCCACTGATAGGGCCTTTGACGCCAACCTCCTTTGCTCCTCCTCAAGCGCCGCCCTCACCTCCCATGAGCTCCTCCTCCCTTGTAGAGTAGTCAAAGTCAAGAAGAGAACCGTAGTAGTCAAAGTCAAAAAAGAGAACCGTAGCAGTCGAAATCAAAAAGGGAACTAAAGTAGTCGAAGCCAAAAAGAGAACTAAAGTAGTCAAAGTCGTAAAATTTACTGTAGCAGCCGAAGAGTGCTAGAAGCAGTAAAATCACTGTAGTAGCCGAAGAGTGCTAGAAGTCATAAAAATCACTGTAGCAGTCGAAGAGTTCTAGAAGTCGTAAAAATCACTATAGCAGCCGTAGGGTGCTAGAAGTCGTAAAAATCATCGTAGCAGCCGAAGTGTATTAGAAGTCATGAAGAGCAATGTAGCGGCTGAAGAGTGATAGAAGTCATAAAGAATGTTGTGGCGGCCGAAGATTGTTAGACATCAAAAAGAGTACTGTAGCAGTCAGAAAGGAGTACTATATCTGCCAAAAAGAGATAATTCAAACCTAAGCCAAAACTCAAACACTTATAACTTTTGCATAAGAACTCCAAATTTAGTGATCTTTATTTATAATTTTTTTTCTAAAATCATGATATTTTTAAATATGCAAAAATATTTAAGTTTTATTTTTTAAAAATTTATTTGGCTCTTATTTGCATTTATCTGCATTTTATTGGTTAGAGAATGCACCTGAAACATTCTCTGAACAACAAGAGCAAGGCAAGCACCCCCTTTGACCATGTTGTTCCCAGTATTTCAATTATTATATTTTGTTTGTGAAATCTATTATGCATGCATATATGTTCTGTTAAAATTGCTATACTATAGGTAATGGTAGTTACAACCACTTGTATGCATCACACCTTGAAAATTTGTATGCTCACTGTTGTAACCCTCAGTACATGGTTAGGTAGTAGCTAATGTCATAGTTTGAACTTTTGAACACATTTGCGCATGGACATGGTGGTTTCAAAATAATGGACTAGAGGAGGAACCTCTATAAAATAAATTGAAAATTCTAGTTTTTAGACACGGGTGAGTTATATGATAAACCATCAAATATGAGAGGGTATCTTGCATGTAGATAGGGGTAGATTATCTCCCAGGTCAATTAAGGACCGAACGCTATTGCCGCACATCTAAGTCACATCGTATAACGACATGTGCTATATGGGCTCTAGCTTTAGTTGATTAAGTTGTTTAGGTCTAGCCTTGGATTGTGATAGGCACAGATGTAGTGAGGGCATTCCTGGTAGGTTTGCTCGTAGGAGTGCCCTTTACTGTTGGGATCAAAACTTGCTAATACAACAGTGAATGCCCACTTGGGGGACAGACCTAAGTGAGGGCTTCGCTTAGGGGATGGACGTAAGCGAGGATTCGAATGCTCTCTTAGGGAATGGACCTAAGAGGGGTTTAATGTTCATTGGACTGGTGAAAGGTTAGGACTAGATGATCTAAAGGCTATATGTTCATTGGGCTGGTGAAAGGTTAGGACTAGATGATCTAAAGGCTATATGCTAATCACCTCATATGGGTAAAGTTATACAACCTCTGCAGAGTGTTAAAAACTATTTAAATAGATGTGCTCGTAATCATGAGCATGCTTGGATGTAGCCACAATAGATATATATTTTTTTCTTTTCAAAACTATTTCAATGAACATAGTGGGATGTCATGTACGTCTAATCGTGTGCCGTGCCCATGGGTGGGGATTATGTGATGTTCATAGCTAAGGAAAGCTGTGAATGGATTTGATCTACTGTTATGGAAGTTATAGGAATGTTATTTCATTATATGTCAAATGCTCTTTATAATTCTGTTTGTAAATTATTACTTACTGATATTGCAAATGAAATCTGCTTCATGCTGAAAATAACTTAGTATAGAGCCTCATCCTTTAACAACCTTGCATATATGTATAATTTTGCGATATACTACAAGTTTTGCTAAGTACGCAATGTACTCAGCCTTGCTTAACTTATTATTAATCAAAGAATGAACAAGGTTACATACCTCCGAGCCTAACTAGAATGAACAAGGTTACGCAACCTTGTGTATTTTCTCCCAGCACCGGGGAATTCAATGATGGGTCATTCTAGGGCCTAACTCCAGTCGGTTGCCTGTGGGCTATGGTGGCATACCACTAGATGCTTTTGCTTAATTACTAGTCTTCTGTTACAGTTTACCCTTGACTCTAATATTTTTATTTGACCGGTCGGCCCTATGTTGTAAACTCTACTATTGTAACAGCCTAGGTTTTTATAAAACATAATAATAGTAAAAATAATTTAAAATAAAAATAAGTGTGTTGGTTGCCTAAATTTTATTTTTGACTTACCCTATTTTTTTGCTTTTAGAAACGCCGGATTCGAAAAGTAATTTAGGTAAAAACATAAAAACAATTATTAAATAAAATGATATTTTGATTTTTCTACAAAAAATCCTATTTCAAATTAATTATTTGGAAGCATTTGGCATTTATCTGGATTTTTAGTGTTTTTTTAGATTTTAAAAATCAATTTCAAAGCCAAAAGTATTTTTGTAAAAATTAAAAGACCAACTTTAAGTTGGAAGTATTTTTTCGAAGTCTAAATAATCTTCAGGAATTTCTTTGATTTTTTTTTGGAATTTTTAGACTTTATTTCCTATTTTCTAAGAGTTTTTGAAAGATCATGAAAATCTATATCTAATTTTTAAACCCTCCCTCTTCTCGGGCTGACAAGTGTCACGCTTAGATCCAATCTTCTTCACCCGATTAAATATCGGTCCTCTATCTTCACTTAACCCACTCCATCTCCATCCGACGGCCTGATTCAATCTGCGCCGCCCGATTTGATCCCATCCATGGTCCATGAACCCAGTTCACCATGGATCCAGTCTGCAAAAGCCACCTGCTAGCCAAATATAATCCTTTTCCTTTTGAAAAATAAATCAGCAGAAAAATCAATTTCCTTGTTGACATCACCCTGAAGTCATAAATCCCTATTCCCAAAGAAAAATAATTCAATTCCTTGCTAACGTCATAATCTTTCTTTTTTAGAACAAAAATAATTCAGAAAATCACCTTTTTCCTTTTGTTTAGTTTCAAACTTCCAGAAGCCCGTTCACCTTCATCCTATCTCCAATTGAGTTCAAATTTCTAAATTCTTTAAAAAATTTAATCTATGCATTTATATTTATTTGCATTAAATTAAAGCTTATAAAATAAAAATATTTTAAATGGTTAAAAAAACTTCAATTAAATCTTAACTTATTTTATTTAATCTTTTCAGGTTCCAAGGATTTTTGTACAATTTTCTTGAATTTTATCCAAATTTATTTTATTTTTTGGAACCTCTGTCGGATCCCGGAGCAACAACTCCAAAATCCTGTGTAAATCGCACTAGTCCAGGATCAGCTAATGCACACAGTGATAACAGGGATACATATTAAGCACAATGACAAACTTTATTTAACAGAATATGGGCCTGATGGCCAAAGTTTACATTCACGGCACATAAGCCAAAATTAAATATAAGCAGCGGAAGGAAAAACCGAAGCGGAAGAAGCCCACTGAGCCTGCCCACTGGCAAACAATAGTAAGACGCGGCCTACTCGTCCAAATTTTCACCGTAGTCGAAGTCTTCTTCCTCTATGTGGAGATAGCAAGGTGACTACAAACTTGTACTCTGCAAGTCGCACGGAATATGCAACATAATGATAAAGGTGACAAAGGAAGGCATACAGGGTTATTTGTGCATAAAACAGCATATGAAGAAATACAGTAAATAGATTGAAAATGCTGAATACACTAACTTAACCACGGGCATCCCACCTGGACCATCTTTTCCAAAAGATCTCGTGTGGATTCCATCCATCTACACGCTTTCAATCTCTCATGAATTCCATCTGTCCAAAAACTTTTCATAAATCATTTTGAAAAACAAAGTCTAATATATGAAAAACTTTACTCAGCATGCCCATGACCGTGGGCACGGCTATCCAGGATAGATTATACACTCTGTAGAGGTTGTACAGCTTTATCCACAAGACATGATCATCTCATATTACCACCGGATTAACACACTTCCTTTGGTGTGCGGCGAGGAGATCATGACAAGGCCTTTACAATGCAAAGCATTCAACCTGGCCAAACCAACACTAAAGTTTCACCCCAGTAAGGAATCCACCAGACTGGGACCCCCTCTTGAGCCGAGTGAGACTTCTCATGGCCTACGCCACACTCACTTTCAACCTACGACATGACTCAGGTTGGGACCCGCAAATTAATCAGCCAGGACTGTCCCATACCAGCTTTGTGGTGGTATGATAGAGCTTTGCAACAGTAGCTCACAAACTGGTTCTTAATTGACTTAGGCTCGACCACATACCCCCTATGCCCGACAATCAACATTGTGTCTCTGAACAGCAGTGCATGCCTGCACCCACAACCTAACCATTAGCCTAAGTCTAAACCAAGTTTTATATTTTATTTCAAAATATTTCATAATCATTCTTGACTCACTGAAGTCAAGAATACATTTCAAAAGCTTACCATTTTATGTGAAAAAGTTACCCCAAAACAAGATTAGTCTAAGCAGGTCTAAGCATTTAATGTAAAAACTCTCTAGCCAATACTAGTGTACTTACCAGAGTTTTATTATAGGCTGACAAGGTATAATGTTACACAAGATCTAAGGTGTCAATAACAATTCGGGATTAATTAAGTTTAAAGTTGGAATTGAAATACTCGAATAAATATATGCATGCAATATAATTTAAATCGACGTAATTTTATTTACAAACTGGGATCAACATGATCAAGGTGTGTCATGCCTTGCTTTGCAGTCTGGTGTGAACCGTCATCGAATTCTTTCAAATCGTCGCAGTCTACACGCGAAGAACCAAAGCGAATTAATTCAAATAAAATCCAAAAATTATGAAATATATATTGACAGATAGATTATGATTTTAGATGAACTTAGGAGAAAGAATCAACATATTCGGAGTTCGTATGATGGGGAATGAATATCTGGAAGTTTTGGATGTCACATGAAATGATAACAAAATCCGAGTATTACTTTTTGAATAGTACAGTGTCGGTGGGCTGTGAGGTGACCAGCGAATGGGCAAAAATTGAACCCCGGTGACGAGGTGAAGATGATGACGTGGGTACAGCGGTCAGGAACAGTGGCAATCACCGGCGATGAGGGAAAAACGGCAGTGACGGCGTGGTAACGACAGGTTAGATAGAGATAGCATCAGGTATGGAACGTGGAGATGTAGGGTGAGCACGGCTAGAACACGGTATGGTGAAGCTAGGAAAATTATTGGCTAAGATGAAAATTCATCGGAGATGATACAATCGACGTTTGAAAGACGACGGTAGAGAAAAATGAAAAACTTGATATCTTGGTCTCGGTGAAACGAATCTAAAACCAGTTGGAAGGTAGCTATCTGGGATGGTTTGGCACATTTTGACATGAAAGAATTGGAGAAAGCATTACCAGATAGATGGGAACGTGAGATGCCCAAAGCGGCTATGGCTAGGTGTCGGAGGCAAAAAATTTATGGATGGTTTTCGGAGGAAACGAGGGAAGCATAGCACAGAACGCGATGAGACAATTCTAATAGAGGTGATGAATCGACGTCGGGAGTCGAAAATGGCTATTTTCGCGAAAAGCTCAATTTTGGACAATTGGCTCCACGAAAAATTAAATAAAAATGGTGGATAAATTTTTTAGAGGCTAGGACACCATATGACATGAACAAAAATCAAATCGCTCACCGAAAAAGTGGCGTACGTGAAGAGACAGTTTTAGTGTTGGGGCTCGACATAGTCGATGAGGGCTCGGGGAATCTTCGTGTGATGACGATGGAAGCATGATGTAGAACATGTCAAGGCGAACTCAACAGTAAGAAATGGCTCGGCCAAAGGACATCGGATGGTGGCGAAACACAGTGGAGAAAACTTTCAGCGACCGGCGGGTTGACATCGGCGTTCTGAGCAAACAAAGAGGAGAACACGGGGAACACAGTGCTCACCTCGGTTGTGGTGGAACATGCATGGTCGGCCGACGGCGACGAGAGACACGATGGCATGATTTGGCCACGGTGCTCCAGCGATGCTCCGGCAAAGCTCTAGCGAAGGCGAGGGAAGCACCATGTAGAACGCGCAAAGGCAAAGCCAGTGATGTGGTCAAACATGGTGGAACTCCACTGTAGGTGACGCAAACGGCCGAAGAACAATGTTTGGTTGGCGAGAGAATAATGCCGATTGCGACGAGGAGGAAGAGAGGGAGGGCTTGAAATTTTTGGGGGTAAATGAGGATGAGAAGGGGCACCCGGTGCTCCCTTTTATAAGCGTGGAGGTGGACTGGATTAGGAGATCCATGAGGCATGTCTTTTTGGTGGCAAGGAATATTCCCGCAAAATGGGCGCATGAAATTAAGGGCTAAGGCCGGGAATGGAAGTGTCTTGATGAGAGGATTTGAATGCCTTTAATTGCGGGAAAATCTATTGAGAAAATCATGAGTTCTAGAAGCTTCAAAATGTTTTCCATGGCACTGCGTGCATGCGCTCAGGTCTAAAACAGTTGGAAGAAGAAGATAGAGTGGAGAGAGGAAAAGAAAAGAAAAAATAATATTTTTTTCCAAAAAAATAAAATAAATTCAGAAAAATTCAAGAAAATTCTACAAAAATTCTTGGAACTGGAAAAGATTAAATAAAATAAGTTCGGATTTAATTGAAGTTTATTCTAACCATTTAAAATATTTTTATTTTATAAACATTAATTTAATCTAAATAAATTTCAAACAAACTCTAAAAATTTGAAAAAAGGATAGAAATTTCAATCGAAGCTAGGATGAAGGAAAACTGGCTTCTGGAAATTTAAAACTAAAGAAAAAGGAAAAAGGAGAATTTCATAATTATTTTTGTACTGAAAAAGAAAGATTACAACATTAGCAAGAAATTGAATTATTTTTCTTCAGGAAAAGGGATTTATGACGTCAGGGCGACGTCAACAAGGAAATTGATTTTTCCGCCGGTTTATTTTTCAAAAGGAAAAGGATTATATTTGGCTGATAGGTGGCTTTTGCGGACTGGATCCATGGTGAACTGGGTTCATGGACTAGGGAGGGGATCAAATTGGGCGGTGTAGATTGAATCCAGGCCGCCGGATGGAGATGGAATGGGTTAAGTGAAGACAGAGGGCCGATATTTAATTGGGTGCGGAAGATTGAATCTAGGCGTGACACTTGTGAGAAGAGAGAGGGTTTAAAAATCAGATTTAGATTTTCACGATATTTCAAAACTCGAAAATAGGAAATAAAGTCTAAGAATTCCAGAAAAATTCACAGAAATTCCTGAAGATTATTTAGACTTAGGAAAAATACTTCCATCTTAAAGTTGGTCTTTTAATTTTTACAAAAATACCTTTTATCTTTGAAATTGATTTTTAAAATCCAAAAAACACCAAAAATCCAGATAAATGCTAAATGCTTCCAAATAATTAATTTAAAATAGGATTTTTATATAAAATCAAAATATCATTTTATGTAATAATATGTTTATGTTTTTACCTAACTTACTTTTCAAATCCAGCGTTTCTAAAAGCAAAAAAACAAGGCAAATCAAAAATAATATTTAGGCAACCAAAACACTTATTTTTATTTTATATTATTTTTACTATTATTTTTTTATAAAAACATGGGCTGTTACAACTAGCATCGCTTATATACCACTCTTTTGTTGTAAATTAATTATATGCGATGTGCGTGGAATGGATCTCAATGTTGTGAATGTGTATACTAGCTACTGATCATGGGACTAGTACAAAACACATGCGGTGATTTTGAGTGAACCACGCTTAGGGTTCGCACAGTGTTGGTATCAGAGCCATACTGACTGTAGGTTAAACCCTAGATAGAATGGCTGTTAGAATAGGGACTTAGAATTAAAAATGAAACCTAATCTAATAATAAGGTTGATTCTGAAAAAGATAGTAGTATTGCTAATTCTTACCTTTCTTAGCATTCTTCTCTTTCCTAAAAATCTTCTTTTAATCGCCGGCTTTCACCTTTTTCAAAATAACTTTAGTTTGAGAGAAGGGATGCTATATGAAAATTTAAAGTTGTTGATCACTTTTAGGACTTTAAAACAGAGCCAAAATGATTCCAAAAAGTTATAGAAACATCCCACCCAAAATTCTTCTGGAAGTTCCTCTTTAAACTGCTAAGGATACTACTCTAGGTACCTCCTTTTCCCTGAAAATTTCAGAACATGTACTTGCTGAAATTAATGTGATGTAATATCCTATAAACCTCTCCTACCTCCAATTTGGAGTTAAATTGATTTTTATTGTGAAGGTATACTAATATAAAAAGACGAGGGAGTAGTATAACCTGAAAATAAACCATAGGGATTAGCTAAATAAACTAGAGAATGGACAAAAAACTTGTACAAAAAATTCTTACCCTATCTAATATCATTTCTTATCCTAGCCCTCCATTATATCTTTCACAAATTTGTAACTAACCCTGGCCATATTTAAAAATTTGCAGATGCCTACTCACTAGATACCCCAAGACCGGACTAGTGTGTTCGAGGAAGGCACCTTGCCGCACACCCTATGGGTGATGTTGCAGCGTGTTAGAATCACCCATGCACCCGAGTACACCATATACAGCACCCCCTCTAGCCTAGCGTCCACTGAGTACCTTGCGGAGGTGCTTATCCATGGACAGTACCCTGGAGACCAGCCCCTATGCTACTATGAATGAGGCTCAAGCATACTCATGTCGATCTACGATGCGGCCTATGTCACCATTGCCTATGTCTGCCATAGCCTTCCTAAGATGGAGGACATGTTCTACTATTTCTTCTCCTGATTGAGAAATAATGAGGACAACGTCTACCAGGTGCCTTCCATGGGATTTAATGCCCATCTACTTCATCTAGCGGGCTTAGTGACGTCACTTGATGGATATCTCCATTGCCCAACTCTCGAGCTTATGGAAGCACATCATAGGATCGCCACACTTGAGGACCACATCGCCCCATTAGTGGGTCAAGACCTTTTCACACGGGAGCTGTTGTACAGGGAGGATGCCGTACTTGCGCCCGCTGAGTAGTTGCCGCAACCCACCTATATTATCCAGCCACCTACCCAACATCCCCGCATGTCAATTATCGGAAGCTATCGTCGAGTGATGGCCACCCGGCAGCGCCACCATCCTCTCCATGTGGGATGTGAGGAGGAGCCTACTACCCCTACTACCCCAATGCACCGACACCACTAAGATCGACAACGGCACCTAGATCTAGAGTACAAGACTAGATCGTAGTAAAAAGCTCACTTTAGAAAATTTATGTAAGCAACTTTAGGGTATTTAAAAGCACTAAGATGCTGATGTATGATGGTTGTATCTTGCCACATGTATTTGGTATGTTGCTACATTGTGTTTTAAGCAAGGATCATTGATCGTGAAAAAATCGCATACCCATGAGTGCACAGGATGCCACTGAAATAATGGCGAGTGTCATGTTCTCCACAGGGACTAGACTAAGACTAACAGTGCTTAGCTAAAGCTAGGTCAATCGAAAAGGGGGAGAAAACTAAACCTAAAACAACTATTGAATCAACCGAACAAACCAACTATCGAATGAACTCAAATTCGCACAGACGAAACGACAAATGAACTAAACAAATGAATGCAACTACCAACTGACGACCTAACTAGCTACCGACCGTAAGAAAGGAAGGGAGCCGAGAAGTATTGAGGGAGTCTAGAAGCATGAAGGGAGTCAAGACAGAGAGAGGGAGAAGATGGTCGATGGCT
This sequence comes from Dendrocalamus latiflorus, assembly GCA_017311315.1. Lineage (NCBI taxonomy): Eukaryota > Viridiplantae > Streptophyta > Magnoliopsida > Poales > Poaceae > Dendrocalamus > Dendrocalamus latiflorus. The sequence goes on along the minus strand of CM029650.1, from coordinate 19,786,330 downwards.
AACTGGACGACAGCAGCATAAGACAACACAAACAACAAACACCCGCATGACTTAACTAGACTGACCGCGGAAAGGAGAAAAGAGGGAGTCTAGAAGCAAGGAGGGGGTCAAGACAGCAAGGGGGAAGGGAACGGTCGTTGACTAGCTAATTCATGCAACTCAAACAAACATAGACGCTAACACTAACAACTGCACATGCACTGATCATAGACACACACATAGCTAACAGATAGCACAATTCACAATTATTACTAACACTACTGATCACAGAGATAAGAGCTACCATTGCCTAAAATAGAGATCACAAATAGCTCTACTGCAAGAACTAATAAACTGCTAATTGAACTCAGAATGCACAATAATCATAGAACATTTCACAATCACAGATTACAATTCATAGAACACAAATTAACAGGACATAATTTTAGAATTAAACTACTAACAACATGAACAACACTAAAAATTAACTGAAGCAGAGAGCTACTGAACAAACATCACAAATTCCACATAACAATCACATATCACATTCACACAGTTTAATTATTGTAAACAAAAGTATTAGCAATCATGAATAGTAAAGAAGAGTAAGGGAGAAGTGAATTTAGGGATAAACTGAAGGAGAAGATAAAGCAGAGCAATTGATAGGGGAGAAGGTGGCAGCGTGGTGGCGATGCAAAGGTGGTGGCCATCAGTGAGGTAGAAGATGAACAACAGCAACAGTCAAGGTTGGAGAAGGAGTGGTCGAAGCTGTCAGTTGTGGTGATGGCTCAATTGAAGAAGGGTTGCGGTCGTCATTGTTGGGGTCGGTGAAGGCCTAGCCACTAGTGGTGAAGTGGCCAGTGAAGAAGCTTGGTGCAGGGCGGTAGTGTGGTGGCGTGGAGAAGGGCACATGGTGGAAGTAGATCAACAGTCGGCTATGGAGGACAAGCAGGGGAGCAAGTAATAGGCAGCAAAACTATTTCACTGAACAAAATAGGATGGCATATACGTCTAATTGTGTGTTGTGCCCATGGGTGGAAATTGTGCAATGTTAACGGCTGAGGAAGGCTACAAATGGATTTGATTTACTCTTATGGAAGTTATATGAATGTTATTTCATTTCATGTCAAATGCTCTTTACAATTCAGTTTATAAATTATTATTGATTCATATTGCAAATGAAATTTGTTTCATGCTGAAAATAACTTAGTATGGAGCCTCATCCTTTGACAGCCTTGCATATATGTACAATTTTGCAATACACTATAAGTCTCGCTGAGTACATAATATACTTAACATTGCTTAAATTATTGTTGATCATAGAATGAAGAAGGTTACATACCCGAAGATCCGTATTTTCCCCCGGCACTAGGGAATTCGATGATGGGTCGTTTTAAGGCCTATCTCTAGTTGATTGCCTATGGGCTATAGTGGTATACCACTAGATGCTTTTGCTTAATTACTAGTCTTCTACTATAGTTTACTCTTGACTCTAATATTTTTATTTGGCCGATTGGCCCTATGTTGTAAAGTCTACTATGCATAAATTCAAACGGTTCAGAAACCGTCTGTGATGAGGGTTTGGAACTGTCTATGATAACTCTTTATGTAGTAGTGACTGCAACCTCCATATGTATTTACTGCACTGTTACAAAATATTTTTACAATCTTATAGTGCATTTGCTGAACCTATACAACAGATTTACTGTAGGCTCTTTCTACGTTTACATCACCGTTTACACTTAGATGCACAGTAGTGTATACTATATATATATATGTGTGTGTGTGTGTGTGTGTGTGTGTAGGACGCTGAAATGGGGCACCATGGTGTCTGGGCACCAAACCTCCCTGTCTTTGAATTGCTTTTAGATGCATGCAAGTTTCATATATATATATATATATATATATATATATATATATATATATATATATATATATATATATATATATATATATATATATATATATATATATATATATATATATATATATATATATATATATATATATATATATATATATATATATATATATATATATAGACACACACACTATAATAGGGACACCATGGTACCCAGACTCTATGATTGAGATTTTCTATCTATAATTAAGACTTTCCATCCATGATTGATTCAGCATACTAAACCAATGACTTCCTTTCCAAATTGACGCCTTTTCAAATTAATGAATGTTAACAGGTTTGACTGATATATTACACTTGCATGCATCTAAAAGCATTTCAAAGGCAACAAGGCTTGGTGCATATACATATACACACGAGTAGAATGACAAACGATATTCCCATGGCTGGATCAGATTTGGAGAAATTGCGGATCCCAGAATACTTGTAAGATTGTTTTGGAAGATGCTTTTATACATAGTTTAATTCGAGCAACTTAAATATATCAAGCAAAGCCTACGTTCTCATCACTGGTTCCGTTTCTTTTATTTCTATTTTTAGATTCTATTCATTTATTTCAAATGTGGTTCATTTTATACAATCCTAATATATCACTGCTCCCACCAGTTAAAAAATATCATATATTTTTTTATATCTGTGCCAGTAAAAAAATTCAAACTTCGAGTACTTATATATTTACACCATCCGATTTTTTAAATATCATTTTAGAATACATGCAATCAATCTTAAACTTTGAAGGCTATATACAGAGAAGAATTTAGATTTGCAATATGTAAATTGATATATATATTACTAGAAAGTATTGGAGACTGTTACGATGAAAGATGTGTAGTGGAGACTGTATCGATGTTTCAATGTCAACTAAAAAGAAGGGAGCTGTAATGAATATCTGGATTGGATACGAGAAGATCGTTTTGAACATTTTATTCGTAGAGAAAATTAATTCCCATAACGCACACATGGTTGTAGAAATTTTTACTAGCAATTCAGGATGAACACATACTGACGGTCAATTTTGGAAACGCAAAGCAGTGAATTCTGCGTGCATGAGCTCATGTTTTTAGACCGGATATCCACGCACTCCAGTATCGGGGATGACGGCCGATCCGTCCGGTTTTACCGTCTCGTTTTACACCGAGTCCGACCAGTCCGTCCTTACCTGCCTGAAATTCTCGTTCCGATTCGAGTTGACAATGTGCCTTCCTCTTCTACAATCTGGCGCAAGTACAGTCTTCGTATTTCTACGTTCTATACTAGTCTTCCCTTCAGTTTCGATATACCCCTTCCGATTTCTGGTATAAAGGTGTATGTCATTTTACACATTGACACGGTTAACCTTTGAGATCTTTCCTTCAATTCCAGTGCGTCTCGCCCGTAACCGTGTTATAAAGGACGACCAACCTAAGTGCCCACGCTCCTGGCCAAATTTCAACGAAAGAACACCTTAAAAAACCATATAAGTAAGACGAGCTATGGCCCAAATTAAGTATGGGAGGGACAAAATAGGCATGAGCACGGGAATAGTATTTCAGTGTGCTATCGGAATACACACAAAATCGCAGTACTCAAGAAAAAAAGTTACTACAAATTACTGTACGACGTGGTTAATTCTGGCTAATTTTTGACCGCCCGGACTCTTTTTCAGCTTAATTATTAGTTGAATGTGTCTTAAGCTTATCGTAAACGCATCAACGCTTGGATTAAGTCTTGCTAGTCACTGCATACTAGTACTAGCTCTTCGTTAATTTGATCAGTTCAGCAGCTCTCAAAATGCAAGTCTTAGCCAGTTTAATTTCTTGCATGCATGCGTCCTTTCAACGCTTGATTTTGGCCAGGTCAATAACTACAAAGAAAAACTACATACTACTTTTACGTGTTTACACTGGCACTGTCTCGAATATTTTACTTTGATGATCAATTTTATACTTCTAAATATATAAGTAAAAGACTATAATATTATTATATTATGAAAAAATCTTTTACAAAAAATCTAATAGTTTACCATTTTCACATATCTAACCTAAATAGCATTTTATATATTAATGGTCAAAGTTAGTGAAGATGTGTTACGCCAGCTTCCTATACGCCATGTATTTCCTGAACGGAAAGTACTAATTTACCATCCTTGAATTTCTGTGCAATGCCGGTGCTGATCATACGACCACGACCACAACTGATGTGATTGTTCCGCAGTTAGAGGAAATGTGATTGTTGGGCGCATATGGCTCACGCCATTCCTTATAGTAACTTATTGTAAATGATATATTTTTTAAGATAGAATTTATAGAAAAATTATAGTATATACTATATCAAATTCAGATGTACCGGTCAAAATCACGTGCAACAATTACGAATAACCCAGAATTCAAACACCACAGCAGTAATCCATAAGCTATAGCCCAACAGAACCCACCCCTTAATTTGTATGCATAGTAAATGTGTGGATCATTGAACATAAGTAGGACACCTTAATTATTTCTCATGCTAGATGCGTTCTTTTTTGCTGCGGCCGATACCTTTTAGTTCTAACGCGAGTGCTCATACGAATGAACCGAATACCTATATATAAGCCGTTTCAAAAATGGTGTCACAATAAGCCGCTTCAAAACGACATCAGAGAAACTGTCCTGTTTATTTGTTCAGAGGAAGACATAAATCATAAGTCATAAGCTATAAGCTGAAAAGTTCACACGAAACGAACATGCTAGTAACTAAGATCGATCATAGCTAGGGGTGGGAAATGGATATGAATTATCCATATTATCTAGTTACCGTATTCGATAGGATACAATACAATATAGATTTTCCCATCTGATTAATAATTTCTCTCCTATTCGTATTTGTATTCGCATAAAAAAATATGGATGCAAATATGGTATGGATTTTTTTCATCTGAAATATTATTTTATTTGGACTATTCATATCAGTTGGATAAGTTTTTTAATTGAATGTGAATCCGTGTTTCTTTAGGTAAAGTCTATGAATTAGAATGATTAAACGCGATTGTACGAGGATAAAATATCATTAATATCATCATACTACATAAATAATAAAGATATCTGGATCCGATCGAATTAAGTAGATATTGGATTTGAATTTATATTCATTACAATATTCGATTTGTATTCGTATTCGATAATATTCGAAATCGTTTTCATATTTGTTTGTAAAATGTGAATACGATAAGGGTACCATTCAATTCGTATCCGATCCATTTTCACCCCTAATCATAGTTAGCAGTGCAACTAATGACTAATCTGTGGTCGGCCCAAGACGCTTTTAGGGTTTTTAGGGTTTTCTATTTTCAAAAATTCCTATAAATTCATTTGAGCTCTAGAAAATAGCAAATAAATCTAGAAAAATCTCAAAAAATCCAGAAAAATCCTTGAAGCACAAGGAACTCAAATAAAATACTTTTAGCAGTTGTTAAAGTTTTATTTAGTCACATTAAAACCTTTTTAATTCATAAAAATTCTATTTAAGCTTGAATTAATTCCAAAAAATGTAAATGGTGAATTTTATTTTAAAAGCTTCAAAAAGGTTCTGAAAATCAAGTTACTACACACAGCCATCTGAGTCTAAAGGCCCTAGAAAAGTGCTATAGGTCCAAGAGGCCGATTCCTCGCAAGTGGGTTGGTCTGTTGACTTTATCCCAGTAACCTTACATTTGCCACCCGATACTTGTTCTGATCATGCCCAGAGGAATCGACATGTCCGCTTGTTGAGGGATTTGAGCACACATTTTGGTGCTTTGATGTCGTAAGAAGGTAGGTGGAGTAGGCCGTTAAGACTAATTTGGTGAGGGTTTTCATGCTTGCAAGGGTAAGTAATTTGCCATGCCATCCAGCTAGGCAGTTGGCATACTTGTCTTCTAATACTTGGAAGTCCACTTGATGGAGTCTTTTCAGTGCAAGGGATAAGCCTAAGTATTGCAATGAGAAGGTTGTATGCACTGATGGCAAGTCCTGCAGTGTGATTTGAAGGTCAACTAGTTAGAGACTCATGCGTTGCAACGGAGTCAAAAAATGGTGAGACGGAACTTACTGCCTAGCCAACTTCACACATCAAACATTATAGAGCAAGCGACAAAGAGAGAAGGGTGGCAAGAATGCGCGAGGAGATGGGGAAAGTGGAGGAGGTCATTGCTACAGATAGTCCTACCACAGACGGTTCAGAACCGTCATCACAGACGGTTCCTGAACCGTCAGTGTTTACTATCGCAGACGGTTTTTTTATAAAAAAACCATCTGTGATAGTCCAGTATCACAGATGAGACAGTTCAGTGTTCCTAACCATCTGTGATATACAAATATCACAGACGGTTAATAACAAAGACCGTCTGTGATAGTCGAGTATCACAGACGGTTTTTGTTAATAACTGTCTGTGATATTTGTATATCACAGACAGTTAGGAACACTGAACCGTCTGTGATATACACAATATCACAAACGGTTAATAGCGAAGGCCGTCTGTGATATCGTTCATATCACAGACGGCTCAGTGTTTGAAACCGTCTAGAATAGATATTGCAACATCAATTGATTTGCCGTTTTTTGGCTAGCCTCAGGATATGCTAGCCATGCCCTCTGAAAACAAGCTACATCACGTATATAGCACAGATGAATATATGAAACAAATGACCAGCAGATCACACACATATATATAGAATGAAAATCGTTACACAGATCTGACAAATGAAATAAATTGAATGAATTGTTTGATTAAGCACAATTGAGTGATTTGTACAATTGAACCCAATGTTTCAACATCTAATTATCACCATTGCCAGGGTGAAACTCTCCAGTCTTGTTTATGACCTGTGATAGCAAGACTTCGGATAGTTGTCCATGAATTTCGATGAGTTTGTCGAGATCATATGCACTTTCGTCGAAGTCCACCGGCTGTCGCTAGTAGCAATGTTAAGTCATTAATTAGCATGTGTGTGCATATATATACATATATATATAATCAGAAAATAATAATTATTGGAAGGTTCACAAACCCCTGGATCTTTCATCTTGGTGTCCATTATTTCATTCATATGGCGGCAAACGTAGAATCCACATACGTTGCCCTGTAGCTGCTAGTGGCACTACAAAATAAGAATTACATACGTAGGTATTTTCAATTCTAGAGGCATTATAACATCAAGTCACTGGATTGTTGTTGTGTTGTAGCAGATACCGAAAATCGCGTGTTGTGTCGCAGCGTATCACTGGATTTGTTGTGTCTCCCACCTAGGGCAACATAAGAGATAAACTACCTACATGATTTAAAAAAGTTAGCCTCGGCCATTGCAAACGAAAGAAAGATTACAATATAGTTATGTATGGAGGAAATGAGTTTACCTGTTAATTACTTCTTGCACACGACTGAAGTCGTGGTTGCTCCTAATTAGGTAATCAAGGTATATTACCTTGCTCCACTTTGGTACTGTTGTGGTTACAGACCAAACAGAGAGAGAGAGTAGGGTAGTGGAGAGTTATGTGAGCAATGCTTGGGGGCTTCCCCATGGCCTGGATGGCATATATATATTCACATGGGGAGTTTTTACAATTATGTCCTTACACCCAAGTATCCCTCTCAAGGGCATTTATGTCATTATACATGCCCCATTTTGAGCTTTACAACATTCTAACAGGCCGGCTAGGCTTAGGTGGGGGCCACCCCTACAACAGGTACAATGTACTCTTCACTCACACAGTTCTCAATGTACATCCAGCTTCGGTCCATCTACACTACACAAGTAACAAATGGGTGTCAAAAATGATTATTAGCGCTACTACATAGCAAATCAAACTAACTATATATACTTACACGTACATGACATGCATCTATATATATTACGTGGATATAGCTAGGTAGCCATGCACGTATTCATGACATACTAATGTTAAGCAAGAATATATTGAAGCTAGTGAACTACGTACCAGTACTTACCCATTCTGAAATTGAGCAAACTAACATTATCTTTCTAAACCTAGCTAGCTAGCTCGATCTAAATTAAAAAAACCTATCTATCATCTTTTTCAATTACAAAAGCATGCATGCATATAAGTTATTAAAAGTAATTGAATACTAACCTCTGATCACCAAGAAGATGGCGATATATTTTCACTGCGAACTCCCTAAAGCCGGCCGCCTTCTCCACCAATGCAGCGCAATGAAGACAGATCTGTGTCGAGATCGAGCAAGTACGCCCAGTAATAAATAGCGCAGATTATCACAGACGGTTCCAACCACAAACGGTCTGTGAAACCAATATATCAAAAATGGTTCATATAAATAACCGTCTGTGAATTATCACATACGGTTATTAACACGAACCGTCTGTGATGTCTACAATATCACAGACGGTTCGTAATACCAACCGTCTGTGATTGTTGAGTATCACAGACGGTTCGTAATCATCTGTGATTGTTGAGTATCACAGACGGTCCATATATAGAACCGTCTGTGATAGTTCACTCCATACCTGAAATTTTTTCTGTTTTTTGCCTAGCCTCAAGAAATTAAATAATGTTACCCATACCCTTTGAAAACAAGCAAATACAGACGCAAGCACAACAACACATTCAGATCTATTATAGGATAACAAGCTAACGAACCCTTCGTGGCACGACGTTGAAGCTAAACAAGACACCTTTACGACACTTACGGCAAAAGTGTGTTGTCTAGCCTCTCGCCGTGCCACAACGGAGGCGCTAGCTCACGACAGTAGTCGGCGTCGTCAAGGAACAAGCAAATACAGAGGCAAGACACAACAACACATTCAGATCTATTACAGCTAACGAACCCTTCATGGCACGATGGTCACTCTGAATAAGACACACTTATGACACAACAACATATTCAAATCTATTACAGGATAACAAGCTAACGAACCCTTTATGGCACGACGGTGAGGCTGAACAAGACACACTTACGACACTTACGGCAAGAGTGTGTTGTCCAGCCTCCCGCCGTGCCGCGACGGAGGCGCTAGCTCACAGCGGAGGGGAGATGCAGGAAGCTAGCTAGTGGATGAACTCACGCGTGACTAGTACCGGTGGAAAGGTAGATGGGGAGTTATTAATAAGGGCCGAGCAGTGGAAGGAACTGGTTCCTACTATTCGATGTGGAGAGAATGGACGGGTGAGATCGAATCATGGGTATACGCCATGGATCGGTGGCGTGTGATTATCACAAACGGTTTACTATACGAATCGTCTATGATAATGAATATCAGAGACAGTTTGTTATACGAACCGTCTATGATGTATCACTTATCATAGACGGTTCCTATTAAAAACCGTCTGTGTTAATGCTTAAATATGCGTGCTCTAATCCTGCTCTTCTACACTGTCCTCTCCCTCATCTTCTTCATCGCTAGATTTCTCAATAATGACATCTAAAATTCTTTTGATCTCCTTCCTCTCATCTATCCATCATGAGTTGTTCGGACGCAACCTTAGGTGGCCAACAATTTACATCTGGAGCAGCTCCTCCGCTCACGCCCTGCTCTCCTTCCTCGACTCGCTTCCATCTGCCAGCTGGACCTCATCATCCGCCGTCGACGAAGGTGTCTCGTCGCCGCTCAGGAAAGGGAAACCGCCCTCAGCCTCGTTCTTCTCTACAATGTACGCAAAGCGGAGGAAGATCTTGCGGTAGTGCAGAGACACATGGATAACCTTGCTGATCAAGCAGAATCGGCCGATTCTGAGGAAGCTTATCATGGCATTCTCTTTGAGATTATGGAACATGCTAATGATTTGCCCAGGCTTGAGGAGGAAGTGGAGAGGGCAAAGACAATCTTGACGGCATTCGAGAACACAGCGGCTGATCCTTCAACTCCAGAAGTAGACGAAGAAGCATATGAAGCCCAGAAGATTAAAATCTGGGAATCTCTGTTTTTTGGAATTTTATAATAAAATTGCCCTGAATTTGATTCTCGTCTCAGTATAGCTTCTGTAGTTCATACGACAAAGATCTGTCAGGATTACCACAGATGGTTCGTATTAAGAACCGTATGTGAAAGTTCACAGATGGTTATTAACACGAACCGTCTGTATTGTCTAGATTATCACAGATGGTTCGTATTAAGAACCGTATGTGAAATTAAGTTCACAGACTGTTCTTAAATCGTATCGTCTGTGATGTCTCAATTATCACAGACGGTTCGTGTTAATAACCGTCTGTGAAAATATCACAGACAGTTGCCAGTATAAACCGTCTGTGACAGTTTAATCACAGACGGTTCCGTATGAACCGTCTGTGACGTAGCCGTTCAGTATAGCCTCTTTTGTAGTAGTGGGTGGACGGTTGTATCCTGAGAGAGAGGAGGAGAGAGACGAATGGTCCAGATCAAATCGAATGGCTGTAGAGAGGGAAGAGGAGAATGCACCGACGACTACCAACTCCTCTTAATATAATAGTAGAGATATGTTCGCAACTAATCAACACCACTCGGTTTTTTTTAGATTAGTTTACAGCCCCGTTGTATTACTGAAGTTCTGTAGGATCCAGATTAGATTGCGGACGTCTTTCTATTGTGGCACAAGAAAGATGACTACGTCATCCCCACACAAGGATGTTATTAGGGAAAACTCAACTTTGATCGCTCGATATCATAGCGCATCAACGTTGAATAACGGACTTAATTTTTCAGTTGACAGCTGAAAAATACTGCACTAAACTGTACTACTACTACTATCCCACTAGTGGTACAACTTCGACAGTTCGACGCGACAAGCCAAGTCCAAAAAAGAGGCGGAGAACCACAAACAAACGCGTCGGTGGCACGTACGAGCGCGTCGAATCAGGTATATTTGGAACCCGAAAACCACCAGCGTCCTATACCTACCGGCCGGGCGGTGGTACGTGCATCATACATGCCGATCGACTGATCCGACGTCGATCGTCGCAGCATGCAGCAGCTCGCGCGTACGTACGTAGCTGAATGCGTGCGAACGACTTGAATGAGTTACAACTTGGAACGCCGCATGGAAATTGGAAATGTTGCGCTTACTTTTAACCGGACCGGACTTCGTTTATTAGAGCAACTTCAGCAAGGCCCCTAGAGCCCTTATTCTACTTTTGAAGGTCGAGGGCAAAAAACTCACTCCAGCAAGGCCCCTACTTGAGCTCTCAAAAGTAGGGGTCCCTCAAATCTCTCCCTCGAGCCCTCATTCCTGGGGGTCTGGAGGGAGCCCCTACTTTTGAGGGCTCAAGTAGGGGCCCTGCTGAGTGAGTTTTTTGCCTCTCGGCCCTCAAAAGTAAGGGCTCCCTCCAGACCCCTCAGGAGTGGGTCCTATGTGTCATCCCCTCTAAGAATGAATTTGAGGGTCCTGTTTTGAGGGCTCCTGCTGGAGTGCAGTCCAAAAAACAGAGCCCTCAAAAGTAGGGGGAGTCCTCAAATAAAAAGTAGGAGCCCTGTTTTAAGGGTTACTGCTGGAGTTGCTCTTAGGTGCGTGCATGATCGGTCCAAAGTGCACATGCATGTACACTCCATTTGGTCAGGTTTTGAGCCTGACTTTCGCAGGTATCGGTTTTGAATATTTGGCCATGGAATTTAATGGGTGGAGAAAGGAAACGATCATCTAGCTAGCTCCACTGTAGTACTATGGAATTGGAAACTTACGTAGAGATCGAAGGGCTTAGTACGTACCTCGTGGCTCCTGACTCGTGACCATCCGACGGAAAAATAGACTTCGGATTGATGGCTACACGATGGGTACGAGCTCTACAGTGTCACAAGATCGATGGATCGTGAGACGCATGCTACAACGACCTAAAGCATTTCGAACATTCCTTTCTGGTCCTTCGATCAAACTAATGGTCAAGTGGCTCATGCTCGTAGCAATACTCATGGTCAAGTGGTCGAGGTCGTCCAGGTCAGTTCTAACAAAATCGAATTAAAAAAGTCAGATTTAACAAGTCAACATAATTAGTTCTACCAAATTAAATGTAAATAGGAAGAACCATACCTGTACAATCTATTCATACGAGAGCCAACAAAATCATTGACTTTACTTACTAGACATCGGATAAACAATGAAGGCTAAAATCGATTCAGATATATACTTCGCCTATTATACGTGCGTGCATGGTCGTCCCAAAGTGCACATGCATGTACACTTCATTTGGGCAGGTTGAGCCTGACTTTCGTAGGTATCGGTTTTGAATATTTGGCCATGGAATTGAAAATTTACGTAGAGATCGAAGGGTTTAGCTGCTTTAGCACGTACGTCGTGGCTCCTGACCCGTGACCAGTGACCATTCGATGGAAAATTTGACTTCCGAAATGATGGCTACACGGTACGTACGAGCTCTGCAGTGTCACAAGATCGATCGTGAGACGCATGCTGCAACCACCTAAAGCATGTGGAACATTCCTTTCTGGTCCTTCGATCAAACTAATGGTCAAGTGGCTCATGCTCGTAGCAATACTCATGGTCAAGTGGTCGAGGTCGTCCGGGTCAGTTCTAACAAAATCGAATTAAATAAGTCAGATTTAACAAGTCAACATAATTAGTTCTACCAAATTAAATGTAATTAAGCAGACCCATACCTGTACAATCTATTCATACGAGAGCCAACAAAATCATTGACTTTACTTACTAGACATCGGAAAAACATTGAAGGCTGAGATCGATCCATATACTATAGCAAAAATAAGAATTTTTTGTACGGATAATCCCTTTTTTATTCAAAAATACATAAATATACCCGCGAGAAAATTTTTTACAAAAATAATCCTCAGTCGCCGCCCCATTGGGCGACTTCTGCCTTTCGCCCAACCGGGAAGCGACATTTAGGAAATGTGTGAACCGTTGGGCGACTTATGCAGTCGCTCTACGGTTGAGCGACTGTAATTTCAGTCGCTGTACGGTTGAGCGACTGAAATTGCAGTCGCTCAACGGTAGGGCGACAGGAGTGGATGCCACTTATTCCACCGCCTGCCGCCCACTAGCAACCACTTTTCCCTCATTTCCCCATTCTGCGCAGAGAAGAAGAGGGAGGAGGGGAAGGGGAGAAAAGAGGGAGGGGAAGAAAAGGAGGAGAGGGGAGAAGAGAAGGAGAGGAGGACAGGGTTGAAGGAGGAGGTGAGGGAGGAAGAAGGAGTCCAAGCTATTCCATCGATTTGGATCCAGGTATTTTTGTTAATTAGGTTGTATTTACACTATTGTTTAGATGAAATATTGGTGTTAGTAAAAATTGTAGATGTAGTATACATTTTGTAGTATGGAAATTTGACTACCCTTTTTAGTATGGAAAGTTTAGTTTAGTGTTGAACGATGTTATTTGACATGTCGTAAATTTCAATCATACATGTAGGTCTACATCATTAATGGTCAGTACTACATTAAGAGTGTATTATGGTGCTGGAATGATTCGTGAAGGTCCGAATGGTGTGGATTTAAGCGATTTTCCGCAAGTCACTCTCGTACTTCCCGATGACGAGAATGCTGGAATGACAGATGTGCAGCATTGGCTGACCGAGAGTTTTTCATTGGACCCCGAGGTGTGCAGCGTCGTTGTGCAAGGGCTTTGGAGCCGGTCTCCCACTGACATCAGATGGGAGTTGAAGACATTGGTGCGCTCAGCTTCGTGGAAGGGATTTGTGCAAGGGTGCCGGCGCCGTGGATACGAGTGTGTTCTGCTTGTGCAACCGTGCTCACTACAAGCAGATGCGCAAGCTCGTGCGTCCGCCTATGCTTCGGGAGGTGCTAGCAGCTCGGGCGGGCCGCACGTTGGTGGAGCTGATGAAGTTGCTCGTGATGAAGGCAATGCGGTACATGGAGGAGAGTTACGGCCGTCAAGCTATAGAGAGGGAACTGGGCAAGCTGATGCGACACATGGAGGAGAGTTACAGCTGTCAAGCTATAGAGACGGAACTGGGCAAGCAGATGAAGGAGAGCATAATGAGTATATCGTGCATCAGATGGAATCTGATGACCAGAGGGCATGTGATGAAGAGCAAGCTGTAGAGGACGAGGAGGAGGATAGTTCGGATGATGAAGAAGTTCCTATCCCCCAGGAATGGAACCGGTTTAATGCGGAGGGTGTTTCCGCCCATGATGAGCATGAATCACCATGGGAGTATCATGAGACAGAGGTTCGGGTGCATGCTACGTTTGCTGACAAGGAAGCGCTGCAGGATGCCATCAAGCTTTGGGCCCTCTCAATGCAACGGACATTTCGCGTCGTCAAATCAAGCCAGGAGCAGTACACTGTGAAGTGCAAGCAGGCTGGTTGTCCTTGGAGGGTGCACGCACGTAGACCGAAGTATGACACTCACTGGATTGTGTCCAAGGTGGAGCCGCACTCCTGCATTCTGAACACTGTCTTGGCGAGGCATCGTAACCTGACGTCCGGATTTATAGCCAATTTGATGTATGGGGAGATAGTGGAGAAGAGAGATATTGCGGCAACGCATATTGTGGTAGCTATCGAGAATAAATTCAAGTATAAGATTAGCTACGCGAAGGCGTGGCGTGCAAAGCAAAAGGCGTTGGAAAAATGTTTTGGCACTTTCGAGGCGGCGTACGACAACCTTCCTCGTATGCTTAAGGTGTTGCAACAAAGGAACCCGGGCACGTACATCGCCGTGCACGAGAAGCCGTCCATAAGTCCACCGGGATTTGCAGTGTTGCAGAGAGCATTGTTTGCATTTGGTGCTAGCATTGAAGCATTCAAGCACATGCTGCCAGTGATCTCTGTAGATGGGACCTTCTTGACAGGCAAATACAAAGGGCAGCTCCTGACGGCCATAGGCGTTGATGGTAACAATCAAATATTGCCGCTGGCTATTGCATTTGTGGAGAGCGAGAATTGTGAGAGCTGGCTGTGGTTTCTCAGACATGTGAAGGCTGGAGTTGTAGGCAGCCGTCCTGGTGTGTGCGTAATCCATGATCGCCACGCCGGGATTATAAAGGCGATACGAAAACTGCAAGAAGACCCTGAGGAGAGCGTTCATTGGCCGGACATGAGGAACCGGTGGTGCAGTCGTCACTTAGGGGCAAACTTTTTCAAGCAATTCCCGAAACAATCTTTGATGAAGCTATTCAAGAGGCTGGCTAGGCAGAACCAGCAGAGAAAATTTGATGCTTTATGGGGGTTGTTGGATGAGCACACCAGGAAGAACGTCGACGAGAGGAGCAAGGGGCCGGTCATTCCTGGGGCGGCACAACCGCAATGCTTGGCAGCAATCGATGAGTCTAACCCAAGTGGTCCAAGAAGGAGGAGCGCGCGAAACATCAAGTGCTTCTCGCAGTGGATCGAGGGGGAACCATCGGAGAAGTGGTCGTTGTTGCACGACACGGATGGCGCAAGGTACGGAATAATGACAAGTAACCTTGCCGAGGTGTACAATTGGGTTCTCAGGGGTCTCCGTTCTCAGCCCCTTGTCGCCATCGTGGAAGGTGTTCTTCACAGCACAATCCGCTACTTCAGGGAGAGGCACGCGAGTACCGCTATTCATGCGGCCAATCCCGGAGCCCTGTATTCGTCAAAAATTACCACGTACATGGAGACGAAGGCACAGAAGGGTCAATTGCACACAGTGCATGTCATGGGCAACAGGGAGCATCGTTTCGAGGTGATACTCCGTGACAGAGCCGGATTTGGGACATCTCGTTCACTTATTACTCACGAGGTATGCCTTGGAGATCATGCAAACGAACCTAACTGCACATGCAACAAGCTTAAGTTGTTACACATGCCATGCTCTCATGTCCTCGCTGCATGCGGAACCGTGGGCATGGATCCTTCCAACTTCGTGTCCGAGTACTTTTTTAAGGAGAGAATACTGAAAGCTTGGTGTGGGGAGCTCCGGGGGTTCAGGGCAGTGGGAAACTTCACCACTTTGGACATTTCAGCGAGGACCTGGGTTCCGGATATTAACATGCTGAAGGGTGGGAAGGGTCGGCGACAGAGCCGACGTATTAGAAATGACATGGACGAATCACAAGCTGGAACATCTGGTGCACGTTGTGGGCGATGCGGTCAGGAGGGGCACACAGCTAGACGATGCAATGCATGTCCGGATCAGTAGTTGGTGTTGTAATGCATGCTAAATTCCCTTTTCTGTAATGCACTTATTTACAATGTCATTTAAGTATGTACCATTTAAGTATTGCAATTTTTGTTGCCTTGTGATAACAACTTGACGTACTCATTGTGTCTGCATTTCGGCCACGCTGGTTGCTTTTCGGCAATTTTTTTGGCCTTGTGATAACAACTCCACAACTCCACGTACATATCAACCAATTCATCACATGCTTAACAACGTTGCAGGTCACAGAAAATGAAGGCGTCATGCACTTACAACACGAAACAACACATACATTGCACATACAGACAGAATTTATGGAAAGTTCTACACCCAAAACATCAACACAACAGTCCTACCGCCACAGCATCAACACATTCGGTACCCTCGTGACTTACATGCCAAACGAGCCTCGTGGCACCCACATGGAGAATTGCTGAGGGGGCCGCCTCGGACGTGGCTGGCCGTCGTTGTAGTGGCACGCACATATGCAACTTGGGTTCGCGCAGCAACATGTCGGATCGTACGAGCTTCCTATGTTGACAACCTCCTCGTTTCCCCTCTCGCGTTGCATCTGTTGGCGGAGCTCATTGTTCTCCTCATTGAGAGTCTCCATTCGGTACTCCAAGTCCATTATTCGGTCCCATAAAGTACCCACATAACGGTCAATATACCGTTCATGAGGGTCGATCCAGCGGGAGAAGTCGCATTTCGCCATCTGCGAAAAAGGACAGTAAACATGGAGGGTCCATAAGCAATAAAAAAATGTACTATTAATAATTTGTACCCCGGAGCGTGGGCATCGGAAGAAACGGCGCCCACCATCGTTCGGCCCTTCCAGGACCTGCACGGCCACGTACTCATTGTGTCTGCATTTCGGCCACGCTGGTTGCGCACGCCGGCTTGGTACCAAGCGGTACTGTGGACCGAACATCTCCCTCCTTTCCAAGGGAAGGTCTTCCTTCGGTGACCCATATCCGACTGGCCCCTCATCTTCCGCCATGGTATGTTCCACCACGAAATAGAAGGTACTTCTTTGTTCGATTTACAGAGTTTTCTGGCTACAACTTCATGGGACCTCTACCGTGCTATTTATATCGAATGGCGGGACAAAATAGGGCTGCTTTGCCCAGAGACATGACAAAAGCGCTCAGCTTTACTCGGTGAGATGACAACACATGCCAGCTTTACGCAGTGATATGACAAAACGGGGCAGCTTTGCTCAGTCAGATTACAACACATGTCAGCTAAACTGCCTACATAAAGGCTACGATCTGAAAAGCCTTCATAGGGACATTTATTGCTACCCTGGAATCCTGAGGATAATCCAGGCCTATCGCTACAGAAACCAATAAAATAGGGGCGTAGGCTGTAGCCTTTACAGTGAGTGTTCACGTCATAGGCATGTATCCTTTCCAGTGAGTTTTCATGTCACCTTTGCTTGTTGTTTCAAAAATACAGGCTACACGCTCTGAAAAGCCTACATAGGGACATTAATTGCTACACTGGAATCCTGAAAAAGCGAAAAGATTGGTACGACCTCCTCTCCATGGACTATGCCCACTGCACCAGATAACCTGCCTACATAAAGGCCTCCTATGTCTTCCATACCACATCTCCTCCTCAAGACATCACAATACTACCACACAACAATGTCTTCCTGGAAGTCCGACCCATTTGGAGTGCCGGAGTGGCATGAGCGCCCGAAGTGCCATTGCGGCTTTAGGACGATGTTGTGCGTCTGGACGGATCCAGTACCACGAGCCAACTACGGCCGTAGGTTCTTCAATTGTCCAGACCTGGATGACGACTTCGTGGTAATGACGACAATTAAATCCCTTGTTTCTCGTTACCGTTTTTCAACTTGATCCATGACATCTACCACGCCACACATAGGCTTGCAAGTTCATCGAATGGGTGGATCGGGTGCCGCCGGCATGGCTAGGGAACCGGCCAAAGGAGGTGGAAAACAAAGGACAATACTTTGTCAAGATGACTCACGCTCGCGAGGTGGAACGACAGATGCGGCTTGAGCAAGAGCGCCACGTGAGGGTGGACCAAATCCGTCTGAAGGGCAAAGAGGATGAGATGCAAAGGAGGCGGGAGCAGCTAAGTCTGCGTGAAGCAGCCATCAAGCGTCAGGAGGAAGAGCTTGAAGCTCGTGAGGCAGCTCTCAAGTCCAAGAATGACATGAAAAAGGATGTAGCGGAGCCATCTTCAAGGCGCGATAAAAAGGGGAAACAACCACGCTACACCCAGTAGACAAAATGTTACGAGTAGTTGGGTGGGTTAGTCGCATATCATGCTATATGTTATGCATGTAATAAAATTGTACGCGGCATGTTATGAAGTTTATTTCTATTCACATAAGGTTATTATCTCGTGTGTTCGCATTCAATGATTCAGATAGCAAGTCATTTAACAATATTAACATACTCTTGGTACACTAATTTTAGTAACATAAATATATCACTTAGCAATGTATATATCAAACGTTCTACAGTCAATTGTTCTTAAAAAATATTTCTCAAAATTTTTAATGCACCTACAATATACAATAAACATAACCTTTTATTACAACTATACCATATGTTTTTCCAGTTTAAAACTACAAAATTGACAAAACTCTAAAAATTCACGGGGCAATCTAAAGTCGCCCATCCATTGGGCGACTGCGCTTATAAGTCGCCCATCCATTGGGCGACTACTATAAAGTCGCTTAACAGGAAAGCGACTACTTGCAGTCGCTCAATCATCGAGCGATAAATATTTTGTCGCTTCCCGGTTGGGCAAAAGGCAGAAGTCGCCCAATGGGGCGGCGACTGGGGATTATTTTTGTAAAAAATTTTCTCGCGGGTATATTTATGTATTTTCGAATAAAAAAGGGATTATGCGTACAAAAAATTCGCAAAAATAACGTGATAGGTACTGTAGCACAGAGTACAGCGCGGATCGCTGATCTCCGAGCCAGAGGATCTCAATCCCGTGTGTGTTGGGATGCGAGGAACAGTGTCATGGACGTGCTGTACGTGCGTGCGCCGGAACTACTAGCTGAGCGGAGCCCACAGAATTATGTTTTAATGATGGACGGGGAAAAGTCAGAGCCGTAACCGTGCAAAGTGCGGGTCCGTATCAACCCCAACGCCGACACCTCAACTAGATGCAGCCGGCTTGAACGGCTTGATTGCATTAAACGGAGATAGAATTTTGAGGCTGGATTTCACATTTGGAACCTGATCAATTTGTCGATACACCTACTCTGCTCTGCGTGCATTAAATTTAGGACTAGAATGAGCCCCGTGTTTTGGAGAAAAGGAGTGTACAAGCGTCAGGCCTTGTATTCGGTTCTCATCCACGCAAGGGTGGAAAACACCTACTCTAGCTAAATAACAGTGAGTATAAATAGTTTGCGCATGGAATGAGTCTGGATATCCTAGTTGAATAGTTTGGATTTTTCTGGTTACTGCTGACAAGGAGATGTCACCGTAGCAAAATTTGATCAGGTCTTTAGTTAGTTCAGTTTACACCTCTATACACTGATAGATGGAACCCCAAATTAATAGGGAGACCTGGTTAACTGCTGACAAGGGGATGTCACCGTAGCAAAATTTGGTCAGGTCTTTAGTAAGTTCAGTTTACATGTCTAGACACCGATAGATGGAACCCCAAATTAATAGTGAGACCTGGTAGGTGCACACTAGTGAAGCCCCAAGATGCTATATGCAGACATGGCCAAATAGGGTGGGTCAACCGTGCCAGCCTAAGGCACAGTACTATTGGCCGCACGGCATAGCACAGACAGTAAACGAGCCATGCTAGTCCAGTTCTATGGGGTGTGCCATGCTTAGGCGGACACCTTGGTACGGCGGGTCAGCCTAGCACAGGATGGATAGCACAGGCGGATCACGGCACGCCATTTACTCCCCACCCCAACCCTCCCAAGAGGCTAGGTCTGATCAGAAGAGTGCAGTAACTCTCCTATGATAGTGCAGTAAAATTGCTTACAGATGACAGTAAAATTATTTGTGATAGTTTTACTGCACTCTTCTGAGCGTGAATGGGTGACTTGACAATAAAATTACTTGTGATTGGCAATAAAATTACTTTTGACTTGCAGCAAAAATACTTAGATATGCAGTAAAATTACTTACGACTAGCAATAAAATTACTTATAACTGACAGTAAAATCACTTTCGATTGGTAATAAAATTACTTTTGACTAGCAATAAGCTTACTTACGACTGGCAGTACACTTACTGCTAGTGGCCCCTCTTAGTCATCGCCTAGTTGCCCCTTCCCATTGGCCTTGTTCCAAATAGCTGTGGCTTTTGGCTTTTAGATGAAAAAGCACTGTAGCGGCTGTAAGAAGCCACAACTGAAACTAGGGGTGTTCAATTCGATTTTTAGCTTTTCCTTGAGCTAAATTGAGAAGCGTTGTATTTGACACTTTAGGAAGATGTACCAAGAAAAACCATTGAATTACATTGGTTCGATCATGACAAACAAATTGAATTACAAACATTACAGGTGATGCATAGACATTTGTAGTGTACAGAGTACAATAATTAAAATTGCTAGAACGCTACCTACACCAAGCCACCAAAGACACTGCAATATGATCACATACCATTTCATGTGGGTAGAGTCTGCACCATATACACTCTGTGGTATATCACCTTCCCTATGACCTGCATTACATACATCTAGACCTCCTAGGTTACCAAAATCTATGTCAGGCAACTCACCGTCCAAAATAAAGTTATGCAATGCCATCATCATGATAATTTTCTCCTTCCGCTTTCAAGCGTAATAGCTAGGAAGGTTGTCCTATATATACCACTTCATTTTGCACATACCAAATGCACGCTCGACAACATTGCACAAAGAAGACTGATGGAAGTTAAAGACCTTTTGCATCCTAGCAGGGTCACTGCTATTTTGGAACTCTACCAGATGGTACCTCTGGTTACAGTGCGGAGCTAGGTACCCAGTTCTATTTAGATACCACGATTCTATGAGGTAATACTTACCTGCAAGAACCATATGATAAATATCAGTTGTGTTGGTATATAAGTACAACAATACATGAAAGATTGTATATACAGCCATCGTACCTGGAGGTGGATGCGAAAACTGGTCTCCAATGGTACACGTGTGTTGTGTACCGATCCGGGCCATCCAGCACACACAACAATGAACCGGCCATTGAAGTCACACACTGTGAGCATATTCTAACTAGTGTACTCGACCCTATTGAAATGCTTTGTACGCTACTCGAATGGAACCATGACATGCACATGGGTCCCATTGAGTGCCCCGATGCAATTACGAAAGTGTGGATAGAATTTTTGTTGCAATAGCCTTGGATGCACACTTTAGAATGTTGGATCAGCAGGTGTAATGTTCGAAGCAGCCAATCTGTTCACACATTTCAAGACATGTAAGAACTTTTGCAACAGCCCAGTTGTTTATTTCAAAAATTTTACAAAAATTAAAATTAATTTAATTTAAAATAAAATCACGTGTTCTTTGGTTGCTTAAATTTTAGAGATTTTATTTGCCTGTTTTCATATTTTTTTTAAAAAAAAGGCTCTTCTTAAAAGCAATTTAACTAAAAACATTAAAATATTATTAAGTAAAATATATTTTGGATTTATATAAAAATCCAATTTAAAATTAATTATTTTAAAATAATTTGGCTTTTATCTGGATTTTTTTAATTTTTGGATTTTAAAATCAATTTCAAAGCTAAAAAGTGTTTTTGTAAAAATTAAATGACCAAATTTAAGTTGAAAATATTTTTTCTAAGTCTCAAACATCCTCAGGAATTTTTGTGCATTTTTCTAGAATTTTTAGACTTTATGTGCTATTTTCTAAGTGTTTTAAAACTTCCTAGTATTTCTAAAAATTAAAAGGAATTTTAAAACCCTCTCTCTTCTCAGGCTAACAAGTGTCACGCCTAGATCCAATCTTTCACACCTGATTTAATCTCAGCTGCTCTCATCCACTTACCCCTTCGTTTCTTAGCCGACGGTCCGGATTAAATCCACCGTCGCTAGATTTAATCCCGGCCCTCCATCTTCACTTATTCCCCTTCTCTTTCATCCGATGCCTGAGATCTATTCCTTGGCCACGCGTCACTCATCCAACCACCCGCCTCTTTCCTCCTCTCTCCTCTCTCGCTGACATGCGGGACCCACATGTCAGCCCTTTCTTCCACCTCTTTTTCTTCTTCCTCGTATCACTGCCATTGACACCCCCGCCTGAGCTCTTTAATCGGCTATTTCTTCTTGTTAGCTCGAGCATTCAATGCCATTATTGGCCACTAAGCTGCTTGAGTCATTCCACCGCATTTTCCCCTCTTTTAATCTCGTTAAACCCCCTCTTTAAGCACCACGATTGCCAGCCTTAATTCCGGTGAGTAACCGGTGGCCGTTTATCACTCCTCGCATATAAAAAACCCCTCCCCGAGAGTCTCCTAACCCCTCCGCTCTTCACCCCTCTTCCAATTTCCCTCACCAATGGCCGAGAGCCCTTCGCACTATGCCTCTTCGGTTCGAGTCACCGGCGAGCCTCCGGTGAGCAATTACCGACACCTTGGACATCTCCTCCCCATGTCGAGGCCACACTCGCCTTCCCTACCATCGTGCGCTTGTCTTTCGTCCCTTAGCCGAGCAAGCCCAACGCCGGAGAGCCCCGACCACCAATGTCGTTGCACCGCCGTAGCCTCGTCTCATCGTCGATCGCCCTCCGATCATCGCCGAGCACCATCGAAGGCACCAAGGGACTCCCCATCGCCTCCTCTTGCTCTTGAGCCCCTGCCGCCCGCCGAAGCACCGACGATCTTTGGGTTCCGAGTGCCGCTCCACGCCGGCGAGGCCATGTCAGCACACGGCGACATGGTCGCCAACATGGCTGCCACCTGGTGCTGTGTGGACGCCACCTCAGCGGCCGTGAGCCACGCAAGCGCCATAATGTTCTCCTTGCCACCTCAGCTCCCCTTTGGTCCGTGGACCTGGTCCACGATAGATCGGGCCCACTAGTCAATCTCAGTCATCTCAGGGCTGACGTCATAAAAGCCATTTTCCCGTACAAAAATAATTTGGCCGAAAAAGAAATCCTCTTGCTAATGTCATAATCTTCCTTTTTCAGTACAAAAATAATTTCAGAAAATCCGATCTATTCTTTTTCTCTCTTTTCAAACTTCCAGAAGCATGTTCTCCTTCATCCTAGCTCCGATTGAGCCCGTTCAAATTTCTAAATTCTTCAAAAATTCCAATATGTCCATTCCTGTCATCTTTTTGAATATTTGAAGTTTATTTGGTAATCCAAAAATCTAAATTTCAAATTCCAAAACCCAGTTCTTTTTCCAAACCTCTGTTTCATTCAAAATTTGTAGTTCACTTCCAAACTTCAAAATCAAATCTTGAAAAATTCAAAATCTCCATAAAAATATCCATTCTATTTTTCTGGGTCCAAATATTTTCTTGGCACTTCTCTTTTTCTAAAAATAATGAGATTTCCCTCCCCTAGGCCAAAGTCTTCTTTTGTTCAAGCACACTTAACTCCAAAGTTCTCACCACACCTAGTGCCATAGATTCTTTTCAGACATTTGTACTTCCCTTTTAGCCTAATATTTCTTCTTTCTTCCTTTGCTATTCATCTCCACGCATCAGACCAACAAACATTCTGTTCTTCAGCTAAAGCCGCCATGAGCCATGTATATAGGCAAGCAAAATCAATTCCTTCCACCAAATTGATTGGCATGCAATAGAAACCTCTCCCACCTTTGCTAGAAATTAATTTCCATCAGTTTTGGGCTATTTGCATCCTTGTTAGTGCTCTTTAAACATGAAAAAAGCTGCCACCATAATTCCAACCATTACTTCAACATTCAATTCCCGCCATTCTCTTCCTCCTCTTAGCCTATAAATTGAATCACAACCTCCTCTCCTCATCCCCACTTGTGATGCACACTAGCAAACTAGAAATCCAGCCAAAAAGAAGATTTCGAGAACTATTCCTTTGTTTGATGTTTTCCAGTAATTTTCTTTCCAACCGATCTTCCGATGACTTGTTCTTCATCATCCAAACTCCAAATCCATTGATTCTTTTTCCTAAATTCATATAAATTTATAATCTATCTCTCAGTATATATTTTTAAAATTTTTTTTCGATTTGTTTGTTTTTATTTAGTTACCTGCACGTGCAGATTACGCCTATTCTGGAGAGTTTGATTTCGACAATTCGCAGCATCAAGACTTCGAGCAAGGTAAGTTACACCTTTGATTATGTTGTTCCTAGTAATTTAAATTATTTATGTTATTTTTAAATTATTATGCCTGTGTACTTTTATTTAAATTAGTTCAAATCTAATTTAAACCTTAGTTACACTAAATTCCTTTGTATATGGCCAAATTTGACATTGGACATCAACATGCCTTGTCACCTTAGATAAAACTCTAGTTAATACACTAGTATGGACTAGAGAAATTTTGTATCAAATGCTTAGGCCTGCTTAGATATAATTTTTTGTTTTGGGATAACCTTTTCCACATAAAATGATAAGCTTTTGAAACGTACTCTTGACTTCGGTGTGTCAAGAAAGACTATGAATTATTTCAAAATAAAATATAAAAACTTGGTTTAGACTTAGACAAATGGTTAGGTGGTGGGGTGCTTGCTGGCATGCATTATTGTTTGGTGACACAATGTTGATCGCTAGGCACAAGGGGTATGTGGTTGGTGCCTAAGCCAGTTAAGGACCGGTCTGTGAGCTACTATTGCAAAGCCTTTTTCGTACTATTACAAAGCTGGTATGAGATAGTCCTGGCTAATTAATTTACAAGTCCCAACTTGAGTCTCGCTGTAGGTTGAAAGTGAGCGTGGCGTAGACCATGAGAAGTCTAACTCGACTCAAGAGGGGGCTCCAACTTGTGGATTCAAGTTGTGGTGAAATCTCAGTGTTGGCTTAGCCAGGTTGAAGGCTTTGCATTGTAAAAGCCTTGTCATGATCTCCTCGCCGCACACCTAAGGAAGTGTGTTTATCCGGTAGTAACATGTGATGATCATGTCTTGTGGGTAAAGGTTGTACAACCTCTGCAGAGTATATAATGTATCCTAGATAGCCATGCCCATGGTCATGGGCAAGCTGAGTAAAGCTTTTCATGGATTAGACTTTGTTTTTCAAAATGGTTTATGGATGCCTGTGGATAGGTTGGTCTTTGGTCGGAGTCTGCACTAACGATATTATTTTGTTAAAATCTTGTTACTATGTATTGTATCAAATTCAGCTTTTGAATCTACTTATAGTATTTACTTTAAATTTCGCTTTATGCTCAATTAACTGTACTATGCCTTCATTTGTTAATCCTTATGCATGTATTAACTCTGTTAAACCTCCTAGTGTAACTTGTGGAGTACTTTATGTGCTCATGTTACTCAATTCATCATTTTTCAGAGGACGACTTCGACTTCGGTGCAGATCAGAACATTTTGGCCACATCTTACTATCGTTTACCTGTGGGTAGGCTCAGTGTGCTTCTTCCGCTTCGGTTTTTCCTTCCGTTGCTTATATTTAATTTTGGCTTATGTGCCATTGATGTACTCTTGGCCACCAGGCTCATATTCAGTTAAATAAAGTTGGTCATTGTGCATGATATTTGTCTTTGTTATCCACTGTGTGCACTAGCTGATCTTGGACTAGTGCAATTAACACAGAGGTTACGGAGTTATTGCTCTGGGATTCAACAACTTTCTATCAATAGTTCCTACTAAGTGCTCAAATCAGTTAACAACCTGTCTATTAGATTGTGGCACTCCACATATCTAAAAGAACAGTGCAAGTGCTTCTCTAGAGTAAACTTCTAAAGTAGACCTCATATCGTAGTTGGCAATAGGAGTGTCATGTGGCCTATCGAACACTGACCTACGCATCCTGAACATATCGTAGCGTAGCATCGCTGATCACTGGCCAGTTGTAGTTCTACCCATTGAATTCTGGTCATCACAGGAATTCTTGGTGGGGGCCTAGACAACAAAGATGTGTCATCATCTAGGCATGCGTAGGTGGTATAGGCCAACAACACGGAGGAGCTAGTGGAAACTTCTTCATTGTTGTTGTCTCCATCGCCATCGCCTGTCCCGTTCATCACTGCACAAAATGAGTAACCAAGGGACGTTCAGTTGTCAAATTTAACAATAAAGCTAGGCCCCCAAATGTTGACTCAATGATATCATGCAATTATCAAATAATCTGAACAATCCAAAACAAATAGTGCATAACATTACATAGTGCATGATACAAGAACGAAATTTAGTTTATGTAGTGTGAAAAAAACTCAAAGTAACATCCAAACTGAAATGTGCAACATGACACAGTGGCAGAAACATAAATGACATTTCTTAAGACTAGTTCTTCATTCGATCCCATGTTCTCCTGATCCACCGAAGCCGTCTCTCATCCGTTTTCATGGTGAGGAAGCTGTCACGACATTATTTCTACATGAAGAGCTAGCTAGCATAGTAGTGCTCATCGGTCTTCTCGCTAGCATTGGCTATCTTAACCAGAGTCATTAGCTACACAATTTCTTCCCTCGCTGGGTCGGGCATAGGGGAAGCACACACCCAATGCACATGTGCTGGTGGTGTGTGTCTTCTCGTACAGGTGGATGAGATGTTTCAGCTAGGTCCATTTGGCCAGTCTGCCTATAAGCCCCACGCATGACAAATAGCAACACACCACGTGCAGACTACAGACCAGTGATTTCGTGAAGTGTGAAGGCCCACCTCTCCTTTTAGCCTTCACTGTGGCCTATGGGGTAACTAGGCAATGGGCTACGATTGCATCCTTGAGTTGTTGTCCATATGTGCTCACCTAGGGTCTGCACTTTTTTGTCCATTTGGGTATTTTGATGTGTTGCAGGATACTGCACTTCCGTAGATCATGATAAGCACCCCAAACTTGACAAGAGGCTTTTGGTTTAAATTTCTTTATTAGTCATGTCGTGATGCTACTAGGGTAGGAATATAAGGACTTTTGGTCTTTATTTTTTATTTTTATTTAGTTAATTTTTCCTTATGTTTATTTTTTCACTTTACTAGTACCTTTTGGTTTCTTCATCTAATTGCCTTGATTTGTCACCCACCTAGTACATTCACCTTACCCTACTACTGAGACATTGTTAATATACTATTGTAATATTGGAACCAAACACGTGGAACATTGGCTCATTCCCTTTATGACTTAATATACGGAACATCATCGATAAACTATTGGAACACTGGAACCAAATATGTGAAGCATTTTATTTTATCTACTAGAACATCTAACATCTACCTGATTCATTCCCCTACCTAATTCAAAAAATATACATCACAACATCGATCTTGAACTAATGGAGTATCGTCAATGAATTGCTAGAACATTCAAACAAAATGTGTGGAACATTATGTTTAATCAAATGGAACATATGATATTGCAAGATCAGTATGGCGAGTCAAAGGGGGGGGGTAAATGACTCTTTCAAAAACATTCCCCTAGGTTTTAATTCTATACAGTGGAAACACAAACTTATAAGTTCATCAAAGCCAAAAGTCAGAGATCACAAAGATCACCTGAGACTCTATCTCAACCAGTCTGACTATCAGCCAACAAGCGGTCTGACCACCCGCCGGACTGACCACATTGGTCTAACCACTCAAGTCTGACTAGTGGCGAATTTGAACGTTTAGGTCATTATGGCCTAACCGCTCACTGAAAAAAAGTGCAGATAGCACTACACATGATAGAAGAAAAGAGCAAACTCTCAAATCACTTACCCAATGCAGTGAAACTTTACACAAACTATCCCTAGGATATTAGGAATCTATTCCAATCATGAATCATGAAGATTGATGCCAACATTACTACCTTTATCCAAAACAAGAAAACCGAGCAAACTTAAGAACTTCCTCTAGATCGTGCCTAACTAGAAATTATCTGATCTCCAAGCAATATCTCTACCTCTTCCTTGGCACCAGGGAAGATCAAGAAGAGAGAAATCCAAATAAGAAAACCTAGTAAATCAAAAGCACAATGAAGGATCTATAGCACAACTCACTTGGATAAACTTGGATGTTCATTTCACTTGGAGTGGAATGTTTCACAGCCACTTCCTTAGCACAGTAGAGCTCTAAGTTTAGAGCACACACACAAAATGCTCCAACACAAAAAAATCCTAACCCTGATCTCTCTTAAAGTATATCTCTCTTCACACACAAGGGCTTATATAGTGAAGGCTCTCATCTCCCACTTAACCCTAACAACTAGCCACTCCTTAGTGGATCACACCAATTACAAATGGAAAAACCTAATAACACATACACGAATAGGTTTTACTCTCACACATGCTTACACACTTTTCAAAGTGTGACATACACAGATCCAAAAGCCCAATAATGCCCTCAAAGATGTGACCTAAACCACTTAAGGTAACGCTGTGATTTTGCAAACTCCAAATTCATCCAGTATTGGGCAATTTTCTGAATTGCCACCTACTGATCTTCACGAATATGTGATGTCTAATGGCTCATCGCCAAGGTCATACACCTGCAATGATGCCATCACCACTTGAAGCACCCTAGTCAAATTGGCATACCATATCACACCATAGTCTATGATGTCCAATTACTTACTGCCAACGTCATACGTCTGCTATTAGGAGCATCACCACCTAAAATGCATAAGGCCAATTGGCACACCACATGCACGCAATAGCCTCCTCATGATCCTTGCCTTTCCCGAGTGCTTCTTAACTTGAGATGATGCTAAACCCGGACTTATGTGACATGCCACGATATTAGGACCCGTTTTGTAGCCTCAGTCTTACCATTGACCGCAACAATCATCAAGCACTTGCACATCTAAGTGCAAGCAATCGATCCAAGCACAACTGACATGCACTTGACTCTCATTAGCACAACATATGCATGGACACACCATGACTTATACTTGCATGGACTCCATCGTGATTCACACCAAAAACCAACTCAACTCAGCAAAATAACAGAGGGTTGGTTTGACTGATGCCACCAAGCTGGTCAGAATGCCAAGCACACTCTGGTCAAACCACCATGCAATGGCCAATCATACCACTCCCAAAACTTTCGCGCAATGCAACATAGACATCTCTAAAAAATAGCTACCAATAACTATGAGCTAGTACTATGCACGCCGGTCAAACTGCCACCATGTCTGGTTACACCACCACACCAAGCCTAGTCAGACTATAAGTCGGTTACACTATCTGCCAGTCTAATCACTAGCCATAGGCCGATCAAACCGTCGCCACTCTAAAAGCAAAAACCAGAGGTAAAATAGCACAAAATCAAACTCAATTAATGACAACAAAGCAAAGCAAAGTCAAATACTCATCACTTTCATAAGGTTGCCACCACATGGTCTTATAATGTCCCCTTTTGATGAGTAATTTGCCAAACACCCAAAAGGCAAGAATTTGAGTTTGAATTTTAGACAATTAAGAAAACAAGTTGCAAGAGCCACTAGTGCTCCATTTTCAAGAGAAAGAAGGAACATGACCACAGTGGCAAGAAATGAAATGGTGCTAAGACCAAGAAAGAACAAGTTTTCACTAAGAGCTCCAATTAGTACAATCTTGCTCATAGTCCAAACAGAAGAATAATTATTCATCTTAACCATTGTCATAGCAAGACAAAGCATCAAAAGAGCAAAACAAAACAAATGCAATGTAAATGATCATTTATGACTCAAAATGCATTTTTCTTACACAAGAGCTCATTTTACTCTTCTGCAACCTCACTGAAGCCATTCTCCCTCTCTTTAGGCATTCTCTCCCTTTTTAACTTCATTCTAATCATTTTCACCCTATTTAGAATAATACTAAATTTTCCTTGATCATTCTCCCCCTTTTAGCAAAATAGTAATCATGGGTCAAGAGGGCAATGCAAAATCACAAATACTCATGCTCCCCAAAATTGATGCATGATATTGTATGCATAAAAGAAGCAAAGAAAGAGCATGTATATATGAATGAAAATGCATAACCTACAAGAGCTTTGAAAATTATCCAGATTGAGGTTCAATCTAAAATGATATCGCTTGAAGCCACAAAATACGTACAAAGCTATATAGATCATGATAAAGCATATATAACCAATTTAAGCAAAATAGCACAATTTAGAGTATTCAACTTGATTTCAAGTTAAGTAAGGCTTCAAAAATGACAAGTTTATCTAAGGTTATACAAGTATGATCTAAACTATGTCAAGAAGGCTAAATAAAACTAAGAAACTCAAGTTAAATCAATTAAAGTGCTAAAAGTTTAATTTTAGCCAATTATGCTCAAATAATATATTAAAGTTTTAGCCAATTATGCTCAAATACTAAATTAAAGCCAAAATTTGAGATTTTAAAGATTATTTTAAGTCTTATCTTAGCAAAGTAAGTCTTGAACTAGAAGCCATCCACAACTATCTCCTAAGTTTCAGCTATTGATCATATTTTTATAGTCTATTTTAGTAAAGCAAGTCCTAAACTAGGAGCCATTTACAACTGCCTCCTAAACTTCAACCAATTGAATTATTTTTATTTTCATTGATCTCAAGCCATTGTCGATTGTCTCAAGCATTACACTTAAAAGAATGGACTTGGCTATACAAAATTCAAACTGATCAGTTCATGCCAAGGCACGGCAATAGTCTCATGAAGAAGAATTGCTGAGATTCACTTGCAGAAATTCATATTTTAGCACAAAAAAGATCATTTTATCAAGTTAGACACTAATTCAATGAGCAAGACATGATTTACCAAAGAACTAGCAAAACATTAAATAAAACTCACTATATGACTCAATATTCAATAAAACATTTTTTAACATGGTATATATCGTAAAAAGATCACTAGAGAGTAACTAGTCAAAAGATCCATCCTTGCAAACTTAAAAGTTACCAATTGTAGAAATTGATACCACTTATGAAATTAGTTCAAGTTTGCAAGTTAAACTAGCAGGGCAAAGACTTCATACATATAAAAGTATAACAAAGCTGGCTAAGCAGGCATAACATAGCAATGAGCAATATCAAATTAGAATTACATCACAATTGAGTAATAGCCAAAGCTAATATCTATATGCATATCTTACAATGCAATGCCATGTATATGTGATGTAAAAAGAAGCAAGAACATAAAACACTCCCGAATTACAAAAACCACTTGCAAAAGAAAAGCAAGAGATAAAAATAAGAAAAAAAACTCTTGCAAGAAGGGAAACCTCTACACCATATGGTCCCTAGCCCAAGAAAAGCACACTACTAAGGAGCGAATCAACCACACTAGCTATCCCTACAACTAGACGCTAGTGAAAGAAGCAAGCTCAATCTAAATAGGGTAAGAGATTCTAGAGAACCTATACCTAAGAAAGACACAAAACAGAAGGTATGACTTACAACACCCTGAATTGACCTAAAAATCCTGATAATCCAAAATGCTCTGCAATACTGAATATGGAAGTAAGGAATTGACAAAGCTCAAGCAATAAACCTGAGTTACACTGCTTGGCAGTGAGATGTAGTCGAAGCTAGAGCAAGTTGCATTCTGAGAAGTGAAATCCATCACTAGGTGCCCAAAGTGAGATAGGAAACCCAAAG
Organism: Dendrocalamus latiflorus; assembly: GCA_017311315.1. NCBI lineage: Eukaryota > Viridiplantae > Streptophyta > Magnoliopsida > Poales > Poaceae > Dendrocalamus > Dendrocalamus latiflorus. The sequence goes on along the minus strand of CM029650.1, from coordinate 19,754,731 downwards.
AGGCTGATACGATCCACATGATTTCCTCCTCATCTGAAAAAGCCTACATAAAAAATAGAAGCATGTGCCTCTGTACTAGGGTTAATGAAATAAGACATAGAAATTCAATACTAAGATACATGACCACTAGGAGAAAATAAACCAATATAACAGTTAGCATGATGCATATGAAGGTTTAAACAAGAAGATCCAACAACAAGCTTGAAGGCACACCGCGAGGGGACAACTTGATGAAGAAAATGAGTGTCATCTCTAGAAAAGCAATGAATATCATTCTTGAGAGCTCCATGTGGTGATCAACAAAAGCACCAAAGGAACTCAAAAGTCTTCATTATAGATACCCAACCTAATGGAGAAAATGAGGTCTACCCCTTGAAAAATGATAAAAATCCTTCCTCGGGGCAACACGTGGACCAAAACCTAATCCATGTGTAGGATCGTGTGGCACAATTAGAGGGGGCTGAATGATTGCCTCTGCTTTTTGATACCTGAAAACAAATCTCAAACCAGAAGAAAATATAATCTAAATTACCAGATATAGGTTTTCACCACAATTCATTTGTCTGCTCGCTTGACCTCCTTTATGCATGCTCGATAAATGCTTTGACCGTTCAACCGCTCGCTATGACCACCTTTGTACGTGTTCGAAATCTCCCTCCACTCGAAAGCTTTAGCCGCTCAAACGCTTTGACCACTCGAACAAGAACACATTGAAAATAACACAGTGCTCTGCTTGGTTGGATTGAGCCGACGACCAAAGACACCGAGCTCGTGACACACAAGATCGTGATGTGTTAGCATGCCTCCGAAGACACAAGAAAAAGATGCTTAGAAAACATGTCGGCGACGCCGACTAACTTTTCTTGAAATAGATCCGATCTATTATTTTTGGATCATGTTCTGTGACTATAAAGCGACTTCATGGCACCCCTAAAAACTCTAGCACAAAAAGCCTCCACAGAGCCACAGCTAAAACCCTTAGTCTCTACCTGCTTTTATATACTAGAGCCCTAAACCGTGTTCACCTTAAATACGGACTCAAAACCTTATCTGTATTGAAACCCAAGGGACCCGAAACCCTTCAGAACGCGGGTTTCATTTAAACTCTTAATCTTTCCAGTTATAGACATCCTCCACAACTCCTAACTCTCTATGTGACGAAGCCTCCAGGATAGCACCTCCTGTATCTTCATCACACACCATCACGTCTCGTGTCGAAGCCTCCAGGACCATACTTCCCATATCTTCTCCATACATCATCCTTACGTGTTGAAGCCTCTCGGACTACACTTCTCGTATCTTCTCCACTCATCATCACCTTTAATCTCCATGTGCTCCAACATGAGCCTGAACACCTCGCATGACATCCTCGACTGCTTGGACCTCAGATTTTTCCATCCTAGTCCCGGTCCAACTCATCACTGACCATGACCGCCTCCACGCTAACCTGCACATCAAAGACCAAAGAATATTTTTCTGGCACAAGTTTTCCACAACATGACTGACATCAGCACATACACGTATAACTCACCCTCATCTATCCATAGACAAGAACCAAACCAACCATGAACACCAACCAGATTGTCCATAACCACAATTTCTAGCTTTCCAGAAATCCACCTTAGACCACTCAAAACAACCAGTCTGACCACCAAGCACAGCCAGTCAGACCTCTGACCTTACGCATACTCGAAGCCTATGAGTACTGACCACAACACCTTCGACCACTAATCACCGACCACAATTGCAAAACCCACGATTGCAAAGCCTTTAACTACCAACTAGCAAAGTCTATGACTACCGAGTACTGAGTCTTTCTGATTTGAGTACCTAGTCATTCTGACTATCGAGTATCAAGTCCTTTTAACTATAGAGTACCAAATCATTCTGACTACCGAGTACCAAATCATTCCGACTACCAAGTACCACGACCATCTGACCACCGAGCACTTCCATCTTTTGAGTATCGAATCCTTCAAGTACTGTTCCTCCAACACTGTTCACTGATCACCGACCACCATGCATAAGCCAGTTATACCACCGGCCTAACACGAGTACTCAAAGAACTCGAGGATAGCAAGAATTGAAGCACTCAAACTGACCATGAAGTCTACAAGTACCGATCATGAAGCCTATAGCAACGAATCGTAAAGCCTTCAATTACCAATTGCGAGGTCTATGACAACCGATCAAAAAGCCTAAGATAATGACAGTAGACCGCAAGTCTATGAGTATTGAGTATCGACTGGTAAAGTCCATGACTATCCAGTATTGACTAGTAAACTCTACAACTATCGAGTATTGACTAGTAAAGTCTACGACTATGGAGTATCGACCAGGTACTGTAGCTACGACCATGAAAAAGTATTGTAGCAGATGACCTTACGACCTTCGATCGGTTCATACAAGCTAAGACCGGTTTACTGTCGCTTATGACCGGTTAAATGTTGCTTATGACCGGTTCACTGTTCGAGGTTGAAATCTACGATTACCTACCATAGTCATTGTGTCATGGTTGAAATATCGTGGTTGATTTGCTGTGGTCAATGCCAGACGTGGTCGAAGTCTGACATGGTTGAAGTCTGACGTGGTCAAAGTCCGATGTGGTCAAAGTATGTCATGATCAAAATTGGATGTGGTCGAAGTCGAACATGGTCAAAGTTTGATGTAATCGAAACCAGACGTGGTCGAAGTTGGACATGGTCAAAGTCTAATGATTCTAGTTCTGTAAAAGAGCACCGACCGAAACTTCCCAAACACAAATTTCAATACAACCCAAAAATCAATTATTCGTCATCAATAAATCCACGACCACCACATGGTCTAACACCATAAAAATCAAGTCCACGACACCGTCCAAAGCCACTAGAAGGTGGATTAAAGAAGCCGTCAACAAAATGAGTCATCGGGCAAGGCTCTTTAATGTTCCTGTCATGAGAAAAACTATGAAAACTTCGAGACTTAAAAGCACGGGATGAACACATGTGTTTGGCTCTCCTAAAGCAAAACTCCACAAGAAGCCTATTTTTCTCACAAAATGAGTAATAGTTCAAAGGTCTAGAGGTAGACACAGTCCCGGAGGACAAAATACAACTCTTTCTCAAAGGAGAAGTCCCTTAAGACAAACAATAAAAGCCACCACCACTTGTAATGCTTGTGTTGGTACTAAGTGCACAAATGCTATGAGATGGGCAATGTGTGTCCCTAGAAGCTTGATGATGCACTCGACGCTCGTGTTTGAGATGGTGGAAGCAAAACTCAAATGTGTGTCCATCTTTCTTACAAATGGTGTAATAGTACTTCTTCTTGGAAGATGTAGCACCAGGGGAGGAAAAAGCACCATTGTCATTAAAATCCTTTAGACAACACAAGAAGAACCAAAAGAGTTATAAGACTTAGCACTCATTTCATTGCATACTTTTTTCAAAGACACAATTACATCTCTCAAAGAATTGCAAGATTTTAAAAAACGACAATGATGCATTCTTAGTAAGCTTGGAATTCAAAGCATCAATTTCAATATTTGAACTAGCATAATTCTTGCAAGAAGGTAAATCATCCATAAGCAATTTCTTATTCTCTAAGCACATGCTACAAGGGCTAGCTCTAATCTCAACAATTTCAACCCTAATTAACATTCTCTAATTGCTTAAGATGAGTGGAAAGCTTCAATTTCAATTTTTCATTGTTAGTTTTAGAATTTTTTTAATTATTCCACGTAGGTAGAATGAGCCAATTTCATATTTTTGTTTTCAGCATTCATGATTTTACAAAAATTACATTCATTGCTAGCCAATGACCTAAGATTGCCTATTTCTACCTTAACACTATCAAGGTCATAATGTAAGAAAATACAAAAGTCACATGGCATAGAAACCTTCAATTTCAATTATTCATTTTTAGATTTTAAGAATGCAAAATGTTTATTCATATTATTCATATCCTTGAGCAAAACCTCACATGATTCACATGGCAAAGTATATTTCAACCTAGCAATTTCATGAGACAAATCTCTATTGTGTTTTTCTAGCCTTCCTACTTTCTCCTTAAGCATAATCATTTTGGTTGCTAGATTCAATGAGCTCTCAATGATTTTTTTTCTTCTTGCTCAATTTACATAACTTGAGTAGATGATCATCCTCGGTTGGCTTATCATGATCATCCTCGATCGCTACTACGCAATGTCCGTGGCTCTCCTTCTCCTCCTTAGAGTCCAGAAGCTTCTTATCACTGAAACTAGGACAATTGATAGCAAAGAATCCACCACAAACTTTGCAAAGGATTTGTTGCTTCATTGCCTTCATTTCTAACTTAAGCTCAAGCCACTCGTCACAGCAAACATCATCAGCAAGGGAATCCTGACAAGAAAAAAAATTACTCACAAGTTCTCATACTACTCACCATGCTCAAGATCGGTTAAGATCTAGAAAAAACAAATAGAGCTCTAATACCAATTGTAGGATCGGTATGGAGAGTTAGAGGGAGGGTTCAAAATCTCCCCTAGGTATCAATTCTACACAGTAAAAATACAAACTCAGAAGCCCACTTAAGCCAAAAGCCAGAGATCACAAAGATCACCCGAGACTCTGTCTTAATCAGTCTGGCCACCGACTAACAAGCGGTCTAACCAATGGTCAAGAAACAATGCAGATAGCTACCGCATACGATCCAAGAAAAGAGCAAATTCTCTAACCATTTATCCAAATACAATGAAACTTGATACAAACCCTCCTTGGTATATCAGTAACCTATTCCAATCATCGATCATGAAGATCGTTGCGAAAATTCTGACCTATCCAAAATAAGGAAAGTTGCACCAAAACTGGGCAAAAGAGTGAAACCTTGATCTACTTTTACTCATGAGTCTTAGATGATCTAGATGACCTTAGATGGATTCTCACATGTCATAGTAGGTTGGATCACAGCACGAACTCAAGCCAAAACCGTCACAAGAGTAAAATCTCAAAATCACCTCTCTCTTGAAGAAAACCTGGCAAACTTAAAAACTTCCTCTAGGTCATGCCTAGTTGGATGGGATATGATCTCCAAGAGATATCACTACCTCTTACACATCCTTGGCGCTAGGGGAAGATCAAAAAGAGAGAAAGCCACTCCTTAATGGATCGCACTACTTACAAATGGGAAACTCTGTAATCCAAACACAAACAGGTTTTACTCTCACACATGCTTGCATGCTTTTCAAAGCATGACTTACCAGGCTCTAAAAGCCTGATAAGACACTCCATCCTCACAGACATGACCTAAACCACTTATACTAACGCTGCGGTTTTGCAAGCCATCAATCCACTTGGTATTAGACAATTTCGTCAATTGCCACCCATGATCTTCATGAATATGTGATGTCCAATAACTCATTGCCAAAATCGTATGCCTGCAACAATGCCATCACCACTTAAAATGCCCGAGTCGAATTAGCACACCACATCACGCATAGTCTGTGATGCCTAATTACTTGCCACCAAGGTTATACGCCTGCTCCGAGGAATGTCACCACTTGAAACGCACAAGGTCAATTGGTACACCATATGCAAGCAATTGCCTCCTCATAATCTTTGTCTTTCTCCAGTGTTTTCTCAGCTTGAGATGATACTTCACCCGGACTTACGCAACACGCTACGCCTGAGAATCCCTTCTGTAGCCTCAGTCTTGCCGCTGACCGCAATAAGCATCAAGTACCTACAAATCAAAGAGCAAGCAATCGATCCGAGTACAAATGATATACATTTGACTCTCATTAGCACAACATATGTATGGATACACTTGGCTCACACTTACATGGACTCCGCCATGACTCACACCTAAAACTAACTCAACTCAATAAAATACCACAAGGGTTGGTCTGACTGTGGCCACCAAGTAGGTCAGACCACCATGCAATGGCCGGTCAAACCACTCCTAAAACCTTCACAAAATGCAATGCATACATCTCTAAAAAATAGCTACCGCCAACCATAGCCGATCAAACCGCTGGTCGGTCTGACTGCTAGCCACAAGTTGGTCATACCGCTGCCACTTGACAGAAAAAAAAACAGAGGTAAAATGACACAAAATCAACCTCAATCAATGACAGCAATGCAAAGAAAAATCAAATACTCATTACTCTCATGAGGCTAATACTATATGGTCTAACAGATATCATCCCATTTCATCTCCCTAACTGTCTACTTTCCTATAAAACGATTTAAAGCCTATGGCACAACAAACTGCTATATTAAAAGTATTAGTTGTGGAATATTAAAAAATTTTATGGTAAATTCCCAAGTAAAATCCAAAGAAAAGGAAGAAATATAAAAGGAAAAAAAAAGAGAAACTGTTTCGTGCCGGCCGTCTCATGAATAGTGGAGAGGGAGAGGGGGCGAACAATAAAATAGCCTACGTTCACGCAAAACAGCTTGAGCACGCGAAATGGGCCCCGGTGAAAGCAGTCCTTCCAGCTGGATGCAACCCAGAACACCGCACGTGCGTTCCCAATAAAGTGGGCTGGCCAAAGCCTACCGTCCCATCAGGCCATACGGTGAGTTTGAAACCAGAAGACAAGGGCTTTGCTGTCGTGCGAGCCATCCGTCCTGGTTCCATCCCTCGGTCAGGGTGTTTTGTTTAGTGAGAAACAATATAGTCGTACTCTGTAGGATGCAGGGTAACTCTTAAATTTATTTATGATATCTACTTAAATTTTAATGTATGTTTTAGTAGGACGTGTGTGTGTGTGTATATATATATATATATATATATATATATATATATATATATATATATATATATATATATATATATATATATATATATATATATATATATATATATATATATAGGAAGCCTCTTTTCTACTCCCGGGTGTAATTACACCTTATGTCGTATCTCACAACATAGGTAACGAAGGATGTCTTTCTACTGCACTTGACCCCGGAAAGTTGTGGTGTTTTCTATCTCTTAGAGGATAAACCACGCCTTTATGCAATGGCGATGCCGAAGAACATAAGCGGTTGTTTAAAGCAGTGGCGGCGCATCCGCCTCTATCCATCGCCAGAGTCTTTCTAGGTTTGTTCAATATCATTTATATGTCATATGTCAAGGGCTAGATATACGGTAGCCGATTATATACTCCGCATAGGGCGAAGTTTGTCCCAGGGCACCATGGTGTCCGGGCACCAAGCCTCTCTGCCTTTGGATTGCTTTTAGATGCGTGCTAGTACAATAGTATGGAAAGAAAGCCATTAACACGGATGGAAAGTCTTAATCATGGATGAAAAATCTCACTCATAGATGGAAAGTCTCATTCATGGAGCCTGGGCATCACGGTGCCCCTGTTATTTATACTATATATATATATATATATATATATATATATATATATATATATATATATATGTGTGTGTGTGTGCGCGCGCGCGCGCGAGCGCACACGCGCATATAGTGTATAAGTGATGTGTGTGAGTGTATGTACTCTTACGTAATCTAAAAAAAGAAAATGGAGGTACGCATCGCGAGCACAATCCCGTGTCACCATTTTGTTTTGCGAGGAAAGACAGCTTTATTAATTAGCGTAGGAAGTTATTGAAATCGTTTGAGTAGCTGCTAACACAATCAAGAGCTGAGACTTGCCACACAGTACAATGAACACTCCTCTTAGCTACATGTGCAAGTTCATGAGCTACCCTATTACACTCTTTCCTAACCTTTTGCACGCGAAAATCTGGCAATAGCTGCAACATCGCCTTGTTTTCTCGAAAAATAGCACCGTTTCTTGACCTGTCCTCCAAAGCCGACTGCAGATGGTAGATTGCCGAGCTGCAATCAGATTAAAGCATACTTGTCCTGGTCATACCGATTTGGTTATTAAAATGATACATCCTGCTACCAGTCTATATCACATACCGTTTTCGATTTAATATAATAATACGAGTATGTATATTTATAAGTATATATTTGTTTAATTATATGCACACCAAATGTTATTTATAATATTATTATAAATACATAGTAGTAATATCAAATATAACATACAGTTCAATAGATGATATTATTAATTCCACCGATATCAGCCGGTATTGATCAGTATTAAAATCGGTATGCCGGTATTTACCAGTATTTGAACTAGTACGGAATGTAGGGTATTTTGTATCAATTTAGGTGCCAGTCGGTACGGAATGATATTGATAACTTTGGATTAAAGTATTATAGGCAGCCGGATCCATCCGAAGCGAGCTGCATGCCTTCCATGCACGCTAGCACGTCCGCTTCCTCGGCATCTCCACAGACCACAGGTCTTGAAGAATCTCCAGGCCCAAAGGCAGGGGCGGACCTACCCTTCAGGCGAGGCCGAGCGACCGCCCGAGCTCCGTCGCCGGCCAGACCCCCCCACCCCCACGGCCCCTCCTCCTCCAGTCCAGAGGCCGAGTCCGCAGCGCTGCCGCTACGGCAAGCCGGTCGGACGCCAAGTCGCCAACGACATGCACTGGCAGACCAGCACTGCCCCACCAACGGCGACCCAAGATTCGACATCGAAAGGGCGACAGCTACTCCAGTACTTGCTGTCGCGGCCCGCGGCGCCGGTGCCCGCGAGCCCCGAGCCCCCGACGATGGCATCCCAGACGAGCTCCACTGCAAACTCTGCAGGAAGGTGATGGCCGACGCCCGACGCGGTGGTCACGAGCAAGTGCTGCTTCGACAGCTTCTTTGACGGGTGCATCAGAGACCACATCGTCACGAACTCTTTAAGTGCGTGTGCGAGTTCCCTGGCAACAATTTGCCTACTGTGAGGTGTTGGACATATTTCTGTTGTGAGCCACTGAAGCAAAGTCTGAAGAAGTATCAGCGTTTTGGTTGAGTGTCAGTCAACATGCAGGAAGTGGCGCAGTAAGCGCACTGAGCATGGGAGTGTGTCAATAACGTGTAGTTTGCACGGAGTCAATCCTTCCGTTCATTCTAGATCTGTGATCCGATTTAGGTGCTAGAATAAATAGCATTAGCATTCAGTTGTAAACAAACTCTCGCATGTATTCTGAAGATACTCAGAAAGTTTTGTTGAGACATTGAGTAATAGAATTTACGGAATTCAGTTTCTGATCTTCCTTCCAAAATTCATTACTTTGCCATAAGAACTACAGTGCTCGCTCGGTTCTGAAATCTGGGAGTGCTCTGTTTTGCTTCAATTCTGGGCACATTCCTGGTGTTCTCTGTTTACATGAGGTACTTCTTGGCTGTTGTACTAGCTAATGGTTAAATATGTTGATTTATTTTAGCGTCAACCCTTTTTTATGCTTGGATGGTCCTGCAATGGAAACCTGAACGTAAGAACACGAAATTATATTGACCTTTTTTCCCCTTAGTGACAAGCAAGAAGTAGCCAATAGCCATGATGTGAACTATGATGACTAGTTTTATTGGATCCACACCTTTGTCCTGTAAAACGTTGCTGTGGCAGTGGCATCTCAGTGAAAGAACCAGAACATTAATTAACTCTAAATAGTATAATTAGCAATAATTAAAAGATAATCAAAAATTTTGCAACTCAATAATTACAAGAATGAATTACAACATTTAGCTTTGGCTTCGAAAAAATAGAAATAATTATTACAATTCCTTTCCAATTACAAGAATTGTGCATGCATAAAAAACTAATTTCTAAGATAAATACTAAATTAATTATTGCATTACTCTTCCATGCCCTGTAACTGTGGATTAAGCTTCATTAGTGGGGTATTGTTTAATATCCTACCGTTATCTACACATGTTTAGATTCGAATTGTAGTTATTACTTCTATTTTGTATCATATACTCTTATTAGTGTGATTGCAATGTAGTTTGGTCATGAATTATTTTGTTTTTGGCTAATACTATTTGCTTCACGCTTACGAGTCCACCCTAGCTATATTTTATCCCTGGATCCGCCACTGCCCAAAGGAACACACTGCCCTGGCGGTCCCGAGCTACCATACCAACACTCGCTTCTCTTGTGGAAACAGAAAAGGCACAATCTATATTAAAAACTTTGATCCTAGAGCAAACATACATATTGCAAATAAACGGAGAGAACACAGGAAATTTTTTGAATTTCTCTATTCTCTTATTTGCTCTCTTTTTCTTTGCTTTTCTCACAAAAACTAGCTACAAGCCTTCTCAATATATATGCTAATAATCTTCTACTAGCATACGTATTCAGACTTCAAGTTAGGCACAACTTCAACTTAAGTTACACACGAAGACGGACTCTACTACGTCTTAAACTCTAAGTCAAGATTATTTCTAACAATCTACAATTACCTTTGTCCACCCGTCTAGTGCTGCTTCCCAGTGCATTTTCAGAGCTGTGAGGGCCGGCCGTGAATCAGCTGGCGCTCCCCCCATCCGAGCACCTGTTTTCGTTTGCCATCAGTTTTGTTGGGTCGTGCTGGATAAGCAACAGGGACTCATATAGTTTTTCAGAAAAGCAACCGAGCCCATCACTGTAGCCTATCCTTTCGCATGAATAACATCATTCCTCATATGCCAAGCCCGCCACAAAACCAGGAGAATATATGCCTTCGATTCCACCGGCACATGATCCAGCAACGGCAACAGCTAATACCAAGTGGCCCGATCTTGCAATGACGACGATCACACGAACATAGATGACAACTCGAAGGTAGCAATACAATCCGAAGATGAGGCAGCCTTGCGTCAAGCACACGACCACAACAACAGCAATCACACCACAACCCTCACAATGATCCAATCCACACGATCAACATAGAGGCAAGCATACAGAGAGGTTGACCATGACCTATCAATCCAAGCAATCTTAAAGAAATCGCAAGAACAACGAAGGAGAGAACTCTCCAACACTACTGCAAAAAAAAGTCATCATAGACGGTTCAAAAACGACATCACAGACGGTTTCAGAACCGTCTGAGTTTATAAGTTATTAATAATACGAGGTCATCACATACGGCTTTCGAACCATCTGTGAAGCAGACCATCACAGAAGGTTTTTAGTAAAAATTATTTGTGATAGTAACCGTCTGTGTTATATAGTTTATCACAGATGGTTTTTTTACTAAAAACTAAAAAAACCATCTGTGATATATTAATAACACAGGCAGTTTCAAATACAAACCGTTTGCGATAAACCATATATCACAGACAGTTTTAACTATAAACCATCTGTGATATATTAATATTATAGACGGTTTCAAATATAAACCGTCTGTAATAATCCATATATCATAGACGGTTCGTACTAAAAATCATCTGTGATAGTCGACTCTACGAGTTAATAACAATCTATGATATTCTTTTCTTTCTGTTACTAAATCTATTTCTATTTGTTAACTAGCCTCAGAAAATGCTAGCCATGCCCTCTGGAACAAGCATCTTCAACATTATATATATATATATATATATATATATATATATATATATATATATATATATATATATATCCAATTCATATTCATTCATTTTAGAAACAAGAACATCCATTTCACAAATCAATTAATAGAAATAAAATAAATAATCATCCATCCATTAACCAATACACAAATGAACAATTAAGCTCAATCTTATCCTAGTGAAATTCACTCAACATTGTGGAACTCCCTATCTTTTTATGACTTTAGACACCAAGAAGTACGCACACTGTCCTCGAATATGTTTGAGGTTGGCCTATTCCAACAGAGTTGTAGCGATAAACGGAACCTATCGGTAAGAAGATCAATGTCATGTATACATCTATAAATTGATAAGTATGAAATAATTATCACAAGATTGACAAACCTCATGATTACTTTTCACGGAACCGTTGAGTAGTTGCATGTTGTAGCAAACATATAATCCACATGTGTTGTTGTCCCGCGGCTACTGGTGGCACTGCAGAAATAGAATTTGTTAGTTCGAGAGCTATTACTACTAAGTGTTATATAGGATTAATGTGTACCAGCAAATACCGAGAAATCTAGAATGTGTCGCAGGGCGTCGATCCCTCCCTTGGTTTTCCGTACCTTCGCAACGTACGTGGAGAACGACCTATGTGATTCCAAAATGTTAGCCTTAGTTATTAGGAAGGAAAGTTACAATAGAGTTATCTATGGAGAAAATGTGTTTACCTATCAATAGATGTTGTAATGCTAACATATCAAAACATGTGCATGTAGGTTTGAGAAGTTGTTTTGCAAGCACATATATAGATTTTTGAAAATTTTGGTGGAGCTTCTTTTGTTTATTGAACTTGAGGAAATTGACAATACCATAATTAAACCAAACAAAATAGAGATTGCAATTCATAGTGAGTGACATAACTTAACTACATTTCCAAGTTCAACATATTACATAGCATGTCCACATAGCACACAACATAACTCCCCTTTGTGTGCATGTTTAGGACAGCCTTCTTCGAAATGACTTTAAAACAAAAAAAATTCTCAAAACTCATTTAAGTTTATTGCAAGAATTACTTGTTTTTCAAAGTCGCAATAAGAATGTACAACTCGTTTTTCTACAAGTAGTATATTCAAAATTCTATCCTTCACTCATATTGGTTAAGTTGTCATCAATTACCAAAAAAGGTGAGATTGAAAGCATCTAGACCCCTAAAAATTGTTTTGGCAATTAATGACAAAATATGAATATGAGACTAATATGTTTATCATGTGTTTGAAAGGTTTAGTCCTAGTGACCAATGCGACAACGTGGAGATGCATGCTAAAGGTTAACATGAAGATCAATATGGCCCAAGACAAAAGTATCAATAACCTAGGATTTTTTTACTGGTCTTAGGAGAAAAAGGTCAGAAGACCGGATTTTAGGTTAGACGCTGTACTATTAAGAGGGATCATGACTAATAGCTTGACAGCATATCTTGTGCCATTTGGATCAACTTAGAATCATACATGTGCCAATTACACATTCTCAGAAAAATTGGTAGTACCGGAGTTTACTTGGTGGCACTATCGTATTACGGTATGACCGAGAGATAGTGCGGACTACCGTGCCCCGGTCGGACCGAATTTTTGTTGGCGGTACATATTTTCCATAAAGGTACTTTTGGATCATATCTGCTCCCCTGGAAATGGTAGTACCAGAGTTCAATTGGTGGTACTACTGCATCACGGTATGACCGCAAATCTTGAGCGGTACTACTGTCTCCGATTGGACCGCAACTTAGTTGGCGGTATGTTATTTCCAGAGATGGCTAGTTTTCATCCTCAAGAAAAGCGGTAGTACCGCATCATAGAAATGAAACTACCGCATTTTCAACAGCAGCATTACTGCACTGCAAATTTAATGGTTAGTTCCAAAGCATTTAAGGCGACTGTTGCAGTCGTTACTATGCAGGTGTGGTAGTACCGACCAATGAATGGTAGTACCGCTGCATTTGCTAAAAATTCAAGAATTTGCCCTCTAACGGTTGAATTGGTTGGTGGGTGTGACATCCCAAATTTTCAAAAATTTTATTTTCAATAATTTAATTTCTGTTTTCATTTTGAGCCTAGAGTAAAAACTAGTAAGATTAGGAAGAAATTGTGTTCAACATGGGTTTGGTTAATTTTATTTGAGTTCCTTGCATTTTATTAGAATTATAGGACTATTCTAGGATTTATTTGGATTTTCTTGCTAATTTGCAAGCTTTATTTTTCTTACTTGGGTTTCTAAAAAATCAAAAAGAAAATAAAATACCTCTTTCCTCCAGCCGACGCATGGACGGCCCAGATTGAGCCACGTCCCATGTGCCCCAGCCCATCCCCACTGTCCGCCCACCCCGCCTACCCTTCTTCCCTGCTCGACACGTGTGCGGCCCGGATTTCCCCTCACCCCGCCCCGGCTGATCTCACCCGTCCGCCGCCACTTAAACACCCTAGCCACCCGATCTACTCCCCGCCATGCGGCACCATCCCTACCGTGCGCGCCCCCTTTCCTCCCTCTCTCTGCGCACGGACCCCACCCGTCAGCCGCTACTCCCTCCGTCTCTCCACGCCTGGGCCCGCCTGTCGGACCCTTCTCCCTCCCCGATCATCTCCTTCCTCGCGCCGCAACCATCTCCGCCCTTCCCGGCCTCCTCCCTCTCTTCCGCGCCGCACGCCGCCCACGTTCTCCTACAACCGCCGCCCCACCTCCCCATTGTCGCGCTCATCCCCACTTCCCCTCTCCTCGCGCCCACTCCTCTTTCCTTGCACGGCCTCCCACAACCGCCGCCCACCTCCACCCCTCCGGCAAGGAATTCCTGTGCGCACGTCCCTCTCCGCCCCCTATAAAGCCCCTCCCTGGCTCCACCTCCTTCCGCACCACCTCCTTCCGTCCTCGCTCGCCTCTCCCGAGCACCACACCGCCCCCGCGACAAGCTTCCCTTTTCCGAGCGCCGCCAGCCACTCTGGTGAGCTCCCCTTGCCACTCCGGTTGCCCCCAAGCCTCGTCGACGCCACCTTCGGCTTCGCCGCATTACCCTCGACCTCGCTCGCCCCTCGACCGGGCCTCAACCCCACCGAAGTGCCGCCGCACCGAGAGCCGCCCACCGTCGCCTCTGCCTCCTTGTCGCCGACCGTCTCCGAGCGCCGCCGAGCTCCGCACCAGGTAGCGCTGGAATCCCCGCCACCCCCTCTCGGTATTTTGCCACTCGCCGTCGGCCACCGTGCGCCGGAGCGCCGTCGCCGCCGCACCCGAGCGCAGCCTCCGGCCTGCGCTGCCTCGGGTGCCAGCGTGGCAGGTGAGGTGGCGCCACATCGGCGCCAACTCGGCTCCTCTCCGCCCCGTCAGCGCCACCCCACCTCCCGTGCCACCTCCCTCCTCCGTGGACCTGGTACGTAGACCAGGGCCCACCTGTTAGCCTCTGTCCGAAGATTCCCTCAGGGCTGATGTCATGCTGACGTCACGCCGATGTCATAATTTGGATTTTCCCGTCGAAAATTAATTCGGCCGAAAATAAAATCCTTGCTGATGTCATAATTCCTATTTTCTTTAGAAAAATAATTCTAAAAATTCAGTTTATTCATTTTCTCTAATTTTAAACTTCCGAAAGCTCGTTCTTCTTCATCCTAGCTCCGATTAAGCCCATTCAAATTTCTAAATTCATCAAAAATTCCCCTCTATCCACTTCTGCCCTCAATTTAAAAATTTTAAGTTGTTTTGAATTTATTTGAATTTGGTGGGTTATTTTCACGTGTAGACTACGACGATTTGGGAGATTTCTTCGACGACGACTCTCACCCCACTGCACAGCAAGGTAAGTTACACTCTTTGATCATGTTGATCCCAAGTTTCAAATAAAATTTATGTTGTTTTAAATTAATTCTGCATGCCTACTTTTATTCACTATATTTCAATTCAGCTTTAAAATCTAGTTAATGCCTGTTTGATATTACCTCCTTGACATTGTATACCCTTATATCTTTTCACCCTCAGATAAACTCTAGTTAGTACACTAGTATGGCTGGAGAATTTTGGTAGTAACTGCTTAGCCCAGCATAGATATAACTTAGCTTTGGAACACCTTTTTCACATGAAATGATAAGTTTTAAAATATATTCTTGACTTCAGAGAGTCAAGAAGGATGACAAAGTATTTTTGGAACAAAATATAAAACCTAGTTTAGATCTAGGCTAATGGTTAGGTGGTGGGTGTACGCGTGCACTGTTGTTCGGAGACACAGTGTTGATTGTCGTGCACAGGGGTATGAGGTTGAGCCTAAGTCAATTAAGGACCGGTCCGTGAGCTACTGTTGCAAAGCCCTATCATACTACTACAAGGCTGGTATGGGACAGCCCTGGTTGAATAATTCGCGTGGCGTAGGGCATGAGAAGTCTCACTCGGCTCAAGAGGGGGTCCCGTTCTGGTAGATTCCATACTGGGGTGAAACCTTAGAGTTGGCTTGGCCAGGTTGAAGGCTTTACATTGTAAAGGCCTTGTCATGATCTCCTCGCCACACACCTAAGAAAGTGTGTAATTCGCATGGCAATCTGGGATGATCGTGTCTTATGGGTAAAGTTGTACAACCTCTGCAGAGTGTATAATCTATCCTGTGTGCCCACGGTCACGGGCATGCTGAGTAAAGTTTTTCACGGATTAGACTTTGTTTTCAAAATGGTTTATGAAAACCTGGTGGATGGATGGAATCCACGAGTGGTTGGGAACGTGTGGATGTGTGGAATCCACACGAGATCTTTTGGTAAAGATGGTTCAGGTGGGATACCCGTAGTTAGGTTAGTGTTTGGTTGGAGCCTGCACTAACAGTATTAATTTCGTTTACAAGTACAGTTTTCACTTATAGTATTACGTTCAGCAATTTCAATCTAGTTACTGCATTTCTTTAATTGTTGTTTTATGCAAAATAATCCTAAGAGCCTTCCATTGATGCCATTATCATTAAGTTGCATTCTCTGTGTGATTTGTAGAGTACAAGTTTGTACTCACTTTGCTATCTCATATCAGAGGAGGATGACTTTGACTACGGTGAGGACCAGGACGAGTAGGACGCATCTTACAGTCGAATGCATGTGGGCAGGCTTGGGCTTTGCTGTTTACCAGTTTGCTTTCGCGGTTATTTACTTTATTAGTGTTGCCAATGAGTATTGATGTAAGACTTGGCCATAAGGCCGTACTCTTATGTTTAATATATATTTGCTTGGTCATTTGTGCTCGATATGTATCTTTGTTTCGCTGTGTGCACTAGCTGTTCTTGGACTAGTGTGATTTACACAGAGGGTTTTGGAGTCGTTGCTCCGGGGTCTGACAGTGGGGGATATAAATTCACCCCTACCAGCTTAAGGACATACAAAAGTTACTCCATTGAACATCCTTGAGCAAGTAGTGCACCTCAAAGACCTTATTTACTCCATTTGCTTTATTTGAGGTAGTTGTGCATTCATTCCTAGATTGATTCTTAGCACTTGAAATCTGTTAAGCAAAGATCGTGGTTTATTACTCTTGGTGTTTGCCGGCACCTAGACGGTTTAGCGGGAGTGTGCGCGGTGATCTCTTTAAGAAGATTGTGAAGAGGCCCAGTGGCAAATTTTGAGTGGCTTGGTGTTCGTCATCTCCAAAGTAGAGGAAGAACGACCACTAGTGGAATCAACGAGTGAGGCTTAATTCATGGAGCCAATCCAATTCTATTGGGTTTTTCTCAACATGGATTAGTGAAGACCGGCAAGACTTCGATACCACGTCAAAAATATCGTGTGTCTTCATTTGGTTATTTCTTTGTCTCTAATTTTGCATTTATATTTCTAACTATTAAAATTATCATATCTTGTAAAGCTAGAATCTTATTTGTTGAGACTTGGCTTGTAGTGTCATAGCTTTTACTAGAATTGTGTTGGTCTTGTATTATAATAGAAATCTTGCTTAACTTTTAATTTGTAGAAATTTATTTTAGAAAGCAAGAAATTTTAAGAACCTCCTATTCACCCCCTCTAGTCAATTATCCTTGATTCTACAACTCCTGAATAACACACCACACCATTGGGGCCTTGGTCGACATGCTTTTCCTATGTATTATCCTCTGAGTGACCAGTGATTCATAAAGATGGAATGGATGGTTACAGGGTATTGTTCATTTGGTCTCACAGTAGTAAGTGACTATATCAGGTGTTGGGTGCAACCTGCTACAGGGCCATGCTGGGTCAGCATAGGATATAATCTCTAACTTACTAGGTGGAAGGAATTGATATTGCAAGCAGTATTACACCTTATTCTAACTCTTTCGATAAATAAAGGTGTGTCTATGGGTGAATCCAGTACGTTGGCATAAGTAGACTCTGAATTACTATTATTAAGCATACTTGCTAGATTCATTCCTACCAAATCATATCAACACTTGAAATATCTGTTTTATAAGTAATTGTGTGATATCTGTTTAACAACTACTATTAAGGATGAGGTAACTATAAAACCCAACTCCTGTTGTTTGTCATGCATCTATAATTCATTTCCTACATAGCTTACTGAGTACCAAAAGCACTAACTCTTGCCTCTGTCGACTTCAGACTACTTGGATGTAGAAGAAGATGAATACTCTGTGGAAATCTTCGACTAGATCTTTTGTTTGTATACCATTTGGCCAAACAACCTATCTAAGAGGAACCTAGTATGTACAACATATTTTGAATCTATGTAAGTGTACTGTTAAATGAAGTTCACGTTTTCGTACCATTCTGTGCACAACTAAAATTTTAGATAGTTGCAGGAATACGAGATTCCTAGTTAATCAAAGGAGTTCCCACATCTTTCTTTCATGTGGTTGTCCTCTGTCCTTGTGGTGTCTTTCCTCGCACACCTCCCACTGGACGATATCTTCTCTCTTTAATCCTTGTAAACAATTAGTATTCCTACAACCATAAATTGACAGCACCTTTGTTCTTATAACAAAACTAGACAACTGTTACCTTATCATTGCCAAAACAATTATAGGAATTCGCTTATTCCTTTCTGATGGCATCACGAGGCCCTTTGGCCTTTGTACATCTCTACTGCATGATGAGCCCTTTAACCCTTTACCCGTGTCGCCATTTTTGTCGCGCTGCGAAACAAGCTCAACATGCATGCCATCCCGTGATGGCGCCGCCGTCGCCATTCTCTGTCGCACTCTTTGTCGAACAACCCCGTGCTCCGAGCCTCGACCCGTTCGAGACATCTCTGCCTTCCGCACGAGGCCCATTGGTGTGCGTGCGTACTATCGTGCGGGGGAGACGTACCAACTGCATGCCCACGTGACACGATCCATCTATCTCGTGCACCACTTGCCCAGTATATTGTTTTTGGCTGCGACTGAAAATTTACAACAATGATTAATGATTTTTATTTTGACATAAGTATTTATACGAATAAATCGAATACTAATAAGCCGTTTCAAAAAACTATTCCGATAAATCATTTCAAAAAATAACAAAAAATCATTCCATTTATTATATAAAAAACTATAAACTGTAAACCGTAAGTTAAAAAGAACCGTCATAGCCGTTTCGACCGCTAATTGAGAACGCCGTGTAGATAACCTCAGCCATTATAGGGCATGTTTTTTAACGGCTTCTAAAAGTGGTTTTTGGTTTTTACTATAATTAAAATTTAAAAATTTCAATAAAAATCATAAATCACAGCAATATTAAATAGATGGTACTAGTCTACCTGCTGAGGAAAGGCATAGGTTCGACCGTCCTACAGGCTACAGCTGCCATCCAATGTAGAGATACCTCGATCTGAGGAATGAATGTCACGCACGTACCGTACTGCTAGCACTTTGCTAGTTCGAATTGTGCTCTTCATTGAAGGTTGCCAGAGCAGCAAGATATAACTTCGATAAATGAGATAAATCGGCAAGAGATAACAGCTAGGTGTTAGTTGAAGGTTGCTAGCTCGAATCGTGCTGTTAATCTAGATAATTGTTGTTTCGGACATTGACATTGGCATGGTCCGCAAAATATAACTCTGACAATCAATAAGTATCTACAGTAGACGCACTTACTCACCGCCGTTTGCTCTGTTCACTGATCTTGCCTGCAGTTAGTACCGCACGGTATGGTAGTTGGTCTCTTGATAAATCTGTACGTTGGATTGCATTGCAGCCCAACAACCAGAATTAACCACTAACACTTGCCTACGTACGTACTATACCTCATATGGATAAATCCGCAACACGCAGAGACAGCCCAAATCGACGCACTACTACTTAATTCAGAGTACTTGTATTGCTCAATGCTGCATGTTCTCCTCGCTACAAAACAGTTGTTCTCTCCATTTATTTTTACTTGTGTTTGATTTTTTACTGTCATTGAGATACAATTTTGATAATTAATTTTTATAACATTATACTAAAATGTACTTTTAAAATTATAATATTATTATAGTATTTTAACGACATATCTAATGATATAATTTTCGTATAGCTAATTTAGATAGTTTTAAAACTATGGTGGAATAGTATAGATACTAGGAAGCAAAATAAAAAAGAACGGAAAGGGTAGTGAACAACCGGATCGATCCAACAAAAATGCAAGCTTAGTTCCACCAAAAGTTCCGGTCAATTTCTAAGTAAACTCTTAAACTTTATTGTCCATTCCAGACAAAAAACAATATGCAATACAAGGAAAGGGGGAAAAGTATCTTCCTCAGTATTTCATTTTCTGAATTAATTCACTCGTTCCCAATAAATGTACAGGTATTTGTGAATTGTCATGACATGTCATTGGTCGATCAGTTTGTATTGAACGCCGAGCACACGTCCCTGATCTCGCCGGCGTCGCCGGTGATGGCGCCGATGCTGCCCATCTTCACCATGGCGTCCACGAAGTCCTGCTCGAAGCTGGAAGCTGCGGAGCCGAGGTACGCGCCGACGAGCGCGCGGGTGGCGTTGCTGCCGTCGAGTGCGGCGTCTGAGGCGATGACGGCGAGGCCCGACCGGATGTTGCGGAGGATGGAATCGTCGAAGTCGCCCTCGCTGCCGCGGTCCAGCGGCACGCGCGTGTTGAAGTCGCCGGGCGCGCACCGGGCCTTGAGCTCCGCCAGGAAGGCCGCCGGGATAGACGGGTCCGACCCAGCGCCGCCGCCCGGCAGTGGGTAGCTGTACAGCCGGTCCTTCACGAAGAAGCACGCCGTCGTGCCGATGGTGTGCGCCGCTGCAGTTGCATTCCATGGATGAAGCCATGCACGCCGTCGTGTCAGTGTGTGACAATTATCCAACTACGTACCTGTGAGGAGGACGAGGTCGCGGTCGTCGAGGCCGCTCGCCGCGAACTTGGAGCGGAGCACCTCGATGGAGTCGCTCACGTCCGGCAGCACGTCGGCGTCGCGGAGGTTCGACGCCAGCCCGTCACGCCGCCCCGTCGGCACGTCGAACGACGGCCCGTTCGTCTGACATGCATGCGTCAAAAAAAAAAAGCATTGCGTCAGTCGCATCACCTGCAAGGCTGCAACAAACGTGCAAGGACGCTCGCCTCTATGTACAACGTGTGTATATCTATCTTGAGTACCATGGCGATGGCGTCGCGGGCCGCGAGCGCGATGATGTCGGCGCAGGAAACGACGCCGGGACACTGCTCCTCGAGCTCCGCCTTGGCGGCGTCGACGACGTCCTGACCGCGAAGGCCCTGGTGCTTATTGTTGTTCACCTCCGCATCGTTGCTCGCTCTCGTGATCAGCACCGACGCGTCGCATCCCTGCATGCATCGCCGCGCGACGCGACGTGCCGACGTCGCCGGAGAACAAGCACATCAAGCACTACCCTGACTTTGACGCGACTAAGTATACCAGAGTATACGTACCCTGACGAAGCAGTCGTGGAACTGGAGTCGTACGAGGGCGGGGAGGATGGTGGGGTCGGAGGCTGCGGCGTCCTGGACGGCGGAGGTGACCATGTCCTCGGCGTCGGGGCAGGAGTCGGAGTAGAACCCCACCTGTAGCTGGCCATGGGAGACGCCGATTATTTCCAGAAGTAGCAAGAAGACCATTGCTAGTGCTGCAGCTGCCGCTCTGGGCGCCAGGATGCTGATGACCATTTCTTCCAGACTCAGAGCTGGCACAAGACAGAGCAAGTGATGGGACTTGCATAAATGAGGACAGAGTTTTATTTATAGGGTTTAACTTGGCGAGAGTTTGGATCGAGGGATGCTTGCGAGCCAGGAATTTATTGATGGGGTACACGACCAAGGGTGCAATCTCACACCAGGATGGATTTTGATGCTTTGCTTGTCTAAACCAAAATTTCAGCCTCTAAAAGCAATCTTAACTGCATATAATAAAAGTAACTAAAGGTATTAGATAGCAGAGATGAATTCAAGATGCTGTGTATGCACACACACATGCCATCAATTTCTGTACTACATTTGTGCGTTGGAGCAGTTTGTTAGTCGAATTCGGAGGCTTGTTAATGCAAGGAAGAGTACTGAATTATGAGAGGAAATTAAATGGGTCCTTCGTCACTCCAGAAAAGCTGCAAGGTGTAAACTAGGAGCTGGATAGGCCCATTTACGTACATGATCTGGCTGTCCATGGCCACATTTACTTGCATTTCTCTTTGTACCATTTTTGTGATTGAGACTTCTTATGGGCATAGCTGGCCTGATAGACGTCGGTTTTCAAGTTGTGATCTTTAGATCAGTACAATGTAAACATGAGCCACGATGCATTATTAACTTCCTTCACGCCTTATGTGCAAAAGAGTCGGTGCTATTTATATGCTTTGTACGCTGTAGTGAAAGCATATTCTGAACTCCCATGTCTGAAGCAGTTTGATTAAGACATGGTACTCAATACTGATTTCAGGCTTAATGTGTCAAGATATTGCTTGTAAAGGTGCCTTCCATTCTACAAGCCCCACAAGGCCACAATTCAGTGCTGACCAGAAGTTACATAGGATTTTATGTTGAGGTCCATGGTTCAAATGCTAGAAATAATCTGGTCGTAGAGGGCCTATACTCAAATGAGAACTATTCACATAAATGTCATTGTAGTCATTTTTTTTTAAATTTAACTCTCGAACATTTATTTTTATAAATCTAGCCCCCTCCGTAGACCCATCGAGATAGAGGAGCTCGGCAGGCGGCCTGCCGAGCCCCCATGCTCGGTATGTGCTGACCGACATTGTGCAAACGAATATTAGTATTTAAGTAGTGCTAATCTTAATTAATTAGTATAAAATCGTATTTAACTAGTGCGCGTTAAAGCATTAAATTAATAGTATTTTATTTAATTAGTGCTAGGTAAAGCACTAAATTAATCGTATTTTTTTAATGATTTAATTAGTACTAATCATATTTAATTAACGCTAATTGTAATTGATTAGCACTAATCATATCAGTGCTAATTAAGCATGTATAGTATTTTATTGCACTTGCAAGGTGGTGCCAAATCTTGCAAACATTTCACATCACAGCTTGCACAATGATTTTTTTAATTAGATTTGAAAGTATTTTATAGTGATTGAACAAATGAGCACTGCTCTGAGGAAATCACAGTTCATATCTGTACTTCCAATATTTCTTTTAAGAATTAACTTCTAATATTGACGATTCACTACTGTGGTTTTTGAAAGTACATGTAGGCATTGATATTTTATTCACATAAAATTAAAAGTCTTTCGTAGGATAAAATTCAGGATTTACTCCTTCCGTTACAGTCTCGCTCTAAAGATAAGATAGGGATTAGAATGTGGAGACCATATCCCAACCAGGTAGTCTAGAAACCAACCCAACCATGGACACATACGCACAAGAACTGATAGGGATGGGGAAAGTAGCTTGTGAATCAGGGGAAAGCGGAACCTGTCAAGGCTTACCAACGAACGTTGTCCCAGCTGATAGATAAAACTCTGTAGTGCTGGATAGATAGCGAAGAACTCATATCATGGAATCTGATATGTTCCACCTGGTACATAAAACTCGGCAAAAATACTTATTAAAAGAGCAACTTGCATATGTGGCATTACGTTAGTCAAACTGCCGATTTCTAAGGTAATTAAATTCCATAACATGGTTGAAACTGCTCCTATAAAACTGTCTAGATGAAAGGAACTCTTATGCCATCAATGGAGTATAGATTATAGTGGACCCCTCATATCGAGTTATAACAACTGAACAAATATTGTAGTATCTATACAAAAACAAAACTCCTTACACTTAAATCCTTCATCTCAAACAGAAATTGAAGTAAAACCTTCACTTAAATAGTAAAACTCCGCAAAGCATCATACTAGCTGCCGTCAATGTGTCATCAAACTTCCTGAGAATAGAATGTTGCCAAGGCCTCCATTATGGTTGCACAATCAATCCAAATTGCAACATATCTAAATGGTGATTGAAATATCAAATTCAGTTGCCTCCATAACTAACATTGAGATTTTCAAAGTCTTTTTGATGAAGTGTAGCTAAATTAACTCGTCATATTAAAAGTCTATAACTTTATCTTAGATTTCTCTTCTGCGGATCTTGCCGTAGTAAGTCGTGGAAGACGGTGGAAAACAAGCCACTTTCGTTTGTAACTGGATGTGTATCCAACAAAGACTGCGTGTATACTCATGAGTTCGTTCTGTTCTTTCGCCTGACCATTGGGAATGAACAAATAGTCAACAAAAGCTTTGACGGCCAACTCTCAAATTTTCTGCTGTTTAGATGGATTACTATTTACTGATGCTCTTGCATTCATTTATGGTGTGAGTTCTAAAGCCAGTCTCAGTGGGAGTTTCATCTGCATTTAATAGGCTGCCACATAGGTATTTTTGATGATATGACAACATTTTTAAGAAGAGCGAGAAGAAGTGAGTTTCATCTAGATGAAACTCTCTTGGCACGATTACCAACTCTATATGAGTCATGAAATTAAATGTCTATGAAACAATAGAATGAAACTATGCATTGAGGATGGATGTTTCATCCATGTTTCATTTCATTTTACATGATGTGGCAGTCTTGGAAACAACACCATGAAACTCTCCACTGAGAATGGCCTAACAATTCGTGCAAGCCCGTTTACTGGTTTTACTTTGAGATTTGTGAGGTTCTATGCTCTAATGCAAATGAATCAAATGTTGATAAACCGTTTTAAAAAGACTGTCCTAATAAGCTATTTCGAAAAGACGATAAAAAATCATCTAATTTATTTGTTCGAGAAAAATCATATATTATAAGCTATAAACCGAAAAAAACCTACATTTGTAAGCTGTTAAGCCACCGTATAAAGCCGTGTTAGGTTTCAGGAATCACATCAGGCACTCTTCGCTGAATGCCTACACCATGGATACCTCATGATGACAGCTTTGATAAGTTACATGTATTTTTTTTCTTAGCCAGCTCCGTATATGGCTCCGCTTATTTTGACTTGAGTTTCTAATTTATTTTTTATTATTTCTAAATTTTATCCTTTTCTAGGTTTTTGGTTTTTTAAGCTTTTTTACCTGTTCTTTTTTCCGTATTCATTTGTATTATCCGTGATGGGCTAACATATTTTTTTATTTTTAAATTTAATTATGTTAAATAAGCCACCATCAACTACAGTAAAATTTCAGTCAGTATAGTTTAATTTCAGCCATAAATCATATTTTTTCAGCTGAACTAAGCAGGTTGTATATATGAGCCAACAATTATGAAATCCGTCTCTCTCAGGGCAGCTCATAACTAAAAGGATGTGCCTGTTCTTTTTTGCTACGGTTTATAGCTTTTGGCTACAGTTTGTGGGTTTTGGGTTGTTCGTGTGAGATATTACAGAGTAACTGAAACTTACGTGCAGTTTTTGCCGATATAAATTAAGTCGGTATAGTATATACTGCAATTAACTAGTAGACTCTATCTTTTAAAGACACTCTATTTAAAAGCTAATTACTGTAAAAAAAATTAAAATCTGAAGTCAAAACTTGAAAAAAAAAACAGGCCCTATAAATGAGTACTCAGACTTCTGTTTTGTTTCAGTTTTTTGTGTTTTTGGCTTGAGATGAGGAAACCAAAGCAAATGTTAAAAGGTCTTATTGACGACGAGTTGCATGCTGGGTGTTCTTTCTGCATTATTCTGGGTGGAGCAGTAGTTTCCACCGTGACCTTATTGACGACGAGTTGCATGCTGCGGCCATGGCGAGGCGTGATGTCTACATGTACGTATCTTATATGTCCTTTCACGTACGAAATGATAGGAAACTACGAGATAGGTGTTTTCATGGCCGCACTGGCTAACTGTTCCGGGGATTTGCTCCGTTTTCTTTTTAATTTTCAGCGGCTTTTACCCTTTCACTCCAGCAATCATTATTTATTATATTAATAAACCGTAGCCAACGCAGCTGCCTACTTATGTTGGATTAACGCAGTGTAGAATACAAGCCGACCTAGCTCAGTGGTAGAGCGCGTGGCTTTTAACCACGTGGTCGTGGGTTCGATCCCCACGGTCGGCGTTCCAGTTAACCGATTTAATTGTCTTAATTTCTGACTGCTTCTCTTTTTTCTAAGATAAATTTTCAACTACCTCGCTCTTATTTGTAGGAACACACGAACTTCAAAGAAAAATAATTGATATCTTTATGTTCCAACCCAGAATACCGATTCCTCGTCGTGGGAGAGAGCAGTCTTAAAATTGAATTAATAGGACCTACATACCGAGCATTTTTAAATTGAATAAATAGTATCTACGTGCCGACTTGCTGGAAGCAGTATTTGCCGATTGCTACGTGGACAGATTAGTCACTTCATTAAAGACCATTAAATTTTTCCAAACATTATACAGTAACAATGCTTAAGAAAAAGAGAAAAAAAATAGTGACCAAATAAAAACCTCCTCACCGCAAAAAAACAATACTCAAGACTCAAAAACAAAATGCGAATGAAAACTTCCTTTAAAAAAATTCAGGTAAGCTGCGTTACCCTACCAAACCCTGGTTTATTGTTTTAATTTCGGGATCAGATGGTACAATGACGGGGATGCCCTGTTGTCGTAACAGGCTTGGTTGGGGTGGGCACCCCTCTCACAGTAAATTTGCGAGCTAATACCACTCATCATTTCCCTTTAACTGCCTGAAGGATCATGATTTCTACGGGCCGCACCCCGGCCGCTTTTAAAGCCGTCGCTTCCACGCGCTCGCTTCCTCCTGCCGGTGTGGGACTAAAAACCTCCGTTTCTTACAGTGGCTACCGATAGCAAAAGCCAAACCAGGCATGGGCTGCCCAGGCCCATACAAATGGGCCGGCCATTCTACCGAATCGACAGAGACTGCCGCTCCTTTTAGCCGAGTGCCACTGGCAAATCAAGCACTGCTTTCACAACGCACAACGGTATATTCCATTACTGAATGCTCCTTGCTGTTGTTTCTTCCGTTGGCAATCTACATATGTCGTCTTGACTGCAAATTGAAGTTACAAGAGCTCAAGTCCAACGCCGTGTTTCAAAATTTGAACAGATCATACCAGGGGAAAGAACATTTTATATGGTCAGCTTGTTATTAGCAGCAGCGCTTTATAGGATGTATTCTCTGTCGCTCCTGTCAAGAGCTGACAAAATGTTGAATTCAGAAACTGATTCTGGAGGTAAGCACAGATACAATCACACGAATTACTTCCAAGATTGCACACCGACAGTTGTCTTTTTCTTTGAAGGACTTTTTTATTAAGGAACACACCGACAGTTGTAATAAGGAATGAACGAGTGACATTAGGTATTATCATCTCGTCTCTCTCCCTCTTCCAGAAGAATGAACGCCATTTGCTATTATTTTCCTTCTGTTTCAATAGAAGACGAGACTAAATGACCTATGAATCCATCTACTGTTGCAGAACCAAAACATCCTAAAATTTGCGTATCTTCTCTAATTTCTTTCCTTCCTTTAGTTCTAATGTTCAACAATCAATCATACACTCATCAAGAAGCAACCATCCAATGGATGGGTTGGTTGTGTTTGGAAGCCTTTGTCCATTCACAAACGATCGGAAGAGACCGAGTGGTCGGTCATGAGCCGCCGCGCCACGCACCGTTGCGAAGGTCAGCAGGTTCCCGTACTCTGTTACCCCGCCGCCAACCTTCAACCGAAAAGCAACAGATGTTTTGCAACAGTCAGCAAAATCTCCCCTAACTTCAGGCTCATATGCTTCTAGGTAGCATGTTTAGAATGGGAGCATCTACCTCACCAAATGTAATGCAAATTCATACCCATTACCATTAGTTTTTCGGTATATAGAAAAGCAGTATACTTGGCCTTTCTGGAACCAAGCACGATATGGGACTGTGACATGAAGCACCCAGAGGCGGACGCACAGTGTGAGTAGTGGGGGCCTTGGCCCCCACTCAATTTTGTTAATTACGTATACCTCCTGGATATAATCTATGTAGGCCCCCAGTCCACAACTCAGCAGGCCCCCAGTGGCCCAGTGCGGCAGCTGGCAGGCCGGCAAGCCGGCAGTGCCTTCTCAGCTACGCGTAGCAGCATGCCCCCACTCAATTTTAGTCCTAGGTCCGCCCCTGGAAGCACCATGTCGTGAGCCAACTCGCGCACTAGGGATCGGGAGCCCAAGAGGGGCACCACCGAGTCTTGATCACCACTGCAGATCATCACATGAATAATTTATAACCATATCTCTGCTGGAGCAAGAATGTTCAGCTGAATGGCACAGTGGAACAAAATATATCACACTACCAGTGTGACGACCCGCCTTATTACCACGGGGTAATAACGCTAGTCAACGGATTATTATTCGTTTTAGCTAATAGAACATTGCTTTAACGAATAATAAGCCATTCAGAGTATTGCACAGAACAATCATTAGAGATAGAAATTTACATACATTCACAATGCCACGCAGGGCCAAATATTACATAACAACTGCAGTTCTAATTATTACAGATAGAAAGTAGCTAGACTTCTAATTATACAGAGATGTTCTAATTATACAGGAGACAGTACAAATACAATACACTAATAGCACAGATACCCTAAAGGTCGAGTCCGAGCCACACGCACGTCCCTACGACTCCCAATCGTCGTATGTGGCGTAATCCTCAAGCGGCTCATCCTCGAAATAATCTCCCTCTCCGGGAGAGTAATACTCCTCTGTGGAGCCATCCTCAAAGCCCGCCTCTAGCTGGCTATCCTCTAAACAAAGGAAAGTAATAGCAAGAGTGAGTACAGAGTACTCAACAAGTTTATATAACAAAATGCAAGAAATAATTTTGATACAATTCCCCATTAACACCTCTCATGATCCAACACCTTGTTTCCAAATTACGTTTATGGAAATAGGTTTTTAAGTTGTGGCAAAATATCAATTTATTTCTTACAAATCTACTTAACACCCGCATGAACAGCAAAAACCCCCATAAGTTTCCGTAGTTCTCCTTTTCCGGAGACAGGCATGAATTCATGATTTTTCATAGCATTGCGCAAGCTTGCATCACTTTACCTATCATCACTCTGCTCGTTTTGGCTCTTGGGATTATCCGCAATTCCTTTGAAGCGGCGCCCAGAACAGAGTACAGTACAATTATCTCTAGCTCAGTAATTACATCTCCACCCGGTTATACACAATCAGCAGCCTGGAGCGGTGTAAAACCCTCTCACAGACCCACTGAAAACGACATAACCGTTGGCTGGTAGGGTGCTCCGACCTTTCCCCAGCCCCCTGCCAGCGTCATATAACGCCAATGCGTAACCCGCCTGTGGGTTCTTACGCTCCGGTCTTATACCGGTTCCTTTGGGCCTATCCCATAAATAAAATCACTCCTGTGGAGAATATAACACCTCACTAGAGTACCGACTGCCCGTGAAAACGGAACGTTGGTTGATACGAGTTGATACGGTCTGTTCATATGAATGAAGTTTGTAATTCCTTATATTCTATTCTTACGACTGCCCGTGAAAACGGAACGTTGGTTGATACGAGTTGATACGGTCTGTTCATATGAATGAAGTTTGTAATTCCTTATATTCTATTCTTATGCAGAGGTTCCACACCTCCCACTCACGCCTGCCCTGGCAACCTCTGCCCACCTTTTTACTACTAATAGGACCAACTGCTCCATCAGTTGCCATTTATTCCATTCTTTCGTAATCATCATATTAATTTAAATCTTATTTTATTTTTCAATGCAGGATGATACTAGCATAATATAAAATAGTGATTTGTAACGAATCTATTCTGAAGACTTGTTCAAAGGATACTTGCCTGATGTTATATTATCCTGCTGAATATCCTCACTACCCTGATATGACTCCTTGGGCAGATTCAGCCTCTTTCCTGCTATTTAGATGTAAATTAATCTACGGTTCGATTATTTATAAAATTCCGATCATCATAATATTTCTATTAATTACATTCATGATTCGCTCCATTTTTCCTTTCGTTTCTTTATACCGAGTGTAATGGTTCCCCATTCATTTTAGTAGTGTCCACAATTTAGATGCAAGAAATAAGCAATTACAGGCTATGGCATTCTAATTAATCATTTTAATAAACGGAGAATTTGCAATATTAGATTTAATAATAAACAGGCACATGCTTACAATTATTCTATCTCGTAGCAATTAAGCATGAAGTTTATTTATAGCCTACATAATTTCTTATTAAAATCCCTATTAGTATCTTCTTATTTTTGCCCTATTTGGCTCTATGGTTAACTACCTCTTCATTTTTGGTTTTCACTGGCTTTCGGCCTCCCTTCGGTCGCCGACGCCTCCTCTCCTTTTTCTTTTACTCCACCGACGCCTCCTCTTTTTCCTCTGCCGACGCCTCTCCATCTCCTCCTCTTTTCCTCTTTTCTCGCCTCCTCCTCCGGTTCTCTCTCTCTCGGCCTCCCTGCTCCCTCCTCACGCCGCCTCTCCCCCGCCTTCGGGTCTCATCGCCGCCACCCGGTTTGGCTCCCCTCATGCGCCGCCTCTCTCTCGTGCCCGCGCCTCAGCGCCTCTGCCCCGGTGCTCGGCGCCTCTCCTCGGTGCCGCTCCCCCTCGCACCGGCTCCCCGCCGACGCCTCCTCTGGCCGGCCGTTCCCGCCGGGGTGACCGGCGCCGCTTGGGGATCTCCGGCCAGATCTGGCCCACTCATATGTTTCCCCTCTTTTTCCCCTTTCTTGTTTGATTTAAATTTTGTAACTTGCTAACTTTTTGTGAGGTTTGCCTAGGGTTCAGTTTTGGGAGGCGGTGACCGTGGCCGTCCCCGTCGGTGAACCGTCGCCGTACGCCGGGGGAGTACCGACGGCGGTGAACCGGTGGCTCGGCCGTGAATCCCGCAGCCGCCGTCCTCATGGTAACCCTCTTCTCCCCTTCCTTTACCTCCGGTGACATTCTTATGGTTGCTAGCCTATGTTGGATGAAATGGGGTAATAGCAATGCATGGATGGTGGGATTGTGGGGTTTACCTGCACTGGTGCTTGTGAGGGATGCTAGGGTTTGGGGTTGGGGTGGTGGCCGGTTGGCTGTGATTGATGCTTGCTGCTGGCTTGCGGTTCTACTGTGGCTGCCATGTCCCCATCTCCCTTCGGCTTGTCGGTTCTTCACTCCCTGGCCTTCGGCTCCACTCGGTGACGATCGCCTCTGCAGTCTGGGGATTGGCTGGTGGTGGGGAAAGTCTACCTTACCTTTCCTTTGTCCCTCTGTGCTCTATTCTCTCGGTTTGACTACTGGTATGCGATGTGGGATATTTGGTTGAATGGCTTGCCCGTGAGGCTTTGTTGGCTGTTGATGCCCTCTGGGCGTGGCTGCTCTGGCCCGGTGATATCTGGTTCACTGTGATTGATATTTGCATGGTGAGGGCTTTGACATGTGTCTCTCTGTTGTGGTTTGGGCTGGAATGGTTTGTGATATTCTGGTCTTTACCTTGGTTGGATTCCTATGTTTAAAACAGGTTTGTATATATATACCGTGTGATGAGCCTATAGTTGTGAGAGGTGCCGACTGGCCCCCGGACGGTCAGGTATCTCCGTGAACGGATTACCCCGCCCGAAGTTAATCCTTAGGGCTCTGATGGCAACACTTACTTTATATTGCCTTATTTTCAATTACTCTTTTGTTTGGTCTTTTTCGGTCTTATAATCTGGTTATTAGTTCATAAATAAAATACTGTTGTATCAGTAGTTGATAGCAATTGAATTCCTGTAAGAAATGTTCATGAATGTAATTTTGAAACTTCTTGCAATATAAACAAGTTTCTCCCCTTGTAACTTTTATGTTTTAGTTTGAATTGCAATCCGAATGTATGCAATGCTGCTGTATACTTGTAATAAAATTTCTAATTACCTTCGTTCCAATACAATTGTAATTAGCTAATGAGTTGAGCCATTAAATAATTAATACTAATCTTAATTTGGTTCCAATAATCACGATGATTAACGCTAATGACAACACGAAAATTACTTATTAACCGCGGCGTGTCACACCCTACCACCCTTAAAGAAGATTTCGCCCTCGAAATCAGACTTACTTAAAAAGATTAGGGTAGTTAACTCATAAATTTTCCTCTTTCTCCCAAGTCGCTTCTCGAGCAGTGTGATTTCTCCATTGAACCTTGCAAAAGCGAATAGTCCTATTCCTCAATTTCCGATCCTCGGTTTGCAGTATTCGCAGTGGACGCTCTTCATACGTCAAGTCTTCTTGTAAGGAAGAATCTATTGGGATAGCTTGCTCTGCCGGCTGACTCAGACATTTCCTAAGTTGGGATACATGGAAGATATTATGAATTCGGGATAATTGTATTGGTAGTTCTAGCTGGTAAGCAGAATTGCCTTTTTGCTCTAATATCCGGAAAGGTCCAACATATCGGGGACTCAATTTTCCTTTCAATCCGAATCGACGAGTCCCTCGCATTGGTGACACTTTTAAATATACGTAGTCACCCACTGCAAAGGTCAAATCTCGCCTTCGTCGATCCGCATAACTTTTCTGCCGACTTTGAGCAATTCTTAGCCTATCTTTAATTATCTGAATTTTCTCATCATTTTCACGTGTAATGTCAGGACCTAGGAGTGGTTTTTCTCCAACTTCATACCAACAGATAGGTGACTGACACTTTCTACCGTATAAAGCCTCAAAAGGCGCCATCTAGATACTAGATTGAAAGCTATTATTATATGCAAACTCTGCTAATGATAGGTATTTATCCCATGATTCTCCAAAATTCAAAGCGCAGGCTCTCAGCATGTCTTCAAGTACTTGGTTAATCCGCTCCGTTTGGCCATCGCTTTGTGGGTGATAGGCTGTGCTGAAATTTAATTTAGTTCCAAGTGCGGTTTGGAGACTTTTCCAAAAACTAGAAGTAAATACCGATCCTCGGTCTGAGACAATTTCTTTAGGAATGCCATGCAGGGTAACTATTCTTTCTAGGTAGAGTTCGGTTAATTTGTCGAAGGTATATGTCTGCTTGGTGGCAATAAAGTGAGCTGATTTAGTGAGCCGATCTACTATGACCCAAATAGTGTCTTTCTTTTTCAAAGTCATTGGCAATCCTGTTATGAAATCCATACTTATGCCTTCCCATTTCCATTCCGGTACTTCTAGTGGTTGCAACAATCCGGCTGGACTTTGGTGTTCCGCTTTTACTCTTTTACAGGTATCACAGTTATTCACATATGCAGCTATTTCTCTTTTCATTCCATTCCACCAAAAATTTCCTTTAAGGTCTCTATACATTTTGGTGCTTCCTGGATGTATGGTGTATAGAGTATCATGGGCTTCTTTGAGAATAATTCCTTTAATCTCAGTATCATTGGGTACGCATATTCTACCATGATTGCGTAATACTCCCTCCTTATCTACTTCAAACTCTGATGGCTGTCCTAATTTGATTCTGTTAATTTCTTCAGCAATAAACGAGTCTTTGGATTGTTCTTGTTTTATTTGCTCGTATAATGTTGGTTGGACAGTCATGCTGGCTATAGTGGCTTCCAGTGGGTCATGTTGAAATTGAATTTCCATTTTGGCTAGGTCTTGAAGTAAATTGGAATTATAATCTGCCATTGAAAGATGATTGCAATGGGATCTTCTACTGAGTGCATCCGCCACTACATTAGCCTTTCCAGGATGATAGTTTATGGTCAAATCATAATCTTTAATAAGGTCTAACCATCGTCTTTGCCTCATATTCAATTCTTTCTGAGCAAATATATATTTGAGGCTCTTATGATCACTGTAGAGTGTGCATTTGGACCCAAATAAGTAATGTCTCCAGACTTAGAGTGCAAACACTACAGCTCCCAGTTCTAAGTCATGTGTGGGATAATTCATTTCATGTGGTCTCAGTTGCCTCGAAGCATATGCTATGACCTTGTCTTGCTGCATTAATACACATCCTAATCCCAATTTTGATGCATCACAGTACACTGTGTACTCGACCCCACTCTCCGGCAAGGTTAGGACAGGTGCAGTAGTGAGAAGACTCTTGAGTTTCTGAAAACTTTGCTCACAGGCTTCTGTCCATTGAAATTTTTCCGCTTTCCTCAACAGTTTAGTGAGTGGTGAAGCAATTTGGGAAAACCCTTTAATGAACCTACGATAATATCCAGCCAAACCTAGGAAACTCCGGATCTCCGTAGGATTAGTGGGACGTTCCCACGATTGTATAGCTTCAATTTTCTGCGGATCTACTTCTATGCCTTTACCTGAGATAACATGACCTAGAAATGCGACTTGATCCAACCAGAACTCGCATTTACTAAATTTGGCATAGAGTTGATTTTCCCTTAAGATTTGCAGAACAAGTCTTAAATGTTGGATGTGCTCGTCCTTACTTGATGAAAATATCAGGATGTTGTCAATAAACACCACGACAAATTTATCCAGATATTTCATAAAGAGTTTATTCATCAAGTTCATGAATACGGCTGGGGCATTCGTCAATCCGAACGGAACCACCGTATATTCATGATGTCCATAACGGGACACGAATGCTGTTTTGGGAATATCCTCTGGTTTCACTTTGATCTGATGATATCCTGACCTTAAATCAATTTTTGAGAAAACACAGGCCCCTTTAAGTTGATCAAACAGATCATCTATCCTGGGTAGTGGATATTTATTCTTTATGGTCACTTTGTTTAACTCTCGGTAGTCGGTGCACAACCGTAGGCTTCCATCCTTCTTGGTTACAAATAATACTGGAGCTCCCCATGGGGATACACTCTCTTGAATAAATCCCTTAGCTTCCAGTTCGTCTAATTGAGTCTTTAGTTCTACCAATTCAGTAGATGTCATTCTGTATGGCCTTCTCGAAATGGGAGTTGTGCCCGGAACTAAATCAATGGAAAAGTCTAATTCCCGGCTAGGTGGCATACCCGGAAGCTCTTTGGGAAATACGTCTATAAACTCTTGAACTACGGGTATATCAGTTATTTCAGCTCCTTGAAAATTATTGAGGCTCATTTTCGCTAAAGATGGTTTTGTCCTACTCCCCAAATAAATAAACCTAGAACCATCTGGTCTTCTTATAGAGGCATTTTTATGTTCACAATCTACTTTCACTCCATTCGCAGCCAACCAGTCCATGCCTAGGATGGCATCTAGATTGATTAAGCTAATCACATGAAGATTCGCAAAGAATTCGGTGTCTTGGATGTGTATGAATTGCTTTTTCACCATCGAGCTTACAATTATAATTCCCGCAGGAGTATTAACTCCAAATGACTTTTCTAACGGTACCTCTACTAACCCATTTTCTTTTGCAAATTCCCGAGATATAAAAGAATGAGTTGCACCTGGGTCAAAAAGAACGGTACCTACAGATGGCGGGATTATTAACTTACCCATAACCACATCGGTTGCCTCTCCAATCTGGTCAGCAGATATATGATTGAGTCGGGCTTGCCCTCCGGATTTGCTTCCTGACCCTCCTGGTTTCTTTGCATTATTTCCTGGTGTTCCTAATCCTCTGCCCCCTGTTGGGTTGTGAGTTGTGGTTGGTGTCCTCGGGGCTTGGTTTGATTGTCCTGGATATCCAGGACTTCGGGGAGGATATGGACAGTTGATTTTGATATGCCCTTCTCTCCCACAATTATAACACCCCGTTATTTTAACTCGACAATCCTTGGTAAGGTGCCTGCCCTTGCATTTACCACACTGCACTTGAGTGAAATTTTGTGATGGATTGTTGGGTCTTGAAGTGAATCGTTGGGGTTGATATCTACCCTGTTGATATGGTGTGGTAGGACGGTTTCGGCTCATACTACCAGCACGCTGATCATACTTAGCCTTCTTGCACCGCTCTTCTACTATGTTCGCGTGCTCTT
Source organism: Dendrocalamus latiflorus (assembly GCA_017311315.1). Taxonomy (NCBI): domain Eukaryota; kingdom Viridiplantae; phylum Streptophyta; class Magnoliopsida; order Poales; family Poaceae; genus Dendrocalamus; species Dendrocalamus latiflorus. The sequence continues at coordinate 19,719,079 of CM029650.1, read as the reverse complement.
TCTCTAGTATTATAGCCCTATTTACTAAATCCTCAAACTCAGTAATCCTATGAGTGGAAAGATGCATTCGGACATGAGGATTCATCCCTCTCTTAAACTGATCCATTTTCCTCTCTGGAGTGGAGACATCATCTGGGGCATAACGAGCTAACTCATTGAATTGGTGCAGGTATTCGGTAATACTCTTACTTCCTTGTGTGAGAGCCCGAAATTCCTGCTTCTTGATTTCTTTAGTCCCCTGTGGTACATGCGAGGCACTAAAATTCCTGCTTCTTGATTTCTGTATTCACTTCTAGTTTTTGGAAAAGTCTCCAAACCGCGCTTGGAACTAAATTAAATTTCAGCACAGCATATCACCCACAAAGTGATGGTCAAACAGAGCAGATTAACCAAGTACTTGAAGACATGCTGAGAGCATGCACTTTGAATTTTGGAGAATCATGGGATAAATACCTTCCATTAGCAGAGTTCGCATATAATAATAGCTTTCAATCAAGTATCCAGATGGCACCTTTTGAGGCTTTGTACGGTAGAAAGTGTCAGTCACCTATCTGTTGGTATGAAATGGGAGAAAAACCACTCCTAGGTCCTGACATAATCCGTGAAAATGATGAGAAAATTCAGATAATTAAAGATAGGCTAAGAATTGCTCAAAGTCGGCAGAAAAGTTATGCGGATTGACGAAGGCGAGATTTGACCTTTGCAGTGGGTGACTACGTATATTTAAAAGTGTCACCAATGCGAGGGACTTGTCGATTCGGATTGAAAGGAAAATTGAGTCCCCGATATGTTGGACCTTTCAGGATATTAGAGCAAAAAGGCAATTCTGCTTACCAGCTGGAACTACCAACACAGTTGTCCCGAATTCATAATATATTCCATGTATCCCAACTTAGGAAATGTTTGAGTCAGCCGACAGAGCAAGCTATCCCAATAGACCCTTCATTACAAGAAGACCTGACATATGAAGAGCGTCCACTGCGAATATTGCAAATTGAGGATCGGAAATTGAGGAATAGGACTATTCGCTTTTGCAAGGTTCAATGGAGAAATCACACTGCCCGAGAAGCGACTTGGGAGAAAGAGGAAGACTTGAGAGTTAATCACCCTAATCTTTTTAAGTAAGTCTGATTTCGAAGGCGAAATCTTCTTTAAGGGTGGTAGGGTGTAACACCCCGCGGTTATTAATTAATTTTCGCGTTGTCATTAGCGTTAATAATCGTGATTATCGGAACCAAATTAAAATTTAGTATTAATTATTTTATTGGCTCAATTTCCCCAGCTAATCACAATTGTAATGGAACGAAGGTAAATAGAAATTTTATTACAATTATACATCATTGCATACATTCGGATTGCATTTCTAACTAAAACATAATGGTTACAATAGGGGAACATGTTTATATTACAAGAAAGTTTCAAAATTACATACATAAGCATTTCTTACAGGAATTCAATTGCTATCAATTACTGATACAACATTATTTTATTTATGAACCAATAACTAGATTATAAGACCGAAAAAGATCAAACAAAAGAATAATTGAAAATAAAGCAATATAAAGTAAGTGTTGCCGTCAGAGCCCTAAGGATTAACTTCGGGCGGGGTAATCCGTTCACGGAGATACCTGACCGTCCGGGGGCCAGTCGGCACCTCTCACAACCATAGGCTCATCACACGGTATTATATATATATATGCAAACCTGTTCTGAATATAGGAATCCAACCAAGGCAAAGTCCAGAATATTACAAATCATTCCAGCCCAACCCACAGCAGAGAAACACATGTCAAAACCCTCACCATACGAATATCAACCGCAGTGAACCAGATAGCACCGGGCCAGAGCAGCCATACCCAGACAGCATCGCCAGTCAACAACATCTCACGGGTAAGGCCAGAGCCACCCAGCCAAAATATTCTACCACTGCATACCAGTAGCCAAACCGAGAGGAAAGGGCACAGAGAGACAAAGCAAGGTAAGGTAAACATTCCCCAAATCTTCCAGCCAATCCCCAGACCGCAGAGGAGTCCACAACCGAGTGGAGCCGAAGGTCAAGGGGGTGAAGAACCGACAAGCCGAAGGGAGAAGGGGACGTGATGGCCACAGGAGAACCGCAAGCCAGCATCAAGCATCAGCCACCGCAAACCGGCCACCACCCCAACCCCAAACCCTAGCATTTCTCACAAGTACCAGTGTAGGTAAACCCCCACAATCTCACCATCCGTGTGTTACCATTATCCCATTTCATCCAACATAGACTAGAAACCATAAGCATTCACCACGGTAGAGCACATGAACCATTCCAGCATGTCACCGAAGGTAAAAGAAGGGGAGAAGAGGGTTACCCGTAAGGGCGGCGGCTGCGGGTTTCCCGGCCGAGCCACCGGTTCACCACCACCGGTACTCCCCCGGCGTACGGCGACGGTTCACCGGCGGAGACAGCCACGGTCACCCGCCTCCCAAAACCTAACCCTAGGCAAAACCTCACAAAAAGTTAGCAAATCACAAACTTAGACATCAAAGCAAATAGCAACCAAACCACAACAAGCCAACCCTAGATCGGGCGGGATGGAGGAGCTCGGCGCCAGATCTGGGCCTGGGCCACAGATCTGGCTGTGGAGCTATGCGGCGCGACGGGGAGCCGGCGTGAGGGGGAGCGGCACCGAGGGGAGGCGCCGAGCGCCGGGGCAGAGGCGCGAGAGAGAGGCGGCGCGTTGGGGGAGCCGGACCGGGCGGCGGCGCTGAGACCCGAAGGCGGAGGAGAGGCGGCGCGGCGTTGGCGTCGGCGTCGGCGTGGAGGGAGGCCGAGAGAGAGAGAGAGAGAGCGAGCCAGCGGAGTGGGCGAGAAAAGAGGAAAAGGAGGAGGAGATGGAGAGGCGTCGGCAGAGGCAAGAGGAGGAGGCGTCGGTGGGGTAAAAGAGAAGGAGAGGAGGCGTCGGCAGCATAGAAAAGCCGAGAACCCAGTGGGAACCAAAAATGTAGAGGCGGCGGCTATAGAACCAAAAAAAGGGCAAACATAAAAGATGCTAACAGGGGCATTAGTAAGAAATTATGCAGGAGATAAACAAACTTCATATTAAATTGCTATGAGATATAGAATATTTGTAAGCATGCGCATGCATATTATTAAAGCTAATATTGCAAATTCGCCATTAATTAAAATGATTATTTAGAATGCAATAACCTATAATTGCTTATTTCTTGTCCCTGAATCATAGACACTATTAAAATGAATTGGGAACTATTGCACTCTGTATAGAGAAATGAAAGGAAGATTAGCGGACCATGAATGTAATTAATAGAAATATTGTGATGACCAAAATCTTATAAATAATCGAACCATAGATTAATTTGAGTCTAAATAGCAGGAAAAAGGCTGAATCTGCCAAAGGAGTTATATCAGGGTAGTGAGGATATTCAGCAAAACAATATAACATCAGGCAAGTATCCTTTGAACAAGTCTTCCGAATAGATTCATTAAAAAACAGTATTTTATATTATGCTAGTATCATCCTGCATGGAAAAATAAAAGGAGATTTAAATTAAGACGATGGTTACGAAAGAATTGAATAAACGGCAACTGATGGAGCAGTTGGCCCGATTAGTAGTAAAAAGGTGGGTGGAGGTCGCCTTGGTAGGGATCCAATGGAAAGATTAGGGACCTCTGCATAAGAATAGAATATAAGGTCTTACCAACTTCATTCGTATGAACAGACCGTACCAACTCGTATCAACCAACGTTCCGTTTTCACAGGCAGTCGGTACTCTAGTGAGGTGTTATATTCTCCACAGGAGTGATTTTTATTTATGGGATAAGCCCAAAGGAACCGGTATAAGACCGGAGCGTAAGAACCCACAGGCGGGTTATGCATAGGCGTTATATTACGCTGGAAGGGGGCTGAGTGAGGGTCAGAAACCCTACCAGCCAACGGTTATGTTGCTTTCAGTGGGTCTGTGTGAGAGTTTTACACCGCTCCAGGCTGCTGCTTGTGTATAATCGGGTGGAGATATAATTACTGAACTAGATGTAATTACACTGTACTCTGTTCTGGGCGCCTCTTCAAAGGAATTGCGGATAACCCCAAGAGCCAACACAAGCAGAGTGATGATGGGTAAAGTGATACAAGCTTGCGCAATGCTATTAAAAATCATGAATTCATGCCTGTCTCCGGGAAAGGAGAACTACAGAAATTTATGGGGGGTTTTGCTGTTCATGCGGGTGTTCAGTAGATTTGTAAGTAATAAATTGATATTTTGCCACAACTTAAAAACCTATTTCCATAAGCGTAATTTGGGAACAAGGTGTTTGAACATGAGAGATGTTAATGGGGAAATGTATCAAAATCATTCCTTGCATTTTGTTATATAAACTTGCTGAGTACTCTGTGCTCACCCTTGCTATTACTTCCTTTGTTTAGGGGATAGCCAGCTAGAGACAGGCTTTGAGTATGGCTCCACAGAGGAGTATTACTCTCCCGGAGAGGGAGATTATTTCGTGCATGAGCCGCTTGAGGATTACGCCGCATACGACGATTGGGAGTCGTAGGGACTTGCGTGCGGCTTGGACTTGACCTTTAGGGTATCTGTGCTATTAGTGTATTGTATTTGTACTCTCTCCTGTATAATTAGAACATCTCTGTATAATTAGAAGTCTAGCTACTTTCTATCTGTAATAATTAGAACTGCAGTTGTTATGTAATATTTGGCCCTGCGTGGCATTGTGAATGTATGTAAATTTCTATCTCTAATGATTGTTCTGTGCAATACTCTGAATGACTTATTATTCGTTAAAGCAATGTCTTATTGGCTAAAACGAATAATAATCCGTTGACCAGCGTTATTACCCCGTGGTAATAAGGCGGGTCGTCACAATTTCATAATTTGAGCATTATGAGCTTGAGTCAGCTGATTCAAAATTTGAGTGAGAAGCATGAAGCTTGAGCTACGTACTACCATTCAATTCCGCTCCTAATCAAACGATCCTGCTGCTGCTTGAATGAATATGAATACTTTGCTTCTCCAATAACGTTGCATTCAAAATTTAAGGCTCGTCCATATTTATTTTTAACTTTAACTTATTAATAGTAATAACTTATATAGAAACTTATAGGGAGAAACATTTATATATGATTTTGATCGATATAAATGAAATTGATGGAGTGTATACTACAATCAACCCACTTTAAAAGATACTATATTTAAAAGCTATTTATTATAGAAAAATAATTTTTAAAAGATAATACAAACAAAGCCAAATGTGTCCATCACATACAATGCACATTTGCACTCTTCGATTCCATATCCATTTCAATCCACACGAATTACTACTGCAAAAAAAATCTCACAAAGTCACAAGCCAAGAAGCCAAATAAATACAGACTTTTGTGTTAAATTAAAAGGCCAATGTGTACAGTGTACACACATCTAAACAAGCACAGGGGTAAATTCACCAAGCAGACGACAGGTCAGCAGCGGCGAGCGGCAGCCTGCCGGCGTTGCGCCGCGCCAGCGCGAGGGCCACCACGACGGCCAGTGCGACGAGCAGCAGCGCCACGAGCCCCACGATAAGCCACATCCTCCTCCGCCGCGCGGCGCCCCGCAGCTGCCGGGCCTCCCGAAGCTCCCCTTCGGCCGCGCCCACCTCCTGCGCCGCTGCCGCGACGTGCCGCTCGACGTCGCCCACGCGCACGCCCTGGGACTCCACCAGCGCGGCCATGTCCAGGAACAGCTGCTGCAGCTCCAGGAGTCCGCCCTCCACCTCCTCCGCCTCCGACGAGGACAGCATGGCCGCCCGCACCGCCGCGACGGCGTCGGCGGCGCCGGCTCCACTGCTGGCCACCAGGCGGTCCAGGTGCTCCTCAGTGGGAGCCTCGCCGGCGACGGCGAGGTAGCACTGGGCCGCGTCGCCGCGGCGCTCGGCGGAGACCTGGCGCCGGAGGGCCTGGACGCCAGCGGTGAGGTCCTGGAGGCGGCCGCGGAGGCCAGCGGCGGCGTGGGCGGCGGGGGCCGGGGCGCGGCGGTCCATGGAGGCCAGGCGCGCGCGGAGACGGCGGGCGGAGCCGAGGAGGCGGACGAGCGCGGCCTGCGTGGCGGCGCGGGACGCACCCGGGCGGAGGAGGGACTTGGACGCCTCGTGCGCCGACTGGAGGTGGGACAGCTCGTCGCGCAGCGCGGCCATCTCGTTCTTGGCCGCCTCTGCCTCCGCCAAGAACGCCTGGAGCTTCTCGTCGCCGGGATCGCCGGACCCGCCGCCTTGCTGCGCTTGCGCGGCCGCGGCGCCAACGAAGGAGTCGGTCATCAAATCGTTCATCTTGATTCCTTAGCTGAACTGGGAGATGGTCGTGAGTGTTGAGGAACCGACGCTGGAGACCAGTCCGAGCGATTCCTCTGCTAGAACAAGAACGAATCAATCACAGAATCACAGAATAATAGATTGAACACACAGAGAGATAGAGAGAACTCCTGGTCTTTCTTTATTGCTTTCATTCATCAGGTGTACATAATGAGGAGGGTCTAGGTCCCTATTTATAGTCTACGGTGGGGTGCCCAATTCTATCAGGACTCTGGCCTGCGGGGCCAGTTTCCTAACACTCCCCCTTGGGCACTCACCCAATATGTTCATGCCTCACTAAAACTCCATAAAAACCCAGTGGGAAAATTTTGGAGAAAGAGCACATGATACATGTGATGCTGCGATGCACGAATTGCCTCATTAAAAACCTTGGTCGAGAAACTTCAGGAAAACTCGTCAAGGGAAAAAGAGTACAATTCACCCAATTCCATTCAGTCTTCAAGACTTATTCTTTTGGGTACTTGATCTTCATGATCAAGATTTATTGACAGGCTTGAGAGAATTCTCCCCCTGAATTCTGCACTTCTTTAAGTCTCATCATTCCAATCCCTCACACGCACCTTTCAAAGCTAGGTGCGGGGAGTGACTTAGTGAACAAATCTACATGACTTTGTGTGCAGTATTTTAATCTTGTCCATCTTTTGCAATTCATGAGCATAGAGGAACTTGGGGTTGATATGCTTACATAGCCCATCTGCACTTGTGTAACGCAAGCTGCATTATCTTCATGGATAATTGTGGGGATTTGCACAATGTTCATCCCACATGACTACTGGATGTGGTGATCCGTTCAGCGGAACCAAGCGCACTCTCGTGCGGCTTCATACAATGCTATGATTTCTGAGTGGTTCGTCGAAGTAGCTACAAGGCTTTGCTTAGACGATTTACAAGGAAATGCAGTTCCACCACACAGAAATACATAGCCTGTTTGTGACTTAGCGGTATGCGGGTCTGACAGATACCCAGCATCTGCATAGCCAATCAAGTTCAGATCTTGATTCTTTCTGTAAAACAATCCAAGGTCCTTACTTCCTCGGAGGTATCGGAATATGTCCTTTATGCCCTGCCAATGCCTTTTGGCGGGCTCTGCACTGTACCTTGCTAACAGGTTCACGGCAAATGCAATGTCCAGTCTAGTGCAGTTTGCTAAGTACATGAGCGCTTCCACTGCACTCAAGTATGGGAATTCCGGTCCCAGGACTTCCTCCCCCTCTTCCCTAGGTCGGAAAGGATCTTTTTCTTGCTGTAAAGACCTCCCGATCGTCGGTACTTTTGATGAGAATGCCTTCTCAAAGTCAAACCTTTCAAGCACCTTCTGGGTGTAGGTAGACTTATGTACCAAGATTCCTTCAGGGACATACTCAAGCTGCAGGCCTAAGCAAACTTGGTCTTGCCCAAATCTTTCATTTCAAATTCTGACTCCAAGTAGGAGCTTGCTCCTTTTATGTCTTCGGCTGTCCCGATGATATTCAGATCATCTACATACACAGAGATTATACAGAATCCATTCTGAGATCGCCGTATAAATACACAAGGACAGTCTTCATTGTTCGTGTAGCCTTTCTTGCAGAGAAAGTCGCTTAAGCGATTATACCACATTCTTCCATATTGTTTCAGTCCATACTGTGACTTTCTGAGTTTCACACTGTACAGATTTCTATTTGCTCTGTCTTGGTTCGGGAGAGATATTCCTTCAGGGACTCTCATATAGATTTCCGAAACCAAGTTACCATAAAGGTATGCATTCACAACATCCATCAATTTCATTTCTAAATTCAAGTTCACTGCCATTGAGATCAAGTATCTAAAGGTAATTCCACTCATGACTGGGGAGTAGGTTTCTTCATAATCAACTCCAGGACGTTGAGTGAAACCTTGGGCTACTAGCCTTGCTTTGTATCTCACTACTTCATTTCTTTCATTTCTCTTTCGAACAAATACCCACTTGTGCCCAACGGGGTGTATGTGGGGAGGTGTGCGGCATACGGGCCCAAACACCTCTGTTTTATTCAGAGATAGTAATTCAGTTGCTATTGCCTTCTTCCAATCTTTCCAATCTGATCTTTTCTTACATTCAGCGAGCGATGCAGGCTCGGGATCAAGATCGATGATGTTGGCAATTTTCTTTCCGAAGTAGATATCGATATTAGCGGTTGTCCTATTCAGGGACTCTCCCGTGTGCACATAATTTATAGCTATTTCTTTCATGAGTTGCTTCTTCTGGAGCGATTGCTTCTGCTGGAGCTTTACCTTGCACATCGCTTCTTTCAATTGCGGTGGCAAGTCCCTTTAGTTTTTCGGCTCCGATGTGTGCGCACACATCCATGCCGATGGGGATATTCAGATCCGGTATGCCTTTTTCTGAATGTGTCATACTCGTGCCAGGTCTCAACTGGCTCCCCTTCTCATTCTGGGGACTTCAATGATTAGCTGTGATAAATCTCTCTTATCCTTTTTCACCAGGCGTCCCCGGTTACTAAGGATTCGAGGAACCGGAGTTCTCGTCCTCTTTTTTATTTTTCGAGGCCTCTGGACGAGATTAGGGATACCTTCTGTTTCTTTGGTATTTCAACCCTCTCCGGTGCAGTGCGTACAGGCACATGCGACTTAGTCACGCTCTTCAAATCACTAAAGTGATCAGGCAGCTGATTTGCTAATGCTCGCAAATCAATTGTCTTCTGGACTTCTCTTGTCTTCTGTACTTCTATTGTCTTCTGGACTTCTCTAGTGCGCGGGTCATCTGCATAGATTCCCCAGGCTTGCCACGTAATTTCCCGATATTCTTCATCAAGGGGTTGATTTCCTCCCCCTAATGTTGGGAAATTTTCGGTGGTAGCCCTTGCGCTAGTTGCATAGGTGAATGGATGTTGTAGGCCGAAGGTCTAAGGTTGATGAGATTCGCAGCATGTAGGACTGCGGGTCCCCGACATGTAGCTGGCAAATTACAATTATGCAAGAGGGGTCGGGCAATAAATTTAATTCTCTTAATTAAAGCCTCTGCCAAACCATTCTGGGTATGGACATGCGGTACCGAATGCTCAATTGCAATTTCCCATCGCCATGCAATAATCATCAAATGCCTTCGAAATAAATTCTCCGGCGTTGTCCATTCTGGTGGACTTGATCAGAAACACATTTCTGATACAAATGATCTGCGAGATCAATTTTGCAAAGGCGTGGTTTCTTGTGGACAACAAACCCACATATGACCACTTCGAAGAAGCGTCAATGAGCATCATAAAATACTTAAATGGCCCTGAGATGGGCTAAGTAGGACCGCAAATGTTTCCCTGGATGCGTTCCAGGTATGTAGGGACTTCATCCTTCACTTTCAGAGTGGAGGGTCTAGTAATTAGTTTCCCGGTGGCACATGCAGGGCACACAAAATCTTCATGATTCGGGAAATTCTTCACATTAATATTATGCCCATGCGAGTTATTTATTATGTTTCTCATCATCCTAAGACCTGGGTGGCCTAATCTGTCATGCCAGAGACAGAATAGTTCAGAGCTTCTAAATACCATCTTCAGGACAGTGTACGCTTCAGGCGCCTTAATGTTGGTATAATATAGCCCAGGAAGATTTTCTAATACCCTTTTCAATTCGCTTCGCGCTTCGTAATGAGCAGGTATTCCTTACCGTACTCTTCTTCAGTCTCAACGCGGAAACCATTTGCGCGGATATTCTTAAAACTTAGGAGAGTTCTAGTCGATTCTGGGTACAATAAGGCTTTTTCGATGACCAAAGTTGTGCCCATTATGGCTCTTCCGGAACCAATTATACATGCATCGCTTCCGGCGATTGTCGTAAGGCTGCCAGTGTTCTTACGAATCGACTTGAAACTTCTTAGTCTCTCTTAAGATGGTATGCATTGTGCCGCTGCTGGCTAAGCGCACTTCCTTTATAGGGCGCTACACTTGTTCTAATATAGGGTATTTTATTAACATGCATGAGAATACAATCAACACATAGATAAAATACTCCAATATCAGAACATATCATGCCATCATAAACTGAATAAATGAATGAATTCATCAAATATCATCCAACCATCACGAGAAGATAACAATTCTTAAGTACCATCCATGCAAATTCTAACATATTCTTCCACACAAAATAAATGACAATTAAGTCTAAATGCATTCTGTGCACTAGACAATTTTCTCGAGGTGTCATTCTCTTCAAGAGAAATCATGGCGTTGACTGCTTCTAGGTCGAGAGAGGGTGCTGCTTCTGGAGGGTCTCAACCTCCATCAGTGCGGGCAGCTGCTTGGAACTCTCCCCCTCAACCGATGCAAATTGGGCTTCATGCTGCCCTTTGCCAACCCGTTTTGGCTTACTAGCATTATTCTCATGTGGAGCGTCTGATTTGCCTTTCTAGGCTGCGGTCTTACTCTTCCTTCCCCTTTTCTTTATCAAGGGCTTTCGCACCTTGTTGCTCCCAGCGTTGGCTTCACAGCCAGCAGAGCTCCCAGGTGGCTGAGTGACGTAGTTCTTACGGAGAACTTTGTCCTGAGCCTCCGCAACTTGCATCATATCAATCAATTCGGCATATTTCTCATAGCCGTCTTGACAATAATTGTGTGCGGATTGTACTGCATTGGGGTGGAAGGGTTTTTTCAATCTTCTGTATTGGGGTACAAATCCTGTGCAATGCAGAATTATTTTCCCTGACCGTCTTACCATTGACAAACCTCAGTCTGATCCACTCTCGCTCTGCTTGAGGAAGAATGGTGTACTTTAGCCTCTTAAACCAGTTTCTTTAGTGCGGTCCAGAGTGCTAGCGCCCTCTTCTCCGCCATGTACTCATTCTTGAGAGTGAGGCAGAGGTGGTGCCTGAGAAAATGAAGTGCCTGATCATTCTCTTTAGGCATGGGTTGGGCATCATTCAGTCCGCCAATCCCAATAGTCGCGTGGAGCTTCGCAGCTCCAAGTACAATATCGACATCGGATGCCTATGTCAAATAGTTTTGGCCATGCGGGGCCAGCTCCTCGAACTTCCAGTTCGTGATGCTAGTCATCTAAATGTGTGTAAGTCTACTGCTGGTAGACATGCACGGAATAATTCACTGCGGGTGAATAAATGGTACAAAAGTTTCTCGTAATGTTCCAAAATTTTCTATGTATTTTCTATAATTTTACTGCAATTTTCAGTGATTAAGAGCAATTTTCAGCAATTACAATTAACCAAAACAGTAAATAAATACAGAAAATACAGGAAATAATAATGGCATAAATAAATAAGCTTCAAATGCTAAAATTGATGCAAAATTCGGATTCCCGATGCCCTTTTATGCTAAAATGTGAAATTTCAGCAAATTCTACAATTCTAGGGGGTTTATGCGCAAAATTTCAGTTCAGAGAAAAATTCGCGCAATTTTCTGATTTACAGAGGGGTTTTCTGCAAAAATTCTGAACCCACTCGTAAATTTGAGGGCTTATTCGCAATTTTCGGAATTACTGAAGCCTCTGAGCAAAATTTCGGGACTTATATTAAAGTTTTAATGGCCGATCAGTGAAATTCAAAACTCGGAGGGGTTTTTGGTAAAATGCCCGGCGCCCACGGACCCCTGCCTTTTTTTCTTCTTCCGGCCCATTTGACTCCCGGCCCGCTCTCCTTTTTGGCCCATGAGGCCCACCCGGCCGGTTAAGGGGTGGGGTTTTAGGGTTTCCCCCCACCCCCACTTGCTTGGCGGCGGCGGCTACAAGGCGCGCACGCGCGCGCGGGGCCGGCGGGTGCGGCACAGTGGGGCCGGGGGCCGGCGCACGCGGGAGGTGCGGGCTACGGGCAGCGCACGGGAGGAGGCGGCCTCGCCGACGGCGCTGGAAGGAGCCCATACGGGGGCGCGGCGCGGAGGCGACCGGGGTCGGCGGCGGCCAAGTGGGCCCGTGCGGGGGCGCGCGCGGAGGCGACCGGGGTCGGCGGGTGCGGGCGACGGCCGCGTGCAGGCGGCGAGGAAGCCGCTTCGGGCGGTGGCTCCGATCGGGATACGCGTACGCGGCGGTAGCCCGTGCGGGCGCGGCGGCCGGTGAACACGCGTGTGGGCGTGGAAGACAAGGCGCCGATGGCTGCGGCTACGGGCGGCAAGCACAAGAACACTGGGGAAGCCAGGCAGAGCCGGCGCGGCGGCCGGAGGCGCCGTTCGGGGCGGCGAAGGGGCGGCCGGTTGCGCATGCGGGCGCTTTCGGGCCGGCGCGGGTGCGGGCACGGCGGAAAGGCCGAGGCGGTGGGCCAGCGTGCGCGGGCACGGCGGGGAAAGCCGAGGCGGCGTTCGGGCCGGCGACGGCGGCAGGGAAAAACCCGAGCGGGCGGCGCGCGGGCACATGGAGAAGGACCCGGCTTCGGGCCGGCCGACGGCACCAGGAGTGCGCATGCGGGCGCGACGACGAACACACGTGCGGGCGTGACTGGGCCGGCGGTGCCAAGATGGCCGGCGACGGCGGCTTCTGGCCGGGTGCGGCTGCTGGCCGGCGACCGGTGGCGCGTGTGCAGACGCGGCAGCGGTGACTGTGCCTCATGCTGGAGGCTTGCTTAGTCGGCAGCACACATGATGTCTCCCCTTTTTTTCTTTGTTATGCCATGCAGATGCGAAACCGAACATCTACCCCAATTACCAAACAGAAAAACCAATGTATAATTTTTTTTTCCGTTTCCAATCTAGATGCAATCAACATCTACCCCTTTTTCGCAATCTACCGATCGACATTGTGCCGGCGATTTCAGATCTGCTTGCGGTAGATTTAGGGCGGATTTGCATCGTTCTACAGCGCAATCAACATCTACCCCGTTTCACAATCTACCGATCGGCATTGTGCCGGCGACTTCAAGTCTGCTCGCGGTAGATTAGGGCGGATTTGCACCGTAGAATTTCAGTCTAGAACGCGAAAAGAAAATACAGATTCAAAAGCGATCTAGAAAATTCAATCTGTGCTTTGATGATTACCTCGTTCACCGGAGCGAAGTCGTGCTGATAACGTGTTGAGGAACCGACGCTGGAGACCAGTCCGAGCGATTCCTCTGCTAGAACAAGAACGAATCAATCACAGAATCACAGAATAATAGATTGAACACACAGAGAGATAGAGAGAACTCCTGGTCTTTCTTTATTGCTTTCATTCATCAGGTGTACATAATGAGGAGGGTCTAGGTCCCTATTTATAGTCTACGGTGGGGTGCCCAATTCTATCAGGACTCTGGCCTGCGGGGCCAGTTTCCTAACAGTGAGATCGATCTGGTGCTGTGGAATTGCTCAAAAGGCAAAGAGATCGACAGAAAAAAAATCCTTTTAATTAATTAATGTGATGGTGATGCCGGATCCAGTAGTGGGCACGTTTATTTTTTTTTTCTCCTCTTAATCAAGCGTAATGGTATTATGGGACAAGCAAATACTCGAAGCAAATACTGGAGAAACAGAAATAGCTTCTCATACTTGAAATTACCTTTTAATAATCTGCAAAATTTCCCATTATACTTTCGCATCAAACTGATACAAAAACACCATTCCTTGCTGCCTTGCATCATATATTATTCCGATGCATTATTACAAGTCCAACACCACTGTACCTCCTAATTATTAAAAAGAGCACACAACTCTAGGGTCTGGAGCAAGCATTCATCAAGATGGATCTGAGGCTTCTCGTCTCGGTCGCGACGCACTCACGGTCAAACAGAGCAGAGACCATCGCGACGCCTTTGAGATTGGGGAGACCAAGCTCCATCACTGAACCTGCATTTGCGGCGTTGATGCCGCCAATGGCAACAACAGGCAACTTCGAAGCCAAGCAAACGGTCTTCAAGCCCTCAAACCCCAAGGTGGGATTGTTCGCCTTTGTGGAGGTTGGGAAGACGCCTCCGCAGCCAATGTAGTCTGCCCCGTCGCTCCAGGCCAGCTCGGCCTGAACTCTAGTCTTGCACGAGACACCGATGATTTTTCCCGGTCCTAGGAGCTCCCGCACTTCCCGTACCGACATGTCTGATTGACCAACATGGACACCATCCGCGTTGCATGCCAAGGCAATGTCTACGCGATCGTTGATCAGCAATGGCACTCCACTGGGCTTGCAAATTTCCATGCAAGCCTTGGCGGCTTCCAAAAACTCTCTTGTTTCAGCATCTTTTTCTCTGAACAATAGAAATGAAAAGCACATCAGTGAAATACAATGAAGAGACTGCATCACAAACAGAACTGTAGTTGTCTTGACAAACATACCTCAATTGGACAATGGTAGCACCTCCTTCAATGGCGGCTTTTACGGCATCTTTTATTGAACGACCCCACTTCTTGTTCATCCCAGAGTCTGTCACTGCATACAGGAAGAGGTGATCTGGATTGAACATTCGTTGTGACCCCATATTGTACGGAGGACACTTGAGCCTGAAAAGGTGGTCGAAAGGGCCTTGAGGTCCATTTCCAATGATAAGATCTTTACTGTGATGAAGAGCAGATTCCACAAAGTTCTTTGCGGCCTGCAGAGTTCACATATGTGACAAAACACACGCGCGCGCGCACATAGAGTAAGATTCTTTCAACAGCGCACCTGAAAAGATAAATATAGAACCACTCAAGGTTCAGGAAACCACTAGGAACTGATTTAGCCACCTAAGACTGGTATTTGATAAAGCGGCCAAGGATTAATCTCATCTAATACAACGCTAGTTACCATCAGTCACCTACTAATTTTCAAAACCTCGGTTTCCATAAAAAAAATCAAAACCTCAGTACTAAAGTGTGACCCATCATATGGGACTATGAGTAGGTAGCGATTTTTTCAGCACAAAACAGTTTCAAGTAAGGTACTACAGCAACAAGATTAGGAAAACCGTTTCAGTCTATGTCATGTTAGTTGCCAAAGAATTGTTTTCCTAGTGGTACCATGAAGAAGGGTGGAACTAAATCTTTTGTTTCATAAAAATCACACAAACATATACATTTTGCCTCAGTTTCTTCACTATTCGCAGGTATCAGTGGGTAAAAAGTACTCGAAGTGGAGACAAACCTGAACAGCATTCAGCATTGTAGTACCTTTTGCTAATTCAGCAGCTATACATGAAGCTAAAGTGCAGCCAGTTCCATGTGTGTTACGGGTCTTTATACGATGCCCACGGAGCTCAATGAACTCCTTACCTGATGAAGCAATTCAGAGCTTATATGAGGCTATTAAAAGAGCATGAAGGAGTCATGATAATGGATGAAAAAATAACCCTATTAAATTATAGAACCCATACCATCAAAAAATACATCAATTGCATCTGATGAGTCTGGCATATCTCCACCTTTCACAAGCACATATCTGCCCATGGTAAATTTGCATCAGTGAATTACACATAATTCATTTTAGTGATTGAAACCACCATGGATCTAATTAACAATAGGAATGTAGTGATTGCATCCTTAAATAGGCCATTCAATAATCTCTACTACTTAAAAGTTTGAGCTGGTGGTAGGTTCATTCTCCTTTCTCTCTTTATAGCCGTCTGATTTGAACAATGAGATCTTCACCGTCTGTTTTGCACCCCTCCCCTCTCTTTGGCGATCAACTGCCCCTCCCCTCCACTTCTAGCATCAGTTACGATCTCCCACCCCTCTTATTCTCCACCTCCCCATCCGCGTCCCCTCTCGTCCCCCTCCCATCCCATCCCCGTATCCGGCATCCTCCAAATGCACCGCACCGCACCCACCAACCTCTCTCTCGTTGCAGTAAGGAGAGGAGCGCCGATCTATCGGTGACGAGCATGGCCGACCCCCAGGAGGACGCGGTGTCTCCAGAGGCCAACCCCCTCCCCGAGGAAGAGCAGCTAGGTCGACAGGAGGAAGATGGGTGCGAAGCTGAGGACGACGACGTTGACGGCCTCGCCAGCTTCCTTGAATCCGAGATCCTCTCCGGATCCAGCGCGGAGGACCATCTCGATGTAAGTGCTCTCGATCGATCTCTCCCTTGATTGCCGTATGCGAATTTGGACGTGATTGGGAATCGGTTGCAGCAAGGGGAGGTGAGGAGAAGCGGCTGGAAGATGATGCTAACAAGAATAAGAGGAAGCAAGATTAGCAATCTGACGGAAATGGCAGCAGAAGCGGCAGCGAGGAGGAGCAGAACAAGAGGGTGAGGAGAAGGAAGGGGAAAGGGAAAGTTGTGGCTGACGTGCAGCCTCAGATCGATACGGGCATGTTCAGCAACATCCCGCCGGAGCTATTCCTACATATCTTCAAGTTCCTCTCCTCGGAGGATCTCATATCCTGTGCCCTCGTCTGCCGTTTCATGAACACTGCTGCCTCCGACGAGACCGTCTGGCGCCGCCTGTAAGATAGCTAAGGCTGCCCTTGTGATCCAATGTTTGCATTCGGTGCAATTCAACTCGACTAACATGTGTGATCCCTTTCCCATTTTTTAAGGTATTGCATGAGGTGGGGCCTGTCCTCCAATGCTAAACTTAGGGAGTGCGCTTGGAAGAACCTCTACATCACGGTAATCTCTTCTGTTCCTCATCGCTACTTCGAGTTGGAGCTTATCGAGGTTATGGAGATTAAAGATTAATTTACACAAGTTAGCTTCAAAGTTCACAGGTATAGTACAGTTATCTTAATGTGAGAATTGCTACATAATTTTAACTAACAATTTGCAGAGTAAGGACAAGCAGTTGAATGCGCAAAACTAACGGTTGAGTTTTGTCTAGGCATACTCACCGAACAAAATACTTCCTTTTCATATTGCTACATAATCTTTTTGTTTCTTGCTACAGTTGTGCACACAAACTTGCTAATAATGTTATGTTGTTCTTAATCGCAGCGAGATAGAGAGGATATGGTTGAATTCGTGAGGAATACCCCTACAGAATTTAAGGAGTCCTATATCCAGATGCAGACTGCGAAAAGGAGTCAAGCTCCCCTTCCCTCGGAAGTAATCACTAATTTAGGCCTTTGTTTTATCTCTTTCATTTATCTTTCTTGTAGTTACCCATATACCAAAGAAATTGTCTTATGTTGTAAAAACTTTTCTCATCTAAAATTTTAAGGTCAACGACGACAAGGTTATTCTTGATAAAACAATAGCTCATCAGGCCCCTCCAGTTGGACATCCCTATCGCCTACCCCCAGGTTACCCCTGAGATCGAGCTCCCCACCCTCAACGACAAAATCCACAAGGTCTCATACTCCCCATAAATTATAACATGCTTTTGACTACGAGGTGTGATCGAATATGTTTGTATGCATATTCTAAAAATTTTTTACCACCCGTGAGTTTTAAAACATATAATATGATAAATTTTAAAAATCTGTAGCAACACACGGGTATTCAGCTAGTGCAATTAGCAATGTCAATATGTCATAAGTGCAAAGCTTTTCAAGGCACATGGTTAGAGCTGACAAGGTTTGGCACTCATCCAAGACAGGCTTAAGAATACACGATAAAACACTCCATCTCACGCAAAACCTTATGAGAGGTCCAAAACATAGGAACTACCAGATGTTCCGTAAATTCAGACATGACAAATCAACCAGAGTAAATAACATGAAATTTTATCACAGCTACATTAACCAGTTTGCTTCAATAGATGTACTTAAGGTTCATATCTATGGATAGAAGAACTGGGTAACATGGCTGATATTTATCCATAGAAGCGTAACATCTGGATGTACAAATACAGGATAGTGCACATGTAGTATATGATAGTAAATAAGGTAAAAGCACTTTAGAACAACAGCATAAATTCATGGAAATACGAAATGCATACTTTGGACCAAATTTGTAAATGGATTCTGCTGCACTCCGCATGTCAGAAACTGTTCGCAATGATACATCCCCAAGTAACCTTGATGCTTCTTTCACATTTGGAGTGACTATATCAGACATAGCAAATAGTTCATCCCTGCTCCAAACAATTGCAACAGTATCTCAGTATGTGCTATGAGAATATGAGATTGAGGATGGAATGGCAACACCACACCATGCAGAACTTATAAATACACAACAAAACAAATATTAATCATGTACCTATATTTAGCGAGAGTAGATAAATCTGAAAGAGAATGCCCACTTGTGGACACCATAACTGGATCCACCACTAAAGCTGCTTTCAAAAACATAAGTCATAGTAAGTAAATAAATGGGCTGAGATAGCTAGTATGTTTAATCAAACAATCGCAAACAATGTGTCATACCTTTGACCGGAAACTTCCTGAGACTCTCACACAAAACTTGAACTACTCCAGTTGAAGGGAGCATTCCTGTCTTCACCTAATCAACCCGAGAATAAGTAATGAACATTGTATAGTTACTCTCGCTCAAATGGAATCAATGTACAGTAAATTGTATCACATCACTTATAACTCCAGATTCATATGACGGCATCTAATAGTAGGATGATCAGACAATCCACAAGATTTCTTGTAGACAAGCATGACCGTGTCAACCAAAATGTAACTACTTCATACACACACACAAAAAGAATCATCTTGCAACATAGCTTATAGGAATGCAACAACAACCTGCCATCTGTGACTATACAATCATAAACAGCCAGTAAACAGTCAATGATACTGCTTACCAGTGCCAAATGAGAATACATTGAAACATTCCAATGTCATCGAGAGTTTAACACTGAACACCTAATTTGTTGCAGAACTAACTACGTCAAGCAGCAGTCTTCAAACTTCTTCCACGACAGATTACCAATACCATGCTCCGGTTTCTGGCTAAGTAAGTTTGCAACACCTAACATACATATGCTCAACTTGGTAATTCAAAGCAACAGTAGTTGTACCTCCACGACATCATCTCTGAGCATCACACGTACATCCACATCAAAGAGCAGTCAGCTCTTCCAATAACTAACACCGACTACTAACTAAAACATCGAAGAGCACTAAGCTCTTCCAATAGCTAACACCAACCAAGATGCTAGTAAAAACCTTCGAAATTGGCATCACAACTGAAAGGGAAACAAGGCTCACCACATCCACCGACATGTCCGAAAGAACCGACTTGAGCTGCTCCTGGATGAACTCCTCCGGCACAAGGTGGACACCCTGCACCACCACCACCACCGAATCAATTCATTTCTTGATCAGATTGGAGCGAAGAGAGCGAATTAAAAAGAGAAAAGAAATGAAGATATTAGGCAACCTACCTGGACGCCGGCGGTGTTCTGCGCAGTGACGGCGGTGACGACGGAGGAGCAGTAGGCGCCGAGGGCGGCGCAGGCCTTGATGTCAGCCTGGATGCCGGCGCCGCCCCCGGAGTCGGAGCCGGCCACCGTTAGCACGTGCGGCCACGGCATCTCGCGAGCTGCCGCGTCGAGCCTGCACAGGCGGGTCCTTGCAGAACGGTGGGCCAGTAGGGAGGAGGAGAAGAGGGTGGAGGAGCCGAGCGGGCGAAGGACTAGTGGCTCTGGTGCGGACGCCATCGCGGAAGTGGGGAAGTTTCTGCCTGTGGATCGACTCTAGTTTCTCTTTGGAGAAAATTGATGGTTTGTTCCAATTTTGGTTGGTACTAACACATTTGTTCTATAGTTAGTTTTAATTAATAATTTATTTTATGTTTTAATTTATATTTAATTATTTGTCCTCTTTAGATTTTCAGTTTATTTTTTACTTTTTTAAGGCTAAATAATTATGTGAAATGGTTAATCTGTTCCTTAGGGAATGACTGATCTAGACGACATGATCAATTGATTTTTAATTTCATCTCTGCTCGTGAGTGAAGTGATTCATCCTAAACAACTCCTACTTTGCTACACAATTAGAGACAACTATGGGAAAACGATCAAAGCAGTAGTTAAAATGTTAATGGGACCATACAAACAGAAAACAACAGCATATGAAACATGATAAAAAAATTTAAGAGAAAGAAGTAGACATTTGAATGTAAGCATCCAGGCCTAACAATAATGGACTATAAATTACTAAATAGTACATGCCAAACAGTACCAAATAACGATCAGAAGTTCAGAACATAAATCAACATCTGCATCTATGATGCTATTCCTCAACAATACCAGCAGTCTAGCAAAAACATGACAATTTGACTTCATTACGTTTGCGATAGTATCACAAATAGGTCTTGAACATCACAAAATAGCAAAATATAGATTCTGAACATCACAAAATAACATAAGATAATTTAGCATCACATTTAGGTCTTTCTTTTCTTCCTTGAGGTCATCATCTTGGAAGTGGTTGTGATTGATAGCTAAGAAGGTTCCTCAGGAACTAATCCAAGAGCAAGTTGCTTGCATAATAATTTGGTTAAAACTTGCATGTTTATTCAATAATATGACAGAAATTAAACTTGCATATCACCTTCTTGCCACTGGGCTTGGGCTGTCATGCAAGACGGCATGAATGTTGAGAGAGGACCTTATGGGAGTAGCAGGACTTGTAGTGCCTTCAACAACAACTAAAGTGCTTTCACCATCGGTTCTTGCAATGTTCTTCCTGATTTTCCTTTTTCCAAAAAAGCACTTAATTAAATGAGTTAAGTTAATAATTATCTATGGATGCAATAGTTATAATTTCTAACAATACGCTTTCTTCGTCCCATTTAGTGAACATCCAACTTGCCTATGTTCCAACTCACAACAACTTTTGCACCTGTTTTGGGTTCTCAAGTTAATTGAATTCTTACCATTACCACCCTTATAGAGGCATTCCTTAATCCTCAACTTTATAGACCTTCTTGCAGATCTTTTTGCAAGTGGTGGAAGTAAAACAAAGCCTAGATCAACCTTAGACCACTGAGTTCTATCTGTCAATGGTTCAACTGCCCTTTCATAAGCTGCCCTGAACCTCTCAAGTGAGTAGTAGTTATGGACATAGTCTTCTAAGTTGATGTTTCTCTTTTCAATAAAAAATGCTAGGGCATGATCACATGGTTTGCCTATGTGCTGCCACTCAAGGCAAGTGCACTCATGTGAATCTATCTTAACAACATGCCTCAAGTTGTTGTTCAATGTGTCTCTAACTTCAACACCCCCATGATGGGATTTACCAACCTTCAAATGTCTGAGTCCTTTATTCCTCATTTTTATTTGTTGTATGATAGTTGATAGCATCCTTCCTTGTAGCCTTTCCACAATCCTTCTCCTCTTGTCAAATAGCACCATGATTTTCTCCCTGATCTTGTTTGCTAGCTAATCAACTAGCATATCCTTTACATCTCTCACCCAACTGTTGAAGCATTCTACCAGATTGTTGTTGATATAATCACACTTAATCTTTGTGTTGAAGCTGCACCTCATCCACAGCAACTTGTGGTGTCTTTGCAGTTATGGAGCCACCTTAGGGCATGCCACAAGCACCTTGTCCATGTAGTGCTCAAATACCTCTGGCCTGTATGCCCTAGCTACAACCACATGTGTCCAAAACTATCACCATGGAATTTCTTCACAAAATTGTTCATCAAGTGCCTAAAGCACTCCTGCTGCTCAGCTTGAGGGAAAACCACCTTCACAGTATTTTCTAATCCCTTGCAAGCATCTGTACATATAGATTGTTTTGGAGGATCTCCAATTGCCCTATGCAGTTGCCTCATGAACCATGTCTAATTATCTTTAGTTTCTGATTGAAAATATCCAATAGCTACAGGGTACATCCAGTTATGTCCATCAAGGATTGTGCATGCAGCCAAATGCCAATTCCACTTCCCATTCAATGCAGTCGAATCTATACTAAGATATGGTCTACACCCAGCAAGAAAGTTCTCAATGCAGGGCTTAAGTGCCATAAAGAATCTATGAAAGTACACTTTATCTTTGACTATTCTAGTGTCAACATCTACAATGCTGCCTGGGGACCTCTAGTCAATTTATGCTTTAAAATTACACAACAACTAGAAGCTGTAATTTCATGACCCATATAGCTCATCCATATCTCTCTGTCTCCCCCTCCAGACTGTGTCATATCCAACATTACAATTGTAGTCATCCTGAAGCTTTTCTTGTAGAGCCTTTGCACCAAGATTTGGATTATGCCTCAATATGTTGATAGCCCTGTCTGCTACTCATGACTAGGAGGCCATACTACAACTTATTCTGCTAGTGGAAGTACATGTGTGGCTCTCTACAATCTTTGTGACCTGCAACAATAATAGGGACTAAAACTAGATACAATTGCCGCGGTGCATAAGGCCCCGCGCCCACTCGGTCAGCTCCTCAACCATCCCTGCCGCGCAATGGAGGGGCGACGTGAAGGAGCTAATGGCCTTGGGCGATGAGGAGAGGGAGGCGGGCGACGTGGAGGAGTCGACGGTCTTGGGCGATGAGGAGGGGATGGAGGCGGCGCCACACAGTGGAGGGGCGATACGAACTCTAGCGCTAGCTTGCAAGCAGAGACTCCATGAACAAGGAAATGGGGAATCGATGGATCACCCTGTCCAGATCAGTCATTCCCTAAGCGACAGATTGGTCATTTCACATGGTTATTTATCCTTGGAAAATACAAAATGAGCCGAAATTCCAAATAGGGTAAATCATCAAATATAAATTGAAAGATGGGATAAATCGTTAATTGAAACCAACTATGGGGCAAATGAGCTGGTGCCAACCAAAGGTGGGGCAAATCATCAATTTCCTCTTCTCTTTTCAGTTGGAGACAAGGGCATCTACAGTAGAGGCTAGGCATGCAGCCTTTAATCCTAACACAGTTTTGGTTTTCATCAATATATGAAGGCTATTACTGTTTCTAAAACACGACACAATTAGCACAAGCCATAATGTCTAAATTAACAGGAAAAATTCTACTTTCTCTGCATCATGGCAGGCAGGATTTGCACATTTTTTATTAGTTAGAGGCACCTCTAGGACTAGAGGCAACGCCAAGAAAAAAAATGTTTGGAGGTTGTTGTATGCAGTGTTTAGAGGTAACATCTAGGCCTTCTGTCTCTTCTTGGAGCCCAAAAAATGTCCGTGCTATAGATGGTCAATTGCCACTAATATTTTTATGTCATTCTGATTAGCCAACATTTTTTGAGGTGAAGATTAACATCCAACATTTGTGGCGTTTGGATCGAAGGAATTTCAGATAAAAATGTAGGAATCAGAAAACCTAGGAATGGAAGCCTAAGTGAGCATTGGAACAAAGAATTGTTTGACATCCAAATTCCTCAGGGCCTCTTTGGATTTGATGATTTTTAGTAAAACAATAGTATATCAAATCCTATAGGAAATTTTATTGTTCACTCCTTTGGACGTAGGAATTGACTATAGGAAAAACATATAATTGGGTTCCTATTCCTTTGATTTCATAGGAATTCTACAGAGGAAAACATTCAGTTCAACCTCTTTGTAACATTCATGCGCTTTTCTTGCAGTCCATCTAAATGCTCTATTCCTGTGTTTTTCAATCTTCTTTTTGCACTTATATTCATATTCTATTTCAATGTTTTTCTATTTCTATATATTTTTATTCCTGTGTTCCAAAAAGGGCCTTAACATTTGGTTTGGAGGAAAACTGGAAGAAAAACAAAAGGAACACATTCCTTAGGAATTGCTTGCTTTTGGACCCGTTTGGATCAAAGGAAAGACTTACTCAAATTCCTTTGGAAAATTATAGGTACCTGTACTTTTGTAGAAATGAGAGCAAGAGGTAAAAAGTTGAACGAATATTTTCTTGTTAACAAAACAAAGAAACAATGCATGCCATGTCGCTACTAGGGGCCTATTTTGAATGTAGGAATGAAAAATAGAGAAATAGGAAAAAAACACAGGGAATGTATATGAATATAGTGGTAATACAAAGGAATGAAAAACATAGAAAAATATGGGAAGAGACGTTTGGAACACAGGAATAAATAATACTGGAATGAGAAAACATGGGAATAATAAAAACATTAGTACTAAAAAATTTCCATTTGAATTCACTAACAGATGGGCCCAATAAATTAGAGGTCCCATAATTCAAAAACATTGCATCATTCTTATCCCTTGCTGAGTTCGCTCTTTGCTCCCATTTGTTCCTCGTTCCTTAGTTCCAAACACTACCTGAGCCATTCCTAAGGAATCAAGATTCTTATAGTTTCCCTTTGATTTTCCTCTGTTCCAAATAGGGCCTAAGGTAGTTGACCTAATGGACCCAAGTACAGGAGTTTGGGATCATGATCTGATGAGACAAACATTCTGTGAGGAGGATGCAGGAATAATTTTAATAATATCAATTCGGGAGCTAATAGATGGTTATATAACTTGGAGAGAGGAATAAGCAAGACTTGTTATAGTTTTCTCACCTAACTAATTTGGTTAGATGATTGGTTGTACTCTTTCTTATTCTATTAATGAAATAACAGGCAAGTCTTTTGCGCATTCTCAAAAAAAAAAAAAGCTTGCCACTTTGATGCCAAAGGATGCTTCTGTTAAATTAGTTTGTGAAGTATAGGTGGAGACAAGGGAGCCGATGGCAACTCCAATTGTAGGGAACATTGTTAGGATGATCTCCACCCCGGTAGGCCCAACGGCCTACCGGGCCTTGAGCTCGCGCCCTGATCGGGGGCGCCCAACCCTAATGGTTGGTGGGCCCCTGTCACACTGCGCCATATATAAAGGTGGGGGCCGGCGGCTCTTTTAACGAGGTTGAACGGAGCTAGCGCCACCCCACCGAAAACCCTAATCCGATCTAGCGAGGGGGCGCAGCCAGTGCGGGAAGCACCACTGCCACGCCGCCCCTGGACAGCGCCGCCACCGGACTTCACCAACGCCGACTCCCGACTCCACCGACTCCATGGCTGACGCCTCTGCACCCGCAGCCAAGACCACGGATGGTTAGTACCCCTCTCTCCCTCTCGGTATCTCTCAAGAACCCGAACTAGAGATGAACCCCGCTAGATCTAACCTAGGAGATCCTAAAGAAAACCTAGACCTAACAATGGTATCAGAGCCTCTAGGCGTAGATCTGAGATGGGGAAAAGAAAAGAAAGAAAAAGGGGGAAAGAAGAACCCTAACCCTACCCGAACCCTAACCCTAGAAAAGAAACCGGGTACTTACCGGAGCCGCCGTCGTCGTCGCTGGCGTTGGGGGATCGGCCGAGCCTTGGGCTCGCCGGCGCTCCATGTTCTAGCCACCGTCGGCGCCGGCGTCAGACCCGAGCGTGCGCGCTCGGAAGGGCACCGACACGGAGCCGCTCGACGGCGGCGCGCTCCCTCTCAGGGGAGCGCGCACGCCGGCGAGAGGGCCCGCGGCGGCGCCGGCTCCTTTCTTCCTCTCCGGCGGCGTGGACGAAGTCGCCGCCGCCGCCGCTTCGCGGTCGCTCTCGGGTGCGAGGGTGAGAGAGGGGAGGCCGAATGATTAGGGTTTCGGGGGGCGTCCGTCGCGCGCTTGTTTTGATCGGGCTAAAGAGGCGCTGAGCCGTCGGATGGCATCCAGCGGCCACGATAGCGCCGAGCCGCGCGGGCTGGCTTTTGGCCCAGGCGGGCAGAGGAAATCCCGGCCCAGGCCCAGGTTTTGGCCGGGCGCGGGGGCGGCGCGGCGTCCGCGCACGCGTGGGCGCGTTGAGGCCGCGGGCGAGAGCGCGTGTGGCGCGGCCGAGTGGGCCGCTCGCGAGCGCGCGCGCGTGGAGAGGCCGGCCGAGCAGCCGGGCGCGTGAGGCCGCGCGGGCAGGCCGCCGTGGGCCGTGGGCCAGGCCGAGCAGGCCAAATGGCCGGTTTGCACAGTAAAAGGGATTTTCTGTTTTATTTTTTTTTTCAGAAGATTTCTTTTGATGTTTTTTTTGTTAAGTTTGAGATCAAATTTCAGTGCAATTTTGATCCAAAATCAGAATTTTTTTCCGCTGCGAGCTAAAGTTTATTATCTTCTCATTAAATTCGAACCAACGGGAGAATTTAATTTTGAAGAGCAGAAATTTTTAAGTTTTTCTCTAATTTTAATTGGAACCAACGGGAAAATTAAAATTAGAGGAATAGTTACATTTATTTACAGTTCATGTTTATAATTTTGCTATTTTCTGACCAAAGTTGATGATAGCAATATTATAAATTGATTTATTTATGAATGTATGCATTAATTCTATCTTCTGCCCAACGGTGATGTAGAATTAGTGTACAAGAATTTTGCATGTTTTAATTTTGACCAACGTTAAATCAAGGCATGCAATTATTATATTATTATGTTTCCTCATTTTTCTGATACTGTTTCAGGACTCAACCCAATGGCATACATCTCGCACATCCCGGCACTTGATGGGAACAATTATCGGGTCTGGCGAGAAAAGTATGATTTGGCACTTGCGCTGTCCGAGAATGACTTAGCCCTCACCTCTCCGTGTCCTACTGAGCCAGAGGACCCGGTGAGGGCAGAAAATGAGACTGATGCTGATTTCACTGCCCGAAAGCGTGATCATGCAGAAGTCAGAATGAAATATGACCTTGAGAAAAAGAAATGGGACATCTCGAATCGCAAGTGCCTGATGGTGGCTAAGGCCACCATTGCAGATCCAATAAGGGGATCCATCCCAGACTGTGACACTGCCACAGAGTATCTACAGAAAGTGAAGAATCAGTTTACTGGCTCTTCAAAGGCAACAGCGAGCACGCTGATTAAGAAACTCGTGAATGAGAGATACTCTAGTGGTGGAATAAGAGAGCATATACTAAAGATGAGCACTACGGCAGCTAAGCTAAATTCAATGGATATGGGGCTCAAGGATGAGTTTCTAATTCATTTGATTTTTGCTTCTCTGCCAAAAGAATTTGACACTTTTGTTGTTAATTACAACATGCAGCCCGACAAATGGGATATAGAAAAGCTCATTGCAATGTGTGTGCAAGAAGAGGAGAGGCTTAAAACCTCACAGGGTGACTTTGCAAACCTTGTGAAGAACAACAAAAGAAAGAACTTTAATGCCAAACCACAAGGGAAACCTCAGTGGGATAGTAGCTCCTCTTCTAAGTCACAGGGAAAGGTTCCCCAGTTTCATAAGCCCAACCAATTTACAGTAGACAAAGACACCTGTAAATTTTGTAAGAAGAAGGCGGGGCACTATCAGAGGGATTGCCCAGAGTTCCTGAAGCATCTGTTGAAGAATGGTAAGGATGTCATTACATTTATAGATGAATCCTTGTATTTAAGTTATGAAAAATCTACTTGGTGGATTGACTCAGGTGCAACTGTTCATGTTGCCAATTCATTACAGGGATTCCATACGAGGAGGACCCTACAAAGAGGAGAAAGAACAATTAAAGTTGCGAATGGAATTGAAGCCGAAGTCGAGGCCATTGGAGATCTCTCTTTAGAATTTCATGATGGTTTTGTACTTAGGCTTTCAGACGTTCTTTATGTACCCTCTTTGCGCAGAAACTTAATAAGTGTGTCGAAATTAGATGATGATGGTTATGATTGCCATTTTGGTGAAGGCAAATGCAGACTTGTGTTTAATAATAAATGTGTTGGTCTTGCCTTCCGACAAGACAAGCTTTATTTATTATCACTTTCTGAGAATGTGAATCATGTAACCATTGAGAATGAGAATACCTCTTCGTCTATGAATGAAAGAAAAAAGCGGAAGATAAATCATGATGCATCGTCGAAATTATGGCATTGTCGTTTAGGCCATATTTCGAGGGGGAGAATAGAACGATTGATTAAGAAAACACTTCTTCCGCCATTAGAATTTTCAGATTTAGAACAATGTATTGATTGCATAAAAGGAAAATATGTTAAGAAAATAAAGAAAGACGCCAAACGAAGCGCAGGAATTTTAGAAATAATTCACACAGATATCTGTGGTCCATTTCCTGTGATAAGTGTGGATGGTTATGATTCATTTATAACATTCACAGATGACTATTCGCGTTATGGCTACATTTATCCAATTAAAGAAAGATCAGAAGCATTGGATAAATTTAAGATATTTAAGGCTGAAGTAGAAAATCAGCACAATTTAAAAATTAAGATAGTAAGATCCGACCGTGGGGGGGAGTACTACGGTCGGCACACCCCGTATGGCCAAGTTCCTGGACCTTTTGCAAGGTTCTTACAGGAAAATGGCATAGTTGCCCAGTACTCTACACCGGGCGAACCTCAGCAGAATGGAGTGGCTGAAAGACGCAACCGTACCTTAATGGATATGGTGAGAAGTATGATAAGTTACTCCACGCTACCGATAAGTTTATGGATGGAGGCGTTAAAAACCGCCATTCATATTCTTAATCGAGTACCAAGCAAGTCGGTACCCAAAACACCGTATGAGTTGTGGACGGGAAGAGAACCCTCACTTAACTATTTACGTGTGTGGGGTTGTCCTGCTGAGGCTAAAGTTTTTAACCCAAACATAGGGAAGCTAGATCCCAAGACAGTCAGCTGCCATTTTATTGGCTATCCAGAAAAATCGAAGGGTTATCGCTTCTATTGTCCTGACAGACATACGAAGTTTGTAGAAACAAGACATGCTGTCTTCTTGGAGGATGAGATGATCAGGGGGAGCAGAGTAGCGCGAGAAATTAACCTAGAGGAAAAGCGGGTACATGTGCCCACCCCGATGGTTCAGGAACCATTTTTCACGCTACCTGTTGTTGCTACACCAACAGTGCCAGACACTGTAGTGACAGCACCTGTTGTCAGTTCTCCTGTGGGAACGATGAGTGAACATGAGGAACCTGTCCTTCAGGATCCCATAGAACCCATTGTCACCCAAGAGGAAGAACAACAACAGCCTCACACAGAACAAGCGTCAACTGGCGAGGGACTCAGAAGGTCTCAAAGAGCCAGAAGATCAGCTATCCCTAATGATTACGAAGTCTATGAAACTGAGGAATTTGAAATGGAGGGTGATCCCACCTCTTTTGAAGAAGCCATGAGAAGCGCTCATTCATCTAAGTGGCTTGAAGCTATGCAGGATGAAATGAAGTCAATGAGCACCAACGGTGTTTGGGACTTAGAAACTATTCCTAAAGGAGCCAAGACAGTAGGCTGCAAATGGGTCTACAAAATAAAACATGACTCTAGAGGGAATATAGAAAGATTTAAAGCGCGACTTGTGGCAAAGGGCTTTACGCAAAGAGAAGGCATAGACTACAATGAGACATTTTCTCCAGTCTCGTGTAAAGATTCTTTTAGAATAATAATGGCACTTGTAGCTCATTATGATTTAGAATTACATCAGATGGATGTAAAGACGGCGTTCCTAAATGGGGATTTGGAGGAAAATGTTTACATGGCACAACCGAAAGGTTTTGTTGTGGAAGGAAAAGAACGTATGGGATGCCGCCTGAAGAAATCCATTTACGGATTAAAACAAGCATCAAGGCAGTGGTACTTGAAGTTTGATAGTACAATAAGAAGTTTTGGGTTTAAGGAGAATGTAGAGGACAATTGCGTGTATGCAAAGTTTAAGAATGGGAAATACATTTTTCTAATCCTGTATGTGGATGACATCTTACTTGCTAGTAGTGATGTTAACCTATTACAAGAGACCAAGAAGTTCTTGTCCTCGAATTTTGATATGAAGGATCTTGGTGAAGCTTCGTTCGTTCTGGGAATAGAAATTCACCGAGATAGAACCAAGGGGGTTTTAGGTTTATCTCAAAAGGCATACTTAGAAAAGGTTCTAAAGAAATATAGTATGCAAAATTGTAAGCCTTCACCTGCTCCTATAGTCAAGGGCGACAGGTATGGGGAATTTCAATGCCCCAGGAACCAATATGAGATCGATCAAATGAAAGCGGTTCCATATGCTTCAGCTGTCGGAAGCTTGCAGTATGCTCAAGTGTGTACGCGCCCTGACTTAGCGTTTGTTACCGGGTTACTTGGCAGATTCCAGAGCAATCCTGGAATAGAACATTGGAAATTAGTAAAGAAAGTCTTGCGTTATTTGCAAGGAACAAAAGGCCTCATGATGACATACAGAAGATCAGATTCACTCCATATAGTGGGGTATACAGATTCTGATTATGCGGGAGATGATAGAAAGTCGACATCCGGATATGTATTCACTATCGCAGGAGGAGCTATATCGTGGAAAAGCTCAAAACAAACCGTCACTACATCATCCACAATGTATGCCGAGTTTGTAGCATGTTATGAGGCCACGGGGCAGGTGAATTGGCTAAAGAAATTCATACCCGGGCTGTTATCTTCCACGGTGAGTGTGGCGCCGATGAAGCTGATGCTGCGGACGTTGGTCATAGTGTCGACAACGTTTGTAACTATGCTGCTGCCCTTCTTCAACGTCGTGCTGGGGCTCATCGGCGCGCTTGGCTTCTGGCCGCTCTCTGTCTACTTCCCCGTCAGCATGTACATCGCGCGGCTCAAGATACGGCCCCGCGCACCGCGGTGGTGGCTGCTGCAGGCGTTGAGCTTCTGCTGCCTGCTTATCTCCATCGCTGTAGGTGTTAGCTCGGTGCAGGACATTGCGCACAACCTCAAGGCGGCTGCACCTTTCAAGACAGTGTTCTGATTAGTTCGTTGATAATATACTCTCTCCGATTGCAACTTACGGCTACCTACATTTGTGGACAAAGGGAATACTAGCTTGTCTCCTTTCAGTTCATCCTAAGGTTCTGTGTTATCCTAACTTGTGTGCTGCTTGCCGTTTGTAATAACCAAGGTATTTCTTCTTGAATCGATGTGATTTTTCAATACAAGATGATGGCTGGAACGTGCGTTGTTTAGTTGCTGGCCAATTGATTTCGTTCGCCTGATAGATGTATGAGATGATTATTTGGTGTAGACATGCATGCTTGAAAATTATTTTCATTTGTGGGCCACATATATGCATGTCTTACAAATGTACAATTGCATGCGATCGTACTGACGTGCATGCAAATGCAACAAAGTACTGGCACAGTAATGAAACACTACTACAGAAAGCCTAATATTAGACGGCCAATCACAGACGATTTTGTCAAACCGTCTGTGATTGACACTAACACAGACGATTTTAATTTGGACACCGTCTGTGTTAGTGGCGTCGGATAAAACGAGTATCACAGACGGTGCTTAGCGATGAACCGTCTGTGATACTAGTATCACAGACGGTTTTTATTAAAAACCGTCTGTGTTGTGTAAACTATCACAGACGGTTGTTGTTAAGAACCGTCTGTTAATGTTCACAGACGGTTTTTAACAAGAACCGGCTGTGATGTCCCTTTGTCTGTCATATTCTGTTCATGAGCAGAGGTTAATATATAAGTACACATTGCTTCTAATAACTTAACTACAGAACTACCGAGACAAGAGATTACAAATTAAAGGCAAATTTATTAGTTTCAATTAGAGGTAAATTTATTACAAAAGTCGCACAGGTAAAGAGTTTCCCAGATTGTAATCTTTTGGGCTTCGTACGCTTCTTCTTCGACTTTGGGACTTGGAGGATCAGCCGCTGAATTCTCGAACGCCGTTAAGAATGCCCTTGTCCTCAGCACTTCCTCCTCCAGCCTGGGCAAATGATCAGCAGCCTCGTACGCTTCTTCTTCGACTTTGGGACTTTGGGACTTTGCTATTTGGTTTATAGTATTAGCAACTAAAGTAGGTGCTAAGATAGGCACATCACCCCCTCTACTACTCTCCTCTCTTCCAATTCAATATGATCACTTTCTCATCTTATCTTAATAGACCCACAAAATGAGCAACATGTCACCCGCGCATTCTTCAACATCATCGCCGGAGGCGTCCGCTCCAACATCAAGACGCCAAGAAGAGGGCTATCGAAGAAGCCTGAGAGCCGACAGACCATCACAGCGGTAAACGCATCTGGGGTCCCTATCCTTCCTCAAAAAGCGGTAAACGCATTCTGAAACCTGGTCGGAATAGTTGCACGAGAACGAATTGAGATCACATACAATTCGTGGAAGAACGTGCCTGACACTCAGAAACGTGAGCTGTGGACCGAAATTTTGGCATCGTTCGAGTTCCCAGAAGAACACCTATACGCTGTGCAACGACAAACCTACCTAGCGGCGTGCAAAGCATGGAAGAACTTCAAGAGCACGCTTGTCAGGAAATACGTGGAGACGGACGAAACGTCTTTTCATAAATACCCATTCCTGGAACCACAATGGGAAGAGTTCAAGGCGATGAAGACGTCCGAAGATTTCAAAAGTACAAGTACGGCGCACAAGGCCCTCCAGGTAAAAAACACACACCCCCACAGACTTGGCACAGCTGGGTATGCGGGTAAAATCCCGCAGTGGAGGAAGGAGGATGACCTGACAGCTGCACAGGACATCGCCCCGCCGTTTTCCAATATCCCGGATGACCGCGCTCGAAATTGGATTAGAGCAAGGTCATCTACAATGACATCGGGGGACGTCTCCTTTCGAAACCCTGCAGACCAGCAAGTGTCCCAGCGCCTGGTAAGATATCGATAGAACTACGTAGCTTGTAATTACTCCACAACTTCGTACGAATTGAAATGACATTTTGTGGTCTTGCAGGAAGAGCTGAGTTTTGAATCTACCCTGGGATCATTCCAGGGAACAAGGGAGAATGATATGCTCTCCGTGGCCCTGGGAAACAAGGAGCACCCGGGTCGTACGAGAGGCCTTGGGCTTTACGTTCCTTGGAAACTTGGTTTCCAAGATGACTCCGGGATGTATCGGCGTAGGAAGAGAAACAAAGCCGAGCGTGACGCACAGCTACGAGAACAGATCAAGGAATCTCTTAGAGAGGAGCTATTAGCTCAGATGGCTGATGTAATCAGAGATGAGGTGCGGAAACAGACAGAAAGTCAGCAGGCCGCTACTGCCGCTCCTGTGTTAGCTAGCACGCACAACCATCTGAGTAGCTGCGCGTCCAATCCGACAAAAACCCAGGCCAAATTTCCTGTGGACGACATCCTGGTAATAATTATTATCTCTCGAATGCTTGCTCCATTGATAGGCCTATTCGAGTAACTAATTTTGTATCGTTATGTAGGAGCCTACGAAGTGCAGGCTCCAAGTGAGATATGGCTCCATTCCCTTATACGCTGCTTGGGGCCAGGCATATTCGTCTGGTATCGGGGCCATGGTGCACGGTCAAGCTTTAGCGCCAGGCTTCGCAAAAGTTAATGTGGATGGTGTGTATGTCAATTTTGAGGTGGTCCCGCTACCGAAGCCCCCCAACGACGAGATCGTGACTCTAGGACAGGCCATTGGAACATTCATCCAGTGGCCCAAAAGCGACATCTCCCTGGAGGCTTCTTCACCGGTGGCAGGACCAGAAGTGCAGTGCGAACCACAGCAACATGCACTGGTGCCATCTCCACACGGGCAATGCGAAGCAGAGCTACTTGCACCGGTGCTATCTCCACAGGTGCTATTCTCGCCAAAGCAACTTGCATCGTCTGTACCATTACAGTCGACTACCATGAAGTCGACCTGCAGTCGAGGCAGCGGCCATGGCAAATCAAAGACGAAGGATGATGACGATATCTCGTACCTGCCATTGGCCCGCAAATTCGTGCTAGGCGAGCCGATGATATTCCCGCAAGAGCACCTCACAAAGCTAGGACTTGGTTGCCAAAGATTCCACACTTGGTATATAAAACAGTCCAATAGACCAGAGGCAGAACGGCGCTCAGGTATCATGGTCAAATTCAAGACGGAACATTTCTTGCATGAAGTTCAGGAATGTGTCTTCCCGGTTACCTTTGACGATATATTTGCTGTTTTCGCGCTCAACGCTCTCGACGCCTCACTCGTTCGATGCTGGACGCTGTAAGTCTGTACAATCACAGTCTCTGTTCACGTAATACCGATATATGTCATAATTTGTTGCTTTTCTGTGTATATATATAGATTCATGCTGACCGAAGCTAGATCATCGAAATCACCAATTGGTTTCCTGGACCCATGCTTGGTCGCCATTGATACCATCAACGAGAATGCATCCTTCGTCGAGGACTATATTACAAAAGCACTGCTGGCTCACCGCGATAAGGAATTTGTTCTTATGCCATACAATGAGAACTTCCATTGGATTTTAATTGTAATTATACCAAAATGGAACAAGGCTATATACCTTTATTCTCTAAGTAAGAACAAATCCAAGTACACAGCTATCGCCGAAATACTCGATAGGTAAGTACATTGTACATTGTACTCTTTCTTTCCTTATCTAACTTTTTCGAATAACGAAGGTCGTTCGTCACATACGTTCAACAAACAAGTGGCTCGACGACAGCTGCCAAGCCCTTGAAACATGATCGCAATTTTCGGGTATTGGCTAGCTACACATTAATTAATCATATACAACACTTAGTAGTAATGCCACTTGATTTAACACATTCTATTTTTTGCAGTGCGACCAGCAGCAGCCGGGCAACACGTGTGGATACTACGTGTGCCACTATATGAGACTACTCCTCGATTCCAGCAAGATCTCCACTCCTAAGGTTTGTCAATCTTTCCACATTTATTTCATACATGTCAAGTTTTATATGTGCGCGCGTTGATATTCCTATCGACAGGCTGCGCCCATCTCTACATCCGCATTGAAACAGCCGGATTTTGCAAAAATTCGAGGAGAGTTCATTTGGTTTTTGTGGAGTAAAGTCGTAAGATCAGATGGAGAGTTCCACAGCCCAAAATGATTTTTTATTGTAATTCTAAGTGCAAATGCAGTGTAGATCTTTTACAATTGTGTATTTGTGTCGGGACCCCGGATTTTCGAACCCGGACCCTCTGTGTATTACTGCACTAGTCTCAGATCAAAGCTAGTGCACACAGTTAAACAGAAATGAATACATAACCAGCAACGCTTTATTACAATATTAAAGAGTACAGACCGAAAGGTCTCATTGTTACAATTGAGGTTTCAAGACCTCACACACACGAAACACAGCGGAAGCAAAAGATAAACTCGGTGAAGACCCATCAATACGCCACAAGCAATTGACTGGGGAAGCGCGACCTAGTACTCCGGCAATCCTTCGTCGAATCCACCCGCGAAGAAGTCGTAGCCACCTTCTTGAGCTTCGCAATCTTCTGAGATTTATTTTTAAGTGTAGCATGTGAGTACATAAA
Organism: Dendrocalamus latiflorus; assembly: GCA_017311315.1. Classification (NCBI taxonomy): domain Eukaryota; kingdom Viridiplantae; phylum Streptophyta; class Magnoliopsida; order Poales; family Poaceae; genus Dendrocalamus; species Dendrocalamus latiflorus. Next base: position 19,683,800 of record CM029650.1, on the reverse strand, counting down.
GTACTCCGCAAGTCTTGGGAAAAATGCAATAGATGCAAGGCTTAACAAAGGAGGGTTATATGGTTCTTTTGCACAAAGCAATATTTTATTTCAAATACAACTAAATATTTTCGAATGCATCAATTTAATGAAGTAAATGTTTTAGCAGAAACTATCATTAAGTTTCTAGTGAAGGTTTCATCTACCAACACTAGCTTCAACAACTTGAACAAGTTTAATATTGCGGGTTACATCCACCCTCTCTGGCTCCAACCGCCAGGATTCCCTTCCGAGAGTTCCCTCCACTCTCGGAATACAAAACTTTGATTTTAAAACCAAAAACCAGAAAGCTACCATGTGAATGCATTCCTTGCCCGCCCTTGACCGTGGGCACGGCTATTCGAATAGTTTTACACTCTGCAGAGGTTGTACAACTTTACCCACAAGAGATAAATTATCCTAAAAGTCAACACGCTTCCTTTGGCATGAGACCCAGATAAAATATCACAAAGCCTTTACCTTACTCTAATCTAGCTAGATACCACCCGCTGAGGTTTCACCGCAGGTAGGCTAACTGTCCGAACCGAAGCCCCCTCTTGCGCCATATGAGTACAGTAAATCCCTGTCCCTCATTGTGAATAACCAGTCCATCCCTGGCACCCACTTTCCACTGGTGGCACCTAAACTAGACTATCATAAGTTAGTCAGCTAGGTCGTACCCATATAGACTTGTGGTTGTACGGTTAATGCTCAGTCTGGACAAACACAAGCGTCGGTCCTTAGTTGACTAGGGTGGAACATACACTTTACAAGATCTCGTGCTTCCTGCACCAAACCAAACCAACCCTCCACCCTAATCTAAACCAACTTTCACATTTTAGTTTATTTTAAAAGAACAGTGGTAACTCCAATTACCACTAAATTTGTAAACACAAGGGTATTACAATAATTCATAATTTCCCATTTTCAAGATTTATGAGGTACTCAATAGCATGACTAAGCATTATACTACCATTCTAATATTCACAAAGATTAATATTAATCTCATTATTGAGACAAAGGAAGTTCTAGGGTGACAAGGTACATGGCAATCAATGTCAAATGAGGGCATAACAAAGTTGGAATAACTAATTCCTAAAGATTTGAACTAGTGATTTTATGTAAATAGCAATGCACATAATTTAAAATATTTAAAACATTTCAAAAGCATAGGTTCAAGATGATCAAAGGAGACTTACCTTCTTGCAGGGTTTCTGGGTCTTCTTGTTGCTGTGAAGAGGGATCGTCGACAACGTTAGAATCTACGCGAGAAAAGACGAAGCAACAAAACGAATAAATACAAACAAAAACTCAACTAAACTCAAAAACTCAAATAGATGCCATATTTGGATAGATTATGATTTTAGACGAATTTAGGAGAAAGGCTCAGCGGATTTGGGGTTCACACGATGGAGAACGAATATCTGGAAGATCGGTTGGGAAAAGAAATCACTGAGATAATATTTGGACCAAAGAAAATAGAATGGATTTTATGGAGACTTTGCAAGATTTGAATTTGAATTTTGGAAGTGCACAGAAAATTTGAAATGGAACTGAGGTTTTGAAATTATACTAGGCATTGGAATTTGAAATTTAAATATTTGAAATATCAAATAAATTTCAAATATTTGAAAGGATGGAATAAATGGATAATTTGGAATTTTTGATGAATTTAGAAATTTGAATGGGCTCAAACGGAGTTACGATGAAGGAGAACGGGCTTCGGGAAGTTTAAATCCAGAGAAAAAGAAAAACTGGATTTTTGGGAATTATTTTCCTAAAGGAAATTCTGAATTATTGCGTCAGCAGGGATTTTATTTTCGGATGAATTATTTTTCAACTGAAAAATAGGATTTATGGCGTCAGCATGACCTCAGCCCTGAGGTGGGCCGGCTGACAGGTGGGCCTCAGTCCATGGACCGAGTCCACTGGCGGGTGAACTTGCTGAGGTGGCACGGGGAGATGGGGTGGCAGCCGACGGGGCGAGGTTGCCGACGCGGCACCGACGTGGCGGGGGTCTGGCGCCACGTGGCTGCCACGTGGGACGGCGGGTTGAGGTGGCCGGCCGGCGGACGGAGGCGCTCGGGCACGACGTCGGCGGCGAAGCTCCGGTGGCCGGCGGCGAGCGGCGCTAGGCGGAACCGAGAGAGGGGGAAGTGGGGAATTCGGGGGAGGGGGTGGCAGTCACCTAGGGCGGCCGGAGATGCGTCGGCGACGAGGATGGCGGTGGCACGGCTCGGGTCTCACGCGGCGGCGGCGCTCCGGCGGTGGAGAGGCGCGGCCGAGGGACGGAGGAGCTTCGCACGGGCACGGTGGAGCTCGAGGAGGCGGCGGCGGGGCGCGAGGGCGATGGAGGCGGTGGCGATTGCTCGCCAGACTTGATGGCGGCGGCGGCAAGCAAGGCACACGGCGCGAGGGCGAGGAAGGGCTCGGGAGAGGCGGGCGAGGGCGGAGGGAGGAGGCACGGAGAAAGTAGGAGCCGCTGGGGGTTTTTATAGGGCGGAGGGGGAAGCACGGGCGCGCAATCCCTCGCCGGAGATGGCGGCCGGAAAATGGAAGGGGAGAGGAAGAAAGGAAAGAGGGGGGCCGCGAAAGGAAGGAACTCGGGGGAGGAAGAAAAGGAAGGGGTGCGGGTCGCACGGGCGGCGGAAAAGGAAAACAATCCCGCGGGCGAGGGGCGGCGGTTGCGGGGAAGATGGAGGCGGCGTGCGGAGGAAGAAGGAAGAAGAGGCGCGGGGAAGGGATGACAAGCGGGCCCGGGCGGCAGCGAGAGGGAGCGGTGGGGCGGTTGACGGGCGGGGCCAGGGAAAGAGAGAGAGCGGGCGGTGCGGCTGAGATTTGGCCGCATGGCCGGGGGGATTTCTCGCCGGCGATCGCAGGCGGCGGGGATTGCGGAGAGGGGAAAAAGGGAAGGTGCGGCCGCATAAGGAAAGAGATCGGGGGGGGGCAAGGATGGAAGGGGCGCGGGTCGCACGGGCGGCGGAAAAGGAAGGAAAGCCGGAGGGGCGGCGGAGATCGCGCGGCCGGGCGGGAGGAGGAAGAAGATGCCGCGCGGGGAAGACGACCCCGACAGGCGGGCCCGGGCTGCAGCGAGAGGGGGCGGTGGGGAGGCTGACGGGCGGGGCCCGCAGAGCAGAGAGACGGAGAGAGGGGAGCGACTGCCGAGTGGGACCGAGAGAGAGAGAGAGCAGGAGAGCGCCGACAGGTGGGGCCGAGAAGCAGAGAGAGAAATGGAGAGGGAAGCGGGGGCGTTTGGATGGGAATCGGGCGGCCAAGGGTGAACGGGAGGGGGCAGAAGAGAGGGGCCGGGGCGCGCGAGGCGGCTGATCTGGGCCGACCAGGTGGCAAGCGGGGAGGAGGGGGAGGCGGGATCCGGGCGGCGGCGTGGGTGGAATCCGACCGTCCACGTGGCAGTCGGAGGGAGGAGGAGGGGATTTGATTTTAAATTTTAATTTCAGATATTCAGAAAGGCCCAGAAAATCCAATAAAGCTCAGAAAAATATGGAATAAATTCCAAAAATTCCAGAAAAATTCACAGAAGTTCCTGGATAAGTTTTGGACTTAATAAAATTCTTTCCAACTAATGTTGGTATTTACTTTTCATACTTGAAATACTTTTTATTTTCAAAAATAGGTTTTAAACTCCAGAAAATCCAGGAAACCAAATAAAAGCCAAATAACTCCAAATAATTATTTTGAACTAGGATTTTCATATAAAATCAAAATATCATTTTATTTAATAATAATTTTAGGTTTTTTCTGAAATACTTTTCAAATCCAGCTTTTTTCAAAAACAGAAATTCAGGGCAAATCCAAATAAAACTTAAATACTTTAAAATAATTAATTTGTAATTAAATTTTTCAGAAAGAGGATTTTTGGGATGTGACAATTTGTTAATGGATATTTTATTTCAATTCAATGAATTGATTTGCGAAATGGATGCTTTATGTATGTGAAATGAAGTGCGTTGTCAATTGGATGTTTTATGTCTGTGAAATGAATTGAGATGTGAAATGTATCTGAAATGAAATGAGATGTGTGCATTGTATATATTTTATGTCTGTGATTATCTGCTTGTTTCAGAGGGCATGGCTAGCATTTCCCGAGGCTAGCCAATAAACAGAAATATATTTAGGGGTTGAAGGGAATATCACAGACGGTTTTTGAGTAAAAACCGTCTGTGATAGCTGATAATCAAAGACGGTTTTTACTTAAAACCGTCTGTGATGATCAGTATCACAGATGGTTTTTAACTAAAAACCGTCTGTGATTATCAGCTATCACAGACGGTTTTTACTCAAAAACCGTCTGTGATAGCTGATAATCACAGACGGTCCGAAAACCATCTGTGATGACCTTCGATTATCACTAACCCATAAATACAGACGGTTCACAAAACCGTCTGTGATGACGTTTTTGAACCGTCTGTGATGACCTTTTCTGTAGTAGTGAAAGTACAGACACTTGATCCCACTACTACAGAAAAAATCATCACAGACGATTCAAAAACGTCATCACAGACGGTTTTGTGAACTGTCTGAATTTATGAGTCAGTGATAATACGTGGTCATCACAGACGGTTTTCGAACCGTCTGTGGTGCAAATATCACAGACGGTTTTTAACTAAAAACCGTCTGTGATAGTTATAATCATAGACGATTTTTAGTTAAAAACCGTCTATGATATATAGTTATCACAGACGGTTCTTAACTAAAAACTGTCTGTGATATGTAAATATCACAGACGGTTCTTAATTAAAAACCGTCTGTGATATTTATAAATCACAAACGGTTTTTAACTAAAAACCGTCTGTGATTAACTATCACAGACGGTTTTTAGTTAAAAACCATCTGTGATATTTCCTTCTACTCCTAAATCTATTTCTGTTTATTGGCTAGCCTCAGGAAATGCTAGCCATGCCTTCTGAAACAAGCAGATCAACATGTACATGCATACATCCAATTCACATCTCAATTCATTTCACAAACATAAAACATCCATTTTTATTAAGATTAGAGCCTACCATTACAATATACCAAAACAACGAGCAGGTTACACAACAAGAACAGAAAAAAGCAAAGATCCTCTATGCCTTCTCGCTCCATCGTCGGCGTTAATTGAGTGTCTGCACGGTTGGCACGAGCTAGTTACTTATGCGGTGTCTTGCCTCCCGTAGACTTGTGCGTCGTCTGCAAAGAGGAGGATAGCAAGGAGGAGGAGAACATCAAGGAGAAGGACAGCAAGGAGGAGGACAATAAGGAGGAGGAGAACAACAAGGAGGAGGATAGCAAGGAAGAGGAGACCAGCAAGGTGGCTGGGTTTTGGTTATATTTATAGGGGAGGGAGAGGCGGGAGTTCGAAATTTTTGGCGCGGGAACGGAGAGGCGGAGCTACGATCCGTGGGGTGAGGATTGGTGAATTTCTATTGGCTATGATTGGGTTGAGGAGGATCGACGGGCCCAGTGGTTAGATTATCACAGACGGTTATATATATAGAACCGTCTATGATGAATGAATATCACAGACGGTTCTATATATAGAACCGTATGTGAATTAGAGCACAAATTTTATATACCGATGTAATATAAACAACTAGTCTTAAAAGATAAAATAGCAAAGTTTTATATAGCTTATATATACTCATGTGAAAGGTTTCGATGAGATCTACAACTTTTCAATTGAAGCAAAATCCAAATTCCAAAAGGAAGACCAAGAAAAAAGGCGAAAATAGAAACCAAAAACATGCGACGCAGGTTTAGGTCCAAAGAATGCCAATTTTCGGGGTCTTGGAGGGTGACGAGCACAAGCTAGTCATTGTTTCGATCAGGCGCGTCGTTATCTTGCCAACGAGTACAAGAACGTCGAAAACGAACACCGTATGCAAAAGTTATGCACGTTTTACTGAAGGTGTCTCAAAACTGAATCATACTCGGACTTAAGCGGGAAAATATGAAATTTTGAGGGATTACAAGGCGGGAAACGTATCACAGACGGTTTTTATTATAAAACCGTCTGTGATATTGGAATATCACAGACGATTTTATAATAAAAATCGTCTGTGATATTCCAGATTATTATAGACGGTTTTATAATAAAAACCGTCTGTGATAATCTGGAATATCACAGATGGTTTTTATTATAAAACCGTCTGTGATATTCCAGTATTACAGACGGTTCAGCGGTAAGAACCGTTTGTGATACTCCTTTTTTCTCGCCACAAATACCACAGACGGCCTCCAAATTTTATATACCGTTTCACATGAAATGACAAGTTTTTGGAAAGGTATTCTTGACTTCGGTGAGTCAAGAAGGATTACAAACTATTTTAAAACAAATTATAAAACCTGGTTTAGACTTAGGCTAATGGTTAGGTGGTGGGTACCGGCATGCCCTGTTGTTCGTAGACTCAGGGTTGATTGTCGTGCGCAGGGGTATGTGGTTGGGCCTAAGTCAATTAAGGACCGGTTTGTGAGCTACTGTTGCAAAGCCCTATCGTACTACCACAAGGCTGGTATGGGACAGCCCTGGTTGAATAATTTGTGGAGTCTCAACCTGAGTTAAGTTGTAGGTGGAGGTGAGCATGGTCGGTGCCATGAGAAGTCTCACTTGGCTCAAGAGCGGGTCTCGATCTAGTGGATTCCTTACTGGGGTGAAACCTTAGAGCTGGCTTGACCGGGTTAAAGGCTTCGCATTGTAAAGGCCTTATTATGATGACTCAGTCGCACGCCTAAGGAAGCGTGTATTGGCCGACATTATGTGAAAGTCATATCTTGTGGGTAAAGTTGTACAACCTCTGCAGAGTGTATAATCTATCCTGGATAGCCGTGCCCACGGTCATGGGCATGCTAGGCAAGAGTTTTTCATGAATTAGACTTTTTTTTACAAATATTTTACGGAAACCTTGTGGATGGATGGAATCCATGAGTGTAAGTAAAACAATTGGATGAATAGAATTCATACGGGATGTTTTTGGGAAAAATTGGTCCGGGAGGGATTCCCGTGGATAAGTTAGTGTATGGTCGGAGCCTGCACTAACTGTATTAATTTTAACTATAGTATTGTTTTTACTTATCATATTAAATTCAGCATTTTTAATCTATTTGTTGTATTTTTTTAAATCCTGTTTTTGCACAAATAACCCTATATGCCTTCCTTTGTGGCTCTTATCATTATGTTGCATTTTCCGTGTGACTTGCGGAGTACAAGTTTGTACTCACATTGCTATTTTATCGCAGAGGAGGACGTCTACGACTCCGGTGAGGACCAGGACGAGTAGGATGTGTCTTGCAGTCGTCTGTCTGTGGGAAAGCAGTTGGGCTTCGCTGTTTATCAATTTATTTTCCGCTGTTAGTTTCCCTTATTTGAATTATCAATGTAAGACTTGGCCATAAGGCTGTACTTATTTGCTTAATATATTTGGTTATTTGTGTTCGATATGTATCTTTGTTCTACTGTGTGCACTAGCTGTTTCTGGACTAGTGCGATTTACACAGAGGGTTTCGGAGTCGTTACTCCGGGATCCGACAACACGCAATATGACCTTTTATATGTGATTATTGTTTACAGGTGAGCTCTCCTATGAGAACTTTGGATGAGCTTACTGTTACAAAAGTATATCCTTCCATGTTTTTTCCTTCAAGCTTGGAGCGATTAGAGATGGAATCATCAGATGAGTCTCTTGTTTATTCAAGGACATCAGTCATGGAATCTTCTGGAAAAGGATCTGATGCTTCCAGTACTACTAGTGTGAAATCAGGATCTGATAGTGGACAAGAATTTGGAAAGAGATTAAGGTACTGCTGCTTTGTTGTCACTGCAAGGGCACAATATTTTCTTTACCACCAGGTTAATTCATCTTCCTTGAAGGGTAATTTCAAAGCCTATTGGAATATAAATACTTAAGTTCCGATGTGGAGGTGCAATGCTGGTTAATTTCAAAACAGATAACTCTCAGCTATGTTCCTGACAAATTGCCAAACATTGTGTCGAATTCGTCGTCTCATTTCGTAATGAGACACTGTTCTGTTGAGCCTCTAAGCATTGAAAGAAAAATGCTTTGATATCGTTTGTACATTAAGCATTAACAGCCCCACACTGTTTTCTGAATGATACGTACCTTATATCACATGTAGATAAATGGATTTGTACAACACCATGATTGATCTGTAAGAAAATGTTTTTACTAGAGAACTTCGTGTCTATCATGGTTGCGTTTACTTGATAATTAGATGCCGTCACAATATTAGGATTGGAAGATGTGCATTCTGTCCTTTTTTTTTATCTGGCCTGTTTTCTGATGTCTTATCCAATGCAGGTAAGGTTGATGGTTGATCTTCTAAAATCTGTTGGAACTGGAGATCTAACCACTGCAGATGGTCTGTCTTATTTTCTTTAACTTGCGCTAAGTACATTTTGCCTTTTGTTGATGGTGAATTGAAGTGAATGTTTATGGTCTACCTTTGATGCAGTTGAAAGAATTCTGAATTCAAAGACAGTGACAGTTGCACCTCCTATGGCACCTGCTTGTGGTCTGTACCTTGCCAACGTGAAATATGACCTCAGTGTTTGAAGACAGATTTTGTCAAACAATTTGTCACTGGAGCTTCAAGTTTTGTCAGCTTTGCCTATCAGAGGTATGTCTGAATACAGCTTTTATCACTTGCACTGTTGTACACCTGCATGATTCCAACTTCCAAGCATGGTTGTCACGGCGGACTTGGCGACCACGGCGACTGCTGGGTGCCAGGAGGCCTAGGCGTCCAGGCTGGCGCCTAGGCATCGGCCAGGCGTTCTACGGCGAGCAGATGCAGATAGCACAACAGAGAGCAGATGCAGACAGCATAGCAAATGAGCAGAAATTGCAAAGTATTAGGGGAAGGCCGGAAGGGTACTGCATACCTTGAAGAGTTGCAATCCTGATCATGAACTCCTGATTGTGTCATCACTTCGCTTGATAGAACAATAGCCAAATGGGAAATTGGGAATATGCTATTGATGTGTTGTTTCTTGACTTCCTCACTTCCTGTATAAGTGCATATCATATTACATGTACAGATATTGGTAAGACAGGGAAAACTTGTGTAATGTGGCAATGTGAGTATGTGACATCATATTTCTTTTATCAAATATGCTCTGAGACCAACATGCTATGATACTCATGTAGCTGAGTAGCTCACTGACACTCTGGAAGTAAAATTTGCTTGTTATATGTTGGTTGATATCAAAGGCTGAAGATTAAATAAGATGTGAACTAAGATTGGACTAATCTAACAAAAGGCGGGACATCACAACAATATATTTTCATTGCACATTTGCATTTTCTTACATACACTGGCATTAAGGTGACAATTTCAAAAAGGAAATTTGGCAGTGACATTAAAAGAAAATACAATAATAACTGAAAAGTGACTGAACAACCTCAAGATTATGCAATAAAACAATGCAATAAAAAAAACCCTGAATAATTCAGGGAAAAGGAGACAAACCCGAGTTTCTCCTATGGAGCACAGCCCAAATCAATGTTGCAAGTAGGGCAGCAGCTAGCCAGCAGCCTAAGTTTCTCCATATTGATGAAGTCATATATGCACTTTCCTGCAAGCTGATAAAAAGTAGAAAATCAATTATTGAAGCACAATAATGAAAGAATCAATTGGGATAATGAGATTTACAGAAAATTTCTCAAGAGTTTCATGTCACAGGGACCCTTGAAAGGCTGAAACACACACAAATCTAAAGAAGATAAAGTAGCAATATAGTCATGTATGAATCTGGGGAAGAGAAATAAAATCTAAAATAAGGTAATTAATACTTAGGGGCATATATGTTAACACAAATTCAAAGTTTCAAACTGAATGGAGAGGCAACAGATTAGATGGTCCCACCCTAATTAAGTTACATTGAGGAAATACGAGTAGAGCCACATAAACAACCAAAAGGTCCAGAACATCAAAAGATAAGATAATTTGTAGCAAAACTACAAAACAGCAAAAGCATGAAATTGGCAAGGCGGAGGCCATCAACATTCAACAATCATAATCTGAATCCCCTTCCTCGTCGCCCGCAACATCACTTTGTCTAGCGGTGTTAAGAGTAGGACTAGGAGGAGCTTCGCCGTAGTCATCTTCGATGTCTTCATCATCCATCTTAACATCTTCATCGTTGTCGTCACCACTCCGTCCTTCCTTTTCAAGCGGCAATGAGCTTGTACTTGCCCCTCCATGACCATGACCTCGCCGATGATAAGTCTGAACATAACTTCCAGAGGCATGTGCTTTCCTAGGTAGATTGCGACCACGTAGCGCACTTGATGCACCCACAACTTCATCAATACGAGCCTAATCCAGATTTTCGGGCTCCACCTCATGGACATCTTCAGCACCCGCATCAATCCAGTCAATGTTCCACTCGTAATCATCAAAGATTAGTGGGCTGAAGTTGCTTCCCTTCACATGCATCTTTTAAAATCTTTCAGCAATCTTTTGGTTATATTTCACATAAACCAAATCACTCAACCTCAGGTGCTCCAGCCGATTCCTTTTCTTTGTATGCATCTACCAAATGGATCAAGAGAATATTTGCAGAATGTAAGTAGTAGCACGTACAAAACCATTACTTAGTAGTTTACTATGTACTAGTTAGTAGTTTAGTACTTACAAATTCAAAGGTGCTCCAATTGTGCTCACACTCGGAGGCCGAAGCACAAAGACCAAGAAGATGTTTTGCAAATTGTTGAGGCTCCGATGCATCACCACCAAATGAATCCCAGTAATCAACTAGTACAATACAAAAGGCATGATTCAATGAAATGAAATCGAATATGCAAAGGGAATGGCATGAAGCAATGAAATGTCAAATGAGATTGAGTATTTACATGGGGTCATTTTTCCTTGATATGGCAAGTGCCTTTCCAAAGCAAGCTCACTTTTTCTCATAATGATTAGCTTGGGTAGCTATCTTTGTGGTAAGTGCTTTGTCTTCTTGACCAACCATCTTGGAAAGTAGATCATTGAAATTGTCTCTTAGCTTTTAAGCACGTGCACTTTCTTTCTCTTTGAATGCATAAAACTTGTTTGGATTCAAGTACAGTGCCGCATCATATAACTTCACTTCCATTTGGCTCTCCACCTCCTCTCAACAATGTCAATCACATGATCAAAGATAGCCTTGCCTTGCAAGGCTTCCTTGATTTTCTGCTTGGCAACATCCATAGCTATCAAAACCTCCGGCAACGCTGGTTTTTCATCACCATCAGCTATCCTCAACACAACTAGTGGTTGTGTTGCTCTTTTGCAATCTTGCACATCATTCCAAAAATTAGTAAAAAGCACAATTTTCTCTACATTCTTTCCCACTTGTGACTTGGCTAATTTGGACCTACTCCAATCCTCGTCCACAAAGAGATTCCTCAAAGCAGCTCTATGCTTGAACAAACTCTGCAAGGTTAGGAAGGATGTGGCAAATCGAGTGGCTGCTGGCCTCACAAGATCATAGTCTCCTGTCTTGTCCCTCATTGTATCAAGAAGCTTCCCGTGCCTATAGGCCTGTTCTTTTTGACTGAAGCTAGCGGCTTTTGGCTTTTGCTACAGTACCTAACTTTCAAACGGTGTATTTTCTCAAGACGGGGTCTACAAGTTAATTATAATATACGTTAAAAGCCTAACATCTGTATTAACCAAAATCGCAAGCGAGTATCTATCTCTCCGTAATCTTTGTTGTAAACAGCTAAAATTCAAAAATTTCAGCCAGAAGCCATAAGCCATAGCCGAACCAAACAGACCCATAAATAAATGTGGTGACACGCTTGGCTTTGGTAATGCAACTGTTGAGCACAAGTATCTTCCTAATTTCCTCCAACATGAGGTCTATGCAATGGGCAGCACATGGAGTCCAAAATAGTGTAGGAAACCTGGCCATTAGAAGCTTCCCAGCAGCCTTGAAATTAGCACCATTATTGGTGATTACTTGTACAACATTTTTCTCACCAACTTCCTCAATTCTCTTTTGTAGCAAGTCAGCTAGCATTATTGCATCTGCCACCTGACTAGATGCGCCAACAGACTCTAGGAAAAAAGTCCCCTCTAGGCTATTGGCAAGGAAGTTAATTAAATGACGTCCTCTCTTATCAGTCCACCCATCTGACATGATAGTGCAGCCATACTCCTTCCAAGCTAACTCATGTGTCTTCCTCAACACATCTATTTTCATCTTCGCCTTCTGCAAGTATGATTTTCTCAACTCATGATAACTTGGACCAATATGGTTAGGTCTAATTTGTCCAAGGGCCTCAACCATAACCTCAAAGGACCTTGACTTGGCCACATTGAAGGGTATGCCATTCGAGTAAAAAAATCTACTATGTATTTATTGCATCTCTCTCTGTCTTCTTTGGTCACCTTTGAGTTGAATTGCTCCATGTATGTTTGCTTCTTCCCCCTTGAATGTGTTTCCTCGACCATCTCATGGGGAAGTTTTTGAAGCATAGCAATAATCGATTTAGAACCCGCTGCAACACAAGACTTCTTGTTGCTGTTCTTTGATTGAAGTGTTGTAGCTGCTAGCTTCCTTTTGTTAGCTGCCTCAGAACTTGGAGTTGGCTTCGGAGCTGTCTAGGACCATGAGCCTTTTGATGATTGTGCTGTACTTGTTCCTTGTACTTGTGGTTGCTCCACTTCCTCAACCTCTTGAGCTACCTGTTGTGCCTCTTCTACATTGTCCTCATCATAATTGATAGGCTTGTTTCTTGCGCTGCTCTTAAGGTAATCATGCATTTCTCTCATGATGGCTGTGGTAGTCTTGGAGCATTTCTCTACATCTCCGAAGCCACCAGTAAGATGTTGCTTAAGCCTCTTGATTCCCGAAGAAACAATCACTCCACAAAGCTTGCATTGGACCATATCTTTGTTGCCCAAATCTGGCTAAAAACTATACTGCAACCCAAGATCTTTGGACTTTGCCCTTCGTTTAGGATCTTTAGCTGGATCATACTGCTCATTCCCCTCTCTAATCTCAGGATTTACAGCACTGGTAGCAGCCACAACATTGCCTAGTTCTTGTTCTGCCATCACTGCAAAGTGCAAACATGAAGACATCAACATGATTACATGAATGATGAATCCATGATAGATAGCAATAGCATTATGGCAATCAACTGTACATCAAGTCATCACATAATACAACAAGCATCCAAGCACAATTAGATCAAGATTACAGAAAAGAATAATCAACATTGGCACACGGATCAAGGATAACAATCAGAATATCACATCCAAGCAGTAAGCACCTATTCGATCTTCAGATTTACAATTACAAATCTACATGCAGTTACTGTCGATCAATACCTCTTTTACCTAGACTGTTTTCATAATGCAAAAATGGGTATTGTATTGATTTTCTGCTGTTTGGTGTTCATCAAATCACCCTCATCATACATACATGTAAATTAAAATAATTAGTTGCAGACAGCTTGACAAATCAATTACTATCATGATTATCATCTAATTGGTCACATTGCAAATTTGCAATTTGCAGCTACTTGATAAGTTGACAGTATAAACCACAAACTGACAGCTCTAGTGGCAAAAGTTCAAAATTCAAAACACCACGCATTGCAGCTCTACCGCCTAAAACCCCATCAAAATCACAGCTTTAAGAGCCTAAATCCCAAAAAGGATTGCAATTTTGCGTACTCACAATTCTTCTGGGGTAGATCCTGGCCACACCGAGTTTCGGATCCAACCCACCTGCCTCCCTCTTGTCCAGCTTTCTCTGGCCAGTGGCCACACCAAGCAGAGCAGATCTGATGGAAGAAGAACTGAGTAGAGCAGAGTAGAGCATGAGAACGAGAGCATGAGCACTAAGCAGAGCAGAGCAGAGCAAGAGAACGAGAACGAGGAGGAAGAAGAACTGGAGAAGAAAACAAATGTGGACATATGGTCCTTGCCTATAGAAGGGCTTTGATTCGTGGACTCGCGGAGAGAGTGCAGGAGGGGGATGCTCGTCGGACGGTCGGAGGGGTCTTCGATGAAGGCAGGTCGGTCGGCGGCGCCGGCGGAGGGGCTTTCGGCTTTGCTCAGTTAACCGCTCAGTTTATACTACTTCGGCTTCGTCCATGATGGCAACAAGGCGTTGCCGTGCCACTCGCCTTGGACGCCTTGAGGATGCCGCGGACCACTAGACTTGCTAGGCGCTCGCCTAGAAGACCAAGTCGAGGCGGAGGGTTGTGGCGTCTGCACAAGCCTGCCTGCACATCCATGCTTCCAAGCTATCCTACCGGGCCAAATAAGAGACCCAAATTTGACATCTATGTACTTCAGTTTGATCAAGAATTATATATGCTGTCACACACCAAGTCAAGCTTTTGGTATTGCATGATTTGTGTATTGAAGCTTATATGGGGTTTGATAATTTAAATTCCCTGCAAACAAAATTGTTCACATCAGTTCAGTTCAGATCTTCAGTTTATCAAACAGTTGGTAACCTGACATTATCTTTGATTTTGGTAAACAATAGCAGTACTTGCAAAATTTGATTACTTCCTCCTTGATTGTTTGATGATGCTATGTGGTTATTAAAATCTAATTAATCAAAACATGCTGTAGTAACTATGGTTGCTTGCGAATTTTTTAATTTTTAGAAGTAGATTTCTGTTCCTTAACTAGTTACATTGAGGCCTTTCTTTAAGAAAGGAATTGGGATTTTTTTCCAGTTCTTTTGTGTTAAGCTGCATATGAAAATTCATACCTTGTCTTCCTCTCTCCAGCTCCTGGTTTTTGAATCGTTGGATGTGTGAAGAGTCCAAAAGAACCTTAGTCAGAAAGGAACCTGCTCTCATCCCTAGTTTAGAATTTTGGGTAAAGTGTGGAATATTTATCAATTATGTTTTGTATAATATACGTTGTGAGCTTGATTAAAGGAAATGTATTGTATTCAGATGATCAGATCTTTAGTAGCATAACATTCTGGATACTTGCAATAGACAGTTTGGAAATTTTGAGATGTTAACTTAATTATATGTTAGTAATGTCTTGGCATGTGTTCTATTTGTAAACTCGATGATGATGTTGAAGAGTGGAAGCGTACCCTTTGTCTGGATGGTTATTACCTTTGTTTTTGTCATCTCCATTTGACATAGGATACATGAATGGCATTGCAGTACGTGAGCATTAGGGTGTCTATTTTTTTAGTTCATTAGTTTATCATTTGATCTCTGAAATGCTTTTTAATACAACCTCCATTATCCATTTGCTTTCTTGATCACCTTGCTTTATCCCATGCTTTATGAAACCATTTGCGCATTTGCACTCGTCATTTCTGTTCATCCTTTGCAGCTTGATCTGATCTGTACACCTTTATGTGATGTGCTGCTTAAAGAAGTTTGCCCTGGAAAGAGGGCACAAGGGCAGAATCCCATGGAGGTAAATCAAGCTGCCTATGAGGAGCTCTGATGGTCGCCATTGCCGCCATGTGAGGCCAGGTGGTGCATTGGG
Organism: Dendrocalamus latiflorus; assembly: GCA_017311315.1. Classification (NCBI taxonomy): domain Eukaryota; kingdom Viridiplantae; phylum Streptophyta; class Magnoliopsida; order Poales; family Poaceae; genus Dendrocalamus; species Dendrocalamus latiflorus. The sequence goes on along the minus strand of CM029650.1, from coordinate 19,668,296 downwards.
GAGACAAGGGTACGGTGTGAATCAGCAAGAGATTGTGATGGTGAAGCCGGCCAGATTGCTCCATTGGCCCGCTCTGCCATGCCTAACTAGGCTTGGGCTTCCTCCCCTCTTCGCAATCTGAATTCAAAGGACGTAATCATGCATCGCTGCCAACACTCTTTTTCCTTCATGTCCTTTGTGCAAGTATGCATCAAGTATGATCTTCATACTAAATAGAACAATGAGTGGACCGCTGAAGCTATCGTATGGTTTTTTTTAAGCTAGTCATCTTATGGTAGAACACACCTAAAATGGCATGCTAACATGTTATCCAACATGAAAGTGCCACGCACATCAAAAATCAGTTGCAGAAGAGCGTAGATATCCCATGAATTGCCCCAATTTCACCCAAGGAGCCAAGCCGAGTCGGCAGTGCCTTGACGTCTGTGCACACCGAGCAATGCAAGTGGCCGGTAAAATAATTACGGCCAGACGCTCGCTGTCACTCCGCACAAAAGAAGAGAGATACGGATTAAAGAAGCACGAATCTGCTCACAAGATCGAAGTGGACCGATCGGTCTCCCGTTGGCGCATCTTCCGGGCCCCATCCCTGAAAGCGCCTGCCGGCAAAGTACGCTTTCTTGCAAAGTCTTGCATAGAACCGTATTTGCATTCACGCAAAAGAAGAAGAGGAGGAACAGAGACTAGAGTGGTCTTCAGTCTTGATTAAAAAAATGGACCACATTTTGAGTCCACGGTGACACTGGTTTTTTTAATCCCAAAGTTCTTTTATGTGATTTTAGCCAAGTGATGATGGGTGTGTGTATAGTAGTTTGTAGAGCACCAATAGGTATTTCTCAATAACATATGGCAGTGGATGGCCTCTGAGAAAGTGTTTTTAAGTAATAGGTGTCCAGCGCGGACTGCACCGAATCAAGCATCTCCTTTTCCCCGTGGCTAGTGTCCTTGTAGCCTACGTTGAGGCTCAGAAATTGTGGCCTTTATTGAGTAGAGCTGAGTATAGGGTTAAGATATGTATTATGATATAGATAACGGTAGTCTATAAGATACCTTTATATTATCTATAGATAGAACTAAAGACAACGTATACAATATGTCATCTATATAGTTGTCTGTAATAGTTTTATATAATTAATGTGTCATCTATATAGTTGTCAAAAAGCCATCTACAAAACCGTTTATTAAATAATAGACATCACCTTTCTCTCTCCTTGTATTTTCTTCGTATCACCTAAAATTCTATGTAACATATGTTTACATACAGTAAACATACTATTGTACATATTTTTAGAAAACCCAGTGGTACCTCTTGCCAAGTCATGGCCAATTTCGTTGAGTCAAACTGAATCTTGGATGAGTCATGATTCATGAATCAAGTATCACGAAACCAACCAGTTTTCGGCAAACTGGTGGGGGTTCGCAACTGCATTAGCTTCCAAAATATACTTAAATCCCATTGACGAGCCCAACATTCACGTAACGCGTTGAAAATCCTCACAACTGCTTAGGACTATTCTGTTACAGAGTATTATACACGAGTGAACATCAAATTAACATATACTTACAACACAAGAACCAAACTTTATTACAGGAATAGGATTTATCGGTCAGGTTTGGACATAGTGGGGCGTGTAAGTCCAAAGTTATATTACAGCACGAAAGAAGAATTCTACAGGTATACTTGAGCGAGGATAAGATTTAAAGCCACTGATCATCCACATAGTAGGACTCTTCAAGCTCCTCATCGACAACTTCTTCGCTATCTTCTCAAGGCACTTCTGTTGATTGTTTTGCAAGTAATGGGTACAACCGTACCCAGCAAGTTACAAAGGGAAACCATGAATTAACTATTTGCCAGGGTTTTCAAGGGTGGGAATATATTGGTTTTTATTAATGTGATTGTGGATACAATTTTGTTTGTAAGCCCTTTTGAACATAAAATAACAAAGCATTAACTTCTTAAAGATAAAGGAGTTTTCAGCAAAATGATTTCTCATATTAAAACATAATGAAAGTTACTTATGCCTTGCTGTTGGAATCACTCATTAAACATAGCTTCATTTATCGAAAGCACGGCATATTCAAATACCATTTGTTATACTCTATATGTTGCCCATCTTTACCCATAAGATTTCTTAAATTCTTAATGTCATGCAATAGACACGCAACATGTGGCGTGCGACTGAGTTGAAAAAACAGTCTTTCACTGCTTTCCTCTTTCTAGTTTCTATCCAGTAGGTTATGGACTACACATTGTCGGGTATCCACTGACCAATGCAGAATACTACCACCCGATTCTGAGTGGACCTATCATTGTCAAGTATGGTTTTACTATTCTCGTACCCCTTGTCCTTGGGCCATTCCTGCACTGGGAATCCTACCATCCTATAAATATTCAATTGAATTGAGCAGCTACTAGATCAGGTTTGACAAACCAACACTTGTGGTTGAGCGATTTCTGTATCCTTTACTCAGCATAAGATTCTAGCCTTTATTTTTCACCACGAGGCAACCATCCACAACCCATTGACCTAGTGATCTACAACACTGCCACCAATCTAGTCCAAGCCTCCTCCCTAGGGTAAGGTCATTGATTCCATCCAACTTGTAGCTTTCTATGATTCATCCTTAGCCCTAGAACTATTTTTATGATTCTATCGGCAAAATGCCAATATCACTTAGTAGTATAAATATTTGGGTTCATCTAGTCTACAGTTAATTATACATTAATTTAATATCACTAAGGTTGTCAAGATGAATTTGGCCTCAAATTAAACATGACATTTTCTGGTGGTAGGACATAACTAATTTTGATGTCAGTCTAAATATTTATTGTAATTAAATAGTAGTATGTAAATAACAATAATGAAAAATACTGCAATTAAATAATTTAACATTATAGCATTCAATATGGTCAAAAACTTGTAACTTGCCTTGCTGTTCAAAATACTCTGCTGGCTTGAGGGCTTCAGTGTCCGAATCAGGTCCTTGTATAGTTGCTTTAGAGTACTCGGATGCTAGCACAAACAATTAAAATAACATGAGTCCATGCTTGAAACTAATCAAGCTAGGAAATAAATAAAATAAAAGGAGTAAATTTCAATAAAAACCAAATAAGGATGGGTTTGGGTTTTATCGAAGTCTATGTTGGCAGAACGGAGTTCAGAATGGCTTTAACAGGCTTGAAATGGTCAAAATGGACATAAACATGTGTTTCGGGTTTCTGGTGAACAGTAATGGATCTTCAATGTTCATGGTGGATTGGGCTACAAACAGTAATGGGTTCAGAACAAGAACCAAGTCGGTTTTATTGGAAAGTGGTTCGAGTTCGAAGAACAGTGTAGTACAGTACTCTATAGTAATGGCTGGCCCAAATTGGGTTCTAAATCCTTGGGCCGAGTCAAAGCCTTGGAAGAACCGGGCCAAATGGCCTAGCCTGTGGCAACACAGTGCCGCTTCTTCCTCCAGCACTGCCATTGTTCACCGAATAGGGAAGCCATGGCGGAGGGAGCGATTACATGTCGGTAAGGCTTGCTAATGGAAAGAGAAGGTATGACTAGGGCTAAAGGAGTCTTGGGAATCCATTTTAGGGCTCAGAAATGCTTAGGGTGCACTAGTTATGGCTCTACCATGGCACATGGTGACTCTGATGCCTTTCCAATGAGGGCATGGCTGTTTTAAGCATCTACGGCGTGTGGGGAGTATCAAGGTAGTGGCGGTCCAGGCTAAGAGTTTCTGGAAAAAGCTATCCACGTGCGACCCCTTCACACGGTAATGGAGGACAGCACCGGTGGTCTACGTGCTTAGAGAGGCTAATGTGAAGTTGTGGTTGCGATTGAGGGGTCCCAAGGGTGCTACGGTCGCAAGGATCCGACGCTTAAAATGCCTGAGTCAGAGAGGTGGCTAAGGGGCTCACCGATGCAGGGGAGTTCGGCGACTATGATGCAAAGCAAAGACGGCTATGGGGGTGTTTCTACGGTGCAATTGGAGGTTTTGCAAGGCTCCTAAGTGTCTCAGCTGGGCTTTAAGGGAGCTGGAAGGCAGTGGGAGCAGTGTGGCTACTTCGGCAGCGCCGGAGCTAGTGAGCGAGCTGGTAAGGGGCACTACAGCCTCTAGTAGAGTTGCAGAGGCTAACGGAGGTAGGTACGGGCGAGCGCGCATGTCGATCGTGAAACACGCTGAGTTGCGGTGGGGAGAGCGCTGGTCAGCGCAGCGCGCAAGACAAGGTAGAGTGAGGTCAGCTAGAGGTGGCAGTGGATTGAATGCATGGGCCACGCTGGCAAAGCTAGGGTCTCAGGTGTGAATGCCGAGGCACTGTGGCTGGGAGTTGTGGCAGGTGAAACGGCTGGATAGGCTTAGCGCATATATGAAAGGCTGGAAGGAGGATGGTGCTAGCTGAGGAAGGAGATAGGTTGGCCGAAATAGGAAAGCGGCTTGCAAGATAATATGCCAAATTGGGTAGGCCTGGGAATTCAAAGCAAACTACAACAAAATTCAAAAACTTTGAATTTTTCATTATGTTTCAATTCACACCCCCAATTACTTGAGAGGTTTGTGATTCCTGTATCCTCCAATTAATTACTCTAAGGTTTGTTTGGTGAGAATTTTCTAAGGAAATTGCTTGGTGTAATTAGCTGAGTTGCTTTCAAATTAAGCTTTGTTGAAGCTCATGATTAGTGTAGCCAAGGTCCAAAAAATTGGTAGTGTGTTTGCCTAGCCTATTGATGCAATAGTTGGCCATGCTAGCAAAGTGTGGGCCTGTTCTTCTGGGATACAGCTGGTAGCTTTTGGCTTTGGTTGATGAATAGTAATAGCTGATAGAGAGGCTGTGAGAGAGAGTACGGAATAAGAGAAACTCGCGTGCAGTTTTGGTCTATATAGATGAAGTCACTATAGTATCTACTAAAATCAACTTATAGATCATGCATTGAGAAACACTCTATTTAAAATCTAGTTACTATGGAAAAACTAAAAGCTGAAGCCAAAAAGAAGAGGCCCTGTGTCAACATGCTTGATTTTAATCCCATTTTTCCTAAGATAGGATCAATTCTGGTGATGCTAGAGTAATTATGGCTGAGTTGGACTACTGTGAACTTGACAGCCACCAATTGCAAGAAATCTACCAGGATATACAATTATTCTAATCCCTGTATGTCATTCATTGAGTTTTAGATTTAGCCAATCACTCTAAATATTTCTTAGGCATAATTCAGTGGGTTAATTCGAAAAAACTTACCCCAATCTAATTATCTACCCTTTTTGTTCAATACAAACTTCTAGATTTAAGATTCAAATGGCTTAGTACAAGCTTCCATTGTGATGAGGATTAAATAATCCTTTAAATTTGGCTTTAAATACTCAATTAAGGCCTTAGACCAATATGGTCGTGAACTTCTAAAGAATACATTACCTAAGTACCTTGGTCAGAGGGGTTACTGTTCATTTACCCGACCAGTCACCACTTAGAGGTCTCACAAATTGGTACATGGGTCTGCCTCCAGGCAACTCGTCCCACACGATAGGATAAAGCATGTGCTTTATCTTCCTCCTAACCGCACGGTGACTCAGCCCTACATCTCTGACAATAACTACCTTCCATTTGCCCCCCAAATTATTCTCTCCCATTGACAATAACCAAAGAACATTTGTTATCAGGTTTCATTGTTGTAACCATTCGCTCGACCAAACATGACAAATTGACAAGGTGCTTGCTCACGTGGACAACCGACACATCTTCAATACTATTTAAAGTTTGACGAGAGACAGAAACATAGACACATAGAGAAATATATATATTCTAGAGAATCAAGGGAGATCTCTCAATCAGATAGCATATTACAGAGGCAAAAAGTAATGCTCCTAAGGCTAGTAGCAACCCCTTTGTAATCTCTCATCGAAAGCATCTTGTAACTAATTCATAGCAATAAAGATAGTCTACATTCTCCTCCTAAATCCTTTTGAGAGACTTAGCTTTTTTTCCCCATAATTTGTAAGATTAGCAGTTTGATCATTGACAGCTGGCGCTGTCCATGGGAAATAGTACTGAGTCCTAAAAGGTTCTCATTAGCAACATTAGCCTCCCTTGTTTTTGTCAACTTCGTCCATACGATCATGGGAGGAACCTAGGATGAGGAGAATTGGTTCGATATGACAAATTACATCGACCTTGATATGGACACATGTATCCGCACCACAGAACACGTTGCCTCCTCATCATCATCCTCCATCGCAGGGTCACCAGTCCTTGAGACCAGTGAGGTCAACCGAATGAAAGAAGACACATCACCCCAATCATCAATGCTACCTAGGGAGTCAGGCGTCCCACCTTGTCGCAATGCCTAGGCACTATGGCAAATCCAATGCATTCAACCAGCAAACATGGCAACAAGAATGTGACGCCATATCCGAGGGTTAGAGTACTCTCAATGCAATCATGGGCAACTGCTATTCGCCAATAGCTCCTACGCATTACGAGAGACGATCAACACCTAGTCATGGTGTCAATAAATTATCCCCAACAAAAAGGCGAGTGAAGACAAAATGCTCACCATCTGATCTACAATTGACCAGATTAGGTTGAACCCACCACACAGCCCACTAGAAATGGTGGTCTCCAATTGTACTCTGTCATGGAAGCTCCTTGTTGAAGCATGGAAGGCTCTCTCTCAGTTTTGATAGGAGTTCATTGGGAGATTCCTATTGGAGGCATGTGGTTAACACAATCGGTGATACCATTGTAAATTCCATTCATGGCTCTCCACAATATATCTTCCCATGATCCATTGGTCGGGATGGTACAAACTCTCCTTCATCACCCAGAGGAGTCAAAAATAATGGAACTAGTGAACATCGACCATCTAATTCACTTGTTCCTACCCCTCCGCACATGCTAAGTCCCGTGGAGTAAGCCGAGAACTCGGGCGAAACTTAAGTCATCGTACCCCTTCGGCCAATAGGAATGCTCCAAGACCTTCGGTAACTATTCAAAATCTACAATGTGTCTATGAGATTCTTGACAACCTGGATCCTGCTTGGGCAAAAACCCCAAGATATGCTCAAATTACAGGTCAGGTATCGGAGATCCTCTAGCAAACCATGAGGCGAATAGAGATGTACCGAGAGCAGAGGCAATCGTAGAGCCAAACATTGACTTTATCTGTGCATTCCTCACACAGTAGAAGCTAGTGGGATCAAACTGACAACAATCCATCAGCAGGTGCAAGACCTGCTCAAAGGTTTCAATAAAGAAGCCATGAGGGCAGAATGCTGTTCGATAATGAAGCAACCCCTCCCCTCATCACAAGGGATAAAAGCGAGGACACGGTTCAGGTGATCTGCGTCATCATTTGAATAAAGTGTCTAGTCAGAGACACCATTTAAGTGTCAATGACTGGATTAGGGCACCACCAACCCACTACGACTATTGGAGGAATAGATCTCCAACAGATTACAATTCGGCCCTTTTTTAGAGAAGGCACCAGACCTAATCATAAGTTGTCGAGCTTTCTTGGTAGACCTTCAATTAGTACATTGGCTAGAAAGGTTCTGACTATCTAATCTTGAGAAATTCAATGGGTAACAAAATCTATTGGAGTTTTTGCAAATTTACACAATTGAAATCAGGGTTGTGGGAGGCGACGACAACGTGATGGCAAAGTATTTGCCAACCGTTCTTGAGGGTTCTGCTCGGTTGTGGTTACTGAACCAATCGGCCAGAACAATCTACATTGGGAACAATTTTGCGATCCACTAATCGCTAACTTCCAGGGTACGTATGATCGACCCGACAAGGAAGATGACCTTCATCAGATCTGACAAGAACCCAATGAAATCCTATGGTAGTACATCAAAAAGTTTAATCTATTTCGTAACTCTATCCTGGAAGTGGTAGATTCTTCTGTTATCCAAGCGTTCAAGACCAGTCTAAGGAATAGGCGATTTACAGAGGACATCGCTATGAATCCTCCATGGGCATGTGTCGAGCTATTCGATATGGCTAATAAGTACGCCACCACTAGTGAAGAGGTCAAGTGGAACAAGGCCATTGATCGAATAGAGAAGATTCCTCAGCCAGGCTTAGAGAAGAAGAAAAAGAAGGTCAAGAAATCGTAGAAGGGTAAGAAGAATCACAAACTCAATACTAATGAAGTCCTTGCAATCCTAGAGAAATACTCTAAAGGTAAGAAATACTATTCTAGTTGAAACAAGGAAAAATCTCTGACCAATAAATCCAAGAATGGCTAAAGATGGTGTCCACTCTACCAAGAAGTAGGGCACGATCTACACAATTGTCATGCCTGGCAGAAGAAACTTGAGGGTTACTACTCGGGTAAGGGTCCTCTCCCTTATATGTACGAGATCGGAGAACCAAGCACCGAAAAGGACAATGACGAGGATAAATAAATGGAGTATCAAGAGCCAGAGCAATACTATTGGTGTAATCTTTGGTGGATCATCATCCTATGAGTCCAGACGGCAACTGAAGACTATAGAATGAGAGGTGAATCTCATCGATGCTCTAGTCACCGTCAAGCACTCCAGATGGACGAAAACAACCATTTCCTTCGATAGAGAAGACATCCCATCCCTTAGACTTGACTAGGTAGGTTCCCTATCATAGTAGAATCTACTATCAATAACTGCAAAGTTAATTAAATTCTAGTTGATGGAGATTGTTGTCTTAGCATTTTATTTATGGGAGCTATTAAAGAGATGCAAGTTCCAAAGTCTAAACTAAAACCTATGAAGTATGCCTTCCATGGCGTAGTTCTAGGATCTTCAGCCAAATTGATCGAGCAATTGTTCTTACCAGTTATGTTTGGATATCCTGATAACTTTTGAAGGAAAAGGATCTCATTCGATGTATTAGATTTTGAAAATGCACACAATGGTATCCTTGACCAACTGACTTTAGCCAAGTTTCTGGTGGCCACGCACTACAATTACCAAGGCCTCAAAATGCCCAGGCCAAAAGGGGTCATAACAGTTTGAGGGTACAAGATAAATGGCTCATGCTTGTGATCGCAAATCTCTCGAATTGGTCAATGAATTACCGACCGGGAATGCTAACTCGCTTTCAATGCAAGTAAAACATTTACCGAGGTGGATCTCTCGAATATGATATCAAAATTCATATCCTGCGGAAGCTTAAATATATTAATGGACTTACTCATGGGCCGATTAGGCCGAAATCGATAAAATACAGCAGCAGAAACGAAGCACACAGGTGGGACCTTCAGGACATGCCCACAGGTAGCCAACTGGAGGTTCGCGACCTAATTCTTAACACCTCATCATCTTCATCATCATGTCTAGTTGCATTTGCTGAAGCGTAGCGACTTGAATCCTGATTCTGGATTAGTTGTAAGAGCGAGGGTGAGCACAAACCACCATGCTCCACGAGCCAATACACACGATGCAATTAGATATTATGCATGGCTAATCAAGGAAAGGCTCGGGTTATTTTATTTACCATAAATTGCTTTCGAAATATGATACATAGAAATTTCCTGAGACTTAGCAGTTTGAACTAAAACATAATGTGTGAAAGATTTTCAATAATAATAGCGATCCAGATTCCATCCACCGTTACATGGCCTCTGCACCATATGCTAACATTTCAGCGTTATAACCGCTTACATTACCACTGGGACGACACCCAGGACAACTCAAATCAGGGTTTTCCACTGCCCTCACTTTTCAAATTACACCCACAAAGTTGTTTTTGAAATAGAACTATATCTGGTTAAGTTCCCATGTCCGCCCATGACCGTGGGCATGGCTATTCGAATAGTTTTGACTCTGTAGAGTTTGTACACTTTCACAATAAGAGATAATCCGCTCATTGCCCCACATGATTCCTTAGTCACGTGGTTGAGTAGATCATCACAGTGACTTTTCAAAGTATATAGCCCCTGTTGTCATCTCACCCTATGGGCTGCTCCCACTTGCGATGGGTCCCATACGTTGTACGGGATGTAACCACGTCTACTAGCGCAGCTGGGCTCCACTCCCCGCAACGCTAGTATGACTAGTTACTTCATCCTCCACTCGGTGTCCCTTTAGGCCTCCCCTAGCCCTTGTGTATCCACTTCCTTCCACTACCGATGAGATGAGTCCAGGAGTTTCGATAAATTTACTTAGTCAAGCTGTAATTTATAGACTTGTGGATGCACTATTTTACATAGGAGGTCATGACAAGATTCAATCCTTAGGGTATCTGGGCGGTTCTACCACTAACCATTTTGTGCCTCCACTGCACCACTCACACCCTCGAACCATCTGCCCAGATAATCAAGCAAGTTGGGGTTTTTGGGAATATAAAATAATTATACCAACATATACTAGTCATTACCACCATGACTTCCCAAAATTCAGTTGTTCATAATTGAAAGTGATGCTTGGGCATTACTGTGCCCTGATTATTCAAGCAGTGCTAGGCATGGCATATAATTACAGACTTATTTTTCAAAGTTTTACAATTGTAATTTTTGCTAGGGCGACAAGCTTCAAATACTCAAATGTTCCAACAGAGGGTAATATTAACAATCTAATTAATGGGCAAGTAACTAGAGACGCAGCGGTGTGGGCGCAGGGAGGGTGACGGCGAGGCGACGTGGGAACGCAGGCGGGGACGGTTGGGCAGGTGCGGTGGGTGGCGCGATGACGCCAGAATAGAGCGGGGCCAGCTAATGCGATGGGGATGGAAGAGAGAAGAAGAAGCTGAGGCCAGTGACGGGGAAACAGGGAAAAAGTTTGGGAGAAAGAGAGAGAAAGGCCGGGCCCAGCTGGCAGTGAAAGAAAAGAAAGGGAGGAGGGAGGAGAAGAAAAGAAAAGGAGGGGCCCACAAGGCACAGAGAAAAAGGGAGTACATGAAAATTTGAAAATTGGGATCTTTAAATTTTAATTTACATTTTAAATTTTATATTAGGATTTACTGATTTTCAGTTTTGAATGATTTAAAAAAAATGGAATTCTTAGTTTTAATTATTTAAAAGCAAGCCTTCCTTTTTTAAAATATTTCTTGGCCATTTCTTTTCTCTACCTAGTTAAATTGGAGTTCAAGGTTTTACTTCCTTTATCTAATATTTAAGTTTTAATTTGCACTTTGATTATTTTTGAGACTTATGTTTGTAATTGAATTTCGAATTTCAAGTTTAGACAAACTCGTCATCGAATCCGAGTTTTGAGTTCTCGGGTCAATTTGGATTTGAAGTGGATTTGTATTTAATTTGATTTATGGATCTTGGTTCTTAGAGTTTTTAAACTCATCTTTAAATTATTTTGTATCTTTTATCATCATAATCCTAATTTGTAATTGAGAATTATTTCCAGTTATTTATTTACTCAGCACAAAACTCAGGAAACCCCAACTAAGACGTTGAACAAAAATTCAAATGCCAGTAAAATGCAAATAAAAGTTTTAAATTTCTCAAAATTTTAAACATCCAAAATTTAGGATGTTACAGTAGCCCTCGATAAGGACAGGCCTTTGCAAACTGTCAAAGTTAGAATATGACTTAATCCTAAATAAAAAGAGTCGCTAGTCTCATTCCTCTGAGCAAACTCGGATGTATTCACGTGGCAAGCATTGGACATGCCCGGTATCCTTAGGGAGGTGATTGAGCATAGAATAGCGCTTCGGCCTGACAAAAAAAACTAATAAAGCAAAAGCTGTAACGTTTTGCACCTTGGAAGGAAGCAATCCAGCCGAAGATTGACAAACTTCTCAAGGCTAGGTTAATTCGTGAAGTTGGCCACCTCGAGTGGCTCACCAACCCTGTAATGGTTAGAAAAAATAATGGAAAATAACAAATATGTGTAGATTTTATAGATCTTAATCAAGCTTTCATGAAGGATGATTTTCCCTTCTACGCATCGATCAACTTGTTGACTCTACCTACAGTAGTGAGTTATTGAGCTTTTTTAGATGCATATTCTGGTAACCATCAAATTAGTATGAGTAAATAAGATAAAAAGAAAACTTCCTTCATCACACCATACAAAAATTTCTATTATGTGAAAATATTGTTTGGGCTCAAAACGTTGGTGCTACTTTTTAAAGGTTAATACAAAAAACCTTTAGTCCACAAATTGGTCAAAATTTAGAGGATCGTGTGTCCAACTTGTAGGAAACTTTTACTAAGAAGATATAACCTTAAGTTAAACATGGAGAAATGTGTGCTTGGAGTTTTCTATAGAAAGCTTCTCAACTTTGTAGTCTCGTCTAGAGGAATTGAGGCTAATCCAGAGAAAATAGCGGCCATCGAGCAGATGTGTCCTCCGACCACAAAGAAAGAAGTATAAAAACTAACCAGTTGTATGGCAGCATTAAGTCATTTCATATAATAGTTAGGAGAACAAGGATTACCTTTCTTTAAACTTCTTCAAAAGTATGAAAGTTTCGAATAGACTAAAGAAGCCAATAATACCTTTGAGAAAGTCAAGAAATACTTAACAAGTGCCCCGGTCTTAGTCTCTCCAAGACCAGGAGAATCCTTACTTTTATACTTGGCTACTATGCCACAAATAGTCAGCGCAGTACTAGTCGTTGAATGTGACAATATCCAATAGCCAGTATACTATGTAAGTAAAGTCTTACATGGACCAATAGAGTGATATCCAAAAATATAAAAATTATTGTATGCCCTCCTTATGACTTCAATGAAACTAAGGCATCACCTCCAAGCCCATAAAATTGTGGTGCCAACTAGATACCCTCTCAGTCAAGTTCTCTAAAATAAGGAACCATCAAGATGTATAGCAAAATGGGTGATCAAACTTGGGGAGTTTGATCTCCATTTCATCTCACAAACAACCGTTAAGTCCTAGGCTTTAGTAGAATTCATTGCCAAATGGACAAATCCTAAGCCTATCCATGGGCCTAAGTACGAGAACCACGAGCACTAGACTATGCACTTTGACGAGTCCTTGATGATAAAAGGTTTGGAGGCTGAGGTAGTCCTGATCTCTCCTACTGGAGAAGGCATAAAACATGCCTCCTAGTTAAAATTTTCCACTACAAATAATGTGGCAGAGTATAAAGGTTTCTTAGCAAGGCTTCGAGCAGCTAAAGCACGCAGGATTCATGGACTATTAGTGAAAGGTGATTCTTATCTAATAGCGAATCAAGTAGGGAAAGAGTATCAATGCTCAAGTACCATCATGCCATCTTATCTTTTGGAAGTATGAAAACTAGAGAAACATTTCTATGGTTTCGAAGTCCAACACATTCCTTGAAAGAAAAACTTTTTGGCAGATCAGTTTGCATGGATGGATTCCTCAAGATCACATGTCCCGCCTAGAGTATTTCTCGAGCAACTCAACAAACCTTCATTAGTTGAGGATTCTGAAGACATTCCAATGTAGGTCACTCAGATTGACCCCCACAATGATTGGATGACATCAATCTATGAATATATTTAGCATGACAAACTTTCTGAAGATGACATAGAGGCCAATTGTACAGCTCAAAAGGCAAAATCATATACTCTAATTGAATGTATTCTATACAAATGAGAAACTCACGGGGTGTTGATGAGATATGTATCACAAAAGGAATGTTTACATTTCTATCTGATATGCATGGGGGAATCTGTGGAGCATATTATTCCTACAGAATACTGGTCGGTGAATCCTTCCAATAAGGATACTATTGGTAAAGGAACTTGTGTTAAAGTACATACAATGTCAGTTCCATAGCCAACAAGTACATCAACTTGCACAAACTCTCCAAACATACCACTTTCTTGGCCTTTCGCAACTAGGGCTTAGACATTCTGGGACCTTTCCCAAAAACACTCGGGGCTTTGAATTTCTTTTTGTGATGATTGATACATTCACAAAATGGATCGAAGTCGAACCAGTTGTCAAAATAATAATGGAAGCAGCCAAGAAATTCACAACTAAAAATGTGGTTACACGATTTGGGGTATCTAGTCGTTTATCACAAATAATAGTACCTAGTCCTCCAGTGGAAATTTTTAGAAATTCCATGAGGGTCTAGGTATCAAAGAATGCTATGCCTCAGTAGCTCATCCACAAAGTAACAGGGTAGTAAAAAGAGCCAATGGTATATTAATACAAAGGATTAAACATTGAGTGTTTGACCAGTTAGTATAATGGTCAGGAACTTGGGTAGAACCTCCCTTTATATTATAAGCTGTTAGGACCACGACTAGTCATGTGACTAGAGAAACATCCTTCTTGATAACGATCAAGAAGATCATTGGATTGATGATATTAATTTTCTTGAAGAGTGAAGAAATGCAACCCTAATCCAATCATAGTTTACCAACAAGCCATGCGAAGGTATCACAATCATAAAGTGCAGCTTCACAACCTAGCTGTGGGAGATCTGATTCTCAGAAAAATTTAGAGCCAGACAAATTGTAATAAACTTTTGCCTAAATGGGAATGTGTTTACACTGTAGTCAAAGTTACCAGACCAGGCCCGGTACGACTAGCCATGTCAGATGGGTGTATTCTTCCAAATTCTTAGAACATCAATCAGTACGCAAGTTTTATGTATAATGTACTTATTTATTTCTATATTTCAATAAATTTCATTTTTTATTATGTCATTCTTCCAATGGATATTTTTATTTGTACTTCCTTATCCCAATTTTGATAAGAAACTATCGCTGCTATCTAAATTTGCAGAGAAATATCCATATTTATCTCAAAATACCTCCTTCGGGATACTATTACTTTATTGACTTTGACACTCTTCTTAAACACCATGCATATCCTTATTGTAACCTTGATAACCAAGGTTTCCACAATAATATGAATTTTTGCTCAGAAGGAAACAGGTAAAAAACATAGACAATGGTATGGTTATTCACAGACAACGGTATGGTTATTCACAGCTCGAAAGCTCAAATGCTTCATTTCTTACTTCATCATTCTATTTTTCTCCTGTTTACTCTAGTCGAGGCACGGAAAACCTCTTTGTCAAAGTCTCTCCTCTAGCTCTGAATGTGGTCATGCCCACTGGAAGTAGTTTTTGAGAGATGACATTTTTCCTACAATCTTTGCTACTAGTTGAAACTGGAGATTGAATACGTTTAGAGGAGTTTTGCTTATGCCTTTCGTCCTCATCTTTTCTATGACTAGGTCAGATAAGCTTACAAATAAAAGCACTTATCTTATTAGCATGTAGTCATACACAAGTTCTTATTATAAATAAATGCATGAATCTTTGTCATAGTTCCTATTTGGTTATTCTACAACTATGTTATATCGCGATTATGGCAAAGCCATATAAGGCTAGTCAAAATCTCTTACTAGTTGTGTTCATCACTAAAATGTCCTAGTGCTACTTGATCATTTAAGGTTCATAATCAGACATGTTGATTTAGGCCCCGTTTGGTCGAGCTCGGCTTCTCTCCTTTTGGCTTTGAAGTCAGGCTTCAAGAGAAGCTACGAATCTAGGCTTCAAATTCGTAGTTCATTTTGGGCTTGGCTTCAAATTTTTAATTCATTTTTGGGCTTCAAAGCCCACGCATTTGGCTAGAAAAATAGCTTCGAAGCCCAAAAAACTAAAGTCGAGCCTGACCAAATGGGGTTTACTGATCAGTGGGAACTACAAAGTGTCTTTCCTTTCCTACTGCTTACTTAGTACGTCATACCACTAAAAAGTAGTTGAGGGCTAGGAGAGATATGACCACTCTTCAAATAAGAAGAAATAACATAAAATTTATACTACCAAAGGTAATTTTTTACATATTCAAAAAACAAAAATGCAAACAAATTACTTTATAGCTAACTACTCATTTGAGCCTCTCGACTAGCCACCACTACTATAAAAAGAGTCATCATAGATGGTTCGGAATTGCTATCACAGATGATTTTTTTGAACCATCTGAATTTATGGGTCAGTGATAATCAGAGGTTATCACAGACGGTTTGTGAGCCGTCTGTGATAAATACAACATAGATAGTTTGTAACTAGAATCGTTTGTAAAGGATACTATCACAGATGGCTCGAACCAAAAACCGTCTATGATACTCAAACATCATAGACAGTTCTAGCTACCAACCGTCTGTGATGGGCGAGTATCATAGACGGTTGGTATATAGAACTGTCTGTGATACTTTTCCATCACAGACGATTGGTAGATAGAACCGTCTATGATGTGCGAGAATCACAGATGGTTTTTTGTTCGACCTGTCTATGATAGTCCTTCATAAATGATTTATACCACAAATCGTTTGTGATAGTTCATTCTATACCTAAGTTTTTTTTCTATTTTTGGCTAGCTAGCCTGAAAAATATTAGCTATGCCATTTGAAAACAAGCAAACAGCAACAAAGACAACAATACATTATATTTTCATTACAATTAGAATCCATCATTATAACATAACAAGATACCAAGTAGGTTACCCATCTAACACAACAAGAACATAGCAAGAACACATCTCCTAATTCTATGAATCCAACTCTTAAACATGGCAAGAACATAGAAAAAGCAGAGATCCTAGCAGACAGTAGAAACTGAATTGTGCCGATGAGATAATGCCTAGGCTCTCTTGCGCCTGATGCAACACGCGAGCTGGATGTCTTTGACGCCACCATCGTCAGCGCCGACCTGTGCGCCATCTTGGTAGCCATCGCGTGTCTACTCCGTGAGGGCCATTGGGACGAGGTCGAGGAGGAGGATGATGAGGAAGAGTCTGGAGAGATTTGTGAGCAATGGTAGGTAGGGGATGGGTTTGGACGAGTATTTATAGTGGGAGAGATGGAGGTACTATCCGTAGGGTGGGGTTTGGCGGGTTTCTATTAGTTGGGAATGGGTTGGGCATGATCGACGGGCCCAACGGTCAGTTTATCACAGACGATTTTATATACAAACTGTCTATGATACTCTCCCAACACAGATGGTTGGTAGCTAAAACCGTCTGTGATGTGCGAGTATCATAGACGGTTCTATATACCAACCGTCTGTGAATCAGAGCACAAAGGTAAATAAATAAATATATATATATATAGGAAAATTACATAAGTCTCAAAAGATAAAATAACAAAGTTCTATATGACATATATATGCTTTTTTGAAATGTTTCGATGAGATCTACAACTTTGCAGTTGAGATGGACCCCAAATTCTGAACGGAAGATAAATTTTTTTGGCAAAAACAGAAACCCAAAAATTGTGACACAGATTTGAGGCTAAAGATGGCTTATTTTGGGGGTCTTAGAGAATGACTAGCAAAATTGTAACATCCTGATTTTCAGAGCCTTTTTGAAGCTTTTAAAATAAAATTCACCATTTGGATTTTTCTGAAATTAATTAAAGCTTAATTGGAATTTTTATTAATTAAAAGGATTTAATATGATTAAATTAAACATTAATATTTGCCAAAAATATTTTATTTGTGTTCCTTGTGTCACAAGGAATTTTTCTGTATTTTTTTGGATTTTTCGGAGTTTGTTTGAGCTCAATTTGAAATTTCCAAAAAAAAGAAGAAAGAGGAGAGAGAATGAACAGTACCCGAAGGTACTGTTCACGCATCTCCAGCGCGCGCAAGCCCGATCGATCTGTTCGCTGTGTACAGGTTTTTCCGTTTTTCTCTCTCTTCATAACTTACAATCCGGACATTATTTGAATGTCTTCCCAAAAGAAAAGTTGTGCCAAATCACGCAAGGAATCCATCCCAACTGGTTTCTTTCCGTTTCGTTCATCCGTTTGCCTTTTATCTCCAATTTTCTGAAACGGACTCTAAACCGAAATCTACAAATTGGAGTCGGTTTCTATCTCTTCCAAGCCTATAAATACGACCCCTTGGCTCCCCTAAACCCATCCCAAGCCGTGCCAAGTCCCCTCAAAGCTCAGGACGCCGTCGGCACCAAGCCCCTCCGGTCCCGAATTTGCTCGTCGTGTCTCGAGCTATTCGGTGAGTTTCTTCGTGATCCTTTCGCGTCACATTGTGCCATCATGTCCCGTCTACCTTCTTGCCAAGTTAATTTGGTTTTGGTGCAGCCAATCTCCCGGAATCGAGTTTTCCCCAATCTAGGTCAAGAGCGCTTCCCGACGTCGATTCGTCGCCTCCGGTAAGCTTTAGCCCTTGCCGTAATTTTTCTTAGACTTGCCTCGCCACGTTCTACGCCGTGCTCACTTCCGTTTCCCCAAAAAGCCTCCACAAATTTTCGCCCCGACACCTTGCCATGTCCGTCAATGGCATCCCGTGTCCCCCATCTATCCGGTAGTGTTTTCCCCAATCCGTTCGCGTCACTTTGTGCCAAACCATCCCAGGTAGCTACCCTCCAAGTGGTTTTAGATTTCGTTCACCGAGCAGCAAGATATTAAGTTTTTCCTTTTTCCTTCCCGACGTCGTTCAAACGTCGTTTGTGTCGTCTCCGGTGGGTTTCTGGCCGAGCCGACAATTTTCCTAGCTTCGCCAAGCCGCGTTCTAGCCCGTGCTCACCCTACCTCTCCACGTTCCATGCCCGGGTTTTATTCCTCTCTCCTACCCATGTCGTTGTAGCCGCCCGTGCCGTCAACGGTCTCCGTTTGGCGTGCCGTCAGTTCTTATGTGTGCCTTAGTTCCCTAACAACCTATTTTGCTAGTTAGATTCATCTCCCATGTCTCCTCTCGCTAGCGCTAGCCTCCTTTTCCAAAATTGCTCTCGGGTGAACAGTAACATCTGTGAATTTCCAGCATTTTCTCGCCCCGGCAAACTTTAGATCGCTCGTTCTCCTTCGTCCGAACTCCGATCGACCCGATTCTTCTTCCTAAATTCGTCTAAAATTGAGCTCTGTCTTTTAGTTCTGGTTTTGCAGTTTTTGGAGTTTATTTGAATTTTATTTGATTTTATTTCTTCTGTTCGTCTCGTTCTCTCTCCCGTTAGATCGCGCGTTCGAAGGAGTTGAAACAAGATTTGAAGATCAAGAATTCCTAACTGAGCAAGGCCAAGGCAAGTCGTGTCCTTTGATCATGTTGAACCCAGTTTTCAAATCTATTATGTATTATGTTGCCTTAAATTATCATGCATTGCTACTTTTTATAAAACCCTTGTATTGGTAGTTATCGTCCCAATTGGTTATTTCCCTCCTTGATACTTTGGAATACCTTGAAGCCATTGTCACCTTAGGTTGGGAATTTAATTAGTGATGCTATGTTATTTGTCACATTGGGTTGGTACGATTAGAATGCTTAGTCTTGCTTATTTTGCGAAAGGGTTCATCATCACATGTGGTTAGTTAATCTTGACTTAATGATATACTTGAATGTGGTGGTTAACCACGGTTATAAAACTTGTTGCCATGGCATGGGTAGTGTCATTGGTGTTGGTTATACAAAATTGGTTTACACTTGGGCGATTGATCGTGCAGTAAAGGGGGTGCGAGAGGCACATGGGACGTGGATGTTTCGCCTGGGTAAATTTAAGGACTTAACTTTGTGCGCCATTGATCTGAGTCTTACCGCACAACCACATGTCTAGTATGGGATAGACCTAGCTGATTAACTTGCAAAGGTTTAGTTCAGATATCATCATTGGTAAGTGAGTACCAGGGGTACTGGATTGCTCACAGTGAGGAACAGGGTTACTGTCCTCATACGGCGCAAGAGGGGACTTCTGACTGTGGTGGTTAACCCTTCAGCAGTGAAACCTTAGCGGGTGATGTCTAACTAGATTGGAGTGAGGTAAAGGCTTTGTGATAATTTATCTGGGTCTCATGCCTAAGGAAGCATGCTGGCTATTAAGATGATTTATCTCTTGTGGGTAAAGTTGTGCAACCTCTGCAGAGTGTAAAACTATTCGAATAGCCGCGTCCTCGGTCATGGACAACGCTCGGTGATTTCACACGAGGTATAGTTATTTCTAAAAGTTTCGGACAGTGGATGGTTAATTCACTGTTGGTTGGGAGGTCCATAAGTGGTTGGTTTAGCTTATGGATGGGAGATCCATAAGTGGTTACTTCAATTCCTTTGATTATTGTTTATTATTGTTTTACTTCAAATGCGCCTTCAATCTATCTATTGTGTTTTCAAATGCCGTTTTATGCAAACTAACCTTTCAGCCATCCATTGTTAAGCCTTGCATATTATATTGCATTCATTTGTTACAAACGACTTGCTGAGTACCAATGTACTCACGGCTTTATGCCCCTGTTGCTCAGTTGAGGAGGAGGAGTATCACCAGCAGGAGGTTCCAGAAGGAGAGTACTTCGACGTCTTCGCGGATTAGGCTTCGTTCTCCACTCGATAGCCTGTGGGCGTGTCGATTGGCTGCTGCGCTTTCTTTTGGATTTCCGCTGCTAGTTTCTTTAAGCCTTTCAGGCTATTAAATTGTAAGCTTGGCCATAAGGTCGCACTCTGATGATTATTAAAAATATTTGAGTCTTTTGTTAGTAAATCGTGATATGTTCGATATTTCATCTTTGTTTATACTGTGTGCACTAGCGTGATCCTGGACTAGTGCAGAATACACAGGAGAGTCCGGATTTGTATATTCGGGTCTCTACAGAGATGGTATCAGAGCTATATCGACTGTAGGACGAAGCCCTAGTTAGAATGGTCGAATTAGTCAAGTTTTCAAAATTTATTTTCTAAATCAAATCAACCAAATGATTGACTAGTAATTCTTGATTCTTACCTCATTCTTAGGATTCTTGCTCATTGTCTCCTCTGAGAACTTGTTTTCGAAATTCAATTTGACTTCTTATCCCTATAATGTCCATAGATGTCTCGAGTGTCCCTCCATCAAAGTGAAAGCTGGAATGGAATTCTTCAAGCTGTGATGTGAAGTTTAGATCAAGGAAGCACTCAAGATGTTCCAAGACAAGATCGAAGACTGCCGTGAAGATCGAGAGCCATTAGGTTAAAACCCTGCCATAGTTTTAGCATCGTGTAGACGGTTTTGCTTTTTCTTGCAGTTGCGTGTGATGTGAGCTGCAAATTTTGCCCTTAAAAGCATTATACTGCAATCACGTCAATCTTTTATTGGTGTTATTTCCCCGGTTTTGCTGTTAGCCTTTTTCGGCTAAGTGTTTGTTTAGTTTAGGTTGCCATTAGAAATTCCCCTTAGACGAGTTTACCTCTCATCTATGCTTTTCCCACTTATCTTTAAAACCCGGTCAGAGTTTTGAAAGTGTCAGAGCAACTAACCCGGAATAAAGTTGTCCAAGTTCAACTTCAAGTCTTACCTATGCTTTTCCCCCTTACCTTTTCGCCTGGAGCAGTCAGTAGTGTTTCTCTTCAGAGCAGCAGCAAGATGGTTGGTCCCAGGAACCCTGCAGAAGCATCAAGCAATCACGCCAATTCCGTTCAACCTTGGAAGAACCCCTGCCAAGACTCCAGGAGCAAGCCGTGGAACATCGTCAAGTCAAGGAAGCCAAATACCTCAAAGCGTTGCAAGGGGGAGCCTCAACCACGTCGTCTCCGAAGTCGCACCGGTAACCTATTCTTTTAGTCAGCCTGAATCTCGGGGTCGAGATTCCGTTTAAGGGGGGAGGTTTGTAACATCCTGATTTTCAGAGCCTTTTTGAAGCTTTTAAAATAAAATTCACCATTTGGATTTTTCTGAAATTAATTAAAGCTTAATTGGAATTTTTATTAATTAAAAGGATTTAATATGATTAAATTAAACATTAATATTTGCCAAAAATATTTTATTTGTGTTCCTTGTGTCACAAGGAATTTTTCTGTATTTTTTTGGATTTTTCGGAGTTTGTTTGAGCTCAATTTGAAATTTCCAAAAAAAAGAAGAAAGAGGAGAGAGAATGAACAGTACCCGAAGGTACTGTTCACGCATCGTCTCCAGCGCGCGCGAGCCCGATCGATCTGTTCGCTGTGTACAGGTTTTTCCGTTTTTCTCTCTCTTCATAACTTACAATCCGGACATTATTTGAATGTCTTCCCAAAAGAAAAGTTGTGCCAAATCACGCAAGGAATCCATCCCAACTGGTTTCTTTCCGTTTCGTTCATCCGTTTGCCTTTTATCTCCAATTTTCTGAAACGGACTCTAAACCGAAATCTACAAATTGGAGTCGGTTTCTATCTCTTCCAAGCCTATAAATACGACCCCTTGGCTCCCCTAAACCCATCCCAAGCCGTGCCAAGTCCCCTCAAAGCTCAGGACGCCGTCGGCACCAAGCCCCTCCGGTCCCGAATTTGCTCGTCGTGTCTCGAGCTATTCGGTGAGTTTCTTCGTGATCCTTTCGCGTCACATTGTGCCATCATGTCCCGTCTACCTTCTTGCCAAGTTAATTTGGTTTTGGTGCAGCCAATCTCCCGGAATCGAGTTTTCCCCAATCTAGGTCAAGAGCGCTTCCCGACGTCGATTCGTCGCCTCCGGTAAGCTTTAGCCCTTGCCGTAATTTTTCTTAGACTTGTCTCGCCACGTTCTACGCCGTGCTCACTTCCGTTTCCCCAAAAAGCCTCCACAAATTTTCGCCCCGACACCTTGCCATGTCCGTCAATGGCATCCCGTGTCCCCCATCTATCCGGTAGTGTTTTCCCCAATCCGTTCGCGTCACTTTGTGCCAAACCATCCCAGGTAGCTACCCTCCAAGTGGTTTTAGATTTCGTTCACCGAGCAGCAAGATATTAAGTTTTTCCTTTTTCCTTCCCGACGTCGTTCAAACGTCGTTTGTGTCGTCTCCGGTGGGTTTCTGGCCGAGCCGACAATTTTCCTAGCTTCGCCAAGCCGCGTTCTAGCCCGTGCTCACCCTACCTCTCCACGTTCCATGCCCGGGTTTTATTCCTCTCTCCTACCCATGTCGTTGTAGCCGCCCGTGCCGTCAACGGTCTCCGTTTGGCGTGCCGTCAGTTCTTATGTGTGCCTTAGTTCCCTAACAACCTATTTTGCTAGTTAGATTCATCTCCCATGTCTCCTCTCGCTAGCGCTAGCCTCCTTTTCCAAAATTGCTCTCGGGTGAACAGTAACATCTGTGAATTTCCAGCATTTTCTCGCCCCGGCAAACTTTAGATCGCTCGTTCTCCTTCGTCCGAACTCCGATCGACCCGATTCTTCTTCCTAAATTCGTCTAAAATTGAGCTCTGTCTTTTAGTTCTGGTTTTGCAGTTTTTGGAGTTTATTTGAATTTTATTTGATTTTATTTCTTCTGTTCGTCTCGTTCTCTCTCCCGTTAGATCGCGCGTTCGAAGGAGTTGAAACAAGATTTGAAGATCAAGAATTCCTAACTGAGCAAGGCCAAGGCAAGTCGTGTCCTTTGATCATGTTGAACCCAGTTTTCAAATCTATTATGTATTATGTTGCCTTAAATTATCATGCATTGCTACTTTTTATAAAACCCTTGTATTGGTAGTTATCGTCCCAATTGGTTATTTCCCTCCTTGATACTTTGGAATACCTTGAAGCCATTGTCACCTTAGGTTGGGAATTTAATTAGTGATGCTATGTTATTTGTCACATTGGGTTGGTACGATTAGAATGCTTAGTCTTGCTTATTTTGCGAAAGGGTTCATCATCACATGTGGTTAGTTAATCTTGACTTAATGATATACTTGAATGTGGTGGTTAACCACGGTTATAAAACTTGTTGCCATGGCATGGGTAGTGTCATTGGTGTTGGTTATACAAAATTGGTTTACACTTGGGCGATTGATCGTGCAGTAAAGGGGGTGCGAGAGGCACATGGGACGTGGATGTTTCGCCTGGGTAAATTTAAGGACTTAACTTTGTGCGCCATTGATCTGAGTCTTACCGCACAACCACATGTCTAGTATGGGATAGACCTAGCTGATTAACTTGCAAAGGTTTAGTTCAGATATCATCATTGGTAAGTGAGTACCAGGGGTACTGGATTGCTCACAGTGAGGAACAGGGTTACTGTCCTCATACGGCGCAAGAGGGGACTTCTGACTGTGGTGGTTAACCCTTCAGCAGTGAAACCTTAGCGGGTGATGTCTAACTAGATTGGAGTGAGGTAAAGGCTTTGTGATAATTTATCTGGGTCTCATGCCTAAGGAAGCATGCTGGCTATTAAGATGATTTATCTCTTGTGGGTAAAGTTGTGCAACCTCTGCAGAGTGTAAAACTATTCGAATAGCCGCGTCCTCGGTCATGGACAACGCTCGGTGATTTCACACGAGGTATAGTTATTTCTAAAAGTTTCGGACAGTGGATGGTTAATTCACTGTTGGTTGGGAGGTCCATAAGTGGTTGGTTTAGCTTATGGATGGGAGATCCATAAGTGGTTACTTCAATTCCTTTGATTATTGTTTATTATTGTTTTACTTCAAATGCGCCTTCAATCTATCTATTGTGTTTTCAAATGCCGTTTTATGCAAACTAACCTTTCAGCCATCCATTGTTAAGCCTTGCATATTATATTGCATTCATTTGTTACAAACGACTTGCTGAGTACCAATGTACTCACGGCTTTATGCCCCTGTTGCTCAGTTGAGGAGGAGGAGTATCACCAGCAGGAGGTTCCAGAAGGAGAGTACTTCGACGTCTTCGCGGATTAGGCTTCGTTCTCCACTCGATAGCCTGTGGGCGTGTCGATTGGCTGCTGCGCTTTCTTTTGGATTTCCGCTGCTAGTTTCTTTAAGCCTTTCAGGCTATTAAATTGTAAGCTT
Organism: Dendrocalamus latiflorus; assembly: GCA_017311315.1. Classification (NCBI taxonomy): domain Eukaryota; kingdom Viridiplantae; phylum Streptophyta; class Magnoliopsida; order Poales; family Poaceae; genus Dendrocalamus; species Dendrocalamus latiflorus. The sequence continues at coordinate 19,643,743 of CM029650.1, read as the reverse complement.
GGCCATAAGGTCGCACTCTGATGATTATTAATAATATTTGAGTCTTTTGTTAGTAAATCGTGATATGTTCGATATTTCATCTTTGTTTATACTGTGTGCACTAGCGTGATCCTGGACTAGTGCAGAATACACAGGAGAGTCCGGATTTGTATATTCGGGTCTCTACAGAAAAATCTAGTCATTTTTTGGATCAGGCTCGTTGTTAGCTTTCCTACGAGTACAAGAACATCAAAAACGGATACCATATGCAAAAGTTATGCCCATTTTACTAAAGTTATCTCGGAACAGAATCCTACTTGGACTCAGGTGGGATATTATAAAATTTTAGGAGATTGCGAGGCAGGAAACATATCACAGACGGTTTGTAATACAAACCATCTGTGAAGTATCACAGATGATTAAATAAAAAATCATCTATGATATTTCGCAATATCAAAGATGGTTCTTGGTAAGAACCATCTGTGATACTTTACAGACAGTTTTCACCATAAACTATCTATGATATTATCTCTTCACAGACACTTTTTAGTGCTGGCAGTAATACAGACGGTCTCTAAACCTAAACCATCTGTGATTGCATTTAACACAGATGGTTTAGGTCAATCGTCTGTGATGAAGCGTCTAATAGAAACCTTTTTATAGTAGTGCACTGCCTGATGGAGACCCAAATTTCATCTCATCAGCGATCTTGTTTTCGAAGGGTTTTACTTCTTCAAAGAACTTTGCCACTTCTTCGTCTGAGTAGTTAAACTCTACTTCAAGTGGATGAAGATCAAGAGAAGTGTTGGATGGCTTAAGCTTTGCTAAGTCAAAGATGATTCCATCTGGAACAACATCTCGCATGGTTTGCTCGTGGTTGCGCCTTAAAGTAGCTAGCAAGTCTCGAAGGATTTTGTGTTGTCAACCAAGATAATTATCCTCTCGACTAGATTCTCTAAGGAAGAGACAAGTACTTCTGCACACATCTCGGCTAGCATATTATTGAAAAGAAGGATCTTATCTTGAAGATTTTCTTGAATATTCTTCTCCTCCTCCTCCTCAATACTAAAAGCCTTTTCAATTTTTTGAAGCTTTAAAGCTTGCTCTACACGTGTAGCTTAAAGTCAGTGAAGACAAATTTAAAGTATAACAAGCTGGTCGGATAAGTGAGCAGTTACCTTGGTTCTTCTTTTTGTAAGACTCGATCACTTCCTTATGCTTAAGGACACTATCATTGCATCTGGTTGACCAGTCTTCGACTAACTAGTCCTTGGCTTTACACGCCTCTTCTAGTTTTAGAATGATAGCTCCCTTGGCCTTTGCTTCCTTTTCAAGACTTTCCAATTCTCTCGACCACGATAAGGAAGGAAATAAGAAAAAAAGCAAAGATTTATAAGCCATAAAGGAAAAATTGAGAAGTAACTTACTTCTCAATTAGAGATTCTTCTCCTCAAGGGTCTTGAGAAGTTATTCATTCTTGATCATTATCGACCCGAACAACTCTCTCTCCTTTTTGAGGGTATCCTCAAACACCATCACGGTGCTTCCCGACTTGAAGTGTTTAAAGAGTTGTGAGAGAAAAACACTTAACAACAAGAAATAATGAGAATAGAAAACTCACTACTAGTCATTGGCTTGTTGATGGAGAATAGCACTCTCCTTCTCAAGGACTAATAATAACTTGGTTACTTCATCAACCAAAGTATCTGCCTCCACCATGTGCTAAAAAAGGAGGGAAGAAACTCAAAAATGTTTTGATATGATACAAAGTACAATAAAATGGTCGTAAGAACTTACCAAGATCGCTTTATTGGCAAAAGTGGAGTAGAGCTCCTCGGGGTCGGTCTTCAACTCGAGGTTCAACACCTTTCTTTATCAAAGTTCTTTGAGTCTTTGGTTGTTAATGATATAGCTCTAATCGAGAATGTCCCTCAGATGAGGAGACTTCCTTATTATCAAAGAGCACACAACCACCATTCCTAAAAAAGGAAGTATTTCATTTCCTCCTCGACCACTGCTTTCCCAGTAGACAGTAGTCTGTTGAGACTTCATCACCACCTCACATCCTCTGATGGTGTGTAGGACCGAAATGGCAACAGAGGGGGGGGGGGTGAATGGTGCCTTCAAAAATTCTCCAAGAACCCACACAACAAATCGGTCGAGAGAGCTGGCTTCTCTGGTCGAACACACGTGGTCGAAAGCCAACTGATGGTCGAACACCACGTGGTCGAACACTTGCCCGAGCCGACAAAAGAAATCAAACAGAGAATACTGCGCGGTTGAAACAAGAACGGTGCTCTCGGGAAGAACTGGCCAAGATGGCCTTAAGGATGATTCCCAGTTCAAAGCAAGCCAACACAGCCCAAAGCAAAAGCAGTTCAAAACCAAATCAAGATTGAAACAGAAAGATCAGGAGACTGCACAGATAAAGGAACTGAAACAAGATACCCATAGCTCAAAGAACTTCGGAGAATTTATTTCTCGAGAGTACTACAGAGGAGTCCCGATACGCATGGACATTCGGACATGAGGAATGATTACAAGTAGACTCAGCTCATCCTCTCCTTCTCATCCTCAAGAACACCAAGAACTACATGATTCTTGGGAGGAACACAACACAGAGCTACGAAGGAGACAACAGCACACCTCTGTCTCTCCTGCTCTCACCTACTCTCAACTGCAAAAGAGAAAGCAAAAGACCCCCCAATCCCCTTTTTTTGGCTACATGCAGGAGACACCCCTGTAACAGCCCAGCTGTTATTTCAAAAAAAAATATTTAATTTAATTTAAAATAAATATTTGCTTTTGGTTGTTTAAGTTTTTAAAAATTTAAATGCCTGAATTTCTGCTTTTAAAAGGGGTTTTCTTGTGAAAATAATTTAAGCAAAAAAAAATTAAAAATTTAAATAACAATCAATTTCATTTAAAATAAAAATCAAAGTTATTTGGTTGCTTGAAATTTTAAAATTTTCGCTAACCTTTATTTTCTGCGTAAAGAAGAGAGCCTTTCTGTTAAACAAAAAAATATATTATAATGAAAAATATCTAAATGTCAGTGGAAAATATTTTTATAAGTTCAAAATAGCTTTAGAAAGCTCTATGAATTTTTCTAAGATTTTTAAGCTTTATTTGTTATTTATTGTATTATTTTAAAGCTAGAAAAGGAAAAATAATTTTAAAAATTAAAATAAATGTCAATTAATTCCGAAATTATTTTTTTTAATCTTTTCAGGTTTCAAGGATCTTTAGAAAATTTTCTTAAAATTTTTCCGAATTTTCTTTTTTTTTTCTTTTCTCTTCTCTCTTTTCTCTCTCTTCCTTTTCCTTTCTTCTTCCTCCAGACTCCTTCGTGCAGTTCACAGAGAGCAGCCATGGCGTTTCTTGAGCGTTCTTCAATCTTTGATATCTCTTGATTTTCTCAACGGTTTTTAGCGAAATAAATTGCAATCAACTCCTCTCATTAAGATCTTTCATTCCCCCACCGTTTCCCCTCAAATTAATGAGCCGTTTCGCGGGATTTAACCCATGTCATTCAAAGACATGGATGCTTGATCTCCCTCCTCGGGCCTCCTCAACCCCTATAAAAGGGAGCCCCGTGAGCCTCTCCTCATCCTCACTCAACCCCGAAAATCTCAAGTCCCCACTCCCTCTCTATTGGCCGCAATCGGAGTTCTTGTTTCGTTGTTCAAGCGCCGTTCTTCGGCCTTTTGCGCCTCGTCCGGTGGAGCCCCGCCGCGTTTGAGCACATCCCCGGCTTCGCCTCGCCGTGTTCTACGCGGTGCTCACCTCGCCTTCGCCGGAGCATCATCGCCACCGTGGGCCAATTCGTGTCGTCGTTTCTCGCGTCGCCACCGACCGACCGTGCATGCCCGACCAAAACCAAGGTGAGCATCACGTTCCCCACGCTCTACTCTTTGTTTCGCCGCATGTCTCGCATGTTAATTCCTCTCCGTTTGCCCGGAACGCCGATGTCAGCCTGTAGGCCACATAAAGTCTTGTTCACCGCGTTTCGCTAGTCCGTTGGCCGAGCCGTCTGCGGCGTTGAGTTCGTCTCAACACGTTCTATGTCGTGCTCCCCTCCGTTTGTCCAAAAGCCTTTTTCAAATATTTGCGTCCGACACCTCGCCATGGCCGCAAATGACACTTCGCGTCCCCGCCTGTCTGGGAATGCTTTCAACAATCCGTTCACGTCAAAACGTGCCAAACCATCCCAGGAGGCTATGTTTCAGACGGTTTTGGATTCGCCGCACTGAGCGCGAAGATATTGAATTTTTCGTGTTTCGGTACCGTCGTCGTTCAAACGACGATTGCGTTGCCTCCGGTGAGTTTTTGGCTTAGCCGATATTTTTTCTAGCTTCGCCTCGCCGCGTTCTAAGCCATGCTCACCTTACTTCTCCTTGTTCTATTCCCGAAAATTATTCTTATCTTTAACCCTATGTCGTCATCGTGGTACACGTCGTCACCGTGCTCCGTTTGACGTGCCGTCAGTTCCTACATGTGCCTCGGGTCATTAGCAACCCATTGGCTTCACCTCCCGTGCCTTTTCTCGTCGACGACACGGCCAAAAACAGTGAAAAAGGCTGCTGTCTGTTACTGTTCACACGGGAATATTCCTTCGGAATATTCCTGATTTTTCTTTTTCCAGAATTTTCTGATCCGCCAATCTTCCAATCGCTCGTTCTCCTCCGTCCGAACTCTGAATCAAGTGATTCAAGTTTCTAAATTCATCTAAATTCATAATCTACCTTGTAGTATTTATTTCATAATTTTTGGATTTTCTCGACCACCCCTTGGCTGAGCTTCCTCTCCCCCGGAACGCCGTCGCCACCGCCGCCCGAGTTGCGCCACCGCTTCACCTCGCCGCCAACCACCTTTCAACCACTTGCAGTGATGCACAAGTGCACCCATGCACTTCTCGCAATTCTCTCTCTCCTTTGCGCCACTCGCCAATCCCCGCCGTGCCTCGCACCGCCAGCAAGCCCACGAGCTTTGTGCGCCGCACCGCCATCCATGGGCTCGGCTCCACTGTTCCCCTCACCCCATTGCCCTGGTTTTGCTCATAAACCTGTCACACCGAGCGACTTCTACCTTCTTCGTCTGAGGAGCTCCGGCGAGGAATTGCCGATGCCTTGGACCTCCTTGTGCCTCGCCGATGCCATTGATAACCGTACCCACCTCCACTACACCCTTGCCGCCAGCCAACTCTATGAGCTCGAACCTTGCACCAAAACTGGACTCATACTCTTCTTCCTCTTTTATACATCTCACCGGTCTTCACCGCCGTTGGATCACTCAGATCTCGTCTTGTGAACCTGTCCAACTTCTTCCAACTATCCGATTCTTAGACTCCGCTATACGGAGGCTTCTTAGACTCCTACTGCTCGGAGCCTTCAACTTCGACTTCGACCTTCAACTCCAGAGATTTCGACCTTCGAAGACTCCAATTTTGACTTTGACCTTCGGAGACTTCAACTCCAGCCTTCGACCTTTGACCTCGAAGACTTTGACTTCGGCCTTCGATCTCGGAGCCTTCAACTTCGACCTCCGTCTTCAAACCGACCATGGCTGTTGGACTGTTTTAACCTACACACCCTCCAGCCTCTCTGAACCCTCTGATCTCTCCGACCACTCGAAGCCGCCCGACCTCTCCAAGCCGTCCGATTGTTTCGACTACTCTGTATAAATCCAATTCTTTCGACCACTGTACAGTTCCGACCAGGTCTTCGACTTCGACTGCACCTGTACTTGGAGTCTTTGTCTTCGACTTAGACTTCCGCATTTTTAACCGTTGATTCGACCATGGTTTGACCATACACAAATATTGTAGCTTCCGACCACTTTTCCTTCACAAAGAAAAGAATTCCAATAATTTCTTTTATTCATTCCTTTGGAATTCAAACTTCCAGAAGCCGTTCTCCTTCATCCTAACTCCGATTGGATCCATTCAAATTCCTACATTCATCTAAATTCCTATTCTATCTCCCAGCATATATTTTATAAATTGTGGATTTTATTTGGATTTTAGTTGAGTTTAGTTTGTTCTGGCTTTTCACGTGTAGACTACGACTAATCCGGAGAGTATAATTTCGGCGAACCTCAGCAAAACTTCAAAGCAAGGCAAGTTACACCTTTGATCATGTTGAACCTAATATTTTAAATTAATTATGTTGTTTTTAAATTATTATTGCATGCGTAATTTTATTCAAGTTAGTTTAAATTCAGTTTTGAACTCTAGTTACACCCAAATTCTTTGGACAGCCAAATTTGATATTGCTTACCAATATACCTTGTCAACCCTAGATAAAACCTAGTTAGTACAATAGCACTAACTAGAAATTTTGTAGAAATACTTAGCCATGCTTATAATACTTATGGTTTGGGATGATCTTTCACATAAAATGACGAACTTTAAAACTGTACTCTTGACTCTGGTGAGTCAAGGAGTGTTATGAAATATTTTGGAAGCAAAATATAAAACTGGTTTAGACTTAGGCAATTGGTTAGATTGGTGGGTGCAGGCATGCCCTGTTGGTTGGAGCCGCAGTGGTTGATTGTCGTGCACAAGGGGTTTGTGGTTAGGCCTAAGTCAAGTTAAGGACCGGTCTGTGAGCTACTATTGCAAAGCCCTATCGTACTACCACAAGTCTGGTATGGGACAGACCTGGCCGAATAATTTGTGAAGTTCCAAATGATCTCGCTATAGGCTGAATGTGAGCGCGGCGTAGGCCGTGAGAAGTCTCACATGGCACAAGAGGGGGCTCCAACATGTGGATTCATGTTGTGGTGAAACCTTAGTGGCGGCGTGATTATGTTGATAACGGATCATTGTAAAGGCCTTGTCATGATCTCCTCGCCGCACACCTAAGGAAGTGTGTAACTCGCGTGGCAAACCGGGATGATCATGTCTTGTGGGTAAAGCTGTACAACCTCTGCAGAGTGTATAACCTATCCTGGATAGCCGTGCCCACGGTCATGGGCAAGCCGAGTGAAGTTTTTCATGGATTAGACTTTGTTTTTCAAAAATGGTTTCGAAAACCTTGTGGATGGATGGAATCCACGAGAGATGAAAACCTTGCGGATGGATGGAATCCGTGAGAGGTTGAAATATGGTGAATGGATGGAATTCATCAGAGTTGCGCAGTGAAAGCGTGTGGATGGATGGAATCCATACGTGAGCATTTGGAAAAGATGGTCCGGGTGGGATGCCCGTGGTTAGGTTGGTGTGGGGGATGGACCTGCACTAACGGTATCTATTTTGTTTACAACATTGTTTTACTTAATGTATCAAATTCAGCTTTTGCACTTACTTATGATATTTACTTCAAAGATCGCCTTTTATGCAAATAAACCATATTATGCCTTCCTTTGATATTCCATATGCATGCATCTATTCTGTTATAACTCCTGGTGTAACTTGTGGAGTACTTTTTGTACTCATGTTGCTATATCTAACTCTTTCCAGCGGAAGCTTTCGACGACTTCGGTGAGGATTGCGACTAGGCCACGTCTTACAGTCATTCGCCTTGTGGGAAGGCTGGATGGGCTGCTGCTTTATGTATTTCTTCCGCTGTCTTCTTTTGCTATTATTGTAAACTTTGGCCATCAGGCTCATATTAGTTAAATAAAGTTTGTCATTACGCATGATATTTGTCTTTGTGATACTGTGTGCACTAGCTTTTCCTGGGATAGTGCGATTAACACAGAGGGTTCTGGAGTTGCTGCTCCGGGTCCCGACAACCCCTCCTTTTATAGCCTCCACTACCGGGTTTGCTTTCCTCTTTACCCATTAGCGAGAGTCACTCCAGTGCTTTCACAGAGATACAGCTTCCTTTACAGCTTTCCGCATTTCTCCAAAATGCCATCCGGCTGCCTTCCTGGAAGCTTCCTCTGCCTTGCCTCTCAAGTCTTGCAACCACCTCGCAGACCTCGTCGTCTTCAGCACCTCCTGGCCGCTCTTGACCTCAGCACGGCCCGTGCCTAGTCTCGGCCCTCCATGCCTCGCCACGGCTAGTCTCAAAGTCCTGCAAACATCATCAGACAAGCAAACCATTTCATAGCACCGCTCACAAGAGTATCCAACCACTTGAGCCAGAAATCAAAACTTAAATCATACTCTTACCAAGTCGTATACCACCCACGACAAGTCGAGAATAGAGAACAATGAATGCACACGACATACGACCACAATGTCAAGCAATACGACCAGATACAAGAGTCTACGACTATCGCTAACCACCGCTAGACTGGTCGCAACGACCACAAGGTCAAACTAGCTCCTACGACTATCAAGTCGTATGGCCGAACACCAAGTCATAACAAGCCTACGACCGCACACCAGACTGCTACGACCAACAAGATACAAGCTACGACCATTGCTAGCTTGCTACGACCACATACACACGCTGCGACTCTATCGCTCTAGGTCTATACCCCATACGACCACATCCCAAGTCGATACGACCGATTTCTAGGTCTTGCGACTGCTTATCGCGTGATCGAACCACCTTCCGACCACGATCATCGCTTTCTACCGTGGTCGAACCCTTTTCCGTTCTCGTACGACTTGTCTCACCGTGGTCGAAAACCTTCCGACTAACGTCGCCCACTTCTGACCGCGCTCCAAACTCGTCTGACCTCATTCGACCGACCTACGACCACGTTTGCCCATAGCGAGGTCGAAATGCGCTTTCATTCTCAGGAAGCAAAATCTGCGACAACGTGGTCGTAGAGAGCCGATTGCACAACGTGGTCGTACGCCCGAGCGCCGACTTCCAACCACAGCGATCGTCGCGCGACTCGTGACCACAGACCACAGCCAATGTGGTCGTACCAGGCTTCGACCACGACCAACGTGGTTGTATTGGCCTTCGACCATGGCCAACGTGGTCGTACCAGCTTTCGACCACGACCAACGTGGTCGTATACTGTCCTGATGGACTCCGATGATGCCCAAAGTAGTCGTAAACTTCTCAGAGGCTTGAGATCACGGCCAAGCGTGGTCGTAAACTTTGCTGCTGCCTTTCGACCACAATCCAAGTGGTCGTAGACCACCCCAGTGACCTACGACTACGCCCAATGGTCGTAAAGAAGTTGGGAGACTTCCGACCTTCGACTGTGTGGTCGTAAGTGACTTGCCTCGCTCCCGATTGGCGACAACGTGGTCGAACGAGCCCACGACCATGACCAGAAGCTACGACTTAGCAGGAAACGCTCAAATCAAACTCAAATTTTCCAAGCCAAGTGTCAATAACTCATCACAAACATGGGGGCACCTCCACATGGTCTCTCAATCTCCCCCTTGATGAGTATATTGACAAACTCAGAAAAAGCTTTTTAAGAAGAGTTTGAGTTTGAAGAAACCAACATGGTCCAAAGATAGAAATGAAGCTAATGACCATGTCGACAGAAGAAACACTAGAGCAACAACTGAAAGAGCAAAATGATCTCCAAAGCTCTAAACTGTTCCCAACAGACTTTTTCTTCTCTATTCTCCCCCTTTTGGCAATAAACACATCAAGATGCAATAGAGAGAATAAGACATGTCAATGGATGAATATGGCTGAAGTTTATTTATTTAAGCATTTAGAGCCATGAGAATTATCCATATTGACCATAATGTAATACACCAAGCCATAACTCAAAAAAGGACGCTATCTAGATCATGACGACATATATATAAACCAGCTAGAGCACAAAGATGACAATCTGAAATGTAATGCATTTTGTGAGCAAGTCTAGTCATCAATGAGTAAAGTCTAGCTAGAGACATCCAAGGATGATGCAGGCCATGTCAATAAGCTAAGCGGAACAAAGAAGCTAACATTGAGTCCAAATAGAGTGCTATAAGCTCAAGATTGAAACATTGGTTAAGGTACTTGGTTCTGATTGTAGATTAAGCAAATTGAGCACATGAAACATTGTCTTTTTAAAGCTCATGGTTGTTTCCAACCCAATTTTTTATGTGCTAGATCTCAAGCCTTATGCGACTACTTCAAGCGAGAAGCTTAAGAAGATAGTCTAGGTCATCCAAAACTCCCCTGAGGTCATGCCTAGTGCAATGGCAAGCCGTCTCATGAGAAGGAATTGGTGAAATCAGTTTTTTCGCACAAAAGAGATTTTTTTTGTGCTAGATCTCAAGCCTTATGCGACTACTCCAAGCGAGAAGCTTAAGAAGATAGTCTAGGTCATCCAAAACTCCCCCTGAGTTCATGCCTGGTGCAATGGCAAGCCGTCTCATGAGAAAGAATTAGTGAAATCAGTTTTTTCGCACAAAAGAGATCTTTTTGCTGTGTAAACATGTTGTACTACCTCATGCTACATCAAGAGACTAAAATAGCTCAATCTAAGGCTCAATAAAAGATTCAACGCTCAGCTAAGCCTAGTTGACATGGCATGAATCATAAAGAGATAGCTCCAGAAAGACTAACCTCAAATGTTAGCATGACAAGTTTTACTTCAAGTTTGGCAATTTTAATTAACTTATCATAGTAAAAGCTAGTCTACACATATGAAGTCATGATCAATCTAGCATATACAGCACAAGACATGGCAAGGTGTAAAGCATTGAAGCATATCATAACAGGATAATAATCAAGGCTCAATGCAGATTGATTATAATGCTAGAATGCTGAAAATGCAAGAAAGTCCAGCTCCCCCTCAACATTAGATGCAACTTTTAGTTCAAGTTGAGTTATGTCAAAATTAAGCTTCAGAAGCTCCCAAATGAACTCCCCCTGAACCAAAGCAATAAAATCGAGAAGCTGGCAAAGAAAACCAAACAGGCAGTCCTTAAAGCATAAAAAAGATATAGAAGCAACTATGGCTTAGACTGACTCTCATCTACCCCATATGACTCCAGGACAATCAGCTGACGGTAAATCACACACTAGAGAGCAAACACGTACCCTGTCTACCCGAGGGTGGCCCAACCCTCGGTAGAACCTACAAGAAGTGAGTGAGCTCGACCTAGTGAGATAAGAAGCAGCTAATCCTGGAAGCACAAGATAAGAGTTAGAAGTCTAAGCATCTCGGCAAGAGAAGCACTCTAACCTATACTGGAAGGACTAAACCCAAATGCACCCCGAGTGCAATGCAACAGAAATGAGACAGAAGCATAATCAATATAGTAAAGCAGTAAAGCCCAAAGCTCCCCCTCACTACAATCCGTAAGGACACACCACCCCAAGCTCTCCCCGCAGAGATGAAAACCTTGAACTATCCAAAGGCTTGGTGAAGATATCAGCCAACTGGTGGTCACTCTCCACAAACTGGAGCACTATGTCACCTTTCTCTACATGGTCTCTAAGGAAGTGGAAGCGAATATCAATATGCTTGGTCCGAGAGTGCTGCACTGGGTTCTTAGCGATGTTAATCACAGACGTGTTATCACAAAAGAGTGGAACACTGTCTAAAGCTAACCCAAAATCCCGCAGGGTCGAAACCATCCAAAGTACCTGGCTGCAACAACTGGCAGCAGCAACGTACTCGGCCTCTGCAGTGGACTGTGCAACACCGGACTGCTTCCTCGAAGACCAGGAAACGAGAGAAGTGCCAATGAATTGGCAGGTGCCGGAAGTGCTCTTCCTATCTATCCTACAGCCAGCGAAGTCTGCATCCGAAAAGGCTCTCAGGGAAAGACAGGATGAGGAAGAGTACCAGATACCATAGTCAATGGTAGCTCGAAGGTACCGAAAGATGCGCTTCACCGCCTGACGGTGAGATACGCGAGGAGAAGCCTGAAAACGAGCACACAAACACACTGAGAAATGTATGTCTGGTCTCGAGGCAGTGAGGTAAAGAAGGGAGCCGATCATACTTCTGAACTCTTTCTGATCAACTGGCTCGCCATCCTCATCTGGGTCAAGATAGGCTGTCGAAGCCATGGGAGTTGACACCGGCTTACCATCACTCATATCGAAGCGCTTCAGGAGGTCACGAGTGTACTTTCCTTGATGAAGAAATGTACCCTCCCGAGTCTGCTTAATTTGGAAGCCAAGGAAGAAGGTCAACTCACCCATCAAACTCATTTCAAACTCGGTGCTCATGACATCCGAGAACTGGGAAACCAGAGTATGGGAAGAGCCGCCAAAGATAATGTCATCGACATAGATCTGGACGAGCAGAAGGTCAGCGCCAAGCCGGCGGATGAACAAGGTCTTATCAACTTTACCCATTTCAAACCCATGACTCAACAAGTAGGACTTAAGCCTCTCATACCAAGCCCTGGGGGCCTGCTTAAGTCCATACAACGCTTTGGAAAGCTTGAAGACATGGTTTGGGTATTTGGGGTTTTCGAAACCAGGAGGCTGTCGGACGTAGACCTCTTCCTCAATAAGGCCATTGAGAAAGGCACTCTTGACGTCCATCTGGTAAAGCTTGAAACCCTTAGAAGCTGCAAAGGCAAGCAGGATTCTAATGGCTTCAAGTCTAGCTACAGGGGCAAAGGTCTCCTCGAAATCTAGACCTTCAACCTGGGAGAACCCCTGAGCAACCAGTCTAGCCTTGTTTCGAATAACCACTCCATCCTCGCTCTGCTTGTTCTTGAACACCCACTTAGTCCCAATAATATTATGACCTCGCGGGGGCTCGACAAGCGACCAGACCTTGTTCCTCTCGAAATTTTCTAGCTCCTCATGCATGGCATTGAACCAAGACTCATCAGATAAAGCATGAGAAACATCTTTGGGCTCAAAGGAGGCAATGAAAGCAGAATGGAGACAGAATTGAGAAAAACCAGATTTTGAGCGGGTAACACGCTCGAAACGGTCTCCAATGATCTGCTCTGAAGGATGAGCTTTCTGGATATGTCTAGGAGGTCCAGGATGAGATGAAGAAGTGGCCTCTACCTCGTGAGCTGACGAGGTAGGAACAGAGCCACCAGCTCCAGAAGAAGCAGAAGGCATGGGCTGATCACCTGGAGGTGCGGTAGAAGACGGCACCTCAAGGGGTGGATAAGGGACTGGATCGGGTAGACAACCCTCATCTCCATCGTCCTCGTCATCCACGAAGATGGTCTCGGACTGCTCTAAAGAACCTGAGATATCAGGCCTAGTCCCCGGACTGGCCTCGTCAAAGGTCACCTCACAGGTCTCTACCATTTTGCTAGACTCGCAGTTCCAGACCCTATAAGCCCGCGAAGAAGGCGAGTAACCTAGAAAGATCCCATCACAAGAACGTGACTCGAACTTATCTAGGTTCCCGGACTTCAGAATAAAGCACTTGCAACCAAACACACGAAAATGAGAGACGCTGGGCTTTCGCCCGTATCTCAACTCATAAGAAGTGCGGTGCAAGTGTGCCCGAAGAAAAACTCGATTCGAAACATGGCACGCGGTTGCAATAGCCTCAGCCCAGAACTTCCTAGGTGTAGAGTACTCATCGAGCATCGTCCTGGCCATCTCGACCAAGGTACGGTTCTTCCTCTCCACGACGCCATTCTGCTGTGGGACGTGCGGAGAAGAGAACTGGTGCTCTACACCTGTCTCACCACAGAAACTCTCAAAGTAGGAATTCTTGAACTCCGTGCCATTGTCACTGCGGATCGCTCGTAAGGCACCTGGGAGCTCAACAGAAAGCCTACTGAAAAGACCTCGGAAATGCGAAAACGTCTCATCCTTCGAGGCTAAGAAAAACACCCAAGAATACCTCGAGAAGTCATCGACCACAACAAGAACATACCACTTCCCTCCTGCTGACTGCACTCGAGCTGGTCCAACTGTGTCCATGTGGAGCAGCTGTCCCGGTGCATCGGTCATAGTAACTGTGACCGGAGGGTGAGAAGCGGCAACCATCTTGCCGTGCCGGCATGGAGAGCAAACAAGATCTTTGACCATCTTGAGTTTAGGCAGACCACGAATGAGATCGTGGCCGCTAACTCGGGTCAAATGGTCAAATCCAATATGACCAAGTCTCCTATGCCAGAAAGAGAGGTCGCGGGACTCAGAAGCAACTAAACACCTCAGAGGATCACCAGAAGACTCAGAAAAATCAGCACGAAAGATCCTCCCATAACGAGAAATCCCGCAAACCAGACTACCCGAAGAATCAAGAATTTACAAGCATTTTTCTTAAAGCTCACCTCGAAACCGTCATCAGTAAGCTGAGAAACTGAAAGCAAATTGTACTGCAGCTTACTAACCAAGGCTACATCTTTCAAAATGAAAGAATCATTAATGCGCACAGTACCTTTGGCGATGACGCGCCCAGAAGAAGCATCTCCGAAAGTGATCGTCTCATCACCTGGAGCACGGGCAAGGGAAGAAAACCAACGGGAGTCTCCGGTCATATGACGAGAACAACCGGAGTCTACAAGCCAAACCTTTCCCTTCCCTGCCCGGCGACCCTGAGTCAAACAGAGAGTAAAGTCTCAGTACTGGGATAAATCAAGAGTGATTTTGGCACCCAATACTGAACAACACGTCGAGCAGATGAAGTAGTCAAGCACGACTGACCTCTATCTACCCTACGCTCTCCATGACTCAAAGAAGCAGAAGGTCTGTGAGCAGACCTGAAGCTGTTGCGGGGTCCGACTGCTACGGGAGAGCGAGTCGGAACACCGGCAACACGCTGATCACGCCGCGGGTAGCTATCTCGACGGGGAAACCGAGATCTACCCTCAGGACGGCGGAAGACATGACCAGAGGCAGCATGAGGACGAAAAACAGAAAACTCGGAAAAACCAAGTCCTCTATGCTGCCTAAACTCCGTAACAGGAGCAAACCTAGACTTCGTGTTGGTCTTAGGTGCACTCAGGATCTGGGGCTGACCCTGAATACCCCCAAGAGACTCAACACGGTCTCTACGCGCGATCTTGGCGCGCCTGAAGCATCTCTCGATTGAGTGCCCATCCTTCTGACAGAAGGTGCAGTGGTACCTCACCTTCGAAGAGGTGGAAGTAGCACGCGAGGACTTCGGCTTCTGAGAGGCCGAAGTAGCAGGTGAACCTACCTTGCTGTCAGAGATCCCTTGGACAAAGCCCGCTGATTTGAATTTGACCTCATCAGACCTGGGCTCAACCTCGATCACACCTCCTAAGATGGGACGGAGAATAGCAGGAGGATGCTTCCTCATATCCTCATAGAAATCATACCCTAGACCTTGATTGAACTTGCAAATCTTGGAATGGTCTAGAATAAGATTAAGCTTCTTCTTGCCGCCTACAAATCTCTCAAGAGTGTTCATAAGGTACTGACACTCCCGAAAGAGCGAGATGCAAGAAGAGCAGGGGGAAGAAGAGACAGCAGAAGGTAAGGGAGCAGAAGAAGAACCAACAGCAGAGGAAAGAATGACTTGTGCACGCACAGCCGACTCTGAAAGGGTAGTCCTACTGCTAGCTGGTTGGTTCACGTTCCTAGACGTCTCCACCTTACCCTGGGGCTTCTCCCCCTTCTCAGCACAAACAATACAAGCCGATGGTTGCTTCTCTAGTAAGTCCTTAGTTAGCTTCACACATTTCTCATCCAATGCAATCAAATCAGATTTTAGTTTGTCAAAGTTTTTGCATGGTGAGCTAACAGGGTCCTTAGAAGCATACTGAGCCAACTTCCTATCATGATCAATCATATCTTGAAACTATTTTGAGACAGATTCAAGTTCAGCAGTTAACTTAGGACAGTTCAAGCATGAATCAATCGGCTCAAGTAAAGAAGCTTGGAGTTCAGCAATTTTATGATCTGCCCGTTTTAAGTTCATCTTCAAGTTATTGCAATTTTTACAAGGATCGGGCAGATCAAGGAGCATGGCATAAGGTCCTCTAGCAGCAATGTCCTTATCCTCACATGAGGTGGGAGAAGTAGTCTCATCAGTAGTAAGTAGGGTAACAGCCATCCTACTCAACTCTAACTCAGCAAGCAGACTAACATTCTCCACCTTAATAGAATCAAGCTCGGAGGACACACTATCATGTGAGGTCCTTAACTTCTCCAAATCACCCAGCAAAGCACAGCATGTATCACAGTCGTCACGGGAGGGAGCAGATGTAAGAGAAGTAAGCTCCCGTGACAGTCTATCTACTTCCTTCTCTAACTCGGTACACCTAGTCCTAGCTCTAGCATGAAAACCTCCTAGCTTAAGGAAAGCTTCATTAAGTTGGTCATAGGAGGGACATACCTCGTCCGAGTCGGAGTACAGCTCGCTGTCGCTGAGTTCGCCCTAGAGGGCCATGAAGCACATGCCGGAGAGGTCGTCGCCGCCATCCTTGGGCTCTTGGTCGCCCGTCCCGTCGTCGTCGCTCCATCCCTCCACCTCGCTGAGGTCGAGGTCGTCGAAGGCGGTGAGGACGCGGTGGAAGAGCTTCTTGGCCTTCCCGAAGTTGCAGAACTTCTTCTTTCCCGGAGCAGGTGCTGAAGGCTTCGTGTTGCGTTTCTTGTCGGTGTAGTCATTCTTGCCCGAACCGCCGTAGTCACCTTTACCCTTTCCAAGCTTGGGGCAGTTTGCTCGGATGTGGTTGGGGCCACCACACTCGAAGCAGATGACTGGTCCTCCTCTCTTTCTGTCTCTCCTACCCTTGTAGGCATGGGAAAACCTTCGGGCTAGGAGGGCCAGCTGATCATCCGCAAGCTGCTCTAACTGATCATCAGTTATATCACAGAGAGCAGCAAGGGAGAAACCGCACGAGGACTCAGAAGAGAGACCAGAAGCTGAACTGGGATCAGTGACCAAAGCCATCGACTGTGACTTCGATCTACGAGAGACAACGTCAATCTCGTGAGTCTTGAGGCGCGAGTACAGCGCGTCAAGAGTCAAGGTCGAGAGGTCTGTCGTGTCTTTGATGGTGGTCACTTTCATCTCCCACACACGCAGATCGAGTGCCGCAAGCATCTGACGAGCGTTGTCCGAGTCGGGGTATGTGAGACCGACCGCTCGGAGGTTGCTCAAGATCTTGTGGAAATGAGCGAAACACTCATCTAGGGACTCACCAGCAAGCATCTCGAATTTGTTGTATTCGCGCTTGAACTGGTCCTGTCGAACCGTCTTGATCTGGGTGGTGCCCTCATGGTATGCGTCGAGGGTCACCCAGATATCGTAGGCAGACGACATGTGGGAGATGCGATCGAACTCGCTACGACTCAGGCCCTGGATAATGATGTTCCTTGCCTTAGCGTTTGCCTCAACATCATGCATATTCCCAGCATTGATGTTCTCATCGGCAGGAACAACAAACCGGACCTTGACCTTGCACCAGATAGCATACCCCTGAGCCTGGATGTATGTCTCCATTCGGCTCTTCCAGAAGGGGTAATCGATGCCATCGAAAACGGGCGGCTTGGTCGAGTACTTATCCGTCGCCATGGCTCTTGAGACCGGTTAAGATCTATTAATTAGAGCTAACCGGCTCTGATACCAATTGTAGGACCGAAATGGCAACAGAGGGGGGGGTGAATGGTGCCTTCAAAAATTCTCCAAGAACCCACACAACAAATCGGTCGAGAGAGCTGGCTTCTCTGGTCGAACACACGTGGTCATAAGCCAACTGATGGTCGAACACCACGTGGTCGAACACTTGCCCGAGCCGACAAAAGAAATCAAACAGAGAATACTGCGCGGTTGAAACAAGAACGGTGCTCTCGGGAAGAACTGGCCAAGATGGCCTTAAGGATGATTCCCAGTTCAAAGCAAGCCAACACAGCCCAAAGCAAAAGCAGTTCAAAACCAAATCAAGATTGAAACAGAAAGATCAGGAGACTGCACAGATAAAGGAACTGAAACAAGATACCCATAGCTCAAAGAACTTCGGAGAATTTATTTCTCGAGAGTACTACAGAGGAGTCCCGATACGCATGGACATTCGGACATGAGGAATGATTACAAGTAGACTCAGCTCATCCTCTCCTTCTCATCCTCAAGAACACCAAGAACTAGATGATTCTTGGGAGGAACACAACACATAGCTACGAAGGAGACAACAGCACACCTCTGTCTCTCCTGCTCTCACCTACTCTCAACTGCAAAAGAGAAAGCAAAAGACCCCCCAATCCCCTTTTTTTGGCTACATGCAGGAGACACCCCTCCTTTTATAGCCTCCACTACCGGGTTTGCTTTCCTCTTTACCCATTAGCGAGAGTCACTCCAGTGCTTTCACAGAGATACAGCTTCCTTTACAGCTTTCCGCATTTCTCCAAAATGCCATCCGGCTACCTTCCTGGAAGCTTCCTCTGCCTTGCCTCTCAAGTCTTGCAACCACCTCGCAGACCTCGTCGTCTTCAGCACCTCCTGGCCGCTCTTGACCTCAGCATGGCCCGTGCCTAGTCTCGGCCCTCCATGCCTCGCCACGGCTAGTCTCAAAGTCCTGCAAACATCATCAGACAAGCAAACCATTTCATAGCACCGCTCACAAGAGTATCCAACCACTTGAGCCAGAAATCAAAACTTAAATCATACTCTTACCAAGTCGTATACCACCCACGACAAGTCGAGAATAGAGAACAATGAATGCACACGACATACGACCACAATGTCAAGCAATACGACCAGATACAAGAGTCTACGACTATCGCTAACCACCGCTAGACTGGTCGCAACGACCACAAGGTCAAACTAGCTCCTACGACTATCAAGTCGTATGGCCGAACACCAAGTCATAACAAGCCTACGACCGCACACCAGACTGCTACGACCAACAAGATACAAGCTACGACCATTGCTAGCTTGCTACGACCACATACACACGCTGCGACTCTATCGCTCTAGGTCTATACCCCATACGACCACATCCCAAGTCGATACGACCGATTTCTAGGTCTTGCGACCGCTTATCGCGTGATCGAACCACCTTCCGACCACGATCATCGCTTTCTACCGTGGTCGAACCCTTTTCCGTTCTCGTACGACTTGTCTCACCGTGGTCGAAAACCTTCCGACTAACGTCGCCCACTTCTGACCACGCTCCAAACTCGTCTGACCTCATTCGACCGACCTACGACCACGTTTGCCCATAGCGAGGTCGAAATCCGCTTTCATTCTCAGGAAGCGAAATCTGCGACAACGTGGTCGTAGAGAGCCGATTGCACAACGTGGTCGTACGCCCGAGCGCCGACTTCCAACCACAGCGATCGTCGCGCGACTCGTGACCACAGACCACAGCCAATGTGGTCGTACCAGGCTTCGACCACGACCAATGTGGTCGTATTGGCCTTCGACCATGGCCAACGTGGTCGTACCAGCTTTCGACCACGACCAACGTGGTCGTATACTGTCCTGATGGACTCCGATGATGCCCAAAGTAGTCGTAAACTTCTCAGAGGCTTGAGATCACGGCCAAGCGTGGTCGTAAACTTTGCTGCTGCCTTTCGACCACAATCCAAGTGGTCGTAGACCACCCCAGTGACCTACGACTACGCCCAATGGTCGTAAAGAAGTTGGGAGACTTCCGACCTTCGACTGTGTGGTCGTAAGTGACTTGCCTCGCTCCCGATTGGCGACAACGTGGTCGAACGAGCCCACGACCATGACCAGAAGCTACGACTTAGCAGGAAACGCTCAAATCAAACTCAAATTTTCCAAGCCAAGTGTCAATAACTCATCACAAACATGGGGGCACCTCCACATGGTCTCTCATGGTGTTAGAGCTACCAATGGATCTTTGATCACACTGGGTCTCTATTCCACTAGTCGATGTTGCTACTGGCTGAGAAGCCGCTACGACCACTTCCTCCCTTAATACTTCTTCAATAGAAACAGTCGGAAGGATCCAACAGAGGTAGTAGATGCACTACAAAACCAGCAAAATGAGAAAGGGGGAAGAGTAAGAACTTCAAAGCACAAAGAAATTAAGAGGTATGACTGTTTAAATTTCCTATGACTAACACATGCCTGGACTTCTTTGTCTTGAATTTGAACCGCCCTGAAGCATAGTCCAGAGCGCTTACCTTCCTCTTGTTCTCGACCAACTTCACTAGTCCAGAACTAGTAGGGCTAGTCAGACCCTTGGTGTGTTCCAACTGGATGTTCTCACATGGAGTAATGTCCTTAATTGGCTCCTTCTCAGGGCAATCGGTGATTATCTCTCTGGTCACTTGCACTTCCTCGTAAGATTGGGTTTCCTTGACCATCGGAGCACTTGTCTCCACTGGTGTTGTGGAAATCTTAGGGGTGACCACTGGGTTCTAGACCTTTTCAGCCTCGACCACCTCGGTGCACACTATAAGTGGATCCACAACCACTGTAGGCTCCATGGTCATGACTCCACTAATCAGTGGCTCCACCTTTGCTCCTGCCATCTCATCAATAGAGATAAGCTCAGTGGCAATCCCTTCATCCAAGAAATATATTTCCGTTAGTGTAATTTATTCGTTCTTCGTACAAGAGCAGGAGTAGGTTTGTATGAAGAGCTCTTGGGGTCATAGTAAAAAACCTACATTTGAGGGAATTTCCTCCTTCTCCTCAGCACTCGGATGGTCAGAGGAGCATGAGATGGTCCTGACACCTCGTATGACTTCTTGATGATTTGTCATCTCTTAGGGGTTGCGTGACTTCCTCTATGCTCTCCTTTGGCTTAGTGCCATTTGCCCCACCATATGTATGTACCAAGAATATTACGATATACCTGTTAAAAAGGTAAAATTTGGGGGAAGATAAATTCTTGTTACCATAAGCCTTTTGATCCTATCCTTCGAAGAGGTAACTGCTAGGATCAAAGGGACTTCCTCCTTCTGCTCGGGTTCCCCTTTACAGATTGCCTTCACCCTCTCACTTATCTTGGAGGGTGATAAGGTTACAATATCAAAAAAGAAGGAGAACTTCAAATCAGGAAAAGTACACCAAACGAAAAATGATTCAACTAATCAAAACTCTCGATGCTTACCTTCCGAGGAGTCCCTGGTCGAATCTTTTGCATCTTCATACCACAACATGATATGATTGCATGACTTCAAGGGACTGATTCGACACATGATGAAGTCTCTCACCACATGCCATGAAGTCAACCCTTTGTCTTTCAGATACACGATGGCCTCAATCCATCGCTGTATTTCCCCTCCTTCTCGGAAGAGGACCTCCACTCCGAGCTCTTCACTGCTATCCTTCTAGTGAAAGGTAGGCTATTTTCTTTACTGGCCATCATTTAGAACCAGAGCTTTTCCATGATGATCAAGAAGACTTGAAGTACATTGTAATGTATTCCCTTGCCTTCCCATCGTGAAGATGCAAGAAGCAGCTTCTGGGTGATGCTATTGTTTTTCCCGCTCTCCCAGCCAGCCTATAGTAGTATCTGAATAATTCTAGATTCATCAGAATCCACAGGTACACCTCACACAGGTAGATGAAGATGCTGAGGATTGTGATCGAGCTGGGAGCAAGATTCACCAACTCCCATAAAACTCGAGCACATTTGATACAAAGGAGTGTGCTGACAACCTGAATCCGCATTCCACATATGCTCAGAAGATAGGAATCTCACCATCGTTGTTGCTCGGGATATCTCCCCCCTCGCTGACGTCCAAGGGATCAGAACTTTATCAGGAATTAATCTTGCATATTCCAATGCCTTCATCTCTTCGATCCCAATTCGGATCTTGGCCACTTGGTGATCAATTCAGATATTTTTGATTGGAATGGCTAAGATCTAAGTGAAGATTGAAGGGATTTGGAACCAAAGTTGAGGAACACTAGGGTGGATTTTATAGGGTTTCCCCAACTACCAAGGGTAGTGATTACGAGATTTGTGTCTAATGGGCAAAAACCTATTAGTTTTCTTCAAGTTGGCTTTTATAACCTTAAGTGAATAAAAACTTCTTCTTTACTCTTGCTAAGGAGAGTTTCTTGACTTGTATTCCAATCAGAGAAAATCAAGTTATGAATTCACTCAAAGTGTAAAGACTAGCTGATAAGGATTAAATAATCCATTAAATACGACTTTAAATACTCAATTAAGGCCTTAGACTAATGTGGCTATGAACTTCCAAAGGCTACATTACCCAAGTACCCCTGGTCAGAGGGTCACTATTCAACTATTCCACCCGTCACCACTCAAAGGTATCACAAACTGATACATGGGCCCACTGCCAAGCAACTCTTCCCACACGGTAGGATAAAAGCATGTGTTTTATATTCCTCTTAATCGCACGATGATTTGGCCCTACTTCTCTAATGACAAATGCCTTGTAGTTGCCCCCCGATTCTCTCCCACTGACAATAACTGAAGAAAAAAATTATTGTTAGGTTTCTCTCACTGGTAGCAACTGTTCGCTCGACTGAACATGATGAATCGATTAGGCGCCTGCTCACATGGATAACCAACACCTCTTTGGCGCTATTTAAAGCCTGACAGCAGGAGACAAAGACATATACACACAGAGATATATACATACAGATTCTAGAGAATCAAGGGAGATTTCTCGACTACATAGCAGACTACAAAGGCAAGAAGTAGCGATCCTAGGGCAAGTAGCATCCCCTTTGTGATCTCTCATCGAGAGCATTTTGTAACTAGTTCATAAGAATAAAGATAGTCTACATTCTCCTCCTAAATCCTTATGAGGGACTTAGCTTTTTTCCATAATTCGTAAGATCAGCGATTTGATCATCGTCACATTGATTTACAACTAGATTAACCCCTTATCTAATAGATTGATTGGCTTATATATATGGTCTAAGGACGACAAACTACTAGCTTATAAGATAATGACAAAGCTCTAAGCTAGACCAATCAAGCTATTCTGATTAACTTCTTCAATGGTTTCCATGTCAGATGTGCACTCATCCTCCGAATTGATTTCTTTTGGGGTGTTTGCTTAAATCTCATGTCAATTTTTTAATTAGATATATTCTTACCGATGAACTTGCCTAACTCTATACTTAATTTGCCGGTTATGGATCAAGTTGTGCATATGATGGTCAAAGAGAACACATAGTTGCGACCACAGACGATGAATTAAGAATATCTAAAACTCGCATGATGTAATGATGTAATAATTTCTAGTTGTTCAGTTGTTCTATTAGCGTTCTCGTCCCAGACAGTGGCATGCTTAGTGGACCGCATATAGGTCGTGTCATTAGTTTCCTTTCCCTTACAGGATCATTCGTGTTCGAATCCTCTGTCATATAAATAATCATGTCCTTTCGGCTAGACAAGCCCCAGAAAATTCTCTTAATTATCTTTTGTAAATAAAGTCAAATCAGATTCCTAGTCTAGGTCTCCAAAGAGTTAGTGATGCAGGAATATATGTACTGTCCATGTATGGACTACGATAATCTAAAGATGTTTAAGAATCGAACGATATGGAAGCACACTTGATTTGAAGGGGTTTCAAAAAGAGATATACACGTTGGACGAGTCATGGTGAAGAGCAGACTATATATACAGGAAGGTAGTAATAATAATATCATCGACGAAGTCAATGATATGCCGCCGGATGATGTCGATTATGATTATGATTAATTCGGATAGGCTGCATGATGACAATTTAGATCAGATGCTTCGCAATGAGGAAGACAACTATGATGAGAGAGAGTATATTAAATTCCGTCATATCTTTTCTTAATTACATCAAATATTTTCAATTTTTTTACTTTGGTTCCAAATTAATCCTTAAAATATATAACAACTTCATTACTGCTGACAAAAACCTATCGCACAATAGTTTCATAAGACA
This sequence comes from Dendrocalamus latiflorus, assembly GCA_017311315.1. NCBI lineage: Eukaryota > Viridiplantae > Streptophyta > Magnoliopsida > Poales > Poaceae > Dendrocalamus > Dendrocalamus latiflorus. Next base: position 19,620,176 of record CM029650.1, on the reverse strand, counting down.
CAGTAGCAAACACACAATAAACTCATGCTACCTATGTACTCTTCTAAGGGTATGTATAATTGTGTAGATAGTGCTTATCTGTAATATTCATCTATGTCTTTTATAAATAGGACTAAAGATAACTCATATAATCAATTGTCTATGTAGTTGTCTCTAATGACCACATGTAATTAATGGGTTGCCTATATAGTTATATATACAATGATATAGACAGTAGGAAGCCGTTTATAATATCGTCTATTAAATACTAGACAATATATTTATCTCTCCTTTATGTTATCTAAATTCCTATGTGTCAAAGACTTATTGTACATGTCCTAGAAAGAAAACTATAAAGATCTTAAAGCATTTGCGGTTACAAATGGTGTTTCAAAGGCTTGAAGCTCATGCGTGCGCTTTTCTTTCGGAGAGCGTAGAAACATTGCCCAGACAAGAATCAAGATCCACTACTACAGAAATCCACATTACAGACGGTTCAGAAACGTCATCACAGACGGTTTTCTGAACCGTCTGAAATTATGGGTCAGTGATAATCCAAGTTATCACAGACGGTTTTCGAACCGTCTGTGATTATGCGATATCACAGACGGTTTTTTATTAAAAACCGTCTGTGATTATCCGATATCACAGACGGTTTTTTATCCATGTCAGCCAAGTCAAGCCGTGCGTTGACGCCGTCCTTTGTTTTATCACGGATGTTCAGTAAGAGACCAATCAAGCTGTCACACACATTCTTTTCTACGTGCATGACGTCGATGCAGTGCCGAACATCTAGGTACTCCCAATAAGTAAAGTCCCAAAATATTGATCTCTTCTTCCAGGTGTTCTTCTCATGAGCCCTCAATTTACGTCCCTTTCCGAGGACAACATCTAAATCCTTAACCATATCATAAACCTCGTGTCCCCTTAAATGCCTTGGAGCTGAACCGTCTTCCTTCTCTCCGTCAAATTGTTGCTTCATCTTGCGGTATGGGTGAGCCCTCCGAAGGAACCGACGGTGACGCATGTAGACGGTTTTGCGTGAGTGTCTCAGTCACACACTCTCGGTACCATCTAAACAGTGAGTACAAGTTTTGGCACCTTTTGTACTATGGCCTGATAGGTTACCAAGGGCAGGATAATCATTTATGGTGCAGAACAATAAGGAGCGCAGAGTGAAGTTCTCTCGTTTGTATGCATCCCATACCTGTACCCCTTCGTTCCACAGTACTTTTAGATCTTCCACCAACGGTGCTAGGAACACATCGATATCATTCCCAGGTTGTTTTGGCCCTTGAATAAGTATCGACAGCAAAATGTACTTTCGCTTCATACACAACCAAGGAGGAAAGTTATAGATGCAGAGAGTCATGGGCCATGTGCTGTGTCGGCTTCTCATGCTACTGAAAGGATTCATTCCATCTGTACTCAGTCCAAACCTTATATTCCTTGGTTCTGCACCGAACTCTGCAAAACTCCTATCAATGTTTCTCCACTGCGCGGAATCAGCAAGGTGTCTTATCATTCCATCCTTCTTGCGCTCCTCCGAGTGCCAACGCAGCAGTTTTGCCTCCTTTGGATTTGCAAAAAACCTTTTCAAACGGGGAATTATAGGAAAATACCATGCCACCTTAGCAGGAGGTCCTTTCTTCGCCTCTGTTCCCTCGCCATCATCTGATTGATTGTTACATTTGTATTGGGATGCGTTGCACACCGGACATACATGCATGTTTGCATACTCTTTACGGTAGAGGATACAGTCGTTCGGGCATGCATGTATTCTTTCTACTTCCATTCCCAACGGACAAAGAACCTTCTTGGCTTTATACGTGGTTTTAGGCAACTCATTTCCCTCCGGAAGCATGTCCGCTAAAAGACCTAGCAGCGCCGTGAAACTCTTGTCGGACCAACCGTTGCTTGCCTTCAATTTCAACAGTTCAAGCACGGCCGACAACCTCGTGTACTTGCAGCTCGTGTACAAAGGTTTCTCTGAGTCCTCCATCAAGCCACGGAATTTAACATACTCTCTCTCATCATAGTTCTCTTCTACATCGCGAAGCATCTGATTCAGATTATCATCGTGCAACATATCCGAATCCGAGCCACAATCGACATCAACCGGCGGCATGTCATTCACTTCACCGGCGATGTCATCCGGGGGCATATCATTCACTTCGCCGGCGATGTCATCCGGGGGCATATCATTCACTTCACCGACGATGTCATCCGGCGGCATATGATCATTCACTTCGCCATGACTGGTCCAACACGTATAATCTTTTTTGAAACCCCTCCGAATCAAGTGCGCTACAATTTGCCCTCGGTTCTTAAACATCTTCAAATTCTCGCAGTCAGTGCATGGACAGCACATATATTCCACCCCCTTATTCAACATATCCTCCTCGGCGGCTCTTATAAAAGCAGAAACGCCATTAATGTACTCTTCACTCACACGGCTCGCGGCATACATCCAGCTTCGGTCCTACGTTACGTACATATATAACAACTTAGTATTAAAATCTAGATTAACTAATTATAACTACATATATACGGGCCACATTTATTATATTGAGACTTAATTTGCTAGCTCAATTCATATTACAAACACAACAGCTATTATATAACCAACAATTTTGCAAATTAACCATCTTCAATAACCACTAATGGATTACTTAGACCTAAATTGTAATGCAATTAAAGAAAAAATAAATTACATTACTAACCATATCTAGAGCAACCAGGAAAGACTGAATATTCAAAGCTCAATCTCTGCCTCTTCCCACCAAATTAACTGGCCTGAAATCGCCTAGCTTCCTCCCGAGTGAAAAAGTGCGCAGCAGTGGATAGATCTGGATCGAAATGAAGACAGATGCGGTCTGAGCAGCGCAATAAATGCCTTAGCCATTATCACAGACGGTTTTTAACTAAAAACCGTCTGTGAATTATCACCGACGGTTTTTTATTAAAAACCGTCTGTGATAACTAGCTTATCACAGACGGTTTTATATTAAAAACCGTCTGTGATAATCTGGGATTATCACAGACGGTTTTTAATACAGACCGTCTGTGATACTTCGGTAATAACCGCCTGTGATAATCCATTTTCCCGCCACAAATACCACAGACGGCCTCCTAATTACAACCGTTTGTAATAGTGTTCATCAGAGACGGTTTCACAAAACCGTCTGTGATGAGGCGTCTACTATGAGGCTTTCTGTAGTAGTGATCACAACCTGCACAACTGTACTGACCAGTCAACAATGTTCATCACAACTTCTATCTATCCCGAATACGACAAAATTATCCACTGCAAGAAGCATGAGCTTACGTTTCACCAAGACGACCGGTAGTTCGATACGATCAATCAAGCAACCTATAGCTGCATGCACTCCAGCAGCTGACGACTCTCACTCGTATGTGTGTGTGCACCTCAATAATTCAAGGCTATCTACGTTGATTAAAGTCGACTGAGACGTTACCCCAAATCTTTCTTACCTTTGCTAATTATTCGCTGCTTTTTTCTTTCTATTTTTACTATAGTTTTTAAAAGGAAAAAACAGACGAAGTATGAGCTGTTCTTACCTTTCGTGGGCTTATATATATTTGGTGGCCTGTGCCTCGGTACGCACTTACACACTCTCATAGAGAAAGAGTGAGAAGCTAGGAAGAGAGAGAGAGAGAATGGACAGGAGCGCAGTAGTGTATGATGCTGAAGCAGGTGATGATCATGAGAGACAAGGTAGGTGATCACCAAGATTGCATCTAACTTACGTGATTCGCTCATCAATTGTTTCTTTGCTACGATGCTGCTAGGTTCTCTCTTCGTAGTGTTCTTTAATCACTCACTTCTTGTTCAGCTCAACATATAAAAGCTTTTAAAAAAAAGTTTCATGTGATTATGAAACATGCATGTAGGCTTTCTCATGCACGCAACTTTGCATAGCATAACAGGTACTGAACAAATAGCCTTTCTTTTAGCAGTGACAGATCTGCATGATATAAGATTCCTGAACAGGATGTTAGAAAGCTGCAGTTCATGGTCCAGTGTCATGCCTGGGCCATGTCTTGAACTGCATACAGTGAACTACCAAATTAATAACTAATCACCACATCTCTTAGATAAACTTTGAACTTTGGCCCTACCTAGCTAGCAGCATCATATCAGAAACGCAATTCGATCAAGGAGCGGCCTGAATTAACCATGACTGATTTGCATGAGCGCATGTTTAGTTTTGACGTGCTATGCATATTCAGGGACGGTGTGGACGGCGACGTCGCACATCGTGGCGGCGGTGGTCGGCTCCGGCGTGCTGGCGCTGGCGTGGACGGTGGCGCAGCTCGGGTGGGTGGTGGGCCCGCTCGTCCTCTTGGGCTTCTCCGGCGTCACCTACTACACCTCCACCCTCCTCGCGAATTGCTACCGCTACCCTGACCCCGTCGCCGGCACCGTCAACCGCGAGTACATCGACGCCGTCCGCCGTTACCTCGGTAATTAATAACACTCAAATAAAAATTGCACAAAACTTAAAATTCTCGCGGCATCCGCATATAAGCTGATGCCTGAAAATATTTTTGACATGTTGGACTAATAATTTAAGGTCGGAAAAGCGTGGTGCTGTGTGGGTGCGCGCAGTACGTCAACCTGTGGGGGACGCTGGTCGGGTACACCATCACGGCAAGCACCAGCATGATGTAAGTCAAGTTAATTGGTACTTCATGCACCAATGCATAAGTTCTCTCTACTCTTTTCTTCAGATTCACGAATGATACACTTGTACTGTGGTGTATATATTCTTCAGGTTTGTGCACGAATCAGTAGTGATATGATGATCCGTTTTCTTTCTCATGGTGCGTTTCGCGCTGATCACTTCCTCCTAAACTTTGTCGGACGTACGCAACAGATCATTACATAACAAATAAAAGACAGCGAAAAGATGGCAGAATATGCGGCTTTGATTAGTCAGAACCAGGAGATTAATTAGCTAGCTTTGAGCACGATACATAACTTCCCCTGAAACCAGGAGGGAATCCGTTGCAACCAGGGACGACGTTGCAGACGCAGCACGCATCATGCATGAAACTAGCGTGTAGGTGTATCCGTCACGGTTGCACTTGCATAGTTGCATGTACCTAGTGTGAGCAGGTTACAAATTTCGTCCGAAATTTTGTGAAATGAACAAAATTTCATCCTTTTCGGTACCCAGCGAAACAGATTTTATTCGGCTAAAATTTGGCTGAATTTATTTGAAATTTGTTTAAATTTTATTCAAATTTTAGTTAAATTTCATCAAAAATTTGATTTTTTGTCTTAATTTTAGAACGAAATGAACGAAATTTTTTTGCATCCGAAAGATTTATCACTGGGTCTGACGCATGTGCTAGATCGTGTAGTTAATTCACAATCAACTAATCAACCAGATTAATTCTGTAACTAGTTAGTTTTCTTAAGATAACGTACGACAATTACTTTTAATTTACAGCGCGGTGAAACGGGTGAACTGCTTCCACCGGGAGGGGTTCGGCGCCGGCGACTGCAGCGCGCCGGGGAGCACGTACATGGTGGTGTTCGGGCTCTTCCAGCTGCTGCTGTCGCAGCTACCGAGCCTGCACAACATCGCCTGGCTCTCCGTCATCGCCGTCGCCACCTCCTTTGGCTACTCCTTCATCAGCCTCGGCCTCTGCGCCGCCAAGTGGGCCTCCCACGGCGATGTCCGCGGCACGCTCGCCGGCGCCAGCATCGACTCGCCCAGGGACAAGGCCTTCAACGTCCTCCTCGCGCTCGGCAACATCGCCTTCTCCTACACCTTCGCCGACGTCCTCATCGAGATCCAGAACACGCTCAGGTCACCGCCGGCCGAGAACAAGACCATGAAGAAGGCGTCGATGTACGGCCTTAGCATGACGACGGTCTTCTACCTCCTACTGGGATGCACCGGCTACGCCGCCTTCGGCAACGATGCCCCCGGCAACATCCTCACCGGCTTCGCCTTCTACGAGCCCTTCTGGCTCGTCGACATCGCAAACATCTGCGTCATTGTCCACCTCATCGGCGCCTACCAGGTCACCTTCTTGCACCGATCGATCAGTCAAGAACACCTCCATTAATGGATCATGCATGCACCTCCTCCATTAGCGAAGCTCATCGCAGGCTGATCTTGTGTTTGTTTCAGGTGTTCGCGCAACCGATCTTTGCGAGGCTGGAGAGCTACTTGGTATGCCAGTGGCCGGACGCCAAGTTCATCAACGCGACCTACTACGTGCGCCTGCCGGGCCTGTCGTCGTCGTCGGTGGCTGTGGCGCCACTCAAGCTGGTGTTGCGCACCATCCTCATCATGTTCACCACGCTGGTGGCCATGCTGCTGCCATTCTTCAACGCCGTGCTGGGCCTCATCGGTGCGCTCGGCTTCTGGCCGCTCTCCGTCTACTTCCCCGTCAGCATGCACGTCGCCAGGCTCAATATCAGGCGCGGCGAGGCGCGGTGGTGGTCGCTGCAGGCCATGAGCTTCTGCTGCCTCCTCATCTCCATTGCCGCCAGCATTGGCTCCGTGCAGGACATTGTGCACAACCTCAAGGCAGCTACACCATTCAAGACTGTCAACTAATTAATTAGCAGTAATTAACTGAGATCTGATGAGAGGGGCTTTAATTTTTCTCTTTTGTTGGCATATGATGATCAAGTGTATTTTTCTTGCCGTTGACGATTTGGACTTTGGATAACTAGTAAGTAATTCAGCCTATGGAACCATGCTAGAAAAATAAATAATTAATTGCCAAATTAAGCTTGTCCTTTCTATTATCAAGCTACTACATGATTGAGAGTGCAAGATATCATCAATATATCTCAAAGTTGTCCAAGGAGGCATGTAAAAGTTCAATACACACACACACCCCTCAATAAACTATTTCAATTTTCAACTTCAAGTGACTTGTCACTATCATATACGATCATCTCCAATGATAATGTTAATGTTGCCATTCACATAAACTACCTGAGAAGGCCATTTTGGTGCATGTAGTGACTAGGGACCATCTCTGACTCTGATTAGCATTTCTAGCTAGCTTTATCTCTCGGCATTTCCTTTTGAACTAGACCACAACGTTATCAACCCAATCAAAAGGTGATTGTTTCTTACCACACATTAGCTAGGGACATTGATGATGCAGAAGAACATTGTCTTTTGCCCCCTTGTGTTAAGCCCTAGGGGGGACAAACACATCGATCTGGATCCCACAGTATATGCTAGGGACCACGTTAGGGACTGCACGCGACTTGGGCCGTCCATCTCCATGGTCAACGTTTTCTGTATCTGCCATAGTTTTGACTTTGCTACAGTGTATGGCCTCATGGTATCTGAAGGACCATGTGATAAGGTGCAGGGTACTATTGTGATGAACCATTACAAGTTTTGTGAAGTGGTAAAATGGTTTTGTAAATATTGCATTTGATTTGAGCTGTCTTTTGAAAGTGTTAGGAAAATCAGAAATACTGCAAGTATAAGTGTAGTAGTTCCGTTTGACGAAAATACCACAGTATAAGTGTGGAAGTACCGTTTGGCGAAAGTACTGGGTTAAGTTACGGTATTTTTTTCCAAAGAGCTCCAGGTGAGGTTTTCGGCGTGCGGAAGTACCGTTTTGAGAGACGGTAGTACCGCAGTGCAGAAGTACCGACGTGTCAGGCGTGGTACTTCCGATCTTCCTAGAAAAATAGGGGTTTGGGCAATCGAGTCATGGATTGAGTTGGGATGACCTGGGTCAATGGATTAATGTTGCATGATGCATGCCTTGACTAATGTAGGTCAAGTTGTGAAAAAACTTGTGCCTGGAAACGATTTCTTTGTCTTTGGATGTGCATGGTCGCTTGGAGTCAACCATGGTCAACGGCGAGGATCGGGGCTAGGCTCATGGAAGAGTTGAGCCCCAAAATGAACAAGAATGCCAGATGAGACGGTGAGCTCAAGCATGGTATGAGAAAGGCGGGAATGTTGAAGGCGAGTTTGAACGGCGAGATGGCACCATGTAGCTTGCACGGGCCAAGTGAGCCGTGGTTCGGTAGAACCATTATAGGCGAGACTTAGTGACACGTGGCAAGCTAGTGGTGCACCTACATATAGCAAGCATGGTGATTACTTGCAATGGTTGGTGATGACCAGGTTAAGAAAGAATATCTTGATAATTTGACCAAAATACCGAAAACCATCTTGGATCAAAACCGTTGCACATATGCGATGTGTTGGAGAGTGGTTTAAGTCAAGGTGGTGATGGTTTGATCAAGGCGAATCAAGGCTAAGGATTTAGCGGATACACACTTATGCGTTTTGAAAAGCATGCATAAGTGAAGTTGAGTGAGTAAAACCCGTATGTATGGGATTAACGGGTTGCCCCCATTATAATAGTGGATAAGAGGAGTATAGGTGGCTGGTTGCCCACCTATAAAGGGGATGGGATAGAGACATGTGGTTAACCATCCAACCCATGTCTTGTGCTCTCTCCCTTAGGTTTAGAGTTAGGGTTTGAGAGTGAGTACCTTGAGTGCTCTTTGTCCTCCAAGGAGGACTAGTTGTAAAACATATCTTTTCAAGTAAGCAATACATTAATCTTTATGCAACTCTTAAGTCCCTCTTGTTTTTTATTGATGTGCTTGCCTTTTGGTTGGTTTTGATCTCTCTTCATTCATTCTTGTGATCTTGTTGTGCCAAGGACGTGTAAGTAATGGAGATAATCCTTGGGAATACATCTCCACCCATCTAGGTACGTTGATAGCAAGTTTCATGAGAAAACCTGGTTTTGATTTGGCCTCAAGGTGTGATTTGTTGATCTGAGGGTTTTTGACATGATTTCTTTCGTGTTCTTACTTGCTGGGATATGTAAGAAAATATCTAAAGCCATCTTGGCTATCATCTACCTACGAGCAGGTTGTATTCACTGTTTGGAATTTTGGCTCAGTTTTTGTGCGCCTTTCCAACAAACTAAAAAAGGTCTCAACTTTGGCAATGACTTTCATGATTGTTTGTTGAAATAGGTTCATAACATCCTAGAGTAGGGCTAGGTTCTTTTGGGTTTAAAGTTAGCTTATACTTGTACTATCTATAGTAACTAACTTTTAAACGGTGTGTTTTTTCAAGGCGAGATCAATAGAAAAATTATAGTAAAAAGTGCACTAAGTTTAGCTGTATTGGCCAAAATTGTATGCAACTATTTCTCTCTGTGTACTGCCTCTCGTGAATAGCCAGAATCCAAATATTTAAGCCATAAGCCATCAGCCCAAAAGAACCCACCCTAGATCTCTGCAAATTTTCATGTCATTTGAATCTATAGATCAAAAGTTATCTCAATTTTAGATTTTGAAATAGTGCTAAAAATACTATTCATCCTAATTTTACTTAGGCAGTGGAAGTACCGTGGTTACTATAGCAGGCGGTAGTACCACAAATTTAACTGTGGTAGTTCTGTTTTCTGATTTTTCTTAAATTTTTAGTGTTTCTAATTACTAGTTTTTGTGGTGCTCTTTGAGAGACCATGTGGAGGTATCCCCATGTTTGTGATGAGTAATTGACGGTTGTGTTAGAGAGTTTGAGTTTGTTTTGGGTATTCTAGGGTTGAGTACCTTTTACTTATGCTATTGTTGATATGCTGTTTCGTGCAGTGCTATGTGATGGTTTGCTTGTCTGTGTGACTGCAGGACTTCGGAGCTAGGTCATGGTGAGTCGAGGAGGACCGGGGACTAGGCACAGGAGGTGTTGAGGTCCAGACGGTCGGTGATGCCGAAGATAATCGAGGCTGCTGAGGTGTTTGCGTGTTGGGAGACGAGGAACCGGAGCTGGAGCTATCAGTGATGGACATGACGGGCAACGACGAGTGAACCGGGACTAGGTTCAGGGAGGAGTCGGAGGTCCAGACGGTTGGATGTCGGTTGCGGTCGTGTGTGATGGAACAGACTAGGACTAGACTCATGTGGAGTCAGAGGTCTCAGTCGGTGTCCAGGTGGACACGATGGGCAGCGGCGAGGTGGACCGGGACTAGGCTCAGGGAGGAGCTGAGGTCCAGACGGTCAGGATGCCGGGTGCGGTCCTGTGTAGCGGAGCGGACCGGGACTAGACTCAGGGAGGAGTCGAGGTCCAGACGGTCAAGGTGCCGGACGCGAGAAGCTTCCGGGAAGGCTCTTGAGGGGCAAATTGGAGATTTGACTCAAGCCATGAGTTGGAGGCTGGTTTCCGACCAAAATGGGCTGGTTTGACCTTTGCCTCAAGTGGTGTGAGGCTTATGAGTGGGAAGGGGCTGACCTTTCTTGATTTGCTTGTTTGAGGGTGTGTGCTGTTGTTAAAAAGGAGGCAATAGGGAGCAGCAGGCAGCTCATTCAAGTAGAGAGAGTTCAGGCAGTGGGTGAGTTCTTGAGTGTGTTCATCTCAAGCATGTAGTGAGATGGTTGTAACCTTTGTGTAATCATTCCTCTCCTCGTATCAATATTAGAAACTCTGTGATTGAGATGGATTGGTTCACTTGTTGGTTCTGTGTCAAGTCTGCATTCTGTTTCTCTCTCATCTGGTTTTGATTCTTGGGTTGATTTGCTTTGGAGTTCTTGTGTTCAGTGATGGAAATTGTCTCAAGGTCAAGTGACCAGTTCATTTCCAAGAACATTTGCAAGAATCATAAGTATTCTCATCTTCCAGTGAAATCCTCTCATTTCCTCTGTTTCTGAGAATCTAGGGTTTGAAGCTAGAGCTTGCTTGGTGCCTTTGATTTCCCTTCAAAGGATGGCTTAAGTTTTGTACTTTTATGTCCTAAAGCTAATGCCTACCTAAATTCAAAGGTTCTTGAGCAGATAATCCAAGAATCATGAGCTAATTGAAAAACAGTCACTTTCTCAATTCGTTTATCATTTTTTGCTCAAATCTTGATCTCTTGCTCCCTTGATGAATCCCTTTGTTTCCTGAGGCTTTGATGCTATTTAGAATAAGTTACTGCTCTTGTGGCCTAAGGAGAACATCAACATCACACAAATTTCCTTGGAAATAGCAAATTTCAGTATTTTCAGTCTTCAGACTTGCCGCTCGCTAGTGTTTGCCCTTGACTGAATTAGGGCCGGTCAAATCGGTCCAACCATGGCGGTCAGACCGGTTGAACCATGGCGGTCAGACCGCTAACCCTAGCGGTCTGACCGGCCGGTCAACAGCGGTCTGACCGGCCATGGGCGGTCAGACCGGCGGTGCTCAAGTGGTCTGACCGGGGTATGAGGTGCGGTCTGACCGGCCTCCTGAGGATGCTGTTGCTATTCTTTGTTTTCTGTGCTGTGCACTTTGATTCTTCTCTGATGTTTTATGTCTTCTGTGTGTTTGAGGTGACAGTGAGCATGAACACTCTTTCGTCCTAGCTTTTGTAGCTATTAGAGAGATGTTCCGTGGATACTCTGGGGGCAAGTTTTAAAAAGGCACCATTAACCCCCCCCCCCCTCTGTTGCCATTTCCGATCCTACACTCTTACATTCTAATCTTCATAGATCTGTAGCTATCGAAATGAAGTATTTGTGAATATTTGGGGGAAATTTAATGCACCATTCACCCCCCTATGTTGACATCTTTGGTCTTTCATTTGGTATCAGAGCCTAGTTTGCTCTTTCACAAAGATCTTAACCGGTCTTTAGAGTCATGGCAGCAGACAAGTATTCCACCAAGCCGCCTCTCTTCGATGGGGTCGACTATCCCTTTTGGAAGAGCAGGATGGAGTCTTACATTTAGAATCAAGGCTATGCGATCTGAAGAAAGGTTAAGACTCAGTTCGTTGTTCCTACCAATGAGCACATCATAGCGATAATACGTCAGATGTGGAGGCACATGCTAATGCAAGGAACATCATCATCCAAGGTCTTAGCCAGAGTGAGTTCGATCGCATCTCTCATCTCACATTGGCATACGACATTTGGGTGACCCTCGATGCATACCATGAGGGTATCACACAGATCAAGACTGTCCGATAGGACTAGTACAAGCGAGAATATAACAAATTTGATATGCTTGCTGGTGAGTCCTTGAATGAGTGCTTTGGCAGATTTCACAAAATTCTGGGCAACCTCCGAGCTATTGGTGTCACATACTCAAACTCAGATAATGCTCGCCAGATGCTTTCAACCTTGGACATTAGGGTTTGGAAAATGAAAGTGACCACCACAAGGACACAACTGATTTGTCGACCTTGACTCTTGATACGTTATACTCTTACCTCAAGACTCATGAGTTCAACATCGTCTCTCGCACGACGAAGTCGCAGTCGATGGCTTTGGTCATTGATCCCACTTCTGCATCTGGAGCATTGTCTAATGGTGCTTCTGGTTTCTCTTTGGCTGCTTTGTGCGAGATGAGTGATGACCAGTTTAAGCAGTTTCCAAAGAGTTTCATAGCCCTTTTAGCTAAAAAGTTTTCACATGCATACAAGAGAGTTAAAAAGAGGAAGAGAGGAGGTCTAGTGATCTGCTTCGAGTGTGGTGGCCCAAACCACATTCGAGCGAACTGCCCCAAGCTAGAAAAGGGCAAGAACAATGTTGGATCGAAAACGGCAACAGAGGGGGGTGAATGGTGCCTACTTAAAAAAACTTGTCCTTGAAAGTATCCACCACAAACTCTTCTCCAATAGTTATAGGAACTATGAAGAAGGGATGCTTAGCTTCATTGGGAACCAGAGAAAACTCAGCAAATTGAAAGTGCAAAGCATAGCAAGAAGTTCAACAGAGATCAGCTCAGGCTGCAGGGGGGTCGGTCAGACCGCACCCTGGCCGCCGGTCTGACCGCCCTTATGTGGCCGGTCTGACCGCCCGGGTCTGGTCTGACTACTCAAAGTACACCGGTCTGACCGCCATGCATTCTCCGGTCAGACCGCCAAGGAGAATCCGGTCTGACCGGCTCTCGAATTTAGCAGGAGTAGAAAATGCAGAGAGCAGCGCAGACTGAACGAAAAACTGAAAATACTGAGTTTTGCGGAAACCAAAGAAATTAGAGAATTGCAGCTATTCTCTTCAGCCAGAACCAAGAGCACTACCAACTAAATACCATCAAGTCCTTAGACAACCAGAGAAGGCAACTCAGAGGCCAAAAATCATCAATTGAGACAAAAACTGAAAAACAACCGAGACCAGCACTAATTTTCAAATTGCCAGCTAATCTTTAAACCTTCGCAAATGAAACTGTGAGATTGTCTAAGCAACAACCTCTGGACTCAGAAACTCATGTCAAGGCTCATCCTTTTGGAGGAAAATCAAGATATCATCAAACCCTAGAAAAACTCTGAAACAGAGAGAAGGGGCGCATGACTAGAAAAAGGGAAAATCAAAGATTCTACCCAAGCTCTAGGAGAAATCTGGTCAAGTGACCTTGAAACAAGTTCCCATCACAGAGCAATCAAGCTTCATCTTCTCAAACCAGAAACTCAATCCAAAAACCTCAAACAAGAAGAAGAACAGATACTAAGAAGACAGAACATCACAGAGAGGCAAAAAGCACAACTCAAATCGATTCATCCCCATGAATGATTGAATGCATAGGAATGATTACATGGAGTATCAACTCATTTCCTCTCTCACAATCTCAGGAATACCTAAGAACACTCAAAGCCAAGAACTCACGCAGGAGAATATGGGCAACAAGCAAGAAAAACACCTCTCCTGCTCTTACCCACTCCTCAACAACTAAAGGAAAAGGAAATACAAAGCAAAACCAAACCCAAAAAATTGCTTGACTACATGCAGGAGACACTAATGGGTTTGATTCTCTCTTTACCCGCTAAGCCTCCAACAACTCTTGTGCTTTATCCACTAACACTAACCAAATCCACTTCCTTTAGTGCAGCTTTGCGTATTTACCAAAAACGCCCCTCCTGCACCTTCCAGGAAGCTTCCTCATTTCTTGCCGTCCAAGCCTCGCAACCACCTCGAGTCCTTGCCATCTTCAGCACACCTCGACCGCTTTGACCTCGGCACCGCCTGCGCCTAGTCCGGTCATCCCGTGCCTCGCCACGACTCCACCTCGATGTCCTGCAGCCATCACAGACAAGAAATACATTACATAGCACCGCTCGATATAATGTAATCAACAATAGCATTAAGAGAAATCTTAAGCATGAAAAAGCCAAAACCTGTCGAATCAAGAGAATAAGCATCTTAAGCACTTCGACCAAGTTTGACCAAGTCCGACCGAAGCTGATTGCACCGCGCAACGACATAGCCCGAACCACACAAACCAAACTTGACTTTCCTAAAACAGATGTCAATTACTCATCACACACACGAGGTTACCTCCACATGGTCTATCAAACTACGGCCGCATGAGCAAGAATGACTAAATCAGCAAGAACCCTAACAAGAAGCCCCAGCTCATGATCAAGGCAAGGAGAAGAAGTACCGCAACCTTGGCAAGGCCAAGAAGCTCTTCCACCGCATCCTTACCGCCTTCGACAACTTTGACTTCAGCAACATGGAGGGTTGGAGTGAAGACGACAGCGAGGATGATTCGCACAAGGAAACCAAGGATGGCGACGACTTCACCAGCATGTGCTTCATGGCTGATGAGAACAACATTAGCGATTATGATCTCTACAGTGATTTCGATGAGGTATGTCCCTCCTACGACCAGCTCAATGATGTTTTTCTCATGTTAGGAAAATTTTGTGCTAGCTCGAGAACTAGGTGTGGTGAGCTAGAGAAGGAGGTCGAGAACTTGTCACAGAAGCTTACTTCACTTAGAGCTGCTTTCTCTCGTGACGATTGCGATATATGTGCTTCCTTGCTTGGCAATATAGAGAAACTAAGGACCTCACATGATAGTGTGACCTCTGAGTTGGATTTGCTTAAGGTGAAAAATATTAGTCTGATAGCTGAGTTAGAGTTGTCTAGGGTTGCTCCTTTACATTCTGATTCTATTGAGACTACACTCTGCACCTCATGTGAGGATAAGGATGATGCTTTTAGAGGATTATATACCATGCTTCTTGATCTGCCTGAAACATGTGATAATTGTAACAACTTGAAGATTAATTTAAAAAGGGCAGATCATAAGATTGTTAAAATACGTGCTTGTTTGCTTGAGCCCATTGTTTCTTGTTCCAACTGTTCTAAATTGACTATTGAACTTGAATCCGTTTCTAAGAAATTTTAGGACATGTGTGATCAAAATAAAAAATGTCTCAATATGCTTCTAAGGCTCTTGTTAGCTCACCATGCAATAATTTTGAAAAACTAAAATCTGGATTGATTGCATTGGATGAGAAATGTGTGAAGCTAATTAAGGATCTACTAGAGAAGCCCACATCTGATTGCTTGTTCTGTGTTGAAGTTGGGGAGAAAATGGAGAATATGCAAAAGATCTTTAGGGAGAGCTAGGAGGCCTAGATGACTAGGATTAGAACTATCACCCGCGTATCCTGCGAAACCCTCAATGTTGAGGCGGTTGTGCATAAAGAGAGATTTGCACGTGCTATTCAATCTTCGTCTTCTGGTTCTTCATCCTCTCATTCTGGTTCCTCACCCTCTGTTCTCCTTATGCTTCATGTGCCTCTCTTTTTGGGAGTGTGAGTACCTCATGAACACTCTTGAAAAATTTGTAGGAGGCAAGAAAAGACTTAATCTTATTCTAGACAAATCCAAGATTTGTGAGTTTAATCAGGGTCTAGGATATGATTTCTTAGATGATGTGAGGAAACATTCATCTGTAGTTGTTAGAGCTGTAGTAGGAGGCGTGATCGAAGTTGTGCCCAAGTCTAAAAAAATTGAGTTTAAATATGTGGGTATTGTTCAAGGGATTTCTGATAGCAAGGTTGTGTCACCTATTGCTTTGACCTCTCAGAAGGCAAAGTATCATTCTGCTGCTTCAACCTCTCTGAAGGCAAAGTACCATTGCACCTTCTGTTAGAAGGATGGACATGTGTTTGTGTTCTACTTCAGTGCGCCAAGATCGCATGAAGAGACCGTGTTCATGTTCCTAGGAGTATTCAGAGTCAACCCTAGACTCGGAGTGCTCCTAAGACCAACATGAGGTCTAGAGCCTTAGGCAGTCCCTCTAATTTGTCTGGAGTTAGGCAGCGCCGAGGACTTGGTTTTCAGGCTTCTTCTGGTTTTGGTCCTCGAGTTGCTTCTGGTTAGGGTTTCTGCCGTCCTGAGGATAGTCCTTGTTTTCCCTGTCGAGGCAGCTATCCGCGGCGTGATCAACATACCACTGTAGGTTGGATCCACTCTTCCATAGCGGTTAGATTGAGCAGTGGTGTGAGGTTTGCTCCTAGACCTCATGTGTCTGTGAGAGGGGGAGTGCGTAGTGTCGTGAGAGTCTTCTGCTTTTGTGACTATATTTACTACTCATCGTGTGACTCAGTACTGAGTTCCTAGATCTGCTCTTATTTACCCCAGTACTGAGCCACCAATGTCTTCTTCTCTTTGATTCAGGTCCATCGGGCTGGGAAGGGAGAGGTTTGGCTTGTTGACTCTGGCTATTCTCGACACATCACCGGAGACTCCTGTAAGTTATCTTCCCTAGTACGAGCTCCAGGTAATAAGACGATCACCTTGGAGACACTTTTTCTAGTCGAGTCATCGCTAAAGGTACTGTGCGCATTAATGATTGTTTCATTCTTAAGGATGTTGCCTTAGTGAGTAAGCTGCGTTATAATTTGCTATCTGTTTCTTAGCTTACGATGATAGTGTCGAGGTAAGTTTCAAGAAAAAATACTTGCAAAATTCTTGATTCTTCGAAGAGTCTA
This sequence comes from Dendrocalamus latiflorus, assembly GCA_017311315.1. Classification (NCBI taxonomy): domain Eukaryota; kingdom Viridiplantae; phylum Streptophyta; class Magnoliopsida; order Poales; family Poaceae; genus Dendrocalamus; species Dendrocalamus latiflorus. Next base: position 19,603,466 of record CM029650.1, on the reverse strand, counting down.
GTTTGCGGGATTTCTAGGTTTGGGAGGATCTTTTGTGTTGATTTTGTTGAGTCTTCTGGTGATTCTCTCAGGTGCTTAGTTGCTTCAGAGTCCCATGATCTCTCTTTTTGGCATAGGAGATTTGGTCACATTGGTTTTGATTACTTGACCCGAGTTAGTGGCCACGGTCTCATTCGTGGTCCACCGAAGCAGAAGATGGTCAAAGACTTAGTTTGTGCTCCTTGCCGGCATGGTAAGATGATTGCTGCTTCTCACCCTCTAGTCACTGTGACTATGACCGACGCACTAGGACAACTTCTTTATATAGACACTGTTGGTCCAGCTAGTCTGCAGTCGGCCGGTGGGAAGTGGTATGTTCTTGTTGTGTTAATGACTTCTCGAGGTTCTCTTGGATGAGACGTTTAGTCATTTTCAGGGTTTGTTTGGTAGGTTGTCTATTGAGCTCCCTGGTGCATTGCAAGTGATCCACAGTGACAATGGCAAAAAGTTTAAGAACTCCTACCTTGAGAGCTTCTGTGATGAGACAAGTGTAAAACACCAGTTTTCTTCTCCACACATCCTCAGCAAAATGGCGTTGTGGAGAGGAAGAACCGTACCTTGGTCAACATGGCCAAGAAGATGCTAGACGAGTATGCTACACCTTGGAAGTTTTGGGCTGAGGCTATAGCCACCGCATGTCATGTTTTGAACAAAGTTTTTCTGAGGGCACAGTTGCATCACACTTCTTATGAGTTGAGGTATGGGCGAGAGCCTAGTGTCTCGCATTTTCATGTGTTTGGTTATAAGTGTTTTATTTTGAAGTCTGGAAATCTAGATAAGTTCGAGTCACACTCATTTGATGGTATCTTTCTGGGTTACTCAACTTCTTCGCAGGGTTATAGGGTCTGGAACTACGAGACTAGTAAGATTATAGAGATATATGAGGTGACTTTCGGTGAGGCTAGTCCTAGCACTAGGCCAGACATCCTCAGGTCCAGTTGTGCAGTCCGAGACCATCTTCATAGATGATGAGGTGGATGGAGATGAAAGTTATTTACCTGATCTAATCCCATCTTCCCTTGAGGTGCCTACTTCTACCACTGCACCTAAGGGAGATTAGCCCTTACCTTCCAGTTCTTCTGGAGCTAGTGGCTCTACTTGTACCTCTGTAGCTCATGAGATAGAGGCCACTTCTTCTCATCCAGGACCTCCTGGTCACATTCAGTGTCATCATCTTCCGGAGCATGTCATAGGAGATCTTCTTGAGCGTGTCACCTGTTCAAAATCTGGCTTATCGCACTTCTATCTAAATTCTGCCTTTATCACCTCTTTCGAGCCCAAGGATATCCATCATGCACTCTCTCATGAGTTTTGGGTTAATGCCATGCATGAGGAGTTAGACAATTTTGAGAGGAACAAACTTTGGTTGCTTGTTGAGCCCCCTAGTGGTCATAATATCATCGGAACCAAGTGGGTCTTCAAGAACAAGCAAAGTGAGGATGGGGGTAGTCATTTGAAACAAGCCTAGACCGGTAGCTTAGGGTTTCTCCCATGTTGGGGATTTGATTTTGAGGAAACCTTCACCCCTGTAGCTAGACTAGAGGCCATTATGATTTTCCTTACATCCGCAGCGTCTAAGGGCTTCAAGCTGTACCAGATGGATGTCAAGAGTACCTTCCTCAATGGGTATATTGAGAAAGAAGTTTATGTTAGACAGCCTCTAGGTTTCGAGAACCTCAACTACCCAACCATGTTTTCAAGCTTTCCAAAGCCCTGTATGGACTTAAGTAAGCCCCAAGAGCTTGGTACGAGAGGCTTAAGTTCTATTTGTTGAGTCATAGGTTTGAGATGGGTAAGATAGACAAGACCTTGTTCATTCATAGGCATGACAATGACCTTCTACTCGTCTAGAGTTATATGGATTACATTTCCTTTGGTGGCTCCTCTCATGCTCTTATTTCCCAGTTTTCTGATGTCATGAGCATAGGGTTTGAGATGAGTATGATGGGTGAGTTGAGCTTCTTCCTCGGCTTTCAGATCAAGCAGACTCAAGAGGATACCTTCTTCCATCAAGGCAAGTACACTTGAGACCTCTTGAGACGCTTCGACATGAGTGATGGTAAGTCGGTGTCGACTCCGATGGAGACCTCAATTACACTCAATCCAGATAAGAATGGCGAGCCAGTAGATCAGAAGGAGTACCAAGCATGATTGGCTCTCTCCTGTACCTCACTACTTCGAGACCGGACATACATTTCGCTGTGTGTCTGTGCGCTCAATTTCAGGCTTCTCCTCGCGTCTCTCACCGTTAGGCGATGTAGCGTATCTTCAGGTACCTTCGAGCTACTCTAGACTATGGTATCTGATACTCTTCTGCTTCCTGTCTTCCCTTAGAATCTACTCCGATGCAAACTTTGCTGGTTATAGGATAGATAGGAAGAGCACCTCTAGCACTTGCCAATTCATTGGCACTTCTCTTGTTTCTCGCTCTTCTAAGAAGCAGTCCAGTGTTGCACAGTCCACCACAGGAGCCGAGTATGTTGCAGCTGCTAGTTGTTGTAGTCAGGTGCTTTGGATGGTTTACTCCTTTTAAGTCTAGCGAGGGTTGAACCCTCTTGGGTATACAGCGAATGTGTTTACTCCCTAGTGTTTTAGATGAACAGCTGATAGTCCTAGAGTCATATGGGGTAGATAAGAACAAGTCTGAGCCATAGTATTCCTTCTATCTTGTCTATGCTATAAGGACCGCCATTTCTTCTTTCTGTCCAAGCTTCTTTCCTCTTCCTTATTGTTTTGGTTCAGAGAGAGTTCATTTGAGATTTTCTAGAGCTTAATGATGGCATAACTTAACTTGAACCAAAATGATTCTAAAATTAACTTACTTGCTGAGGGGGATATGGAATTATTTTATTATATCATATTGCATTTAAATTCAAAAATGTGCATTGTAATATAAATACATGGAACCCTGATCATTATCCTTATATGACATGATGAGACTGCTTTACATCTTGCCATGATTTGTGTTAGATTTCTAGATTTATCATGACTTTCTATGTGTAACTTAGCTCTCATCATGCTAGCTTCTTTAAATATAAAAAACTTGAATTAAATCATGTCTTATTCTATTGAATCCTCTTATGATTCATGCCATGTCAAATAAACTAAGTTGAGTCTTGAATCTGCATTGAGCTTTATATTGAACTTGTCGTAGCTACGGGCTAAACAGAGAAGGAGGGGACTAGTAGGAGAGGAAGAGGAGAGCCAGATCTGTGGAGAGGTGGTGAGAATGAGGGAGATGTCCCCCTTTGCCCCTCCTGGGGGCTTATATATATATGAGTGGGGTGGAATGGGAAATCCCCATTCTACCCCTTAGTATTTACAAAGGATGGGGGTACACTGGTATATTTACACTAGTATGTTCCTCTATACTATTGGGCCTATTACATGTTGGACTAGTTGCACGGCCCAGTCACGGGGGGTTGGGCCACCCCTACAACAGAACTATATTAGTTCATTAGTGAAACATAAGTTAGTATTAACTCTTTGTTCATGAACTAAGTCAAGAAAATGTAAAAAGATCACTTTTGTGTGAAAAAACTGATCTTACCAACCCTTTCTTATGAGACAGCTTGCCATTGCACAAGGCATGAACTCAGGGGGAGTTTTAGATGTCCAAGATTACGTCTTTAAGCTTCTTGCTCGGAGTGATCGCATAAGGGTTGAGATCTAATACATGGCTAAATAAACTAAATTTTGTGAAAAATTGTTGAAACTCAGCCAAAACTAAAAATGAATTCAAAATTTTCCAAACATGCTAAATTTGCTCAACTGCAAGTAATATCAAGTGCGTTAACAAAATGTTTCATTTTTAAACTTCTAGTGCTCTAAATTGACTCAATGGTGGCCTCTTGGTTCCATTTAGCATATTGACATGGCCTGACTCATTTTTGGATACTCTTAGCAAAATTATGAACTTGAGTACATAGACATGTTAACAATCCATTTAATTTCAGATTAATGTTTATTTGGCTTTAACTTGGCTATATATGGCTTGTCATGATCTAGATAGTAATTTCACTTTTTATGGCTTGATGTAATATTTGAAAAATTACTTTGGATAATTTTCATAGCTCATAATGCTAAAAATGAATAAAAGGCAGCCACTTCATTTCATTCCTGCTCTATCTTCTTCCATACAACTTGATGACTCCATTGTCAAAGGGAAACAAAATTAGTAAAAATGCATATCTAGAGCATGATTTGGATTTTATGCAAAATTTTACTAATCTAGGAGCTTTTGATCTTATCTCACCGTAACTAAGGTCAAATCAAGCAACTGTTCTTTCATATAGAGCTAGAGTGAGATTTTCCGACACTTTTGGGTGGATTTGAAGTTTTTGTGCAAAACTGTCATTTTCAGCAACTTTTATCCATTTCTATTTCAAATGGTCATCTTCAGTTCTTTTCAATCTTCATTTGACAATTTGGAGCTCTCTTTGCAAAATTCCGCTTTCTCTTTCTAAAACCATCTTAAATTAGCATTTTTAAAGAATTGTCAATGGGTTCATCAAGGGGAGATAGAAGGATCATGTGAGAAGGTCTAGGATATTGTTGTGATGAATCATTGCAAGTTTTGTGGAGTGGTGAAAATAGTTTTACAAAGATTGCATTTGATTTGAGCTGTCTTTTGAAGGTGCTAGGAAAATAAAAAATACCGTAGGTATAAGTGCGGTAGTTTTGTTAGGCGGAAATACTGCAGGTATAAGTGTGAAAATACCACTTGGCGGAAGTAGCGGGTTAAGTTGCAATATGTTTTTTTTCCAGAGAGCTCCAGGTGAGGTTTTTGGCATGCGGAAGTACCGTTTTGGGAGGCGGTAATACTGCAGTGTGGAAATACCATTGTGTTAGGCACGGTACTTTTGATCTTCTCAGGAAAATAGGGTTTGGGGAATCGAGTCATGGATCGAGTTGGGATGATCTGGGTTAATGGATTAAGATTGCATGATACATATCTTGACTAATGTAGGTCAAGTTGTGAAGAACTTGTACCTGGAAACAATTTCTTTGTCTTTGGATGTGCATGGTCACTTAGAGTCAACCATGGTTAACAGCGAGAAATGGGGCTAGGCTCATGTAGGAGTTGAGGCCTAGAATGATCGAGGATACTGGGTTAGACGGTGAGCTCAAGCATGGTATGAGAAAGGCGGGAATGTTGAAGGCGAGTTCGAACGGCGGGATGGCGCTATGTAGCTTGCACGGGCCAAGTGAGCCATGGTTCAGTGGAACCGAGACGGGAGAGACTTGGCGATGTATAACAGGCTAGTGGTGCATCTACACGTGGCAAGCTTGGTGATTGCTTGTAGTGGTTGGTGATGACCAGGTCAAGGAAGGGTATCTTGGTAATTTAATCAAAATACCGGAAACTATCTTGGATCAAAACCGTGGTACATGGGTGTTGTGCTAAAGAGTAGTTTAGGTCAAGGTGGTGATGGTTTGATCAAGGCGGATCAAGGCTAAGCATTTAGTGGATACACACTTATGCGTTTTAAAAAGCGTGCATAAGTGAACTTGAGTGAGTAAAACCTGTGTGTGTGAAGTTAACGGGTTTTCCTATTGTAATAGTGGATAGGATTCACTAAGGAGTGTAGGTGGCTAGTTGCTCACCTATAAAAGTGGGTTGGGATGGAGAAATATGGTTAACTATCTAACCCATCTCTTGTGCTCTCTCTCTCTCTCTGCTAAGTCTAGGTTTAGGGTTAGGATTTGAGAGTGAGTACCTTGAGTACTCTTTGTCCTCTAAGGTGGAGTTACTGTAAAACCTAACTTCTCAAGTAAGCAATACATCAATCTTTATGCAACTCTTGAGTCCCTCTTGTTTTTGATTGATGTGCATGTCTTTTGGTTGGTTTTGATATCTCTTTATTCGTTCTTGTGTTCTTGCTATGCCAAGGACATGTGAGAGATGGAGATAATCCTTGGGAATATATCTTCATCCATCTAGGCATATTGATAGCAAGTTTCACGAGAAAACCCGGTTTTACTTAATTTGGCCTCAAGGTGTGATTTCTTGATCCGAGGGTCTTTGGCGTGATTTCTTTCATGTTCTTATTTGCTGAGATATATGGGAACATATCTAAAGCCATCTTGACCATCATCTACCCACGAGCAAGTTGTATTCGCTGTTTGGGATTTTGGCTCAGTTTTGGTGCACCTTACCAATAAACTGAAAAAGATCTCACTTTGTCCTTGAATTTCATGATCATTTATTGAAATAGGTTCATACATTCTATAGTAGATGCCTGCAAATTTTTATGTCATTTGGATCTATAGATCAAAAGTTCTCTCAATTTTGGATTTTGAAACTATGCTGAAAATACTGTTCATCTGGATTTTACTATAGAAATTATTGTAGCAGTAGTACCGTAGTTACTATAGCAAACAGTAACACCGCAAATTTAACTACAGTATTTCCGTTTTCACTAATTTTTCTTGGGTTTTCAGTGTTTCTAATTGCTGGTTTTTGTGGTGGTATTCCATTCTAATCTTCATAGCTTTGTAGCTACTGAAGTGAAGTATTGTGAATATTTGGAGAAAATTTCAAGGCACCATTCACCCCCTCTGTTGCCATCTTCGGTCTTTCAGTATCAGCTACGTCTTATGGTTTTTGGTTGAAAATAAAATATTAGTGACTGAAAGAGATGACTTTTAAAAAGAGAGTATGAGCAGTGGGAAAAATAAGATAGTGATGTGTGCGTGAGACGAGAGTGAGGGGGTGGGGTGTATGATGTACCCGTAACTCTCTGCCTTATCTCTAGAACGGAACGGAAGCAGAAGGTATAGAAAAGCAACTTCGAGAAGCCAAGTGCTTATATTGCATTCTAACTTGTTTAAATAGAAGTCATAAGTCAATATAAACAAACCCCTAGTCCTTCAGATTTGAATCCGGCAGCCGGAACTGCAACAGCTTAAGTTGTAGTCACTCTACGGACTGCACAGGAACCGGATCCCAAACACATATATGTATCATGATTCATGCCTCTTTGAGTTCATCATGCTAATCCTTGATGAATCCCAACTAAGTTAGCACATGATAAAGTAGTTTCATCTTTGATTGCTGGTGTGTGTGATGCTGATGCGTGTGTTGAGTGCATGCTCTCATAGTCAATGTCAATTCTGTCTGTCCTTCCTTGTACATCATATCACTTCAGATAGAATGAGTACCAATTGTGGTGCTCTCTGTTGCCTTTGGGCACCAATTCGCGTACAGCTCGTTTATCCAACGCGACGGTTGCATCACAACTTTTATTCAAGAATCGTTATACACCAATACTCGTCTGTTCGAACAGTGTTTGTTGCTTTCCTATGTGGGTCCCCCCTTATCTATTTTGTGCATCATGGATCTTACTTGAAGGAGAATGACATGTGCATACCACTGTTTTTAACAAAAGAAATAAAAATACTTGGTGAATTGTGCATACATATGTAGTTCTTTCTGCTCTGTTGAGGATTTTATATGTCACTGATTTCGAAACTTGTAGACAAAACTTTGGGGCAATGCTAATTTGCGGATGTCCATGAGTCCATCTGTTGGAGAAGTAGCAGGCAACTGAAAATCGATATATATAATTCAGGTGAAAGTTGTTATATGCTTAATTAGAAGTTGATTTGGGAACCTAAGATCACATTTTGAAACAAATTTTGAATAGTTTTCCTTGTTAAATTCAAATGGGTGCAAACATATGTTTTGAGAAGACATTAGAGCACTTGAGAGGAATACAACGAAGAAATAAAATTTTCAATATGCGTATAACAACTTCAACTTAAGTATATATCAATTTTCAACAGTCTACTACTTCACTAACTAGCATACGCCCGTGGATTAATGCTTTCTGAAAATAAAAATTAATTTTCTAGCAAAAGATGAGGAGGAAAGGACACATTACCTTCGAAGACAGCATGGTAGGTGTTGCATGAGCTACTTTTCTTTTTTAGATATCCTGAAATCACTAGACAGGAGGGATATGTCAGAAGGCACCAGAAACAAAAAGAGTACAAAGAGAGAATACATCCGTCTCTTAACTGAGATGGCATGCCTGTACAAGTTGCATGAGCTGCTTGATATGCAAAATAGTCAATTTTTCCTTTTGCTTGAAGGTGATGAGGAATATTCTATTTTTTTTCTTTTAGTAAGAAAGATGCATTTGCAAATTTTTCATGGACGGTTGAACCAGAATACATCCTTATCTACAGGCCATGCAAATGCAAATTACTGACAGAAAGTTCACCAAAACTTGCTTGTCACCCAAAGGTTTTGGGGCTTGTCTTCTTGTTGCGTAATGTAGCTCAACTGCTCAAAAGACCCAATAATGTAGCACTATGCACAAAAGGCACCTCTCTTCTTTACCCGTGTTTTTTTTATCTTGTTCTCCCCTTTTGCTTGTCGATGGCATCGCAGTTGTCAGCTTCTCTTCGCCTGATCTACTCATCCTTCTGTTTGTTTAGGATAACTTCTCTCTAGTTTTCCTTGAAAAATATTGTCGACTTGAAAAAGTATTTGGATTATTATGTATGGATTATTTGTGTAGGTCTAGTATTTATATGTACTTGGACGCTTAGTGCGTGTCCACCCAAAAGGAAGTTAGGAATTTGATTCTGAACCCCCCCTCTATTTTCTTTTTGTGTGCTTTGCTGAAGGTCATTTGTCTGTCAGTGGTTGGTGAGGCGAGTTAGCAATTTTTTTTAGATAAAGGATATAAAATCCGGCCTCTATATCCACGAGGGATATACACAGCCAACAAATACACGAGCTCTTAGGCTCAATTCCTCAAAACCTGAGGAGCATAAAACAACAACAAAATAAAGCTTAAGGACTATAAAAAAACTAGAAAGACTAAGCTTCATAACTTCTTCTCCGTCCTTATTTTCAACCAAGCCCCTATCCTTTTCCGACCGTGCCCTCTAACCTTCGGTCTACTGTGCGTGAAGAAGGACCTCCGAGGCGACGCCTCCAAGGAGGCGACGAGAGTCGCCGACGCCGCCCGCCTCACCGAGGCAAGGTTTTCACCTGGAGATCAGTAAACATGAGGGCTATGGGGCACCATGACAACACCTCCAAGAAGGAAAATGGCGCCCGAAGGCGTCATCGTTGTCGAGACCGGTAAGATCACCGGTAAGGCTTTCGCCAGCACCTCCACAGCACCCCACGCACTACCCACTCACAAAATAGACCGCCACCAACCCACCGGGGACCTGCGCGCCTCAAGGCCATGGCCAGGGGCGGAGGCACATGGACCGGAGGGGGTTCCCAGGAACCCGGTTCCAAAACAAAATTTAGTTATTACTAGTAAATATTCACCCTTTGTGCACCCCCTTGGCCCAATATGGTGTACCCCTAGCTCAAAAAATATCCTCATTCGCCCTGTCCAGCCCATTCATTTTGAAGTGGTGCACCCCCCCTCCATTTTGCTCTAGCTCCGCCACTGGCCATGGCATAGCCACCCTTGAACTCTACGACGAGTCGCTCCCTGCAAAGTCCGCCACTGAAGAAACCACAAAGCGACGCCTATGCGCCACCACTGAGCAGATCCAGGGAAGAAATCTCCCACGCACGGATCCAAGCGCGCCCAGTGAGGAAATCCAGGTGCGGCTGCGATTGTGACTTGCACAGCCCACTCAATTCGTTGCCTCGTCCGGCGGGCACCCCTTCTCCTTCCATGACCGCATCATCCGCCCAGTGTCCTCAATCTTCCCTGCCTTACACAGGGACAAGAGCAAGACCGCGTAGCTTCACACTGGGCACGATCTCTTCTTGAGCATTTCATCGAACATCTTGAGCGCATCCCCCGACATGCCGCGCTTGCACAGCCCGCCCATGATCACATTGTACGTGACCCTGTTGGGCACGCAACCGGCGCCATCCATCTGGTTCTACAGCGCCAGACCGAGGAGGATGACGCCGCTGTCGACGAGGACCCTGAGGACGTCCGCCGGCCGCAACACCGATTTCTCCGCCGGGAAGCGCACGGGAGCCGCCGCCTCCGGGCCCGACGCCCTGCCGCCCGCTCGGAGCTGGCTGCTGCCTCAACACCCCGCGCTCGAGGGTGACCGCACGAAGCCGGCCGACGCTTCCGCTCGATCCCGCCGCCTCGAAGCCACCGACCCGTCGCCCGCCTTCGGCCCGAAGCTGCCGGAGCCGCACCGGCTGCCCACGCCCGCGCCCGCGCTGGCGCCGCCGACCGCCGCCCCGAAGCCGCTGTGCACGGTCGAAACCGAGCTCGGCCGCCGCCCGCCCCTACAGCCTGCTCTCTTGAGCTTCTCGCGCCGCCAGGGAGCCGGCGGCTACGAGAGGAGGAGGAGAGGAAAGTCTATGTGCTCCACGGGTGGGACCCCCTCCCCCTCGACGCCGGCGAGGCCGCCGGAGAAGGGGGAGGGGGGCCAGATCTGGAGAACGAGAGGAGGAGGTGAAAGGTTTTGTACCTTGAAAAGGTGCGTCAACACGGAACAGGAAAAGACCCGCGTAGGACCAGAGTATCTTGACAAAAACCCGCCTGAGGCGAGTTAGCATAGTGTACATACATTACTAACAGGACACATATTACCTTATTGTAATTTAGTTGCTTCTTTAAGAAATATTTATTGTTCCCACGAAGGAGTTACTATCTCATACATGTATTTGTATTTTATATATTTAAACGCACAATTTAATGCACTGCTCACCCTACCAGCAGGGGTATGGAGATTAGCTGTAAAATGTCGGACATGGAAAAATTAGAAGGTATTTTACAGCTAAAAGTAGTTGTAGCATAACTATCCCTTTTATGATCTCTTTTTGTTGGAGAAATTTCGGAGAGGATGGTGGGTTTCTCTTGCTGGATTTACATATACATCAATAATTTCATTTGCCTCTTCGTTACCGAAGTGTGCTGTGTGCCGGAAGATGGGTATAGAAGGGCCTGAAATTTGGCAGGAGGAACAGCCGAATATTGGAGGTTCATGGAAGTTGGGTCTTAGGCCTTTTTGGTAAAGGCCAAACCACAAATACGGGAATGCAAGATTGGGTAAATCAATCTATTGAGATGCATGTAGGCTCTATTCTTTTGGGATCGATGGCTTCCCTAAGCAAATTCTCAAAACTATTTTTTAAACAGCTTTCCAAACCCACTGACGTATGCGCCGTTCACGTTAGTGTCTCCGTCATCCGACATCATCTCAAAAAGCGTAGTTAAAAACCATCAGTCACAATCAAAAGTTATTAACTATAGCCAAAAAAAGACCCGGGATATAAACTGTGAAACGTAACTTCTTCCATTTACATGTTTAGGCACTCCTCTTTTTTTGAAAAAGTTCACGAATCTTGGAGCACAACACAGTTATTAATAATTAGAGGCAAATGTGTACTTAGTGGTAAATAGCTTGATTATCTCCAGCCCTATTCAAATCCTAAATCCCTAATTCTCAAACCAACTTGCATACGATCCATAAATCTTTATCCCTATCCTAATGTGAATCCCCTCTTAAATAATTCCTTGGTTGGTTGTTCGCGCTTGGCGGCAGATGAATTCCTCCATGCACAGAGGACGCCGGCGTTTGGCGTGGGCGTGCAGCCTCCTCCTCGACCCTCGGAGACAGAATTCGCTCATGGTGGGGTTGTGCGATCGTGGTGCTAAGGGCCTCGACGAGGACATTGATTTCATCCTTTCAAACAAACCAAGATAAGAATTGGTTGGGGATTCTGATCTTGATATATTGAGCTAGGAAAATCAAAAATAAATCATTAGTATGAATTAAACCCTACTTGTTAATAACCGTTTTTTACAAAGTTTTTAAAGAGGAGTACTGGAGCAAAACCCATAATTGGAAAAATGAGCAATTCAGCATGCGATTCGGCGAAATTCAACTGCTGCATTCCTAACATGATCAACAGTGGCCAGTTGGCACTGCAAAGCAATGGGCCACTGCTATATGCGCCTGGAATGGCATTAATTTCGAACATGCACTGAGGATCACATATGTCTGTACTAGAACTACCATTTAGAACTTCGAAAAAACCATGCAGACCTGTAACTCTGGGAAGTGACAAATCAAAGGAACCCTACTAAAAAACACGCATTTTATGAGAAGCAAAGTTTCATACTGAACTAGAATAAAATGTTTTGCATTTTGGATGGTTTCAGGCTTGAATGCGCTTTTCAGATATAAGGTAGGGGTTAGGACTTAGACACAATCGTGCAAAAGTAAAAAAAAAAATCATTCAGTTTTGATACTCCCCAAGTCATGCTTAAAAAACTGACATTGAATGGTTTTTATACTGAAAACTGGAAGGAAAAATACTGAAGCTGAACCCAAAAAAAAAAAGCTTACTAGGAACGTCATTCAGTGGCTTGCTGCTAACAAGTATGCTTAATCTTGCAAAACTACTCTTATGCCGATTGCTTCCATTTCATATCCAAATAGTATGGTTTTTGGCACTTATGAACACTATTTCATGTTATGGTCCACCCTTCCACTTCCACTCAGTAGGTCTAATTCATGTCTTTTATAGGCATGAAGTTTCTCGCAAGTGGGTGCATGTGGATGCTATAACTAAAGCCACAACCTAATGGGTGCACCTTTTCCCAATAAAGATACTGTGTAGGTAACATAAAATTATGTTAAATATAAATATATCATACAATAACTAGAATAGGTGATACATTAATATAGTTTTTTATTTATACCTAAAAAAAGAGCTAGCTTGCCGTGTAGCCGGCCTTTTTTTATCATCACCGTTCTTGTCATTTTGAGGTTGGCCATTAGAAATGCCCATGTAAAAGGAATTCCAATTCATATTTCTTGTTTTTGATATATCATGTACTATCACTACTACAGAAAACTGTATTACAGACGGTTCAGAAACGTCATCACAGACGGTTTTCTGAACCGTCTGAATTTATGGGTCAGTGATAATCGAAGGTTATCACAGACGGTTTTTGAACCGTCTGTGGTGTAAATATCACAGATGGTTTTTACTTACAAACCGTCTGCACTATTCTCTTCTACCCCTAAATCTATTTCTATTTATTGGCTAGCCTCAGGAAATGCTAGACATGCCCTCTGAAACAAGCAAATCAACATGTATATGTATACATCCAATTCACATCTCAATTTATTTCACAAACATAAAACATCCATTTCGCAAATCAATTAATTGAAATGAAAACAAGCAAATATAGTATGAAACATAGTATACATTTTATTTTTATTAAGATTAGAGCCTACCATTACAATATCCCAAAACAATAAACAGATTGCTCATCTAGCTAACACAACAAGAACAGAGAAAAGTAAAGATCCTCTATGCCTAGGCCTTCTCGCCCTGATGCAGCACACGAGCTGGATGTCTTTGACGCTCACCATTGTCGGCGTTGATTGAGCGCTGCCTTATGCATCGTCTGCTTCGTGGGGCTATTATGGTATGGGTCAAGGAGGAGGAGGAGGAGAACAGCAAAGAGGAGGAGAACCGCAAGGAGGAGAACAGAAAGGAGGCTGGGTTCTGGTCATTATTTATAGGGGAGGGAGTGCGAATTTTTTTGGCGTGGGGACGGAGAGGCGAAGCTACGATCCGTGGGGTGAGGATTGGTAGATTTCTATTGGTTAGGATGGGTTGAGGAGGATCGACGGGTTCAACGGACAGATTATCACAAACAGTTGGTAGCTAGAACCATCTGTGATGAATGAATATCATAGACGGTTCTATATGCCAACTGTCAGTGAATTCGAGTACAAAATTTTATATACCGATGCAATATAAATAACTAGTCTGAAAAGATAAAATAGCAAAGTTTTATATGGCTTACATATACTCATTTGAAAGGTTTCGATGAGATCTACAACTTTTCAGTTGAAGAAAAATCCAAATTCCGAAAGAAAGACCAAGAAAAAGGGCAAAAACAGAAACCAAAAACTTGTGACGCAGGTTTAGATCCAAAGATGGCCGATTTTCAGGGTTTTGGAGGGCGACCAGCACAAGCTGGTCATTTTTTTATCGGACTCGTTGTTAGATTTCCAATGAGTACAAGAACGTCGAAAACGGACACCGTATGCAAAAGTTATGCCTGTTTTACTGAAGGTATCTCAAAACTAAATCCTAGTCGGACTCAAGCGGAAAATTATGAAATTTTGGGGAATTGCAAGGTGGGAAACATATCACAGACGGTTTTTAATATGAACCGTCTGTGGTAACTTCATTATCACTGTGATAATCAGCTTATCACAGACGGTTTTTTATTAAAAATCGTCTGTGATAATTCCATATTATCACAGACGGTTTTAAATAAAAACCGTCTGTGATACTGGAATATCACAGATGGTTCATCAGTAAGAACCGTCTGTGCTACTTGTTTTCTCTGACGCTATCAACACAGACGGTGTCCAAATTAAAATCGTCTGTGTTAGTGTCGGTCACAGACGGTTTTGTCAAACTATTTGTGATTTGGTGTCTAGTATTAGGCTTTCTGTAGTAATGTATAGCAAAGTAATATATTGGAACGTGTTGGGTTCAAACTTACGGAGTCACAGCCGCTCACTCCCCCAGATCAAATAATCTTCCCCGTCAGTATAATCCTTATGCGGCTAGTAGTAGAACCGCAAATATCAATCAGCTAAGAAGCCCACCAGACTCGTACATAAATTATACGTGCTGACGGGTAGGTAATGTTGGAAATTGGGCCTAGACATGTAGATCTTGGTCTATGATGGATACCTCCTCCTTTACTTTATAAATAGGTCTTTCCAATGAATAGATGATGTACTTTTGAAGAAGAAAGCAATAAAGAAAGGAGTTCCCTGCATCTCTCTGTGTTTAATTTATTTATTCTTGCACTATTCTGTGTTTGATCCATCTTCTGTCTAAGAAGAATCACTCGAATTGGACACACCAGCGATGGTTTCGCAATACGTTATCAACATGAATCGCTCTGGTGGATCAAATGTAATCATCGAAGCGAGATACCCGTAGATTGAATTGCCTATCTAGATCGCTTTAAATTCTGCAAAATTTTACTTTTTAGATTATTTTTCTATAGTGCAAATCCTCTCTAATCTACAGCGAGCTAACTTGAAGTCGCCGGCCAAGCCGATCAGTAGATTTGCACAAAAGAATAGATGTTGATTGCACTGTAGATTGAAAAGAAGAAGAAATCGCAACCGGCTGTCCGCCATGCACATCGCCCGCATGTGGCCACACCGTCGAGCCGTCGTTGCCGTCCGAACACGGCATCCTCTGGCGGCACGCATGCCACCTTCAGCCGCACCTCCGTTTGCGCCACCCGCAAGCAGCTGCACCCCATACGTGGTCAACCGCACTGCCTAAGCCGCTGCTCGTCGCTCGAGCTCCCGCCACCCCGCCGGCCTGTTGCTTGAGCAGTCAATGTCGCATGGCCGCCGCCGCATTGCGCCTCCGCACAGGCTGCCACCACATCACCGCCACTGCATCGCACCCCCGCATGGGCCGCCGCCATGTCGCCACCGCCGCATCGCACCCCTGCACGGGCCGCCGCCGCGTTGCTACTACTCGGGCCGCCGTCGCATCACGCCCCCACATAGCACCACCACATGGGCCGTCATCGCGTCGCTACCACTCGAGTCCCCGCACAGGCCGCTGATGTGTTGCCACACCGCCAGCTTCCCGACCGCCTATTGCACTGTCAACTCCTGGCCGCCCGCTGCACCGCCTATCCTAGCCGCTGGCCATCCACAGGCATGCCCACCGCCACCACGCATGAACAGGGGTAGGGAAACCCTACCCCTCCCCCTTTTGAGCCGACCGGCAGTGGGCCAAGGGGCATGGGCTGAAGTGAGCCAGGGATAGAACAAACAGGTCTGGCCAGAAGAAGAAAAAAGAAAAAGGGGGGAAGGGACCGCCACCAAAATTGTGCAAAAGGGCCCTCGAAAAATGGGCAAATTGCGCAAAAATTTTTCTCATAACTAAAAATTAATGGATAAGCCCTTGAAAATTGCAGAATTCATTGAAAATTCATATTCCAACATAAAAAGGCCTCAGGTATTCAAATTTTCAATTGTTTTTAATGTCTGAAGCATGTTTAGCACTATTGTTATTATTTTCTATGTTTTTCTGTACTTACGTACTATTTTGATTAATCATACTTATTTAAATTGCCTTTAATCACTGAAATTAGCAGTAAAACTATAAAAAATGCATAGAAAATTCCGAAACATTACGAGAATTGAACCTTTTGTACCTTTATCCAATTTATTTGATGTGAGTTTACCTACAGTCATTTTATATATTCATTTTATATATATGTAGATGACAAGCATCACGAACCGGGAGTTCAAGGAGCTGGCCCAACATGGCCAAAACTACTTGACTTGGGCTTTTGACGTCGAGATCGTACTTGGAGCCAATAAGCTCTGCGCTACCATTGGGATTGGTGTATCATAGGATGCTAAACCCCCCCTGAGGAAAATGATCAGGCATTTCACTTCCTCATGCACCACCTCTGTCTCACTCTTAAGAATGAGTACATGGCAGAGAAGAGCACACTAGCCTTATGGTCTGCACTAAAGAAGCGATTTGAGAAGCTAAAATACACTATTCTTCCTCAGGTAGAGCAGGAATGGATCTGACTGAGATTTGCTAACTTCAAGACGGTTGGAGAGTACAATTCTACTCTGCACAGAATTTGTATCAATCTTCCGTTCTGCGGCAGGAAGGTCACAAATGAGTAGAAGATTGAAAAGACCCTCTCCGCCTTCCACCCCAGTGCAGTGTGGTCTACACACAACTATCGTTAAGATGGCTACAAGGAGTATACCAAATTGATTGATATTATGCAAGTTGCAGAGGCTCAAGTTGAAATTATCCATAAGAACTTTGTCGCATAGTCACCTGGGAGCTCCGCTGGCCGTGAGGCCAACGTTAGGAGCTACAAGGTACAGAAGCCTAGAATAAAGAAAAAGGGAAGGAAGGGCAAATCCGTAGCCTAGAAAGGCAAGCCAAATGCTCCACAGGAAATAAGGTCAGCAAACTAAAGCTGGACGACAAGCCCTATGGTCAACAAGACCAAACGGAAGCACATCGTCGATGCCTTTTAGGCCAAAAAGAAGGGTGGCAAAGGGTTGCATGAAACTCACTTTACCTTCATTGAAGGGGAAGAATTCTCAGCAACTGTCTTCACCAATGGAGGTTTACTCCACTCCTGTAGCCGCACCCCCTCTTGACATTGCAGCTGCCACTGCCATGATTTTCCAAGAAGAGCATCTCACCCTCGAGAAGATAGCAGCCAAAGTCTCTGACTTCTTAGCAAATTCAGTCTAATGCACATAATGCATTTAGACTTTAAATGCCATTCATTTCATGTGTGAAAGGAATAAGTTAGATTTTGCATTGACAATGCTCAAACAATTTATTTTCTTGTGATGGTTGGATGATATTAATTCATTCATTCATTTGTTCAGTCAATAATAGAATGATATGTTATGATATTTGAAGTATTTTATTTATGTACTTTATATTAGTACGTGTGTGGCGCCCTATAGATGAAGTGTGCTTAGCTGACAGTGGCACAATGAATATCATCTTGAGAGAGACAAAATTCTTTCAATTGATTAGCAAAAATGCTGGTAGTCTTATGACAATCACTAGGTGATGATGCTTGTATAATAGGCTAAGGAATAGCCATAATTATGCTTCCAATAGGCACAACTTTGGTCATTAAAGAAACCTTGTTGTACCCAGAATCGACTAGAACTCTCCTAAGTTTTAAGGATATTCGCGCTAATGGTTCCACATTGAAACTAAAGAAGAGTATGGTAAAAAAATGCCTGCTCATTATAAAGTGTTAAGCAAGTGGAAAAAGAGTAATAGAAAGACTTCTTTTATTTCAGACTGGGCTATACTACACTAATATTAAGGCACCCGCAGCCTATACTATCCTGAAAATCATATTTAGAAGCTCTGAACTTTTCTGTCTTTAGCATGATAGATTAGGCCACCTACGTTTTAGGAGGATGAGAAATATAATTAATAATTCATACAGACATTATATCAATATAAAGAATTTTTCGAATCAAAAAGATTTTGTGTGCCTCGCATGTGCCGCTGGGAAACTAATTACTAGACCTTCTGCTCTGAAAGTGAAAGATGAAGTTCCTACATTCCTAAAACACATCCAAGAAGACATTGCAGTCCTATAGAGCCACTGTCAGGGTCATTTAAATATTTTATGGTGATCATCGATGCTTCCTCGAAATGATCGCACGTATGTTTATTATCTATGTGAAACCATGCTTTTGCAAAGCTGATCTCACACATAATTCAAATTAAAAATAATTTCTCTGATCATCATATAAAGTCCATCAGAATAGACAATGCTAGAGAATTTACTTCAAAGGAATTTGATGATTATTGCATGGCAATGGGAATTAAAGTTGACTATTAAGTACCGCATGTCAACACCTTGAATGGACTAGTAGATGCATTAATTAAGAGGATTAAATTTATTTCCTAGCCGCTTTTGCAGAACTGTAATTTGCCAACTATATATTAGGGACACGCAGTCCTACATGCAACAACTCTCATCAACTTTAGCCCATCCACATATAACATCCATTCACCTATGCAACTAGTGCAAGGGTCAACATCAAAAATTTGTCATCTCCGTAAGTTTGGTTGCACAGTTTATGTACCTATACTCCCACCACAGCGTACTACAATGGGCTCACTCCAAAAGTCTGGGATATACGTTGGTTATGAGATAGCATCCATAATCAGGTATTTGGACCCCATGACAGGAGACTTGCATACCGCTCATTTCACTGATAGTATATTTGATGAGAATAATTTCCTAACATTAGGAGGAGAAAATCAACCTCTTGATGAAAAATGTCAAAAACTTATATGACAAGCTATGAGAATCCATGCACATGGCCCGCGCACCAGTGAAACAAATAGAGAAGTCCAGAAGAACATTGATTTGCATGCATTAGCAAATCAATTGTCTGACCACTTTAGTGATTTAAAGAGCGTGACCAAGTTGCATATACCTGCATGCAATGCACTGGAGAGGGTTGAAATACCAAAGAAAGTTGAAGGTACCCCTAATCTCATCCAGAAGCCTCAGAATAAAAAGACGAGAACATCAGCCCCTCGAATCCCAAGTAACCAGGGATGCCTGGTGAAAAATGATAAGAATGACTTAACACAGCCAATCACCGAAGTTCCCCAGAACCAGAAGGGGAGCCAGTTGAGACCTAACACCGCTATGACACCTTCAAGTAAAGGCATACTAGATTTGAACATTCCCATGGAGGGAAAAACTAGCATGGGCGCGTGCCACACATTGGAGTTGAAAAACTAAAAGTACTTGCCCCCGCAACTAGAAGGAACGATGAGCAAGTATAAATATTAGAAGAATCAACCTATAATGAAATAGCTATAAACTATGTACACACGAGAGAATCCATGAATAGGACAATAGCCAATGTTGATATTTATTTTATAAAGAAAATTACCACAATCATCAATCTCGATCCAGAGCTTGTATTGTCGGACCCAGATTTTACAATCCAGAATCCTCTATGATTCCACCGCACTATTCCCTAGATCAGTAGATAGTGCTCACAGATACAATAATGGACATCAAAAAACATATCATGCGGAAGCATAAATATTATAATAGACTTACGCATGGGCCGATCAGGCCAAAATCATTAAATTGCAGCAGCGGAAGAATGAAGCACACAGGTGGGACCCTCAAGACGTGCCCACAGGCAGCCAACTGGGGGTACGCGACCTAGTTCTTGACATCTTCATTCTCTTCTCCAATGCATTGCTGAAGTGTAGCGATCTGACTCCTGATTCTGGATTAATTGTGAAAGCGAGGGTGAGCACAAACTACCGTGCTCCGCGAGCCAATACACAGGATGCAAATAGATAATATGCATGGCTTATCAAGGGAAGGCTCGGGTTATTTTATTTGCCACAAAATGTATTTGAAGTATGGTACATAGAAATTCCCTGAGACCTAGCAGTTTTAACCAAAACATAATGTAAAAGAATGCAATAGTAATAGTGATCCAGATTTCAACCACTGTTACATGGCTTCTGCACAATATGCTAACCTTTCAGTATTATAACCGCTTATATTATCAATGGGGCGACACCCAGGCCAACACAAATTACGGCTTTCCACTGCCCTCCACTTTTCCATTCCCACCCACAAAGTTTTTGAAATAGAACTATATCTGGTTAAGTTCTCATGTCCACCCTTGACCGTGGGCACGTCTATTCGAATAGTTTTGACTCTGCGGAGTTTGTACATTTTCATCACAAGAGACTGTCCGCTCTTTGCCCCACACGATTCATTAGTCATGTGGTTGAGTATACCATCACAATGACTTTTCAAAATATCTAGCCCTTTTATCATCTCACCCTATGGGCTGCTCCCACTTGCGGTGGGCTCTATACGTTGCACGGGATGTTCGCCACGCATACTAGTGCATTGGACTCCACTCTCCACAGCGCTAGCACGACTGGAAAACTTCACCCTCCACTCGGTGTCCCTTTAGGCCTCCCCTTGCCCTTGCATGTCCACTCCTATCCACTACTAGTGAGATGAGTCCGGGTGTTTCGATAAGTTTATTTAGCCAAGTTGTATTTTACAGACTTGTGGTTGTACTGTTTTACACAGGAGGTCATGGCAAGATTCAGTCCTTAGTGATATCTGGGTGGTTCTACCACTTTCTATTTTGTGCTTCCACTGCACCAAACACCCCCCCCCCCCCCGAACCATCCGCTCAGATAATTAAGCAAGTTGGGATTTTTGGGAGCATAAAATAATCATACCAACATATACCAGTCATTTCCACCATGACTTCCCAAACCAGTTTCTCTTGATAAAAAGTGATGCTTGGGGCACTTTGATGCCCCCAAATACCTAAGAAGTACTAAGCATGGCGTATAATTAAGGACTTATTTTTGAAAGTTTTACTATTATAATCTTGCTAGGGTGACAAGGTTCACATATTCAATGTTCCCAAGGAAGTATAATACTAACAAATCAAATAATGGGCATATAATTAGAATCTTAAAACAAACATATATTTTCTTCTAAAATAACAGCATGCAATTTGATAATTTAAACAAAAATAATTTGCAGAAATGTAGGTTCAACATGATCAAAGTATTGACTCGCCTTGCGCGGTTTACCACGATCTTGAGCTCACACAATGCTTTCTCTTGAGCTTCTGGTCTTTATCTTTGCTTCGCTCTTAATCACGCTTGATCCCTTAATTCTTTAGGACTCCAATTTCTAATTATGTGCTAAATGACTGAATACAAATAAAGGTAAATAACTCAAAAGACCCACATAAATCCAAATAAACTCATTTTAGCTTTATTATGAGTTAATGGGTGATTTGAGGCAAGATCGATGGTAGAATACGATGACTTGATCTTTTTATTAATAATATCTTTTATTATTTTTGTATTTATTAAGGAAGTTCCATAAGTTAGGTTAGACCTATGAATCGGTGTACGAGATTAGCGGAGCATTATTTTGTCGGGCACTAATATTCAGGGCATCTGCTATATACGTAATGTATGCAATTTTTAGCTTATCGAATTAATTTTAAAATCCGGGTTTATAGCATTCTGTGGTACAATAATTCATGTACCCTTAGTTATTACTAGGCTTAGTTTAGTTTGAATTAGGATCTATTTATACTAGTCAATATTATTATTCATTTAAATCTAACATTAGGATTTAATTAATGGTACTATTATTATCTTGTCTACACCTTTGTTATTATTAAGCTTAGCTTTATTTTTAGTTCAAATTTATCTAGCAAGGCTTGTCATACGGGTTCATAATTCAATATCGCTATTTATTTAAATCTACCACGAGGATTTATTTAATGGCGGCATGATGAATGTTAGGGCACATATTATAATTAAGGGTAATATTTATTAAGTTTGAATATTTAACCAAAGTCATATTTCTTTATTATTGTTTTGAATTAATAATTAGCCTTTTAGATGATTACTCATACCATATTAATTATGCATACATGAACTAGTCCAAATATAAATCTTAAATAATCTCATTTACACCCTAATTAAATTTTATTAGCTTCTCTAAATTATTCTTTAATTTTCCTTGATTTTTGTTAATTAAAATGAGTTTCAAAAAAATAGAATAAAAATGTGGGGGAAAAGGTGCAGCCGGCTAGATTCGAACTAGGGACTAGGGTTTGCAAATATTTAGCGTGCGCTCTGTTAGCCAAATGGGCCGAAGGCCTAGGCTGACAGAGAAGGTGCAGCATACTTGTTATGCTGGGTAGCGGCTAGCTTCAAAACAGAGCAAATCGGCGCCAGTGGGGGGGCAGTCTTGCCGGCGGCGAGCGGCGGCTGGAGCGGAGCTGGGGACTGCCAAAATGGGGTGTGGAGGAGGTGGTCAAGCTACCGGAGGCGGCGCGTTGGCCGGAGCGGTGGCGAGGCGGGCGGGCGGGCGGTAGTCCGATGCAGCCGACGACGAGGGAGGCTCAGGGCAGCAGCGCCGGCAGGGAGGAGAGGTGAAATAGAAGCGCGCACAAGCATTAGAAGGTCCAGTGGAGGCTTACCCAGGAGTTGGCCGAGCATGAGGGGGCTAAGGTGAGCCGGCGGTTGAGGCCATGGGAGGCGTGAGCATGCGCACGGCGCCGACGAGCTAGGGTGGAGGAGGAACTCCGACGGCGGTTGGGGAGGCTCGAGGGCGCCGAGAATATGCTCCCCAGGCGAGGAATCGATGGGAGGTTGACCGAGGAGGCGGCGGCGGTGGGAATGGCGGTGGCTAGTTTCAGTGAAGAGGGCCGTGCGACGAGCTGGAGGCACGGGGATTCGATTAAGTGAGAGGGGAGGTAGAGGGCTCCAGGAGGCACGCTGGGACGCGCTCGGGGAGGCGGGGCATCGCCGGGGGGCCGGGAACAGCGTGGAGGCTACTGCGGCCGACGCACGGGCGGAGGCAGGAGAGGAAGCAGGGAAGGAAGAGGGCGGCGCAGGGGCTACTTGTGGTCACGGGTTGGCTGTGGCGACAGTGGGCGGCACGGGGAAAACCGTGGGCGACGGCAGGAGGGTGCGGCGCATGGCTGCCACGGGGAGGTCGAGAGCTGAACACAGTAGAGAGAAGGTGGCGCGGGCGCACGGGGGAAAAGAAAGAAGAAGGGAGGCCCGGGCCCGCTGGGTAGAGAGGGGAACAGGGAAAAGGAGAGGGCCCGATCGACAGAGAAAGGAAATGGGAGGGGGAAAAGAAAACGAAGGAGAGAGGAAAAGAGTGCGGCCCACTTGGCAATGAAAGAAGGAAGAAAATGAAGGAAAAAGAGAGGAAAAAGAGAAAGGATTAGGCAGAATTTCAGAATTTAGACTTCTAATTTAAACTTTAAATTTTTATTAGGTTTTATTAATTTCCATTTTTGCAAGATGTTCAAAATTTTGAATTCTCAATTTAACTATTTAGATACGATTGCTCAATTCTCAATTTGAGTTTAATATTTAAATTTTAGCTTGGATTTGAGTGTAATTTAAAAATTGATTTAAAATTCATAATTCATTGTTTTATATTATTCCCATATCTTTTAACACCATTACTATTTTCACTTTGGATTTTATTTCTCATTTTATTTATTTGCATGCAACAACACTCCATAGTTTTCAAATAAATATTCAGAAGAATTCAAATACCAGCAAAATGCAAGAAAAGTTTTAAAATTCCATATTTTTGAATATCCGAAATTTTGGGATGTTACAAACCTACCCCCCTTAAATGAATCTCGACCCCGAGATTCCGGTTCTCAAACATAGCCATATGTGATATCTTATATATCACAGACGGCTAATACCAAAACCATCTGAGATATGACATATATCACAGACGGTTCTCAAACATAACCGTTTGTGATATCTTGCATATCACAGATGGCTAATACCAAAACCGTCTGTGATATGTCATATATCACAGATGGTTTGGTGTTACAAATCGTCTATGATAGCTATTTGAATAGCTAAATTATACCATGTTTTTCGATTAGCCTCATGAAATGCTAGCCATGCCCTCTGAAAATAAGCAAACAAATTACATATATAGCACGCAACAATCATTACACAAATCTTATAAATGAATTAAACAATTGAATGAAGTACATTTGGATGAATTATTTGATTAAGCACAATTGAATGATTACAATTGTATCAAATGTTTCAACATCTAATTATCATCGCCGGGTTGAACTCTCCATCTATGTTTTTGACCTCTGATATCAAGAATTGGAAGAGGTTTCCTCGAATGTCAGCGAGTTTGTCAAGATAGACTGCACTTTTGTCCAATTCCACATGCTATCGCTAGGAGTGTTAAAGTCAGTAGCATATATATACTAGTAAGGTGCCCATGCATTGCAACAGAGTCTCAAAAGAAGATGACACATGCACTCAAACATGATCCTAAACTGTATCACAAAATCAATTTTATCTTACAAACATGTAGTGAAATATATACCACTCAGAACAAAACTTCCATGTGGAGCACCATGGAGATCCTTTGACAAAGATGATGAATGAAGCAATTCTTAGCTGCATTGACTTCTGTCATCGAGTAAATGTTTCTCTAAAAAGATAAGTATGTATCATAGTGCAATAAGAGATGCCAAAATAGCCAAAATAGCAATGCAAAACACACACAGAGCGCATCAAGTGAAAACATACCTAGTTTGAATAGTGAGAACATCAAAGATCGTGTTTCTTTATCACTAACAAATTCAGAACTTGATCTATCCTTTTCACGGCCAACGAGTGATTTAACAATAGACAAACTCAAGCCCCCTTCTCTTTTAGAAATTGATCTCCATTGGGCCTCATATCATTCATTGACTTGAAATTTTTACCATTTGCACGAGACCAAATGAAATATTGTTAGTGCAATTCTCGCACACATAGTTTAAGAGTAATCCAAAAAGCAATTAACATAGAAAAGGAGTTTTCAAAGTGTAAAATGCAATAAGATGTATCTCTTATTGCAGCATTGAATGCAGCTTTTGCACTCTAGAAATTAGGTGGATAGATGAAATTCTCAAAATGGTTGAATTATGAGATGAATTTTCCATTTGGGCAAACCTATCTTTTGCTTTAGAATAGTTTATATTGCTTAAAACTGATATAATCGAAAACCTGGATAACAATAACTATGCTTGGAACACGAACTTAATGGCAGTAACTAATTGTTTCACCGTTGAAGATGGAGGAAATTAAGGTCAGATTTGTTGAAGAAGTTGATTTAGGTTCTATGTTTGAGCCATCCTCATCTACTGAGGGTATTATTTCTGAGAACTAGAAGCAAGAAGATTTTTTAGCTTATGTGCTGATGCAGCTGTTTCAACATCGATTGCCTTTATAATGAGAAACATCACAAAATGGACTGGCAAGGATTCAACAAAGAGGCCTTCTAGGTGGATTAGAAAAATTGTATGGGTACTCCATTGCTAATTAAAGAATCATGCATATTAGTCGTGCACCTCTCTCACAAACTCAAGCTTCTATTCAATTCACCAAAATATAAACTTCCACCCCAACCATATTCAGTTACTGAAATCCTAATATATGAAAAGAGCTTAAAGATTCAAACAATTCACTACACATAACAAAGTGAGCTTAGCTTAATAGCCCAATCAAACAAGTCACTGCTACTAACTAAAATTTTTGAATTTCTTCTACCCCCCATCCATGATCTTGTCCAACTCAAAACCTCACTATCGATGCTAGGTGCAATCACCCGAACAGTCACTTGCACTAACCTGAATTTACCGATAGTAGGGAAATAACAACACTTGCATACCAATTCACCACCCTAACACGGCGAATCAACTATCTCATTAGTCACCACGTACCATCCATTGCACCACGCACCTCTCACTCTCACCTCACCACCACGAGGGCAACAATTCCATACACGAAGTAATGGTCAATTTGATGGGAATGCCAAAAGATGCATAGCTCATCACGCGGCGACTTCATGTCTAGTGTTTGCCCTGTTGCAACCTACTGATCCAGCGACGTCCTTGGGGATGGCGCCCCATGCCCACCAGATCTGTCCGCATCTGCAAGCGCCACAACCGATTCAAACCGGATCTCATCAAATTCGAACCGAATAGAGGGGACAGGTGAGGGTGTGCGTACCTTGGAGGTTGGCCTTGGAGTGGATCGCTGTGAGCACGCAACATGAGCGACGTCGAGGTAGGGGCGGGGGGAGGCAGCTACTGCATGGCTGGGCCTACTTGGCATTGACACATGGGAGAATAGAGTGAGGAGTGAGAAGAGGAGGAGGCATTGGGAGAAGCAGAGATTGGAGGCTAGAGATCCAGAAGGAACTCACTGACATGTCCGACGATGATGTGACCAGGGGCAGATGAGGCAGCGTTGAGCCGACTCAAAGATGATGACAAGAAGGTAGCCATCGCAGAGGCTGCACCTAGCTCACGCGCTTGAACCCTAGCATCTACCCATTCCCCGTGCGATGCAAGGGAAGGGAACAAATCAGGAGAGTAACATGCGAGATTGGAACAACATAGGGAGGAGGACGTCCCTTGTGACGGGAAGGTAGGAGGAAATTGTGGGGAGGACCGATGGTGGAGCAGATGCAAGAAGCGGGAGGCATTGTGGGCTGGGACTCACGCGTGTTTGAACCAAACAACGGATAGACTATGTCTTTATCATGGATAGAGAATGCAGTGTGGTTGCGGTGGGCAAACGTGGGATCGTGAGTAGTGCGGCTGGCTACACGAGTAGGAAGGATGGCTCAGATTTTTCGTGATTAAATTGGATGGCTACAAAGAGGTAAGGGAGAACGCACCGACGACCACCAACCCGTATTTTAAGGGGTAGAGAAATCTAAGATCAAGCTTGATTTCCCGTTAAAAAATGATAGTAGAATTTATGACAATGTTGGGTAACTATGGCTAATTAACATAGTAAATCTAAGTTATGTAGGGCTGCTACATTTTGCCTTTGGTTTCAGATTGTTAAGATCGGCCCAAGTTGAGAAGGAATGAATGGAAAGAACAAAAAACTGTTAATGTGCCATTTGTCGACAGCTTAACACCTACCTAAAGCATGGACCTTAAATCCAAAAGTGTATTCGAATCAAAAGCAATACCTAGTGAAGATTAGTTTCAGAAAAAAAACACTTCACTTCTAAGTAGCTAGTGTACGCTAATAACAAATAAACAGAACTACTATTGCAATCACTATATATCTATGCATGACACTAGCATTAAATATATTCGTAAATGAATCCCATGTTCTTCAGACAATATACCTTGAAATTTCTTATTCTTGTGCGGCAATAAAATCTAGCCTAGCAAGCAGCAGTAAAATTGAAGGCACACTATTACTATCTAAAGGAAACATATGAGCCACATTGTAGAACAAGGAAGTTTCATGAAAATCACATTCGAATATAGACATTAATTAACGTATTGAACCTCATATTGACACTAATCAGCAAAGAAAGATCCTACTTCTTAGCAAATTAGGTGAATGGTTCTAGATATTTTTTACAAATCACGTATTGACATCTCGGAGCAAAGGAAACAGACACATTATGCTAATCAAAAGTTAATGCTTTACTCTCTGTTCCAAATTTTCTGAACCAAATAAAGTTTCTTTATAGAAAGTACAATACAAAATTGCCTATGACCACTGTAGACAATTTCCTCGACCACAAGATCACATAAATCAGATTTACCGCAGTAAATCCAGGTTCTCCTTTCTCTTTTTTTCTCTTCCGTTCTTTCCGTTCTCTTCTCTTCCCGTTTCCTGCTTGGCCCTCGTCCTTGTTAGGAATAGTCCCACATGGATTGTGGGAGAGGAGCAAGCACAACTTATAAGTGTGAGGGAGCCCCACCCATAGGACTAGTCTTTTGGGGGGAGAAGGCCCAATACCACTTATAAGGTTGTTGCTCCGTTGCTCCGTGGGCTTAGTTGTGTTCAACCCATTTAAACCTGTGGCCCAGAATGTAACAAGTGGTATCAGAGCTTGTGTTCGTGTACACCTTCATCCATGTGGTCTTTGAGCCCGTCGAAAAACGTCACCACCGAGGGGGGGTTCAGAAGAACAGCGATGGGAGCGTGCCGAAGGCGTCGGCGCGCGAGGGCAGCATCTCCCTCCCGTATCCCATGCTCACGAGGAGCAACTACACGACATGGGCCGTGAAGATGAAGGTGTTCATGCGCGCTCAGGGCGTGTGGAACGCAATCGTAGATGAAGAGGTGAACGAGCGGCAAGATCAAATGGCGCTCGCGGCAATCTTCCTCGTGGTGCCGGAAGACGTGCTGCTGCTCCTAGCTGAGAAGGAGACCGCAAAGGAGGCCTGGAACACCTTGAAGGTAATGCATCTCGGTGCCGATCGCGTCAAGGAGGCGCGTGTACAAAATCTCAAAAGCGAGTTTGAGAACTTGCGCATGAGGGACACCGAACAGATCGATGACTTCGCGATGAGGTTGACGACAATCGTCAGCAAGATTCGAGGTCTAGGCGAAAAGATGGAGGAGTCCTACATCGTGCGAAAATTTCTTCGTGCAGTGCCTAAGAAGTTCTCTCCCGTCGTCACCATGATTGAGCAATTCGGTGACATAAAGAATATGTCGATCGAAGAGCTAATCGGCCGCTTGAAGACGCGGGAAGAGGGAGAACATCGCTACGGCAACAACGACGGAGACGAGGAGCACTTGCTCCTAACGCGCGCAGAGTGGGAGGCCCGATCATCGAAGCGTGAAGGTGAAGGCTCCTCAGGTGGTTTTGGTGGGGGCGGTGGACGTCGATACCGACGAATTGACAAGGGAAAAGTAAGGTGTTTTAATTGTAACGATTATGGACACTTTGCTTCAAAATGCAAGAAGCCCAACAAAAGGGAGAAGCGCAGGCATATCTAATTGAGGCGGATGCCGACGACGAACTAGCATTGCTTTGATGAAGTGTGGAACATGGCAAATCAAGATTAGGGGGGAAAATGTTAGACACTAATCTTGATTAGTATTTTGTTGCATGTTGAGTATTTGCATTTAGTTACATGTTAAGCAATAAGGATCTGTCTGCATTAGGTGAGCTATTGTTAGTGGTTGCATGTGCATACATGCACGGGAGTTAGTTGCATGCAGGACTAAGTCAGGGAGTTAGTTGCATGTACAAGTGCTGCGCTACATATAGACTAGAATTAGTCTACGGACTGTGATGGCACTAGAAAAGTGGATCGGCTGTTGCTAGTTAGCTGTTATGTTTTTCTATAAACTGTAGCCCATCCGATAAGGAAAATGAGAAGCAGAAAAACGCAGAAAAGGTGTAGAGTATTGAGTACCAAATAAACTGAGTTGTCTCTGTGTTTGCTTCTTCCTCAGGTGTATCCATCAGTGCTCGCTTGCGTTACATATCCATCAGAGCTCACGTACATTGTGTATCCATCAGTGCTCGCTTGCGTTGTGTTTCCATCAGTGCTTGCGTGCAGTGTGAGTAGTCCCTGGGCTAACAATATACCAATGTTAGACACTAATCTTGATTAGTATTTTGTTGCATGTTGAGTATTTGCATTTAGTTACATGTTAAGCAATAAGGATCTGTCTGCATTAGGTGAGCTATTGTTAGTGGTTGCATGTGCATACATGCACGGGAGTTAGTTGCATGCAGGACTAAGTCAGGGAGTTAGTTGCATGTACAAGTGCTGCGCTGCATATAGACTAGAATTAGTCTACGGACTGTGATGGCACTAGAAAAGTGGATCGGCTGTTGCTAGTTAGCTGTTGTGTTTTTCTATAAACTGTAGCCCATCCGATAAGGAAAATGAGAAGCAGAAAAACGCAGAAAAGGTGTAGAGTATTGAATACCAAATAAACTGAGTTGTCTCTGTGTTTGCTTCTTCCTCAGGTGTATCCATCAGTGCTCGCTTGCGTTACATATCCATCAGAGCTCGCGTACATTGTGTATCCATCAGTGCTCGCTTGCGTTGTGTTTCCATCAGTGCTTGCGTGCAGTGTGAGTAGTCCCTGGGCTAACAATTGGTATCAGAGCCAAGAGGTCCCGAGTTCAAGACCTGGCTGACGCAATTAAAAAAATTAATTGCAGTCCACTTCTATTCCACGTATTAGGCCTAAGGGAGTCTACACGTGAGGGGGAGTGTTAAGTATAAGTGAATTGCCCATCTTTCCCTATCAACTTAAGCTTTTGGGTGAACTGGTTGGTGCATGAAACTCAATATGGTATCAGAGCCCAGGTGCCTAACATCTCCTTGGACCTCATGGTTGCAGAAGTGCCCAATCCATGTGTGAGGGGGAGATTGTTAGGAATAGTCCCACATGGATTGTGGGAGAGGAGCAAGCACAACTTATAAGTGTGAGGAAGCCCCCACCCATAGGACTAGTCTTTTGGGGGGAAAAGGTCCAATACCACTTATAAGGTTGTTGCTCCGTTGCTCCGTGGGCTTAGTTATGTTCAACCCATTTAAACCTGTGGCCCAGAATGTAACAGTCCTTCCCCGGCATTGCCCAGCCATTGCCGCCCGTAGAGACGCTAGACATGCCTGACCGCTGCAGGCCTCGCCCGCCATTGTCGCCCGGCTCCTACCACGGCGCCGTCGTCGGATTTGGCTGCCATGCCATTCCTACGCCGCTTCTCCTCGTGCCGTCGTCACTGCCCCGATTCCGACCGGCGTCGGTCAGCACCGCCCACCTCCGCCGTCTTCGTTCCACTCACGCGTGGCCGCGCTCGCCTACCACTACCCGAGCTGCGCCACCTCAAGACGTCGCCGTTGTTGCTCGTGCGACATGCCACCCTTGCGCAAACCGAGCTGCGCACCGCTGGCCTCACCGTCGACTGTGGCCTCGCAGCTCGACACTGTGTCCTGCACTCCTCTGCCGCAGCTTGCCAGATCCATGCACCACTGCTGGCAGCGCTAGCCCGACATCCAGCGCCAACATCCCTCCTCTCCCCTTTCTCAAACCCACTCAAATGGCCATACACGTGAAAATTTTTTGGATGGATGGAATGCATGGATGATGAGGAATGCAAAGATGTAACATGCAGGCTTGATTTCTTGATTTTGGATGGGATTGGGGAAGAAAGGGCATGGACCTAAGCCTCATGCTTGGAAAGAAAATGGCAGAAGGGAGGGAAGAACAGACTGCAGAGGGGTTTTTTTTTGTCTCCTTCCTTCCCCTTTTTTTCGTGGGCAAGGTTAGTGATTGGAGGAGAGGGCGGTGGGGGTTAAAATGTTATTTGTTTTGGTTGTTGGTGCCTCAAATGCAAAATTTTGAGCCGAGATGCAAATGTGGCAAAAGTTGGACAAATATGCAAAATAAAATGGATGCAACTGCAGTGAACTGCAATGAAATCTCTGATGGATTATTGCCAAGACTAAGTTATTTACTAATTTACACTATAAATTAGCAGTGTTACCACAACCAGTGATTCCCAGGCAAGCTGCGTTGTGAGAAACTACTGGCCCATGCCCTTGCGGCCTTGCGTCTGGCCGGTTTGGCCCTTGAAGCCTTGATGGGCCGCGTCCTTGCATCACTAAGCTGGCAAGCCCAACTACCCCAGGCACTCACCTCCTCCCACTCCAACTCTACAAGTCTCAGGGTCTGCTCTTTAACGATTTTAAACAACAGATTTTAGCTTTTGTTACAGCACCTAACTTTTAAACGGAGTATTTTCTTAAGATAGGATTTACAATTTAATTATAGTACACGTTAAAAACCCAACATCTGTATCAACCAAAATCGCAAACAAGTATCTCTCTATAATCTCGTCACAAACAGGTATAATTCAAAATTTTCAGCCAGAAGATATAAACCATAACCATATCAAACAGGCCCTCGGTCCTCACTCCTCACACTGCTCCCCAATCCGGTCCCCACCAAAACCCTAGGAAACCGGCGCGGCGGCGGTGCTAGGTGGCGCTGTAAGCTCGGTGCCTCGGCTGACGAGCGGAGTGGCAGGTGGCAGCCGGCAGCCGGGCCAACAGGAGGTGCCTAGGTGGCTAGCAGTAGTGTGCGGCAAGGGCCAAGGTGTGGGGTTTCGGTTAATTTTGATGCGGGGCATCATTCAAGCCTAGTGCGGTCTCCCTGTTAGAGCAACTCCAGCAGGAGCCCTCAAATCAGAGCCCCTACTTTTGATTTGAGGGCTTCCTCTACTTTTGAGGGCCTTGTTTTTTGAGTTTAACTCCAGCAGAAGCCCTCAAATCAAGGCCCTCAAATTAATTGCAACTGAGAATGACATGTAGGACCCACTCTCATTCTCAACCCACTCGTCCACCGCGCCTTCTCCTCTCCTCCACCCGCGCCTCCTCCTCTCCTCTCAGCCGCCGCGCCTCCTTCTCTCCTCCACCCGTGCCCACCGCTCGGCACCGCCACTCTCCACCTTCTCCGGCCGGCACGCCTCCGGATCCTCCTCCGCGCCACCACTTCTCCGCGGACGGCACCACCACAGCAAGGCGGCGGGCGAGCCGAGGCGCCGGGCAGAGGCATCGGGCGCGGCGACGAGCAAGCGCCGGGCGGAGGCGTTGGGCGCGGCGACGGGCGAGCCGAGGCGCCGGGCGGAGGAGGCGAGCTGAGGCGCCGGGCGGAGGAGCCGAGGAAGCAGAGGAGGCGAGGGGCGAGCAGAAGCCGGGAGGCGGGGGATTTTTCACCGAGGCGGGGAAAAAACGGAAGAATGAGAGCCAGAGTAGGGGGCCCCTAGGAATGAGGGCTTGAAGGCCTCATTTGAGAGGCCTCCTATTTTTGAAAGCCAAGTAGAGGGTCTGCTGGAGTTCAATTTTTTTGCTCTGGCTCTCAAATATGAGGTTTGAGGGCTCAAGTAAGGGGCCTGCTGGAGTTGCTCTTAGTGCGCGTCAGATTAGGCAGCAATTCAGTGAGAATATATGCGCTTGGCTCTTGCAACAGATTACATGCCGGAATTGAGTGCTATGTCTGGTGGGAAAGGCGAGTCCTTCGAGTGGAGTTGATATACTGGAGCCTTCAGGATTCCTTTGATTGAGTCGCTTTCGCAATGCTGGTATGTTTTGTGCCAAGGATTTGGGTATGGTGAGTTCTGTATGGGTTTTGTTTGCACGTTTCTTGGATCCTTGATGGGTTTATCGAGGGGTTGTTCTCTGTGGATAGTGAGAAATCCAAGGGGGCAAGGGCGTGAGGCAGGCAGTGAGGCTCAGGAGAGCCATGAGCCGGTAAGTTGAATTGAACTTTTCTTTGTTGTTCAATCTTCTATTGTTCCATTCAGTGCTTCAGAGTTCAGACTACTTTGTGTTCTTCATGCAAAATTGCAAATGGCCATATTTACCTATATACGGATTAGGCATGAATACGTTCTATTTTATTACGCCATTAAAACTTAAAAGGAAGGGGATACCAATTTAAGGGTCATTCACTGTTGTAATTCCAAAAAGAGAGAGAATTCTAGTTAATGGACATTCCAATATATGTTGGATTTTAAAACTATTGTGGTTATTAATTTTGCTTGTGTTATGTATATATAAATTTGTTTGTGCCTATTGACTATACTTAGGCTCGCTCAGCCTGCCAAAATTTCCTGGCATCGCCCCTCACTCCAATCATGATTTTTGATGCACTATCTGTACGTTTTTAATACTCCTAGATGGTATTAATCCTCACGAAGCGACCATAAGAATGGGACACTGGCTATGATCGATGTTTCGATCAAAATTTACTTCCTCGCATAGGAAAAAAAAATAACCCATGTTCTTACGCTTCCGGATTTGACTCGCATGTACCGCTTGCCATGTTCTATACCATCCAATGAACGATATCCAAGGTCCAGTTCATCAGCGGCAGGTTGGTCTTGGTGCAACTCGATATCTTCAGAACAACAGAAGTATCTCAACGAAAACTGATGGAAGAATCTAAAGAATCTACTACAACTAATTTAACAATGTGGCTTGATTTTGTACTTATCCTCACTGCGAATGAGAGACATGGCTGTAGTAGTTATGGATGAATACGCGTGCTCCAAAATCCTAGCGAGTCCCTTCTTCTCTGTAAAGGGGGAGTGAGGAACTGAGGATCCCCTTTTCAACTCCTAAAAATCTAGTGAATGCGGTGAAGTAAGACCTTGATCACCTGCACAGCAGTAATATCAGAAGCATGTTCAGTTCACAGAAAAACCAAGTGTGGATGAAAAACAGATCATTTTAAACTACAGAAATCCTGCTTGGTTGCCTCTGGAGTGCTTACACACAAAATGCTTTGACATCAGTAGTAACCAACTGAAGCATTGGATATGGATTCTAGGGAAATAAATACTAGTACTTGACAACATGTTGTACAAGCTAGGATCAGGACAATCTGATCAAACATGCATGTGCTCATTCTGTGCCCTGCATCACGAGGAGATGAAGAACAGCTTAAAGAGAGAAACCAAACTGCTATACTGACCTCGCATCCTATCAACTCTCAAGGAACCTCAGACCCAGAAGATGCTCTTCTGCTCTTCCTCGAGCTCAACCAGCGACCTGGAGTCTGAATTATCAGTGTCTTGAACAGTGTTACTTAACAAACCCAAGGAAAGAACTTGAGGAGTAATATCGACCTGCACTTTCAGATGCCATATCTGACAGTGTTCTTAGCTTGTTACTCCACACATTCAGAATCTTCAGATTTGGTAGCAGTCCAACGGAATCAGGCAGACGGCATTTGAAGCAAGAAAGTATAAAAAATAATAAAAGCAAAACTCTTTCTCCTACTTTAGTCTATGATTCTCCAAATCTCCAATACTCAGACATGCATGCATAGCCTAATCCAATAATCAAATCTGAACAGTAATGACAGATCCCAATTCCATTCGGTCTTGATTGTTGCAGTCAACACCAACACAAATTCTACATGATACCAAAAGGAGTTCCATTACATAACTATGGAACTTGAAAGCTAAACATGAAACGGAAGTGTGCTAAGGCAACAGAGAATCCCTACATAAGGCATGTGCTAAGGCAACAGAGAATCCCTACATAAGGCATTACTTGCTTCAATGCTACACACCTCCAATAGCTAGCTTAGATTGACGGAACCAGCAAATTTTAACCATGTTTCAGGAACGACGACGTTTAATAGCCATATTTTACATGTAATCATCAACAATAAAACGGCGCTGTGGCTGCGAGCAATCAAATCAAAATATTTCTTTCTCTCCATTTAGTTATGTTGTGATACGGATAGGCTATACTTGCGTAAATTAAAATTTTCTATCATATAAATCAAGAAGTCATGCAAGTAAGGAATAATGGATTGTTACCACTAAATGCGCAGTACAACAAAAGATGAGTTGAATTAACCTGGTTCAACACAACGCTCGTCAATGTAGTGGAAGTAGTCGATCATCTAATGTCCCGATCAGTGTTCTCAGAAGGTGATCATCCTCAAGCAGTAGTCAATCTCCACGAGCAAATTGTGTATGCTCCTTGGATCATCACGATCCGCACTGTAGTTGTAGAAGCGCCTTTACCGAAGTCCACACATCCAATGATGGAACATCGTGCCCCGGCATGCTAACACCAGTGCGCACAGCAGGCCCTATGAGATGGGGTGGCAAGGGTTTTGCTGGATGTGTTCTCTCTCTGTCTTCCATAGCCCAATGCACCCCCTTTATATAGAGCATTTGACTGAATCCATATTCAATACAAGTAGAGATCATATCCCTCTCAAAAAGCCTTTGATCGGATCCTTATCTAATACGAGTGGAGATCTTATCTCACTCAAAAAGCCTCCGACTGGATCCTTACCCAATATAAGTAGAGATCATATACCACTCGAAAAGCCTTCAACTGGATACTTATCTAATACGAGTAGAGATCATATCTCACTCGAAAAGCCTCCGATCGAATCCTTACCATTCTAACCCATTAATTGTGTGACCCTATAGGTTCTTATATACTTGGTTGTAATCCAGAAATACCTTTTCGATCATTGGTCGATAGCGGGCGCTAGCAGGACATATCGAATCTCACATATACAAAAAGATCAATCTAGATGAAACTTATGTAATATGATCTACAACCAGGCCTTAGTCACTCACGATCAGTTCATAACTCCTTACGATTAGATCATATCTAGATACAACCAATCTATATCCCCGTACAACTAGTTCGTAGACCAATCTGTGATATATCCAACCGGCTCACGACCAGTCAGTATACCCATACAACTAGTTCATATATGGTTGGACTGAACAACCTACTTGCGTATTCTCCTTTTGCCTCATGATACCCGATCAAATTTTAGTTATGAAACATGTTATCCATGGACAGTTCAATCTTTTTCCGATCTAGTAATGGATAACTTCATGTGACTAACTCTTCGACCACTTATCACATAACTATGCGCTTTCTTTATCTGACCACATCAAGGGACCTAAAAAAATCTCTCTTGCTATGTAGGAGGGGCAAATCCTATATCCAACTAGCCACATTCCTTCGCATATTTCATAGTATATCCAAGAGCTATCTTTATAACTACCCAGTTACGGAATAGCGTTTGGCAACTCCTAAGTGCACTATTACACATGTGGCAAACTATGTTAATCTCAGGTACAAGGATTATATATCATCATTGCTTGAGACAAACTAATAACACATATAAACATAACAATCTTAACAGTGTCTCAAGGTGGGTCAATCCAACACTATATTCTCTAACATGTGTCTACATTATTAATTTAATATCCGTATATATATGACTGGTGAAACATGATTATTAATTAATACATGTGTTGGTCTATAAGTCACTAGTGTCCCGGCCAGTTACATTCAACCAGGGATCTTTCATAATGATATCTGTCGATGATCAAGTGATCGATCTTACAAAATAATATGAGAAAAATGGCTAAAATCCTTAGGAGATATTGGAGATGCTCTTTATTACTATGAACTAGTTACATGATACCTTTAAGAAGTCATGAAGCTAGCCCTAATTACACTTAATCAAATAGGATGTGAATACCTTGATTCGAATGTCTTATGTTGTCATGTCGTTGTGCTTCTATCATCTCTTGTCACCCCTTAAATAGCATTAAAGGGGCACCAATTATCCGCCAGAGAAGACGTCTTTTGAAACCAATGCGTTCAATCAGGGAGATAGTTACTGTCAGAGAGAGAGGACGTCTGATCATCGGTTGTTGTTAGTGCAAGATGAACGTGGGGAACAATTGCATGGCAATTGTTGTCAACGACTTAGGGCTGAAACGTCGTGTTGTCTTGAGTGGACAAGGCACGTGTTCTATCCATCGCATGGAAGGAATATCCTAGAATCGGGTCCAGGTACCAGCCCATAAAATTTCTGAGAGATTATCTGGTCAGGCAACACGCACAATGTTTCTCCGACCAGGGTACTGGGAGAGCAACCTCTAGAGGTTTACGACCATAGGGTCCTTTGGCCTTAATTAAATATTTGAGCCATATTTAGGGATTTATTGCATCCTCATCAACTTGCCTCCAAACTTTTAAGTGAATTTATAATCTGAATTTCTTCCGATTGAGTTTTACTAGGGAAACTACTCCTTATAAAACCATAAGAAGCAGTTCTTATTCACTTTAAAGTTGAGAAACTAACTGGAAAACTGAAAGGTTTTGTGTACATTGGACTTTGGGTCAGGTAACCACTATTTGCAATTGGAGAGAAACCCTTATAAAACCCTTAGCACGTCGCTTCTAGGCTTCACACTTTCAAAAAACCTTTCATCTTCTTCTCTCTCTGCCCTAGTGCTCTTCGCCTATGCCTCGAATCCTTTCGATCTTCTTTTGATTTTCTGCCACTTAGCTAAAATGTCGGATCTAATCATTGATTGGCCAGCATCTGAGCTCGGATCGAAGACACTGAAGGCCATGGAAGAGGAAGGGATGCTTCCTAATAGGATTTTGATCCCATGGAGGTCAGCAGTCGGAGAGAATTTTTTTGGCTCAGAACGAAGGCAAAATCCCCATTTTTAGGCATACAGTACGAATTTCAATCGTTGGCACATCCGTTCCTCTCGAAAGTTTTGGAGTACTACAGAGTTGAATTAGTAAATCTAGCTCCCAAGTTGATTGCTAATTTGAGTATCTTCATCTACCTTTGTAAAGCATATTTGGGAATTCTGCCAAGCTTGGAGCTCCTCAAATACTTCTACAAGATGACAGAAAAGTCTGGCAAGTCGGCGGTGTCACTCAAAGGTTGCACTCTTCATCTCCATGATGGGAAAGCAGGGGAATACATCCAATTTATTCCAAATCCTCATGGTCATCATGGAAGAAATTGTAGTTCTACATGATGCTTAGCAAGGACGATAACTTTTCCTTCACCGATTAGATTGCTGTCGAGAACCCAAGGTAGAGGTCCTCCTCGAAGGAGGAGAAGATAGGGCGATGCGTTGATTCCATTGTCCATCTCAGGGAGAGAGGACTAACTTTGTGGTACTTGGTAAAGGATTTTTTGATGCACCACATAAGTCCTTTGAAGTCGCGCGACCACATTATGCTTTAGTACATAGGCGCTGCTAACTTGACTAGAGATTCTTTGGAAGGTAAGCCTCAAAAAATTCTGATCAGTCGAGTTTTATTTTTGTTATATTTTTTTGACCTTAACATTTTTCTTCTTCCTTGACTTTATAGCCTCCTGATAAGTGAGAGAAAGGGTCAAGTCGATATGTGTGGGGAAATTCGACCAGAAGGCAGAAGTACCCTTGATCCTAACTGTCACCACTCTGGAGGATAGGATCGAAAGACTTAAGGTAGAATGATAATCACTCTTTTCACTAATTCACATATTTTTTTATCGGTATGCTGTAATACTCTTATGATGTGTAGATGGTCGGGTCGGAGAGTGGCGAGCTGTTTGAGAGCTCGGGAGATGCTTCTCCAAGCCCTAAGAGGCGTTGGAGTGTGAGGAAGTCAAATAGAGCCTCAAGACCACACCCTGCTCCATCAACCACTAACCCATCGGCTCCTCCGAGTGCTCCTCCGACCGCCTTTGCAACCATTCCAACAACCGCACAAGCCTCTAAGTGCAAAGTCCCCTCGGAGGCAGGCTTTTACTATGAGTCTGAGAGTTTTTCTTATAAGCCTACACCTTCTCATACTCATATAAGGAAGACAGAGAAAATGTAGTGACGGATTTTATTTCTTGGATGAAGGACTTCATCGCCGAGCTTACTTCAGTTAGTGACAAGGCGAAAGAGAAGGAAGAGCCGTTAATCGGAGCCATTGACCATAGAATCAGTGGTAAAATTCACTGGGCATGGCTCCAAGGCTGTCGTGACTAAAGCTCCAGTGGTCATCACTGACCGGATTAAGGCTCCGGTGGTCGCCCCTCAAGTTTTGAGCATACTGGAGGAAACGACTGCTCCAGTAGTCGAGGGAGTTCCAGCCTCCGAGCAAGTGGTCAGAGAAGTCACTTCTAACTGCCCCATGGAGGATCCAGTTAAGGATATCCAGTCGGAAAATGCTTTCTTCCCCACGGACGGCGCCAACTATCGACGATTGAGTCGCCGATCTTATGAAACAATATGAGAAAGATGGCTGAAATCTTTGGGAGAGAATGAGGATGCTCTTTATTACTATAAACTGGTTACATGATACCTTTAAGAAGGCATGAAGCTAGCCCTAATTACACTGAATCGAATAGGATGTGAATTGCCTTGATTTGGATGTCTTCCGCTGTCGTTTCGTTGTGCCACTACTACAAAAAGGGACATCACAGACAGTTCAAAACTGTCATCACAGACGGTTTTTTGAACCGTCTGAATTTATACGTCAATGATAATTAGAGGTTATTACAGACGGTTTGTGAGCCGTCTGTGATAAACACATCATAGATGGTTTGTAACTAGAACCGTCTATGAAGAACACTATCATAGACGGCTCGATCCAAAAATCGTTTATGATACTCACACATCACAGACAGTTCTAGCTACCAACCATCTGTGATGTGTGAGTATCACAGACGGTTGGTATATAGAACCATCTGTGATACTTCTCTATCACAGACGGTTTCTGGTTTGAGCCGTCTGTGATAATTCTTCACAGACAGTTTATACCACAAAACCATTTGTGATAGTTCATTCTATACCTAAATTTTTTCTATTTTTCGACTAGCCTCAGGAAATGTTGACTATATCATCTGAAAATAAGCAAACACAGCAACACATTCTATTTCTATTAAGATTAGAATCCACCATTACAACATCACAAGATATCGAGTAGGTTACCCATAGCACTGCATACACGAGAGGACACTTACAATTTTACAAAGATAAGCTTTACGGTTACAAATTCAGAAAAATGCTTACACTACAAAAAACTTCAGGCTAATGCAAGCTAGACATACACATCCTTCATTAAACTACAATCTAAAACAAGTGGCGCGGGAAAATTTTCAAGTAGCACAAACAAAAAGGCAACAAACACTATTTTCAGCTTCTATACCAAAATCAACAGCTTCTATGCCGGCAACTTAGAATAGTGCAGATTTGCCATTGACTTCTTCCATTCCATCTTGTTTCAAGCGAAATTTCAGTCGCCCTTGCCGAACCCCTTCCGACCCTTGCCGTGCATAAACGAGTTAGAATAGTACTGGTGGTATTAGTTCTTCGAGTAAGGAAAGGTGGTTAATAAGGGGCGAGAGGTGGGGAGGAGAACGGTGTCTGCCGTTAGATGCGGAGAGAATGGACGGGTGAGATCGGGATCCTAAGGGATATGCCGAGAATCGGTGACGTGGCGGGACATCATAGACAATTCGGATTACAAGCCGTCTATGATAGAGGCATCATAGAGAGTTCATAGCGAAAACTATCTATGATAATAGGCGATATCACAAACAGTTCGTAACAAAAACAATCGGTGATAATGGCGTCACAAAGACAATATATCGTACAATATAAATAGCTAGTCTCAAAAAAATAAAATAGCAAAATTTTATATGGTTTATATATACTCGTTTGAAAGGTTTCAATGAGATCTACAACTTTGCAGTTGAGGCAAAACCCAAATTTCAAAGGGAAAATAAAATTTTTTGGCAAAACCAGAAACTGAAAGCTTAAAATACAAATTTAGGGCTAAAGATGGCCGATATTGAGGGTCTTAGAAGGTGACTAGCATGAGTAGGTCATTTTTTTGAATCGAGCTCGTCGTTAGATTTCCAACGAGTACAAGAACGTCGAAAATGAACACCGTATGCAAAAGTTATGCCTGTTTTACTAAAGGTGTGTCAAAACTGAATCTTACTCGAACTTAGGCAGGAGATTATGAAATTTTAGGGGATTACGAGGTGGGAAACATATCATACGCGATTTTTAATACAAACCGTTTGTGAAGTATCATAGACAGTTTAAATAAAAAACCGTCTGTGATGTCTGCCATTATCACATATGTTTCTTATCAAGAACCGTCTGTAAATTATCACAGACGAGTATTAATAAGAACCATCTGTGATGTCCTATATTATCGCAGACGGTTCATATTAATAACCGTCTATGAAAATAACACAGACGGTTATTCGTAAGAACCATCTGTGATGTAAGCGTCCAGTTTAGTCTGTTTTGTAATAGTGAGTCTTTCAGAACCAGCGCATCCGATCGGGGAGGTAGTTGCTGTTAGAAAGAGAGGATGTCTGATTGCCGATTGTTGTCAATGGGAGACGAATGTTGGGAACAACTGCATGACAGTTGTTGTCAGAGACTCAGAGTTGAAATGTCATGCTTTCTCGAGTGAATAAAGTATGTGTTCTATCCATCGCACGGAAAAAATATCCTGAAATCAGGTCCAGATTCCAATTCACAGAATTTCCAAGCGGTCATTCAGTTAGGCAACACGCATGTAAGGATTTATTCAACCTCATCAATATCATACAACAAATAAAATACTTCATCAATAAGTTACATACTCGCTAACCTTTATAAATGATAATCCATTCAAAGAACATAATAATATTTATTTAAAAGGTTATAAACATTAAAGTGATATAATCATCTAAATGATTGTCTCTAAGGTATACCACTAACAAGTTAGTAGTTCATCTGTTTGTTGTGTGATACCCTATTAATCTAATTCATCCAGCCATGCGTGCTTTGATTACGTTCTTCGTCTTCGTCTTGCGAGATCGTTCTCCGTCGTCTGCCCGTGCCTATCGATTGCCCTCTCTATTTTTTTAGCTTAGTCTCGGTGATTCGATTATGACACGAATCCATATCGTCATATAGATAGTACTTAAGAGTTGGTGAAACATCGCTTTCTAGTTGGTTAACTAGTACGTAACTCATTTCAGAGGGGCCCCTGAAAAGGAAGACTTACTAATTTGATTTTCCATTGCTCATCGGATCATGATTAACAAATAATCTCCAGCAGCAATAGAGAAATGACAATTGTGTACGAATGCTCATGGCGTGCAAGCAAGCTACCAACTTAACCAACATTGGCGCCAAGTCAAAGTCCACCTGTCATGAAGGTGAGTGAGCCAGGCCAAAGTCAAACCGGCCAGTGCCGGACCGGGACAGGACCGGCCTGAGCAAAGCTCCCGACCGGGGTGGTGTCAATGGCGCGCATGCGGCCACAGTGCGCTGCAGTTCATCCACGACGTCGGTCATTGACGGGAGGTCACACCCGACCGAACGGACGCAGTCGGCGGCGAGGTAGCCCATGTAGGCCAGCGCGTCGGCCTCGTTCGGTGTCGGGAGCGGCAGCCTCGGGTCGAGCACTTGCCAGGCCTCATCCGCCGTGATGAGCGGCACGGCGAAGTCGACGGCGCTCTCGGCAAGGCGCCCGGTCATCAGCTCCAGGAGCACGACGCCGAAGCTGCACACGTCGGTGCCGCGTTCGTCGGCGCTACTGATTTTTGTGATCGGCGTCGACAGGCTGAAGCCAGCGATCTTCGCTGTGCACGACTCGTCGAGGAGAATGTTTCCGGACGTGACGTCGCGGTGGGCAATCGGTGGCACGGCGTAGGCGTGCATGTACTCGATGCCACGCGCGGCGTGGAGGGCGATGGCGAGGCGGCCGTGCCAGGACGCGAGCGGCGGCGCGAGGTGGTCGCGGTTGTGGAGCTGATCGTGGAGGGTGCCGTTCGACATGAACTCGTACACGAGCGCGCGCTCGCCGGGCTCGTCGCAGAAGCCGAGCAGGCGGACGATGTTCTTGTGGTTGGCGCGCGACAGCGCCGCGAGCTCCGACCGGAACGCCGGCATCTTCTTCTCTTCCACCCGTCTGATGGCGACATCACGCCCGTCCGCCAGCTTGCCGCTGTACACTGACCCGGAGATTCC
This sequence comes from Dendrocalamus latiflorus, assembly GCA_017311315.1. Taxonomy (NCBI): domain Eukaryota; kingdom Viridiplantae; phylum Streptophyta; class Magnoliopsida; order Poales; family Poaceae; genus Dendrocalamus; species Dendrocalamus latiflorus. The sequence goes on along the minus strand of CM029650.1, from coordinate 19,560,180 downwards.
AGACCTGATCCGGCGCTCGTCGGAGTAGCCATCGGTCGCCGCTCGGAGCTCAGCCAACGTGAAATTCTCCACCACGCAGCCCGAGCCCAGCACTCTGACGGAGCCAACCTTCTCCGTGCCCTTCTCATGCAAGCCACTCCCATTGTCACGACGACGGCGACTCCGGAAGAACAGCAAAAGCAGTAATAATGCCACCAGGAACATACAAGAAACCGCGGCCGCGGCGGCGATCAAAACAGTCCTATCCCTACTCTTCGCATGGCTCTGCGTGTTGGAGTTGGCATTCAGCTCGAACGCGCAGTCCACGCATATGTAACCACTGCCGGCGCAGAGGTTAGCCGAATCTGGCAGCACGCCGCACTGGCACGAGGGCATCGGCGCGCACGGCCCCGGCAAGACGCGGTCGAAGACGAGATGGCTGCCGTCGAACTCCGATCCTCCCCAACACACCAGAGAGTAGTTCGACATGAGAAGGCCGCAGAACGCCTTGCCCTGTGCGCGGACGTCGAGGAACTGCGCGTCCGCGAGGCTGCCGGGCGGCGCGGCCACGCCGTCGCCGAAGCAGTGCACGGTGCCGTTAACGCGCAGCCCGCACACACCGTCCTCGCCCAGGGCCAGCGCGGCGAACCCGCCGGTGGCCGCGTCCGGGCCGACAACAGGGGCAGCGCTGCCCCAGCACGCGATCTCGCCGGCTGTCGAGAGCGCGCACGCGCGCTGCTCTGCGGCGGCGACCACGTCGTAGCTCCCGCCTGGCGGCGTGTCTGAGACGACCGACTCGTCGTTGCCGAAGCATAGGATGTTCAACTCACCCTCCACGATACCACACACGAAGTCGCTGCCAATGGCGACGTCCGCGAAGCGGACCGCCGCGGGGGGAGCTGGCACGTCGCGCCACCGGCCCCAGAAGCGGAGCTCGCCGTCGTCGAGCACGCCGCATACTCTGTAGCCACTGGAGGAGAGCGCCCGGAACGGTCGGCCGTGGTACACGTTCTTCGACACGGCGGAGCCGGCCAGGTCCCACCACTGCATGGCGACGGCGCCGGGGAGCGCCGGGGTGGGGGAAGGTCCCACGGCGCAGAGGAAGCCCACGCCACCGGCGAGCGCGGACAAAGGGCGGGCGGAGGGGTAGGTACGATGGCGCTGATCGTGACTTGCGTTGGCACTGGCGGTGGTGCAGTTGAGGTCGAGGGAGAGCGGGGACGTGGAGGAAGGGAGGAGGGCGCACAGCATGGTCGCGGAGGAGGCCTTGGCCATGGTGAAGGTGGAGAGAGGTAAGGAGGAGGTGTGTGGTGTGGTGACGGCGATGGCGATGGCGACAAGGAAGAGGAAGAGGCCATGGACGTGGCAGCAAGGAGCCCTTGGTGTTCGCATGGGAGGTGTTGTAAAACTATTGAGACAAGTATATGTGATGAACTGTTGCTTTTATTCATTAAACTCTGAATCAGTACATGGTACATATTTATAGATGAAGAGGGGTGGTATGAATAGATGTCTGTTCATGAAGAAGAGTCTGTTTGGAGAAGGCATCTGCACATTGGGCACCCTTTACTTTTAGTTTGTAACACTCCCCCTTGACCAATGTGTTTCATATGATCACCTTGATTCATCGTCTTAGAAAAACTCCTCCAAAACCCTGTAGGGAAAAATATGAGGAGAATTGACAGAGTAGATATGCCATGAAAAACTCCTTTAAAACCCTGTGGGAAAATTTAAGGAGAAAATTTGATATGGCATATATTTGATTATATCTCCTTAAAAACCCCTGTGGGGAAAATAGAGATATAATATATTTATGATTACGTTGTCATATTGCCTCATTAAAAACCTTAATGAGAAACCTTAGAGGGAAAACTCATAAAGGGAAAAGAGTACAATATTTATATTGAACGGGTTAAATCTTAGGAGATTTCTCCCCCTGATATCTGCAAATCACGTAGTCTTCGCATACCAATTTCACAAACACATTTCTGAAATGTGGAAGTTGGTAATGACTTGGTGAATAAGTCTGCGAGATTATCACAAGACTTAGTTTGCAGAATATTTATTTCCCCACTCTCTTGCAATTCATGTGGGTAAAATAATTTAGGTGCAATATGATTTGTGATATTGCTCTTTATGTAACCCATTTGCATTTGAACAACGCAAGCAGCATTATCTTCGTAGATAATGGTAGGTGATGCGATAGCACCTATACCACATGATTGTTGTATGTGGTTAATCATTCTGCGAAGCCATACACATTCACGTGATGCTTCATATAATGCAATTATTTCAGAATGATTAGTGGATGTAGCCATTAGAGTCTGTTTCGAAGACTTCCAAGAGATGGCTGTTCCATCGTGTAAAAATGCAAAGCCTGTTTGCGATCTAGCATTATGGGGATCTGATAAATAGCCAGCATCTGCATATTCTATTAAATCCACATTGTTATTCTTTTGGAAGAATAGACCGAGATCTTTTAGTGCCTTGAAGATATCTAAGGATATGCTTCACTCCGGTCCAATGTCTTTTGGTTGGAGCAGCGCTATATCTAGCAAGTAGATTTACCGCAAATGCAATATCCGGCCGGGTGCAATTTGCAAGGTACATAAGCGCTCCGATGGCACTGAGATATGGAACCTCGGGTCCCAATAGCTCTTCATTGTCATCTCGGGGTCTAAATGGATCTTTGTCCCTGTCGAGAGATCGAATAACCATGGGGGTTTCCGATGGATATGCTTTGTCCATATTGAATTTCTCCAATATTTTCTGGACATAAGCTGATTGATGCATTATGATGCATGTATGAAGGTGCTCAAGTTGTATACCTAAGCAAAATTTGGTTTTACCCAAATCCTTCATTTCAAATTCCGTCATAAGATGATTACGTGCTCCATCTATATCCCGTGTGTTACCAATGATATTTAGATCATCAACATACACAGATATAATGCAAAATCCTGTCGAGGATCTTTTAATGAACACGCATGGGCAATCATCATTGTTGGAGTATCCCTTTTTAGTTAGGAACTCACTTAGTCGGTTGTACCAAATTCTTCCCGACTGTTTCAAGCCGTATAAAGACTTGTTTAATTTTACACAATACATATTGCGATTTGCGTTCGGATTCGGAATTGAAATTCCATCGGGAACTTTCATGTATATTTCCGAATCAAGTGACCCATAAAGATATGCAGTCACTACATCCATCAACTGAAAAGATAGATGATTTTTAACTGCCAATGAGATTAAGTATCGGAATGTTATTCCACTCATTACCGGAGAATAAGTTTCATTGAAATCAATGCCGGGTCTCTGCGTGAACCCTTGTGCTACAAGCCTTGCTTTGTATCTCACCACCTCATTGTTTTCATTCCGTTTGCGGATGAAAACCCATTTGAAACCGACAGGGAATACTTTGGGAGGTGTATGTATCACATTGGTGAATACATCTCTTTTCTTGAGCGAGGCTAACTCCGCTTGAATTGCATCCTTTCATTGATTCCAGTCCGAGCGCGATTTGCACTCTGCCATGGTCTTGGGATCTGGATCATTTTGAAGGTTGTTTGCAATTGTTGTGGAGAAATAAATGTCGACAATTGTAGTCTTACGATCGTATGATTCTCCAGAATCAGTATAGTTAGTGGAAATTTCTTGGACCCCTGATGACTCAATGTTATTTCCCAAAACATTTGAGTCGGGGTATTCCGATGTCCCAGGATCAGTAATTGAGTGCACTGTTGATCTGGGTTCAAGGATCCTTTGGTGTCTATCAACATGAGGTTGATCTGCATTTACATTCTTTTCCTTTGTCGCTTGTTAGAAGCTGTATCCGCCATTTGTACCGTACTTCTCCCCCTCTTATTTTGAACTGGGAGTTGAGTGGTATTTTGCGGTACCTCCACTCTTTCAGGTACATTTCTGGCAGGATTATAGGATTTTGTGACACCCTTATAATCAGTAAATGCATCTGGCAGGTTATTTGCAATGTTTTGCAAATGAATGAGTTTCTGAACTTGAAGTTCAGTCTCTCTGGTACGTGGGTCTGAGGTAGGAATGCCTTGTACATTCCAATTAATTTCCTGGCATTCAGTTTGGTACTTGTTGTCTCCCCCTAATGCCGGGAAATGTTCCTCATTGAATATGCAATCAGCGTACCGGGCCGTAAACAGGTCCCCTGTGAGGGGCTCGAGGTATTTTATGATTGACGGAGATTTATACCCAACATAGATCCCAAGTTTCCTGTACGGTCCCATTGAGGTACGCTGCGGTGGTGAGATCGGTACGTATGTAGCGCAACCGAACTTTCGCAGATGGGAAATATCTGATGGATTTCCACGTAGTAATTGTAGCGGGGAAGTGCTATGATAAGCAGTTGGACGCAATTGGAGTAAGTCAGCAGCGTGTAAAACTGCATGACCCCAACATGATGTTGGTAAGTTGCAATTCTATAGTAATGGTCTTGCAATGAGCTTGATTCTCTTGATAAGAGATTCGGCTAAACCATTTGGTGTATGGATATATGGAACAGAGTGTTGAACTTGTATACCAAGAGCCATACAATCGTCATTGAAGGCATGGTATGAAAATTCAGCAGCATTGTCCATTCGAATTGATTGAATTCGATATTCAGGGTAATATGCTCGTAATTGGATAATTTGACCAAGCAAATGCATGGTTTCGTGTGGATAAAAGACACACATGTGACCATCTAGTAGATGCGTCAATGAGAACCATGAAATACCTGAACGGTCCACACAATGGTTGTATAGGACCACATATATCTCCTTGAATGCGTTCAAGGAATTTAAGTGGTTCAGCTCTGATTTTAAGATAAGAGGGTCTTAAAATCAATTTTCCGGTGGCACATGAAGTACACACAAAATATGAGGATTCCGGAAATTTTGTTTTGAAGTATGTATGACCAATTGAATTGCTAATAATTTTCCTCATCATTCCAATGCCTGGATGGCCAAGGCGATAATGCCATGTTTGGAATGTGTTAGTGTTTTAGAAAATTACTTAGTACGCAATATGTTAAACGGGTTTGATGTATGTATAGTACAATCCGGAGTTTAAAGATGGAATTTTCTCTAGTACTTGTTTGCCATATCCGTTATTTTTGGTTAAGAGGAGATATTCCTCTTTGTTGTCATTTTGGGTTTCAACATGGAAACCATTTTGACGGATATCTCTATAACTAAGTAGGGTACGTGTTGAATCGGGATACAAAAGTGCATCCTCAATTTCTAATTGTGTACCCATAGGGAGAGTGATAGAGGCGCGACCAGAGGCTACTATCGTTGCATCGCGTCCAGCAATTGTTAAAACATTTCCTTTCCTCCTAGTAATATTTTGTGTCCCTATGTATAGAGTTTGTGGTACCACTATCCACAAGGCATAATTCCTGCTCCATTGGATTAACTCCAAAAATCTATATACACAAAGAAGAATTTAATGAAATTCTTATAGTAGTATATAGAATACATACAAACTTCATTTTCAATACCAAATATGTTCGATATGAACAGCATGGTTGAACTCTCCCACAGATTTAAAATCTGTATGCGGAGGTGGTTCCACTCATTGACAGCCTCCGGTAGGATGACTGCTTTCTGCTGTTCATACCGTGTTTGAAGAGCAAGCCACAGAGCGCATGGGTCTTCTTCCATCAGATACTCAGCCTTGAGATCAAGATGGATGTGGTTCCTTATGATAAATAAGGCATTGTACTTGAGAGGCTCAGCCAAAGGAGCTATGCCCTCTTGGAGGGCTGCAATTGCCTGGTACATTCCGCGCAACGATAGACTCACTTTGAGATCAATCGCCTATGTGGGGAAGTTGTGGCCGTCAAGAGCGAGAGCCTCAAACTCTTTAGCAGCCATTGTGCCTACCTATGTAGGACCACAGATTTGTTAAAATCTTTGGCAATGTTAAATAAGTAATGCGAAATGCAAGTAATCAAGGTAAACTTGACATACATAAAGGGACATTCTCCTATTGTGGAATAACATAGTTAATCACCAATGGTGTTAACTGTATTTAATTCATTTTTCAACATTGGGTACGCACTTTGAGGATGATAATCCCACAGTAGTACTATGGTATTACCTGGTGTATGGCAAATGTGAAAAAGAACCATGGTAATCACTTAGGTGTAGACCTTGAATAATTTATAATCAAATTGGGTACGCACGTTGAGAATGAAAATTCCACAGTAGTATTATGATACTACCTTGTGTATGGCCAATTTGAAAATAAATAAAGGCAGTCACCCAAAAGTGTAGACCAAATTGTTTCAAAACTTGATATTGGGTACACACGTTGAGGAATAAATCCCGCAGTAGTACTATGGTACTACCTTGTGTATGGCCAAAATCAAAGTTAAGAAACTTTGTGTTATTCCAAAACGAGAGAAAATCAACCTAAAGCATTTGCATAAAAAAAATATTAAGTGCTTGGTAAGCTATTTAAAAACTTACATAAAAAGTATACCATAAATGATTAATTTACATGGGGTAAATTAATGTGTATGGTAATGTTGTAATAAAATGCAAAATATATGGAAAAACAATATGAGTATTGTGATCCAAAAGAATATATACCCAAATTAAATATAATATGAGGTTATATTTATAATACCGTTGAACACAATATTGGTGGTGCACACCAATTTTTGTATGGCATATTATACATATAAATGTATCAAAGTGCCATAAATTGGGATTTTATGGTTTTTATTGTAGGTATGCATTCATAATATTTAAAAAATTCCAAATTATTAAGTACAATGGTACTCACTAAATGGGAATTTTAAATTTTAAATTTGCGAAAGATAGCAAATTTAAATATGGTCGCAATGTATATTGTAAATAATTTGCAATAAAATAATCCTAAATATGTAAAAGTTAATGAAATGTGCATGCACATTTATTGGAACAATTACATAATTTTCAGATCCTGTAGGGACTGAAATGCTAATTTATAAATGTACAAACTGACAGGTACAATTATAAATAAGCGCAAGGACTATACTGCAAATATTACAATACAATTTCATTAAACATAAACATTCTGCATGTTTCATGAAATTTGAGGGGGAAATTGCAAATTTCCGAAAACCTGGGCTAAAGCCCGGTCGGCCTTGTGGCCCATGTGGGGGAGGTGGGGGTTATTGGGCCAAAAGCCCATTTTGGCAGCATATACAAAAAGGAATAGGGGGAATTTAGGGTTCCCCAACCCAAAGCCAGCCGCCTCCACAAGGAGGAGCCGCCGCCGGCCATGGAGAGCCGCCGCCGCCGGCCAACTCGCCGCCGCTGCCGGCCGCGTCCACCACCCCGGCGCCGCCACCACCTTGCGGAGCCGCCGCCAAGCCGCGCGGGCTGGGTCTCTCCGCCGGCCATCGGGCGCCTTGGGCGCCGCCACCACCTTGCGGAGCCGCCGCCGCCGCTCGGGCGCCGCCACCTTTGGCCGGATCGGGCCGCTCCACCGCGCGCGCCTGGCCGCTGCGCCCCGCCGGCCGCGCCGCACCGCCGCGCTTCGCCGGGCCGCGGGCGCCGCGCCATGTCGCGCTGCCGCCGCGCCCGGTCGCCTCGGTCGCCGGCCGCCGGCCCTAGGCGCCGCCGCCACCTCCCGCGCAAGACGGCTCCGCCGGCCTTGCCGTGGGCCGCCGCCGGGCGCAAGGCGCTGCGCCGTGCGCCGTCGCACCGGGCCGGGCTACGCCGCGCCGTGCCGGTTTCGCGCCACCGCGTGCCGCCACGCGCCGCCGGGCGCTGGAGCCGCGCCGCGCCGGAAGCCGTCGCGTGCGTGGGCGCATGGCGCACCGGCCGTGGGCTCGATTGCCGCCGCTCCGGCCGTTTGGCGCCGCCGTCGCCGGTCTCCCTCGGGCGCCACCTCGGCCTCGGACGTCGCCGGGCTTTGGGCCGCCTCGGCTTGGGCACCACCGGCCGTGAGCCGGCTCGCCTTGGGCCGCGCCTGCCTCGGGCCGCTTGGGGCCTCGTCGGCCGCACCGGCGCCGCTCTGGGCCGCCGCGCCATGCCGGCAACGGGTGCCGCTTCGGGTCGCCGCTGCCGCCGAGCGCCGGCCGCGGGCGTTGCGGTCTCGGGAGTCGTCTCGGGCCGCGCTGCGCCAGGCCGCGCGCCGCGCCATGAGGACGCACCAGCCGCGGGTGCTGCGCCTTGCCGAGCACCGCTCCAGGCAGCGCCGTGCCGTGGTGCCGGCCACGCGCCGTGAGGACGCGCCGCGCCGGAGTGCTAGCCACGCGCCGTGAGGACGCCGCCACAAAAGCAAGAACGTCCAGGAATAGTATCATACCTTGTCTGTCTCTCGTGTGAATGAGCGTTCGTGCTGATAACGTGTTGTAAAACTATTGAGACAAGTATATGTGATGAACTGTTGCTTTTATTCATTAAACTCTGAATCAGTACATGGTACATATTTATAGATGAAGAGGGGTGGTATGAATAGATGTCTGTTCATGAAGAAGAGTCTGTTTGGAGAAGGCATCTGCACATTGGGCACCCTTTACTTTTAGTTTGTAACAGGAGGAGCGAGAGGAGTCATGGGGAGGCATCGTAGGTGACACGATTACACGAGGAAATGGCCAAGTGGACTTGTGTATTAGCATTTTAGGTGAGATGGTTTTGGGTACTGCTGCCAGCTGTGCCTGTGAGGTGTGATGTCTCAATGCTAAAATTTAATTTGAGTGTGACTTGCATATATGAGTTGCACTATTTGTAATTTTCACTCGCTTGTCATTGCTACAATAGAACTAGGGGTATATATATATTATATTTGGTTTGAAGCACATTGATGCCAAATTGTGCTTTACTAAAATTTGGTAATGTTGACCAAGATTTGTAGTCTTCACTTGCTTGTAGCCAAAATTTGGTAAGGTCATCTTCGTTGGTTCTGTAGTTTTTTTTTTTTTTTACCAAAACTTGGCTAGTTCATGGGCAAGCAAATTGGTAAGCAAACTTTTGGTAATGCCAAATTTTAGCAACGCTTGTGTAGTAGCACTAATATTGGTCACTTAACCATAATATCATGGTCTGCATGTACGTCCCTAACACCCTACATATTAGCCTCCAACAAGCATATTGACACATGTCATAGCAGTCAATGTAAAACCTAGCAGCGTTCAAAGGGAGATTACCAATTATTATAAAGTGTCTGCACAAATTATTTAAACCTCACTGTCAGGTTATGGAAGAATGTCAAGGGTGACAGAGAGGGTTGGTGTTTTTGTGAGTCGAATGCGTTGTGCTGAATAGGCATGATGTAGGCTTCTCCAGAGTTTGGTTTGATTTTGTTTCTTTGGGTAGAAGCAAAGGGTTGGATTGGATGTATATTGTACATTCAAGTGACTCAAATTTCAGTTCTTAGTGTAGCAAGCTAATATTTTAGCACTTAGGCCCTCAGCTCATCCGAGGTGCCCCACTCCCTTGGCCATGGTCTTCTCTAGCGAGGCGTTGAGCTCAAAGCGTTGAGCACTTGAGTGAAGCGTCAAGCGTTGGCTGCGCAACCGCACACCACACGGTCCCAGTCTCGATCTCATGGTCTAGCAGGCAGCAGCGGTGCGGTACCAGGCTCTAGCTGCTCGCCTCCTCCTCCTCCAGTCCTCCTTCTCCTAGGGTGTGCCAGTGCCCCGGCAGCCCTCGGACCATAGACACCGAGACACAGTGGCAACCAGGCGCGGAGGTGCCAGCAGCCTGCAGGCTGCATCCCCATCCGGCGGTCCGGCCATCCGTCCATAGGCAACAGCCGGCCATCCATCCATAGGCCACAGCCGGCCATCCAGTGCATATAAGGAGTGGGACAGGCAGTTCCAGCACATGCGCAAAGGACCCCGCGAAGCTCCTTGGCATGCTCCTGACATGCTGGCAGAGAGTTTGCGCATATTTAGTTCTTCATTGCATAAGTTTAATATTGAAAGGCTTGTGGCCATGTACGGAGCAGTGTTGGGACCAAAGTTATTATTACCGTTTTGGTACCAGAAATACCGGCCGATATATACCGTACCGCCACATAGAACGGTATAAATGTAACATCCCAAAAGTATGGGAGATATTGTAATTGCGAAAATAGTAAAATCTTTCCTTCGCTTTTTAGTGTATTTCAAAATTGGCATTTATTTGAGTTCGTGATTTGGGTTTTTGCAGTCAAACTCAAATAATGAAAATAAAAATATGGGATTAAGAGCCAATTATCAAGAAAATTAAATTGAGCCAAAAACTTGAATATAAAATTTCAAATCAAAACTAGAATTCGAGATTTCAAATTTGATAAAATCCCAAAAATCAAAACATTATTAAAATTCTGCCTCTGAACTATTTAACCTAGAATTCAAATCTCAATTGAATTCAATTTCAATCCCAAAACTTTGGAAGATACAATAGAAAAGCCAAATCCCAATATCTGTCTTTCTCTCTCTTTTTCCCTCTTCCAACCGGGCCCCACAACCCTCTCCTTCTTTCTTTCCTCTTTCCTCCCTCTTCTTCGCTCTTGGCGCCCAACTACCACTAGCCCCGACTTCAATGTCGCGCATTGCATCACGCGCCACCCCACTGAGCTAGCCGCTCTCCCCTAAGCTCTACCCTTCTCTAGCCCTGCCACGCATTAATGCCATCGGCCCCAGCGTTAATGCCATGTCACATTGTCAGACCTATGCCATGTGCTGGCCAGCGCCGCCTGCCTTGCACCACGCCCTCTGTGCTCACCACACTCAATGTGTTCAATGGCCACCCACCCTCTGCCTGTCTATAAAGAGCCCCAACATCTCCTTGCTTCGTCCCTCTACTCCTTCCCCATTGTCGAAATCGGCACGAGCTCGTTGCACACCGCCGGCCACCACCCTGCCCCAGCCACCTCAGTGAATGCCTCCAAAATCCGCTTGCACCGCGGCATGTCCTACCTCCCCAATTTCTCCTTTCCACATTCAATTGCTTTTATGTGCACCCTAGCTCGCCATCGCGGCAACCTACTCTAAGCCCGGCAGACCCCACCTCTAGCACCGTTGTTTCCCCCTCGACACTCCTCAGTCTTATTCCCTCCTGTGGGCACATTCCCTCAATGCCCTGAGGCGTCTGCACCCGCCGGCTGATGCCCTCCACTGCCCGAGCACCGCCTCCATGGAAGCCACCCATCGCCAGCCCTGGTCCCCGTCGACAGCTTGCCTCGGCCACTCCTAGACCTCACCAAGCTCACCGGTATGTTTGCCTTGCCTGTCTCCTACTCATGCTTCCATTATTCTGCCCTCCTCTCCCTCCGACCACCGCCGCCCTTTTGACCTCCTCGCTCTGGCCGTTGTGAGCCACCCCGGGCCTACCTCCACTCTGCCTGGAGCTGCGCCGCTATCACCACTGGCTCCCTTGGCCTCCTGGTGTCCCATTTTGACCACCGCTAGCACTTCTCCAGCCACCAATCACCGGCGCCACTGCTGCCAACCGACCACCCCACTGCCTCCTCTGTTTTGGATCGGTGTAGATAGACCCCCATCTGTCTCTTTGTCTCTTTCAATGACATGTGGGTCCAACTACAAAAAATGGCATCTAATTAATATATGTTACTTATACTCTTTCAACTCATCACTGAACTTTGAATTTATATTTAAGAAATATTCAAAGGAGCAATCTTATAAAATATGATTTGAGATTAATTTGTGACAGCTGGATTTATGCTTCTCAAAACCCTAAATACTTGCTATACCTGTCTGGCGGATGGTAAGAGAGGTTGGTGCCGACGTCGCATGAGAAATTATGGTTAATGGTATGAACTGCCCAGACAATGTAAGGACTTAATCCCGTGATGACTTCCTCGTGTAAAACAGTATTACCACAAGCTAGCAAACTGTAGGCTTTGTTTAATAATTTACTAGACCTCAGAGTCTTTCCACAGGTGGGGGAGTGAAGTTGTGCATGTGCAGACCAAAAATCCGGCATGAATAGGACATTGTGTAAAGGTGATGTGTACCCATTTCTCTAGCACTATGGAAAACCATGGTCCAGCTTCGCTATGATGTTAGGGTATGACTTCCCACACTAACTTATGGGGGCTACCTCTGGTGGTTCTCCATAAAGGTGGACTGGCAATAGGGCGAGGTATTTTAAAGGTCTCGTGACAATATCTCGATCTACATGACCAAGAAATCGCATAGACTTGTTGAGATAATTGTCTCTTATAAGTAAAGATGTATAGTCTCTACAGAGTATAAACCATTCGAACAGCCGTGCCCATGGTCAAGAGCAGACATAGGAACTTTCTTGAGTTAGTTCTATTTCAAAAACCTTTTATAGATGGGATGAAAACCCGTCGGGCTGAGGTAACCCCAACTTTGGCTTTTCCTAGAGGAGAATGAACTCCAGTGGTTATAATATCAAAACTAGCATTTGGTGGAGATAGCCATACATCATAAAAGGTGGATATAACCTACACTACTATGACTACTGCATTCTCACAAACAACTTCATGAAATCTGTTTTAGTTAAAATTGCTAAGTCTCAGGAATTTTTCTATTTATTATAACTTTCAAAATGGTACTTTTAGCAATCAAAAGAACCTCAAGCATCCCTTGACAGCTTTGCATCTATTATTATTGCATTTTGTGTGATGGTTTGCTGAATATCGTTGTGCTCACTCTTACTTAACTACCATCATTCAGTCAGTAAGACCAGAAGGACAAGTCCTGCTGTGTTTTGAGAGTCAATAGAGCTAGAAAATGATGAGGCCAAGAACTAGGTCGCTAACCCAGTTGGCTACCTGTGGGTACGTCCTGAGGGTCCCACCGGTGTGAAAGTTTTCGCTACTGCATTTATCTGTCTTCAGCTTGATTGGCCCATGTGTAAGTTATTATTGTATTATCTACGCTTCCGCATGATATGTTTTTGGTATACAATAATATATCTATGAGCAATATCTGCTGATATAGGGAATAATATAGTGGAATCACAGAGAATCTAGTTTGCTAACTCGGGGTCTGACAGAGCTCGTATTAGATCATATCAATTGTAGGTCGTGATCTTAGTTAGCATGGCTGTTAGTTTTATGACTAAGCTTATTTCTTCAAAATCTATTTGCAAAAACCTTCTTCTCATCTCTCCTGGATAATGTCCTCTTACCTATGTCTTGCTTGGGCCAATGTAAATCTTGAAGCTCTCTTTTCTCGAAATTCAAAATTTCAAGTTTTCAGGACTTCTGTAAAACTCTCCTTGTAGACATCCTGAAAATCTTGGGGCCAAAGGTTTCCAAGCTTAGCTTTAAAGACCTATTTTCAAAAACTTATCTTACCCCTGGAAGCATGCTTACTAAATGGATTGCAAAATCCATTTACAAAACTCATTTTCAAAATCTTTACAAAAAGGTGGAATGTTACTTCAAACTATTCTGAAAAAAATCATCATGAAAACCAGACTCTAGGAATTGTTGTCTAGGCTTGTGTCCAAGAACTTTGCTTTGAAAACCCTATTTGAAAACTGATTTGCCAAAGATCCTTATTTCCAAAAATGATAATACCCCTGTGAGTACTACTATCAATCAAAAATACCTCTGGATGCTCTTTTTTATTTTCCTTGGCTTCCAAAGATAGATAATGCTCCTTTTTCTAACCCCTACCTCAAAGTTTTTACAAAGGATCTTGATTCCAAAAGTTGGCCATGAAACCTAGACCCCGAAAATTATTTTCCAAGTTCATTTCCAAGGACTTGTTTTCAAACCAAAATTTTCAAATCATTTCTCTTTGCAAAGCTATTAGAGAAAACTCTATTTTCAAAAATAGGTGCTTTCCAAAACTCAGCATTTCAAACCACTTTTGGAAAATCAATCTTGCTATAAAACTCTATATCAAATATATATAGTATATCTCCTTTGCAAACAAACTTGATTTCAAAGCTACCCTTGAAACTTAGCCCCTCTAATTGAAAATCCAAAACTTAATTCCCAAGATCTGCTTTCAAAACCAAAACTTGGGAATCTACTTGCTTTACAAACTATTGATGGGACTTACCTTTTAAAAATAAATGTTATCAACCTCAGTATTTTAGAAAACCATTTTCTAAAAAGCTCCATTTTCAAAATAATGGTGAGAAGCCTGAGCTTTGCTACCAAGGCACTTCTCGACGCTTTCCTTTCTCTACTTCTGTCTATAAAAGGAAATTTAGTTTTCCCTTTTCTATTCCTTTACTTCAAAGACTTAAGCTTAGGGATGTTGAGGATGCTCGTGAAGACTTGGTGGCCTTGGTGTGTGTCTCCACGCATGGACGTTGCTCTGTCAAAAAAGGGATTTATTTGGACTTTGTGCACTGCCTTCTTGCCTTCGGGCGTCGTATTTTGCAATTACAGGAAAAGCTTATTTTCAAAAGCTTGGTTGTCCTGTGTTGTTTGTGTGCCAGCCCAACTTCTTGGGGGTTTTAGAATGGGTTTAGATTATCTTATCTCCATGATTTTTTTTCGTATCTCATGTTATTTCCCCTCACCCTTATTGCTAAAAACCTCGTCAGGTCTACAGGTGTGAAGTGATAAATAGCCAAGTCAAGACAATCAAGGCTCTGAAGTTCAATCTGAGTCAAGACAATCAAGGCACTAATCAAGTCAAGCATACACAATGGCCAGAAACAACATGATTGTTCTTGGTGGGAGCAAGAAAAGATACCAGCATTTTCCATTCGCTTTAATCTCCACCACCTGTACAAGTCTTCACTCAGATCCACTCCATAGATTACTGAGGAGGAGCCGTCACATTAAAGACAACCGTACCACTTCACCAGGCAAACCCGAAAAGAATGTCACTTGCTTTCATTGTAGAGATATTGGACACTACACCAATAGATGCCCTTAAAGGAAGCAAAGCAAAGAAACCAAATATTTTCATTGTGGCAACACAGGACACCATGCGGATAAATGTCCCCAATAGAAGCTAGAAGAACAAGCAAAAAATGTTATTACCACCAACCTCAATCTCGGCAAAGGAAAATGTACTAGCTCCAAGTGCACCATCAAAGAACCAACAGCACCTACCAAAGCTCTACTTACAGGTCCAGAAGCTCTGCCAACTATTACATGCGCTGAATGTGGCAAGATAGGACATGACACCCAATCATACCCTCCACTATGACAGGTTACATGCTTTACCTGTAGACAAATAGGACATTAATGCTACAATTGTCCAGTTCCCTATTATCCCCACTACAAGGAACACCATCCACCAGAAGACTGCCTCAAGAACCTAGTGGCATATAGACGCTGTGGAGAAAAAGGACATCAGGCAGACTAGTGCGGTGCAAGCTACCCCAATTGTGATGAAGACCATTAACCTACAAAATGTCCAATGAGCAAGGTCACGTGCTTTCTTTGTGAAGGACAAGATCACTGCCCCAAGGACTGCTCCATGAGCCTGTTGCTGACCAAGGCCATCGAGATACAACGAATGAGTCTCTAAGCCACCATCAGACTCATCATGGCTAAAGCTGACAAAAGCAGCTAGTGCCGGTCACTCGTCATTTTAAGAAGGGTAGCCAAAATAAACAAGAAGTGCCAAAGCACCACGATGATGAGTCCTACTACTACTCATCATAAAGGAGAATCTCCGACCCGCATTAATGAACAACAAGCACTCTACAATGAAGTGAAGATGACTACAATCTATTTGGAAAAATAAGGTTTCTCCTGTGTGCCTTCCTCTCCAAGTGTTGGCCAACTTTCGTGCAGGTTTGCTCTCCATTCCGACTACTCCAAGGAATGGGCAACTAGTCAAGCAAAACCCTAGAATCAATTGCTATCCAACTTGTCCCCACCTCCTTTCTACTCTACTCGAATCTTAGGGTCAAGATTCATTTTAAGGGTGGTAGGATCTATAACATCCCAAAAGTATGGGAGATATTGTAATTGTGAAAATAGTAAAATATTTTCTTCGCTTTTCAATATATTTCAAAAATTGGCATTTATTTGAGTTCTTGATTTGGGTTTTTGTAGTCAAACTCAAATAATGAAAATACAAATCTAGGATAAAGAGCCAATTATCTGGAAAATTAAATTGAGCCAAAAACTTGAACATAAATTTCAAATCAAAACTAGAATTTGAGATTTCAAATTTGACAAAATCCCAAAAATCAAAACATTATTTAAATTCCGCCTCCGAATTATTTGAACCCAGAAATCAAATATCAATTTGAATTTAATTTCAATCTCAAAACTTTGGAAGATACAATTGAAAAGCCAAATCCCAATATCTATCTGTCTCTCTTTCCTTCTCCTTCTTCTAGCTGGGCCCCACAGCCCTCTCCTTGTTTCTTTCTTCTTTCCTTCCTCCTCTTCACTCTTGGTGCCCAACTGCCACCGGCCCCGGCTTCAATGTTGTGCCTTGCGTCCTGAGCCACCCCACCAAGCTAGCCGCCCCTCCCCTAAGCTCCACCCTTCGCTAGCCCTGCCATGCATCAATGCCACCGGCCCCGGTGTTAACGCCGCGTCGTATCGCCAAGCCTACGCCGTGCGCTGGCCAGCGCCACCTGCCTCACACCGCGTCCTCTACACTCGCTGCACTCAATGCGTTCAACGGTCACCCACCCTCCGCCCGTCTATAAAGAGCCCTAGCATCTCCTTGTTTTGTTCCTCTACTCCTTCCCCCATTGCCGAACTCAGCACGAGCCATGCTCGTGTGCACCATCGGCCACCTCGGTGAACGCCTCCAAAATCCGCTCGTGTCACAGCATGTCCTACCTCCCCAATTGCTCCTTTCCTTGTTCAATTGCTTTTCTGTGCTTCCTAGCTCGCCGTCGCGGCCACCTACTCCAATCTGGCCGACCCTACCTCCGGTGCCACCATTTTCCTATCGGTACTCGTCAGTCCGATTCCCTCCTGTAGGAGCATCCCCTCAATGCCTTGAGGCTTTTGCACCTATCGCCCGACACCCTCCAACGCCCGAGCACTGCCTTCGTGGAAGCCACACACCGCTTGCCACGATCCCCGTCGATAGCTTGCCTCGGCCACTCCTAGTCCTTACCAAGCTCACCGGTATGTTTATGTAATACTTGAAATGAGGAGGGTGAATTGGGCTAGCTTCGGCCCAGCCTAGCCCAAGCCACCCCTATAATAGCGACCTAGGTGGGGGAGGAGGCAAAATCTGAGTGCTCTTCCTCCCCTGTGCTGAATGTCACCCTACACCACCACACTTCTTCCCCATGCGCATGCCGCCGTCATCCAGCTATGGTTCCTCCGGCCGAGCCTCGTTGTTCCCCCTCACCTTACTGTCACTCACCACCGCCCTTGCT
Organism: Dendrocalamus latiflorus; assembly: GCA_017311315.1. NCBI lineage: Eukaryota > Viridiplantae > Streptophyta > Magnoliopsida > Poales > Poaceae > Dendrocalamus > Dendrocalamus latiflorus. Next base: position 19,542,943 of record CM029650.1, on the reverse strand, counting down.
TCCCTTGGCCGTGCACCGCCGTTGTTGTTGCCGCACCTACCTTGTGGTTGCCGAGCATCACCCCCTAGCCACGGTGGCTAACCATCGCCCCCTTGCTCCGCCAACCACATGCCATTGTTGCCCTTTCGGCCGCATGCGGCGCAAGAGGGAGGCAAGGGGAGAGCCGGGAACCAGCTGGGAGTAGAGATGGGCTAGCCAACCGAGGGAAGAGGAAGGAGGAGCTGGTGGGTTGGGAGAAAGAAGAAAAGAAGAGGAGGAGGGAGCCAGCCATGGAGGAAAAAGGAAGAAAAATAAGAAAGCAGAAAAAGAGAAGTGTTGCCGTGAGGAAAGGGAGAGAAAAAGAAAGGGGAAGGCTGATTCGGCTCTTGATCCACCAGATCTGGCTAGAACAGGGGAGAAAGAACCTCGACTCAGTTAATCAGAGCTAGGGTAATGCCTCGATTCCTTCTCCTTGCTTGGTTATTGAATTATGTAGAGATCAATTTGTCGAGTAGCGAGACAAATGCATACAATGATTAGAACACGGCTAGTAATTGAAATTCGTGTGTAGTGCGGTGATATGGCCGCTTGTGCGTAGAGCTAGTGGAGCATGCTGGCCAAGTAGTTTGGTGTCGGTGCATGCATGACCAACTAGTATTCAACGAATGACTAGTGAGTCACTGAATAGTAGTGGGTACTCTGGTTGAGTACATAAGGGCCATGAGGTGAGTGGATGATTAGTATGGATTAAGTGGTATGGTTAATTAGTGTAGACTAATTAACATAGGCTCTTGCTAGAGCTCTATAGAAGGTTGGAGCGACGCCATTTGTATGTGTGCATGTACTACTATGATGTGTGTAAGGTGGGTTTATACTTGTTCAGGTGGAGGCTCGGGTTTGGCACCATCCACGTATCACCCACAAGGATAAATAGACAAGTGCATGGTACAACAGTGGATTATGATGAATGCCTGGTATTTGTTTTATACCATGTTTTATGTCATTTTATGAAATGATATCCTTGCTTCTCTATTGAGTAGACTGTGATGAGAGATGCTTATGGCTGATTGTTATGCTGAAAAAGGGTTGTGTTGTGCAGCACACTCGTATAATGACCTACTTCGCGTAGGCATCCCGTAGTGGTGGGATGAAGACCTACTTCACGTAGGCATCCCACAGTAGTGGGAAGATAAAGACCTACTTTGGTAGGCACTCTACAGGAGTGGAGTTTGTGTAGAGTTGATTGTGAATACTGAAAGGATGTTGCATCATATGAATTGCATATGAGCCAAGGCGGTAAGAAAGTCATATAGCTAGTCCAGAGTGCACGTGCCAGGTCAATGAGAAAGCTATATGACTAATCTGAAGTGCTCATGAGTAAGACCTCAGAGGTAGGCTCCTCTACGGGATGGAGGTAGAGGGTGACATCGATGAGTGTACCATCTACTGTACCGGTTTAAGCTACAGTTACAGATGCATTGCATTACATTCCATGAAAGTGACAGAGAAAGGTGTACAATTACAGTGTTTATGATTTACAGTACATAGTTATGGAATTGATTTACAATTTACGGTCATGGACTTGATTTACAGATCTCACAGTCATGGAATTAATTGAATTGCTAAATTAAAGTTGTAGATGCATCGCTTTTCTACACTAAAATGAATTAGCTGCTTAATATGTTCAATGCTAGAATGTTATTCCACTATGTTTTTTCAGGATTTAACTCCGTGATCAGTGGGTTGTGAGACTTAACATGATTACACTAACCAATTGTTCTTATATTCTAAATATCTGTTTTACTGTTCTCAAGAATAAAAATAAATTTATTCTATGAGAATCTTTCTCCAATTACTTGTCGTTAGAATATCTTTTGAAGCAACAGGCGAAAATCACTATACATGACTTGTCGTAGCTAGAAAATTTAAATGTGAAACTAGACCATTTGGCAGGCTTTGCGCGCCCTACCAGCAATGGGAGAACATCTAAAAGCAAACATGTTTGCGCAGAAACTAAGCATAAGCCTGGCAAAGTTTAGCGGCGCCCTACCGGATCGTATTAACTAACTGAGAGATCAACTGATTACTTCATCATGTCTATCGGATAATATAATACGAAGGCAACTATGCCTATGTTTCACTGAATAGCAACATAGCTAGGCATACGGCACATCCACCGCACATCCACCGCACAATGAGAGAACAACCAAGAATATTTAATCAGTGCACCTACACTGATTGTCAATACTACCGTGCATGTCAGTAAAAGTGTAAAACTATAACATGCTTGTCTGCCATACGTATAGGGTAGTATTTGAAGAGTAGCAATTGGTAAAATACAAAGCTATGAATTTATCAGTTTTCTGTACATCCATCCTTTGAACCAGCATTCAGGGCTATCACAATGCATCAGGGGCGGATCAACTGTGGTTCATGGGTGTTCAGCTGAACACCCAAATTTTTTGACAAAAAACCTAGTATATATGAGGTATAATACATATATGTATATATAGTTGGGCTAAATTAACTATTCAAAGCCACATTTCGGCCCGAGAGACAAAAGAAACGCAGCAGCCCACGTCCCCACCACCGCGCGTGAAGCCAAGCCCAGCCCATTTCCATTTTTTTCGCGGCCTGCCGATGGCCCCAGTCCCGGTCCCCCCTCCCCCCGATCCCCATTCGCATTTGCGCCCGTTCGGCATTCGCGTGCGGCGACGGCAAATCGCGCGGAGCCGTGAACCCTAACCCTAGCCAGCTAGCTCCGCCTCGCCGCCTCCGCCCTCTGGCCCTCCGGACTCTGCCTAGATCTGGGCTCTCTGCCCCTGTCCGGGCTCTCCGCTCCGGCCCTCCGCTCCGCAGCAGTCCACGACCGGCGACCCGCGACCGAACCAGCCATTCGCTCCGCGCCTCCGCCGGCAGCCCGCCGAGCCCTGCACGGCGGCACCGCGGCGCACGACCGGCCTCGTCGCCTCCGCTCTGCCTCTGTGGCATGCCGACGTCGCCGTCCAGCATAGGTCAGACTCCTTTCAGCTTATTTTGGAAATGAGCTCCTTTCAGCTTGTTCAATTGTTCCACTTAGCACTTACTACTGTCTTCCACTATTTTGGCATGAAGATCTACTAGTTACAGGGGCGAATCCACTGTGGGTGCTAGTGGGCGTTCGAGCACCCCCTCCTCCCACCGTGGAAGAAGACCCAGCCGGCCCCGGCCTGGTCGGCGGTCGCCCGGAGCCGGAGGTTGAACTGTTGAAGAACCGGACCATCGGGCGTCGCCGCGTCGGAGGATGAAGAAGAGCCCGAGTCGCGGAGTCGGCAGCCCGTAACCTGGTGGCCGGCGCGGCGGAGGGGGAGCCGGGGAGGGGGAGGCGGTCAGCGACTCGGTGCGGAGCCGCGGAGGGGGAGGACGGAGGCAGTCGGCGAGCCGGCACGGAGGGCGGCTCGACGCGGCGGAGCAGAGTGGCCAGGAGAGGCGGTCGGCCACTCGTTGGTGGCCGGCCGGCTGGGCGCAGGCGAGGCCAAGCGGTGGAGTGCCTGGCGGGCAGCATGTGAACTTCAGACGCATCGCCTGGCGCCGGCATCGCCGCATCGGAGATTCGAACTTTCGGAGATCGCAGATCGGAGCCATTGGAGAGACGGAGAGGACAAGGTGAGCAGCAGATGAGCAGACATTGAGGCTTGAGGGTGAGGCGCTGGCGACTGGTGAAGATGCGAAGTTTCGAGTAAAATACAGATTTATTGATTGGGAGTGTCTATACAACATTCGATTGTTTTTGAGGTCAAAAACAGACAGATTTTGAGCCGTTAGATGGAGATCCAACGCCCTAAATCATTTTTTGGAGGGGGTCATTTTTTTTGGAGGGGGGCTTGTATGGGTGGATCCGTTGGATGGAGATCTAACGTCCCAGATTAATCTGACTGTTTTTGTCCTCAAAAACAGTCGAATGTTGTATAGCAATACTCTTATTGATTTGCCGTTTTCTACTTTGCGCAGTGAGCCAGTGACTCGTTGTCTCCGTGAACCAGGTGAGCCCAAAGCCCGTGACGCGGTGACGGCGTGATGACTGATGACCGACCGGTGACCCGCGACCATGATTCTGTGCATCCGTGATTCACTGTTCTGTGAATCAGTAAATGTGAGTGATTCAGAGTGAATGTGATTATGTGAATCCTATTTTATTGTTGTTCTATTGATTAGCCAAGTTGTTTAATTAGTTATTAACTAGTTGTTATTTAATTATTCTTAAATTTATAAAAATAGAGAAGCAAACTTTGCACAAATATTTCTCTAACAATGCAACTAGCAGTAACCCTCCAACCATAGAAAACAGAACTGAAGTAAAAAAGATTCGGCATGAATTTAATCCAGATGATATTATTGCCGATCCAGCATGTCGCAAACCAATTGAAGATTGTATTGTACATTTTCAATTTGTTCTCTTCCTGTTTATATATGAATTTGACATTCTAATGGTAAAAGACTAGTAAATATAGCTTTGATATATTTATGTTGTGCTATGTCCTTAGTAGTAGAGCTCCCCCTCTATTTTTATCCTGGATTCGCCACTGACTAGTTATGTCTGCACTAAAGTTCTTATTGTGATTGGGTTTACAAGACCAGTAAACCACAGTGACAGGGCGACATCAACTTTGGATCATGTGACCATTTGCTTAGTTTCTTTAGAGCAATTTGATTGATTAGTTATGCATAGAAGTTAGATTAGTTGAGGTCCTTGAGGAATGAGGACTACTTGAGTAGTTGAGTATGAGTAGAGTAGCATTAATATGGAAGCATCAAAATTGTCAAAGCAATATGGGCTGCTGCCATTAGGACAAGGATCTTTGAAGTAACACAGAAGGCTGCTGCCATTAGGCATTAGTGATATCTGAACACATTTTGATTGCTCTAATTCTTTTGGTTGTATGGGGATGATGTGATTCTGAACACATTTTGATTGCTCTAATTCTTTCAACAAACAGAAGACTGCTGCCATTAAGAGCACATTATTTACTCTAATTCTTTTGGTTATGTGGGGATGATGTGATATGTGATGAGCCATATGACTCGAAAATGTGTTGGGCTGTCACATGTTTCTATACATGTGTAGTAAACTCATGTACTCTAGTAAATTCTGAGTTCACACAGAACTAAAGTAATTTTTTAAATATTATTTGAGATGTTATCTTCGGTACTTTAACTATTGCTATTGTGGATCTTTATGTTTTCTACTGAACAATATTTTTATAACTTCGAACACCCATTCGCAAATTCCTGGGTCTGCCACTAAAATGCATAGCACAGGTTTGGGCTATTTAAGCCATGGCAGCATTTATTATAGGATCATACATTACAGACAGTAAAACGACAAATGAATATAGAAGATAGGATAAATACATCATTTACAGCTAAAGAACCACTCATTCTTTTGGACCCCAAGGTTGAGGTAAGCATGAAAAGTATGGTCCTGAATGGTGGTTACAAAAGCCTGGTAAGACAATACATGTTTGGAGCTGGGACTGGTTGTAGCAAAAAGAACAGGAGCCAGGGATCTCATGACGATGCTGCACTGCTGGTAGGAAAGGAGTAGAGCAAGCGTCACACAAAAGAAAAAAAATCGGCAAAGGCAATATCTGATAGAAAAATTCTAGGTGCTAGCATGTTAACCAATCATACATAACTCCTAGCGTACGTGCTATCGTCATCAGATATGAAGAGTTCTCTATTCATAGCTCCTGCAGCAGCATTTGTTTTCAGCAAACATATGTAAACCAATGAAACGTTATGATTTCTTCGACGAGCAAGGCAAATAGGTTTTTGTTCTAGAAAGCAATACAAACATGTGTAATCAAATTTATTCTACAAATGATCGCTGAAATGTTAAGTGGAATAAGAACCAAATGTTTTAGGGCTCTAGGTACCTGTAACGCCCCCATTTTTGGGAACAGGGACGTCGTACGGTCCGCAACAGCCCAGGAGTTCTGTTGTGGCTTGAACAGTGTATCTTGCCTGCTCACAAACAGTTAAAAGAAGTTAATTTGATTGAAATAAGACTTAATGGTCAACTTTAATGATAATACGGGAGTCCAAGCCTAAAACTTAACTTACATGTAGAAGAGCCAAAGAAAACTCCATAGGAACGCTTGAGTGCAGTCGTAACCCTAACACGAACACTTGCAGCATCTTCTTTTCTTCTAGTATCTGTGGGGGAAAATTTTTGCAAGCCTGAGTACTTCAACCCCGTACTCAGCAAATCACATGTGGAAAATACTATATAACTACTTGCAAGGAACAATCAAGGGTGGGAATATATTGGTTTTATTACAGTGGGTGGATGCAGTTTTATTTGCAAACAAATAAAATTTTAAAACCATTGCTCCTTAAGATCAGGGGGTTTTCTGTTATCAGATAAAATCTCATCATTACTCAATTTAACAACATCAGAAACACTACTTATGCCTCGTTGTTGGAATCACCCAATTAACACAGCTTCATTAACCGGAAGCACGGCGTATTCGAATACCATTTATTTCACTCTGCAGAGCTGCCCTACTTTACCCACAAGATTTCTTAATTCCACGTCTGATATTAAGAAAACAAAGTTTTTCACTGCTCAATTCTTTATATAGCCTCTACCTAGTAGGCCTCCCAGTAAGCTCAGGCAGCACCTGACTTACCTTAGCCTACTATTGTGCGGCCCACATAACACGTGATCGAGGTTCAGATCGATCAGTCAGATTGTTCAAAATAAAAAAATTACCAACTTCCATACGTCCCTTCTTACCCCTTCCGTATGGACTCGCACTTTGCCTCCAAACTGCTTTTGTAGAGGTTCAATCGAATTTGAGCAGCTACTAGACCAGGGTTGATGTATCAACACTTGTGGTTGGGCGATCACTGTGTCTTTTACTTAGCACAAGATTCTTGCCCTTATATTTTTCATGAGGTCCGCAACCTCCATCCTAGGGTAAAGCGGTGGGCGAGGGCTGTCTAGCGGTCTCCCACAATACCTTTACCCTAACTGTGCACACCGGCACCTCCGCTCTAGGGCACGCTCACCCTAGATCGGGTTTTTCCAAATCTACTAGCCCACGGTTCAAACCTTAATAGTGTACATGTTGAAGGGTAAAGCGATGGGCGAAATCCGCAGCACAGTTTCGCGCAACACCTTTAACCCACTCTACACAGCAGCATCACTGGCCTAGGGTACGGTGTCCCATACCACCCTACCCTCTCTGGGTTTTTCAAACCTATCAGCCAACAGCCAGAATCACTTAGTAGTGTAAAATGTTGAATGAGATGATCTATGAATAGTTGTACAATATTTCAAATATTACTAAGGTTGTCAAGGTGAATATGGCCATCAATATAAACAGGGCTTTTTTCAGTGGTAGGATTTATCTAAATAGCATGTCATTCTAAACATTTATTTTAAGCAAATATCATTTCGCAACTATCAATAATGAAAATACATTAAATTAATAGTGTAAATTTATGGGATTCAATATGATCAAAAACATGTGACTTGCCTTCTTTTTGTTGCTCTTGATCTCCTTGGCTAACTTTAATCTTACTTCATCTGTCTTTGTTGTCCTTCAATTGACCAATCCGCTTGGTCCGTACACTAGCGCAAAAACGAAATTCAATAAGTTCCTGCTGCGGGATGCAAGCTGGGAACAAAATGCAATTAAACATAAGAAAGAGTATAAAGAAATGATTGGGTTGGGAGGTCGAGGTTTAACGATGCTTGATGGGCTGACACGGCTAAATTGGATTAGATAAATTTAAGACGATCGAATAGATAATATATGCGGTAGGCCAACTTTTGGAAATAAAAGATAGATATTTAAAAATAGGTGGTCGATCTTTGAATTGGATAAATTTGGATTTTATCAAGGTTCAATTTGGCAAGACGAAGGAACTTGAATTTATTTGGAGATAAATATGACGTAAGTGTTAAATTTGAATTAATAACATTTGAATTTATAATTTTTGAATTTGGTGGAACGGGGGAATGTGAATTTTATAGTATTTGAACTGGTTGGAACTGTGGAAATGGAATTTAAAGAGTTAAGTTTACGAAATGGTGAAATTTAAATTTTTAGAATTTAAATTTAAAAGAATGGATGCCAAATTTGAATTTGGGATATTAAGCTGGTCAAAATGGTGTATTTTATAATTTTTGGGATTTTTCGGGATTTTTAATATCGATGTGAATAGTGATGAACAGTAACGGGCTCGGCCCAAGCAACAGTGCGGCCAAGCCCTTTGCGCTCGCGCAGGAAAAACCGGCCGGCGGCCCAGTCCCCACGCTCGGCCGAGCAGGCCGCGGCCCACGCGCGCGTGCAGGCGAAGCCCAGCGCAGGCGCGCCCACGTCCGCCCGATGGGCGACGCACGGCTAGCTTAGACGGCCACGATGGAGTGAGCGCGAGTGCTCGGATGGAGGAGAGAAGCAGGGGCTAATGGTTGAGATTCAAACCTACACCGACGCTCGGATGAAACGGGATCAACGGCGGGGAGTCATCGTCTTCCTCCCGACTACTGGTTGTAGCGGCGAAACAGAGTCCGTCGCCCGCGGCCAAGCGGCGAAGACAGGGACGCCCGCGAGGATTGGCCTTGACCAAGAGGTGCGTTTAGGAGTAGCTTTTCCATTTTCGGGCTTTTGGAGAGAGGTGGGTGAACAGGGTGGTCGCCGGCAGCTAGGAAGACAGTGGCACATATGGCGACAATCAGGGGCTTCGGTAGAGCTTAGGCTCAATTAACAGTGCTTTCACCATCTACGGGGCCCTAGGGAGCTAATAGAAGTGACGGTGCAACTTGAGAGTGGCTCGAATGGCCTAGCCACGGTGAGGTCTATTGGGCCGACGGCGATCTTCGTTGTTAGAGCTCTAGGGGAATACTCATAAGCAAGCAAGCACACCACTGTGATTAGTAGCCACTAAGGATCATGCTAGAGCAAGGAATTGAAAATTGATTGAAAGAATTGGGAGATCACCTTTAGGGTTCCTCGGGCACAGGGGAAGTCTCCGGCAACGGTGCGATAGTCTTGAGCTCAAATTGATGGTTTTAAGAGGTACATGGGAGTGGTGTGAAGGGTTATGTAGTGGCCGCAAGGCTTAATAGGCGGGGTAAAGCGGTGGCCACGGAGAGGCGGTTCGGGAGTTTGTCTCTTGCGCGGAAATGAGGGGATGAATCGAGCTCAGCTGCTGCGCGTGGCACTGCTACTCCGCTAGGGGTAATAATACTTTGAATTGGCGCTCAGAGAAGAGGGTTCGAGAGGAGGGGAGCTGCGGCCAGGGGAGGTGAACTTGAGGTGATTATGCGCGGAGCAAGAAAGGAGTGAAGAAGTGCAGCTGACTGGTGTGGCTAGTGTGCAGAGGCTGACGCTGGGGTGAGGGAAGAGGAGCGACGCAATCCAATGAGAGGAGGCGGTGACGCGTGCACGGCCGTGGCTTCGGGGAAGAGATGAAGAAGCGGTGCACGCTCGGGGACGCCAGGGGAGAAGGGGTGGCGCATTTGCCAAAAGAGGAAAGCGTCAATTTCACTGTGAATTACCAAATAGGGAAAGAAAATGAATCCCAACAAAAATTCCAATGAATCCAAAATTTGAAATTTTTGGGGTGTTTCAGTACCAAATCCTTAGAAATACATTAAACGATCCCTCATCGTAACTCTTAGTGAAATAAGAACTAATCCCATTGAATGTGGAAGAGTTGCAAGTCCTAACATGTAGAAGCTAAAGCCCTTCTTATCATTTTCACAACACTAAGCCAAGAGAAAGGGAGAAAATGTGATGGACCATATGAGATGGTCCAGATTATTGTTATGATGAACTATTGTAATATTTGTGGAGTGATTAATTGGCTTTGCAAAGATTGCTCTCTGTCAGGATTGGTTTGTGTAGAAATTGAGAATTTGGGATTTGAGTCATAGATTTAATTAGGTTGACCGGAGTCATTAGGTTAAGATTGTATAATGCATGTCTTGGCTAATGTAGGTCAAGTTGTAAAGAACTTATGCCTACAAACAAATTCTTTTGTCTTTAGATGTGCAAAGTCGCTTGGAGTCAACTGTGGTCAACGGTGGTGATCGGGGCTAGGCTCATGGAGGAGTTGAGGTCCAGAATGGTTAAAAATGCTGGGTGAGATGGTGAGCTTAAGCATGGCACGAAAAAGGCGGGAATGTTGAAGGCGAGTTCGAACAGCGGGATGACACCAGGTGGCTTGCATGGGCCAATTGAGCTGTGGCTGGGTGAAACCGGGACAGGAGAAACTTGGCGGCACGTGGCAAACTAATGGTGTACCTACACGTGGCAAGCATGGCGATTGCTTGCAAAGGATGGTGATGACCGGTCAACAAGGAGCATTTCGGTATGTTGACCAAAATACTAGAAATCATCTTGGATCAAAACCGCGATGCATGGGCGATGTGTTGGAGAGTGGATTAGATCAAGATGGAGCCGGTTTGATCAAGGCGGATCAAGGCTAAAGATTTAGCGGATGCACACTTATGCGCTTTGAAAAGTGTGCATAAGTGAACTTAAGTAAAACCTCTGTGTGTGGGGTTAACAGGTTTCCTCCATTGTAATAGTAGATAGGATCCATTTTGGAGAGTAGGTGGCTGGTTGCTCACCTATAAAAGGGTGGGGATGAAAACATCTTGGATTAATCATCCCACCCCACTCTCACGTGCTTTCTTGTTTAGGGTTAGAGTTTTGAGAGTGGAGCACATGGTATGCTCTTTGCCCTCCAAGGTGGAGTGGCTCTCAAGTGAGTAATACATCAATCTTTGCATATTTCTATTGATCCATCTTGATTTAGTTGTTTTGCTCTTGATTTCTTGATATAAGGATTTTTGAGCCAATTTCGTTGGTGTTCTAACTTGCTATAACATGTGAGCACAAAAGAGCTAGTTACATTCACTGATTTTGCTTTTGACTCGGTTTTGATGTAACCTTCTAACAAACTGAAAATGGTCTCATCTTTGACCATGATTTTAATGATAATTTATTAGAATAGGTTCACAATACCCTAGAGACGATCTCTGTAAAGTTTCATATTATTTGGATCTATAGATCGAAAATTCTGTCAGTTTTCGTTTTGAGTCCGAACTGAAAATAGTTGGCGCTGTTCACTGTCTGGAACATTGATCGGTTTTACGACCACGTTGTTTCGACCACGGTCAAATTCCAGACTGCATCACGCCATTTTCGACCATGTTCAGTCTTTCGAGCGCTTCGCATTTCTCTATTTTCATTTTGATTCTGAACTGAAACAGTCGGTGCAGATAGTCTAGAACGTTGATCGGTTTTACGACTACGTTGGTTTCGACCACAGTCAAATTCCAGATCACATCGTACTGTTTTTGACCACGTTCAGTCTTTTGATCGCTTCGCATTTTTTCCAACGACATGGGATCTTCGACCACAACTAAAACAGTCGGCGCTGCTCTATGTCTGGAACATCGACCAGTTTTACGACTACGTTGGTTTCGACCACGGTCAAGTTCCAGATTGCATCACCGTTTTCGACCACTTACGACCACGTTTGTAGTTCGACCACTCATTGTCTTACGACCACGTTGATCATTTTGGTTGCCGACTGGTTCCGACCTCGTTGGTTGTTCGACCACTCGTTGACGTCCGACCTTGTTGGTTTCGACTGCACCCATTTTCGATTATATTGGTTTTGGTCTCGGTGATTATCGACTATGGTGATTTCCGTTCGGTTGTCGATTTTTGACCATGTTGTACTTTCGTCTGGTAGTCGAATTTACGACTACGTTGTCAGCTCTTGATCACGTTGTCAGTTTTCGACCACGTTGTCGAATTTTGACCATATTGCTAGCTTTCGACCACGTTGTTTTTCCTGTTGTGTTCGTCTTTTTTTGAACTTTTAGTTTTTTTTAGCATTTTTGCCTGTTCTTTTTTCCCGTATTTGTTTGCGTTGTCCGTGTTGAACTAGCATATTTTTCTATTTTTAAATTTTTTAGATTTAATTACACTAAATAAACCACCTTCAACTACAGTGAAATTTCGGCCACTACAATATAATTTTAGTTATAAAACACAGTTTTTCAGCCCAACTAAGCGGGCCCTAAACTCCACGGACCAAGGCTAGAGATACTTAAGCAACCAGCAACAAAACCAGTAACTTTCTGCCAAGGCCGCGTAGCGCGTACGCCGCCCGCTGAGGGTACCCGCTCACTCACCCCAGCTGGTTCACCTCCAGTCCCCCCGCTCCCCGTTTGTTTGCCTGTTACACCCCCTAAAACCACACCGCGAGGAGGCGGATGACGGCGCAAACCCTCGCGATGTCCGGCGTTCACCGCGGCGGGGGGACTCCCGACTCCGGCGAAAACCCCGGTGAGCTCCCCCGCCTCTCCCGCTCCTTATCCGGGTGTGTGGATGGCCAGATCGTGCAATGGCTGCTGCTCCTGTAGGGTAGGGTTTAAGGCGGTGTTTGGTTCCGCGAATCGCTTCGTCTTGTGCGGATTTTTTTTTGCTTGGGGTGTCTCGATGCTCTGTGTTGCGTATGGGATCGCGCGGTGCGGGAGATTTGTTTTTGTTCGGGTGGATTGTTCGAGCTGGTGATTTGGTTTTGTTGGATCGTTGGGAGGAGGGGTTGATGCTGTTTCGTCTGGGTATTTCATTCATCTGGTTGCGTGGAGCGATGACATCGGTTTGCTTTGTTTGATCGTTCCATCTCTTCAGAGTTTGCGGCTTTTTTTTAGTTTCTTGGATTTTTTGGGTTCGTTCTGGGAGAAAATTGATTATTTGCTACTGCAAAGAACATCCTTCAAGAATCTGTCACTTTTAATATTATAATATATAATTTGCTGCTCTAAAGATTGGTTGTCGGATAATTTGGCATTTTAACCCTTTAATTTTATTATTTTATTTCCACTACTTTTCTCCCTTTCCTGCACGAAATATTCTTATTGAGAAAATTGCTATAATAGGACTCCAAAACAACGTGTTTCGCTATAATAGGACTTCTAACATTGACATCGCTAAAATGACACCTGAAACATTGGCTTCTCGTAATACATGACATTTGGCTAATGTTTCGAAATACCCGAACATTGGAATTAAAAGAGTCAAATGTCATGTATTACGAGAAGCCAATGTTTCGGGTGTCATTTTAGCGATGTCAATGTTAGAAGTCCTATTATAGCGAAACACGTTGTTTTGGAGTCCCATTATAGCAATTTTCTCTTCTAGACATTGTACCATCAGATGTGATAGAGATAATTTGCAACTGTCTGGACACATTTGGACCCCTAAACACCCGAAATTCCACTTTTGGCCCCTAAATAAAAAAAATTCCGTTTCTGGACCCCTCCCGACCGCGCGTTCGCGAGCTGGTGCCACGTGTCCCGGACGCGCGGTCGGCGGCGCGGTCGCGCGGCGGGCGGGCGGACGCGCGGTCGGCGGCGCGGTCGCGCGGACGGGCGGGCGGACGCGCGGTCGGCGGCGCGGTCGCGCGGTCGGGCGGCGCGGTCGCGTGGGCGGGCGGCGCGGTCGCGCGGGCGGCGGGCGGACGCGCGGTCGTGCGGGCGGGCGGCGGTCGCACGGTGGAGCGGGCGGTCGCGCGGCCGGCCGGGACACGTGGCGCCATCTCGCGAAACGCGCGGTCGGAAGGGGTCCAGAAACGGAATTTTTTTGATTTAGGGGCCAAAAGCGGAATTTTCGGGTGTTTAGAGGTCCACATGTGTCCAGATTTCGCAACTGTCTCGATATAAACGGCAAAATGGCCGTACTGAAGAGTGAGCGGACACTGACAGATTTCATATCCATTATGCTGAATTCTGAAAAGCATAGCTTCTATACAAACTCCTGGCAGGGGTCCCAAAACGAAGTTTGATGCAGAAGCAGAGTAAGTTAAGGATCATCATGAGGTTCCGAGTCTCCGCGACAAAGAGGTTCAATAATTGATCGTCGATTATATCGCAGGGCTCTACATGGATAAACGATAATGGCACGGCATGGCATGGCATGGCGCGGCGCGGCGTCGTTTTCCCGACGTCGTAGCTGGATAAGGCCATGTAGGCCCCTCACCCATGACGCTGCAGCTGCACACAGGAAACTAACAAACGGGCAAGCGACGTATTTGGACCCCTAGACATCCGAAATTTCATTTTTAGACCTCTAATGTAAAAAATACCGCAAATGGACCCCGTCCGACCGCGCGATCCCCGCGTCGCGCCACGTACCCCGGTCGTGCGGTGTGGTACCGCACGACCGCACTGTTCACGGGTCGTGCGGTACCACACCGCACGACCGAACTGCCGACCGCACGTTCAAAATACTGACCGCACGACTCAAAATGCCGAGCGCACGGTCAAGTCCAATTAATCAATGCTTGCCCAGTCGTTCTGCTACCCTTCTCCCCCATCACTTTCTCAGAATGATGGAACAAACGTTGTTCTGCTACCATTCAATGATTAATGGTGGAGGCATTCAATGCTTGCCCTGTCCTGATCCTAGTACTGCTACCCTTCTCCCCCCCCCCCCCAATCACTTTCTTATCTCGCGCTCCATTCTGAGACACTATCCAACTGTGAGGGAATCAAAGCCATGATTTTTACACTGAAATTATGAGACGTGCGCTCGGCATTTTGAGTCATGCGGTCAGTATTGTGGACGTGCGGTCGGCAGTTCGGTCGTGCGGTGTGGTACCGCACGACCCGTGAATAGTGTGGTCGTGCGGTACCACACCACACGACCGGGGTACGTGGTGCAACGCGGGGATCGCGCGGTCGGGCGGGGTCCATTTGCGGAATTTTTTACGTTAGGGGTCCAAAAATGGAATTTCGGATGTCTAGGGGTCCAAATTCGTCCAAAATTCCTAACAAACGATCTCCTGCCAGCCCGACCCGATCCATCATGTCGCAGCAAGCCGTAACGCTCACTCGTCCGTCCCGCGTCGATCGGGCACTAGGCAGTTTCAAACCCGCAAGAAACGAGGGGCTCATGATCTCTCTACTGCAATATAGGAGGGGCAATTAGGACATTTCACACGGAGGAAAAAAAAGAGAAAAAGCGATGAAAATGAAATTTAATGGCTAAAATGTTAAATTATCAACCAACTAATCCTTAGAGTGGCAAATTATACATTGCAATGTTAAAGTTAATTGCGTGTGTTCCGAACAAAGTTTTCTTCGGGTATCTTTTTATTTTGAAGCAAGATTGATCTGTTCATTTTGAGTTCCGATTTAGGGGTTTTCGTTGGTGATATTTGTGGTTTTTTATTTGATTCTGGAGGTGATTTATTGTGTTAATCATGGGTTGTTTAGAGGGCTTGTTCAGTTCACTGGCGTAGATCGACATCAACTGATACGGTTCACCTGCTTAATACGTGTTAATCTTCCATTTGCATTTGGTTTCTTGTGTAATCTGTTTACATTTTGGAACACTCTGACATGGTTCACCTGCTTAAAGGTTAAATTACAGGTCGGTATATGATAATGTGTTGTCTAATATTCGTTTATGTTACATTGTTGTTATGATCAGTAAAATTGGATGGTCATCACGGTTTTTTAGTTGCTTACTTGTCTGTCTCGTTTTTCTTTCTTTGATGTAGCTTTGGTTCAAATTGGTTTCATTCTGTCATGAATCCAGGGTTTTGACATGTCTCGACTGTTCTCATGTGGATTGGAAATTGATTCTTTCACATTTACTATAATTACTTTTGTCGTCTCCTTTTTATATGTGTGTGTTATTTATATATTTTTTTCTCCACGCTTCTTTTTCTTTGTTGACAGTAGTACTCATTTCTTTAGGTTCGGGAAACTGGAGCCAGGCTGAGTGTATATATTTTGGTTCCATGCTCAGTACCACTGTATCCTATACAAGCTGTAAATTGTATGGCTGCTTGTCTGCTATTTTCTTTACGCTATTATGCTTTGTCCTACATTTATGTTCATGCATTACATGTTACCGCCTATGGTGAATTACATGTATCGATTGACAATTAGAACCATGCGTTAGCTTTTGGTTGACGCATTGCTACTGCTAAAAATCTGATAGCTGTACACTTACTACTCAATACTGAATGATTACAACATTTTCTGCATGTTAATTTGCAACTGAATCCCTAATCTCTTTCTTCCCATCGTTTAAGACTATGATGAACAATTAGCAGTGTTCTATTCTGCAGTTGAATTTTCAATTGTTGTCGTCATACATAAAAATTGTTCAGATTATTTTATCTAACTGTGCATAATCCTGTCCTACATCCAGGGGGTGGTTGGGAGACTATTGAGAAGAAGTCAAAGAAATCAGGGCAAGCAGTTGGGAGGGGACAATGGGCACCATGGAGTTCCTCAAATGCTGCACCTACTATAGCACGACAAGCATGGAATGGCAATGGATCTTCACGCCCTTCTGCAAACAATTGGGCTCAACCTTCTGCTCGTAGGCCTGCTGCCAGAGGCAATCCTAGGCCACTGCCACAAACTAAGTCTACAGAAACAGAATTGCAAGCACCACGCCAAGTTGCGACTCCACCTCTAGCACATGGTTGGCAGTGGGTATCCAGGTCTCGCCCATCTGGTTCTGAAAGCAAGGAGGATGATGTTCCTTCAACTGGTTGTGATCCTGAAATGGACAATGCTAAAGATGACGATGTGCCAGACGATGATAATGATGATGATATGAGTGATGATATCAGTGACGACTATGATTCTGATGCAAGCGAGAAAAGTTTTGAGACTCGAAAAATGAACAAGTGGTTCAAAAGTTTCTTTGAAGATTTGGAGACCTTAAGTGTGGAACAGATAAATGAACAGACTTGGCAATTGCATTGTCCGGCATGCAAAAATGGACCTGGGGCAATTACCTGGTACAAAGGGCTGCAACCTTTGATGACTCATGCTAGAACGAAGGGTTCTACAAGGGTTAAGCGCCACAGAGAATTGGCTAAGTTGCTGGAAGAGGAGCTGTCTCGCATGGGAACTTCAGTGGTACCATCTGGCAAGCAATTTGGGAAATGGAAAGGACTGCGAGAAAGCACTAATCACGAGATAGTGTGGCCACCAATGGTTATTGTGATGAACACCTCGTTGGAAAAAGATGACGATGATAAGGTGGCACATTTTCTGTCTTTATCACTGCCAACAGCCCAACACATGATTTGCTTTTTATATCATTTAGTGTTGTATGTGCAAGTTCCTTGTCTACTGGAAGTTATGTTGTTTACATATGGACTACGGTACTGGGTTGTAATGTTTTTTTCCTTCTGAATGGCATTTAATTTGAAGTATAGATGTTACAGCTGGATTCTCTCTACCCCGAACTATAATCATAATTTTATAGCTGCGCATCATTCGTTCTGTAATTTCTGAACTTATGTGCCATATTCAATGTTTAGCAAAACTAAAGGAATAGAACTGTTTTATTTTCTTGCTTATTCTTCTGTATCTTTTTATAGCAGTTGACTTCTGTCTATCCGTTTCTCTATCATTCAACAAGTGCAATGTACTTACTATGTGGAGCAGTTACTGTGAAAAATGTGTTGACTTAAATATTATATGGTTATCTTATGCACTCCAGTGTAGATCCATCGACAAGGTTGATCCTCGTTATCATCTTATATTTTATTAGCATTCTTTTGATTGAGCTAATTACAAATTGTGCAAGTAAATATTGTTTTTATGGTTGAAGGTTTAAAATACTTACAATATTCAAGTAACTTGAGACTGGAGGCTAACTTGCTATGACTATACTTTATTATAGTTTGCTTGCACCGGTGCTTCAATGTAAAAGAACATAAACATGTGTTTCTTTGTATTTAACTATTTGTAAAAGGACATCTGTTTGATCTACCTTTCAAGCTCTCTACAATTATGTTTTATTGCATTCTAATTTTGCTATTCTTTGACCCTCTAGTGGAAAGGCATGGGAAACCAAGAGCTCTTCGATTATTTCAGTGAATATGCTGCGACCAAAGCACGCCATGCCTATGGTCCATGTGGGCACCGTGGCATGAGTGTGCTAATATTTGAAAGCTCGGCCGTGGGCTATATGGAGGCAGAACGCCTGCATAGGCACTTTGTTGATCAAAGAACAGATAGGGAATCATGGCAGAATCACAAGGTTGCATCCTTACCTGGTGGGAAAAGACAACTATACGGTTTCTTAGCAAAAAAAGAAGATCTGGAAACCTTCAATAAACGCTGCAAAGGTATACTGTTTAACTTCTGTTCATACAGTTAATGCTTTGGCTTCTGTGCAATTGTTCATTCATATGGTAAATACCTGGCTTTTAATGAATTTTTGTTGCCTAAATTCGTTCTGGCACAAACGATGATTGCTGTGAATGGAACATGATACACAGGTGAAGCTGCATATTTCTGTTCTTCCTCTGCATTGACATGCTACCATGGTTGGTTCTTCTCATGTTCATTTTATGTTACCTGATGATAATATATGAACCTAGTGAGGACAGAATAAAATTTATTTGAAGCAGAGGTGGGATTTGATCCTTACACACCTCATATGGGCAAGAAGGGGCTAGCTACCGGGGTAGCTGCTTGGATTTGCTTAGTGTAGGGATTTATAGACTTTTACAACTTCAAAATTTAAACTAAAACGAAATATTTTTGCCGAATTGAAATTATTTAGGGGGTAGCGAAAGGAACGAAAATTCCGAAATTTCGGCGGAATTTCGCCGAAATTGTGAACCATGCCCAGCACTCAAGATAAATACTAACATTACTATGAGTCCATTTTTAAATCCATAACAGCAAGGTTCTCAAGGTCACAAAGTTGATAACAAAAATACGATATAAGAAGCATATTCAGGGCTTATAAGAATTAAGAAGCAGTATAACACAGAGCACGTAAGAAGTTAAGAACTAAGAAGCAGTGAATAGTATTCAGTGAACACTGAAAACAGAAAGGAAGAGAGAGAGAATCAGAGGGTACCCATTTGTGTAATCTTTCTCAAATATTAATCCCTTTGGTCACAAAAGAGTGTCGTTTTGGACATTGACATGGCCTTGAGAATGCAACTTCGATCGCAAATTTCTATTGTATTATTTTTTGTAAAACCTATAAAAATTATAATATTATGAAAGTACTATGCATATCATCTTCATACGCACAATCATAAAAAGTTTGACAGCACATCCCCAAACGACACTTTTTTGTAATTGGTGGGAGCACTCTGGCACTTTCAAAAAAAAGTTGTTTGTCAATAGTTGGCACTTTTTCATTCTCACTGTTTATTTTCCAAAACAATTCTATATTAATTCGACCCATCTCCCTCCTGTTACTAATAGTACCTTCTTTCGCATTTTATTAGAAGCTACTTCGATCATATTTTATCCAAATCATGCTTTACTAGGAAATGTAAGTGTGTGCTGCCGTTTTTTTCCTCCTTTGGCCAGCTACGCATTGAACAACGTGAGAACCTTGGTCGCAATTTCCTTGAGCGTTAGACCCTTCTGGCTGTTCACTATTTTGGGGTCTGCAAATGATTGAGCACTAGTGAGTTAACAAGGCGTGCATTCCAAACAAGCGCAAACAAAGAACAGCACCGATAGGGGGGAGCAGCTACACCCGTGTGTAGAAAATATGCACTCAAGATATTGTCAAGAATGTGTGGTTTGGATATGTGAAAATGATAAAGTGAAGTTGTCATAAAAAATATTCAGAGTATTTCACTTTCATAACTTAGAATTTAATTGTCCTCGTGACATCTTGTTAACTTCGAAAAGTAAAAAAAAAAAATGACAATGTTTTGGTGTTTGCCAAAGCAAAGTGCATTATCCACGCATGTTGCCAGTCTACTGGCTGCTCTAATATGAACATTGAAAATGAGTGCTCTCATGTTCAACAATACTTCATATTGTCAAAACAAAATTGTGATGCATTTATTGGACTGGACCTTCAGTAGTTTTGATTTTTCATTACAGAGTGGCTTGGCTATTATATGATAGTTCTACCATAAATGATGGCCATATTTCACCTTTATCCTATTTTTCAGGAAAAAGCTGTTTGAAATATGAGATGAGATCTTATCATGAGATGGTAGTGGTCAAAATGAAACAGATGAGTGAAGACAACCAGCAACTGAATTATGTGAAGAATAGGATGGTTCAGATGGAGCAACATTCTAAAGCAGTAGAAGAAAACTTGGATGTTGCTACCCAGAAATGTCGGGAGACTATGGAAGAAAATATATATGTGAAGAGAAAAGCCAAAGAGATGCACTTGGAGCACGAGCAAGAGGTAGTAGTGCTTGCTTAAAGGTTATCCTAATTAATGCATTTTCTGTGAATGCACACATGAGCGTCAAACAGAATGTTTCGTTTGCTAAACTCTGTCAATGACTTAAATAAGAAAGGATAGGCTCATTGTTTGTTAAAAAATTGCTGGGAGGGGCACTCTTACTCAATACAAAAATTGTTTTTTTCCTCATAATGCCATTCTTTTTTTTGATTTCATATCCTTTTTTGGTTCTACACTTTGCAGATGAAATTCCAGGAGAATTTTTTCCATGATCAAATGGAAAGTATTCACGAAGCCATGGAGGAGAAAGAAAGGGAGTATGAGAAGATGCTGCAGGAGGAACGTGCAAGGGCTAGACAACATTCTGGGACTATTGAAGATCTCAAGCTAAGGTGCGTAACTATACGCGGTTGCATGGTTTTGTGCCATTGGGCTATGGGAAATATGATCCTAGTGATGATTGCATTCTTCTATTGAGCAAATCTTGAAATAGTGTCTAGGGATGGAAATGCTCCACATCAATGTATTACTTGTCTAGATTTTTTTTGTATTTCCTTCAACCATGCCATGTACTCATCTTATCCTCTTATCGCAAAAACGATAAAAGTTTTTTTTTTCTAGCTGTAAGTTGCCTGATTTTTTTGTTAAGTCTTAAGTCGATTTTCCTGGACGGGGGTTTAGCGTTAAGGCTGTATTCTGCCCGATCTTGTTAAGTCTTAGTCGATTTTCCTGGACGTGGGATTAGCTTTGATGCTGTATGCTGCCTGATCCTGATTTTAATCCAAATAAAAGGCTATTTTAATCCATGTTATCCTGTGCAGGAACGAACAAATAGAGGGGTTCATGGAGTTCCAGGTCAAGGATGTGGAGGAGTTCGAGGCCGAAAGAGATGAACTGATAAAAGCGCACGAGGAGAAGCAGGTTAAGCTCAAGACACAGTACATGGCGAAGGAGCTTGAGCTCGAGAAGGAGCTCGACACCGCTCTCACTGCTCTGATGGAGAAGCACAAGCCGGACACCTTCCAGGCCGCCTCCAGCTCGTGAACAATGTATATATTCTCTTCTTCTGCTTAATGAGTTGGACACTTTAGATGCAGAAACATCAATGCCTGGTTGAATGCATGACTTGGAAACTTGAACCTGTATTGTATTGTGTTGTGTTGTATTTGTATCGTACTAGTGTATAGCATCTAGCCTATCCTATGATCCTGCCTTGCTTGAAACGCCGAGTGTGATGATGGTACAGTGTCTTTGATGACCAAATTCCAATTTATTAAGCTAAGTAGTCCCATGCCGAATTGTTGATCGTTTGTAATTGTAGGCAAAGGATTATCAGGTTAAGAATTGTTGATCGTCCAGCTGGAAGAGGCCGAAAGACCACAGATCACAGGTGTGAAATTGTTGTTCTGATGGCTAAAATAGATTGAAGGAAACAAATGGCACGGTACGGTAGCAAAATGCTTGGCAGGGGATTAATTTACCTCTTAAAACATGGTTAATCTCCCATGGACAGTTTCATGTACAATATACCAATAGAAGGGAGCATTTGAGCTTAACTTTCATATTTGCTTCATAAAAGAGTAGGTCAAGAAGTAAAAAAATGGTACTCGGGTACTCCATTCCAAAAGGCGGCGCATGAACAGTTTTGTGAGCAATTAAAGTTTGGCCATGAGAAAATAACATAGGCAACATAGGCACATTCGTGGTAAAAAAGAAACTCCCAAAACATTAAAATTTTATAATTTCCCAGTATATAACAAAATGAAAAGTCAAACTTGCCGTTAGACCCATCGACTTTAGAATGCCCAATAAAAGTAGCGCTCACAGAGGTTTCCAGACCATCTAGGGCTTGTTGGCCCCTCTCGTTATTGTGGGTTTCGTCATCCGGAAGAAAATTTTGGCCAATGTCCAATTTTACCAACTTATCTGCCACAGTTGGAAACCCCCAAAACACAGTGCAGAGCCCATTGGACCAAAATGCCCTTGGGGCAGTCAGCCATATGAGAGAAGAATAGGAGTAAGGTGAAGGCATTACAGTCATTTCACAAAGCCAGAGAGCTGTCCCAACCATGCCTTTATAAGCTAGCATAGTGCAAGTAAGCCTCGCACAAAGCCATTTCACTTTCTCAACCGAGAGGTAACCCAAAACCAAACCAAGAGCCAACCACCACTATAGTTTGGCCAAAGGTAAGGAACAAACCGAGCTCAACCCCATCACCACCCAAGCTCCTTGCCAGCCATACCCAAGTAGTAAGGAAGACGAAGCCCGAAGGAGAACTAAGGAAGGAAGGGAAGATGACAAAGAGGAGCAAAGGGACGATGACGACCCCAAAGACGCAAGACTTCCGGCGACTGTTGCAACCACACCAAGTCGTCATCCACCCCTAGCCCCTTTTCATCCAACATTAAGTAAGCCTCCATTCTTCCCCTAACGCATCGACGGCGAGACCATAGCACCGCCGTGTGTCCTTGGATGGTAGTGCATGCTTCCCGACGCATGCAATCCACCAAGTCTCATCACGGCTGCCACCTTGAGCCTTTCCAGCCATGCGTTCTTAAGACTAGAGCAAGGCAAAAGTAGTAGCTAAATCAAAAGTACAAAACTAAAGAGGGCGAAGAGTGAACCAGCGCTGCCCCTAGGGCTCTTGGTGGCAGTGGGCGGAGGCATAGTGGAGGGAGGTCAGCGTCGAGGATGACGAGCTCTTGGCCAGCGCACCCCCAGGGCGTCGAGGCTGCGGCGGGTGTCACATCGGAGGTGGAGCGGCTGGTGGTGAAGAAGGCACTGGGCTTTAGGCCAACTATGTGCCATGGCCAATGAGCCCGAGGGAGGGACCGAGTCAGGGAGGCGGCTGATAGTGACGGGCGGTGGCGCAGGTGCTAAGCCCTGAGGACAGCGGCATGACCGGACCAGTGGGCCCAAGCACCCAAGGCAGCGGCGGCTTGGGGCCAGAGGCTAGGAGGAAGAGCCGCATAGGAGGCGGCCGGGTAGCGGCGCCGCGGGAGCCGAGCCGTGGGCGACGATGGGGAGCCGAGAGGCCATGATGGCGGTAAGCAATAGCCGGTGGCTCGAGGGGATTGTCATGCCCCAGATCCGATCAACAGAGAGGGGGAAGGGAGGCGCAGCTGATGCGGCGAGATGGGGTGGCCCGATCTTCACGTCGTAGGATTATGGATAACTAGCCCGTGCAACCTAGTAATTGATGCGGCCAACCACTGTCTCTATACAGCAACCTGCAGCACTCAAATTACTCAACCACATGCTACAGCCTTCGTCTACTCACTATCGTGGAGCAGACACGTTCAAGCAATCCCAAGGAATCACAAGAACAACGGAGTGGCAACTCAGAAATAACACCCAATCCCAATTGGTGGTGGAAATGGCTCACACACAAATAGGAACAAGTGTTCAATAACTATTCTCCAAGCATACATATGTTTTCATGGAGGGGAGGGTACCCTTCTATTTATAAGGTTACATGGCTTGGGTGCCAAGAAAGAAATAATGCTATTCAAACAAGAAAGAAGACTTAAAATCCAAATTGGGTTTGGTTTGCTTAAGCCATAAGTCACTTAGATATTTTCTCCTCATGGATGTTTGCTTAAGCAACTTAGATATTTTGCAAATATGATTTGTCCTCTTGCAAGATGAGAAATGCAAATTGGTTTTCTCCTTATGGATGTATGGATGTCCTCATCGTGCGTTGATCTTCTGTGTCTACATGATCTTCTGTGATTGCGCGATCTTTTGTAGTTATGATGATATGTACACTTGCATTATATTCATCACGAACTTCTGTGGCTTCACGATCTTCTATATTTGGCATGTGTCAGCTCTTTCAAAGGTAAAATGTATTTTTGTTTTCCATGACCGTGCTCTCATATTCTTCCTGTTGGATCAAGCTCTCCTTGGCCTTAAATGCTTCTTCCTCTTTAAATCTAATAATACATAGAGCATATGCATTAGGTAGCAACCAATTCTCATGTAAATTAATCCTTAACTCAGTTAGGAGAGGATTCACCTGTTGATTCGGTATTTTACCTCTATCTCTTATGATTGATCCAATGGAAGATTTCATATTTGGAACAATTGTTGCTTGCATGCTTCGCATTATACTTAATGAAGGAGAAAATGGGTTATTGTTGGGGTTATCCGCATCAGCAGCACAGGGCGAATCTGGCGGCCGGCAACCGGTGGCTGGCGGTGCGAGGACCGCCGCCCCCATACCTGGTTTGGGGAGGAGCCAGGCCATTCGGCCGAACTGAAATGAGGGAGAGAGAGAGAGAAAGAAAAGAGAGAGAGAAGAGATGAGCCAAATAAAAGAAAAAAAGAGAAGAGAAAGGAAGAGAAAAGAAAAGTGGAGACAAAATAAAAAAGGGGGTTTGGTACTTGCGCGTTGGCTCCTTAATCCAGGCGTTTTTATGCCAGAGTCGAGTTATGAGCGTAGGGTCATCGCTGCTCGCTTAAGCATTAGTTTCGATATGATGTGTTGAGACGGGTTGACGTTTGTACAGGTGGAGATCCTGGTTAGAGCCGCCCAAGCTTCGTCCCCAAGATTTAACCAGGCAAGTGCATGGAAAAAACAGTAATTCCAGGTGTGTTTGCCTTTAGTTGAATGTTGAGGCATTGCTTACCATGTTATGGTAAATTACTATTTCTGGTTGCATGATGAGAAATGATGAATAACGGTTGTTGAGACATGACATGTTAATATGCGTAAATGGAAGACTTGCATTGCATGCATGTTATAAAAAGAGATAGTTTTGTGGTATCATTGGTCTACTTTGTGTGGACGCTCTACAGGAGTGGAGACTGAGGTCCCCGTATGAAAATGAAAGGCTATTGAGGTCCCCGTATGAAAAAGGACGGGCTTATGATCCCCATATGGAAACAAGGTGGGCTTGGGTGAGTATCGATGGGTACTCGCTCTTCCATACCAGTATAGGCTAAAGAGATAAGAGAAAAGTGCATATGCATATGTAATTGCATTATGACCGAGAAAAGTGCAAATGCATATTGAGTTGATGAAAATGGAGAAAGATTAAATGAAAGCAAGTGGTTAATGAGACTGTGATGATTATGAATTAATACATGCATGTTATTTCCTGTTTTACTTTGTACTTGGTGAGTTTTTGGGCTCATCCTTGTTTTGTTGTTTTTTAGGTGATTAGTACACATCCTGTTTTACACTGTTTTGTTGCATGGACGAGAGCAGCACATGAATAATTTCACGTACCAGCAGCACTTCGTGTATCATATTTTGTTAGTATGTTTTAGACTCTACTGATATGCCATGCTAAAGTTAGAACTAAAATAGTGTGATGTTTATCAAGTCCCTGCAATATAAATAAAGTAGTGTTTACTTAAAATTACTAGCAATTGATGAAAATGGTAAAGTCTACAATAGTGATAGCACTCTAGGCTCAGAGGATGAACGGAGTGTTACACCTGAGGTCGCGCGAAAACAACATCTTTTCAGAAATGGATAGTAGAAGGTAGGGAGCAGGTGGTCGGTGTCACAATTCGAACAGCAAACATGATGAGATGTAAAAACTGTGTTCGATTACATCGTTAAAACTAAAAGCCCTCTTTTGCTTGAAATGCTGCCATCATGCATCAAAGAACTCTCATATACAGGATTTCTGTACAAGGTGAATTCCTAGTTTGACAGGCACCATAATTTAACGAAGCAGCAGCCACTCTTGATGCTCATGCTATGGTCGCCTTTTCTTCCTATCCGTTTACTTACTCATCAAAAACGGTGTGAAACTGTTGCTCGCCTTTATCAACTGATGCCGATCTTCTCCTGAGCACGAACTGGATCAACGAGACAGCCGCTATCAGGGCTATTTCGACATGGTCTGACTTGCTGATCTTAATGCAGAGCCGGCCTAGATTTCTCCTGTTTACGTTAGCGCTGACCGACATTTTTGATCCACGGCCCACTCGGAAGTCTGACTGAAGATTGTCCCCAATTACAGTCTGGGTCTGTTCTTTTCCTCCGAAGCTGACGGCTTTTAGCTTTTGCTACAGTACCTAACTTTCAAACGAAGTATTTTCTTAAGACGGGGTCTACAAGTTAAACGATCTACACGTTAAAAGCTCAACATCTGTACCAGCTAAAATCGTAAGTGAGTATCTGTCTCTCTATAATCTGTACTGTAAATAGCCAAAATTTAAAATTTTCAATCAAAAATCATAAACCGCAGTCTGCCAAACAGACCCTCTGTTTTTCGAACGGCAGAGCGGTGGCTGCGACTGTGATTAGAGATGGCAATGGGTACCCGAAACCCGATACCCGGTGGGTTTTTACTCTATTAGGGCATGGGTCTGAGTCAATTTTCTAACCCATGGGTTTCTTAATGGGCAAAAAGCCCAACCCATCGGGTCTGCCGGGTTTGGGTACATTCCTATATTACCCAAACCCGTAAACCCATGGGTAATATAAACCCGATCCATAAGAGTTATAAACCCAGGCTCCCAGCCTCCCAGGCAAACCAGCCCATAGCCCATTAGCCATTTAGCCCCAACCCCCAAATCAAATGTGGCAATGCCCCATTACCCATACGGCTAACCCTAGCTAGCACTCGCCACGGTCACTACTCACTCCTCCCCAGTCCCTACCCCGATTCAACAGCCGCCGCAGAGGCAGCGCATCTGGCGCTCCGCGCTCGGTCTCCGGCAGTCTCCACGCTCGCCTTCCTGTCCCGCAGCTCCTGCTCCTGCTCCCGCCACTCTCGCCGCACGCTCGTCCTCCCGCACGCCCTCGCCATCGCGTCGCCTTCCAGTTCAGCCCGCCGCCCCCACGCCGCAGCCAATGCGCATCACAGCAGTAGGCTCTTGGCCATGGCGCTGCCCTCCGGCTCCAACAAAGATAGCCCGTGAACTTCTTCCTCCTCTCCATTAACCATTATTGCAGCTCGCATTACTGACCCGACGGGCGACCCATGGGTACTCGTTAACCCAGTGGGCATGGGTCTGGGCAAAAATTTGCACCCGTCACGGGCATGGGTTTTTTAACGGGCACGTCCAACTTTCATGGGCACGGGTTTGGGATAGCAAAACCCAGCGGGTTTATGCCCGTTGCCATCTCTAACTGTGATGCTCTCTTCCCTCACAGGGTAGTCTTTTGCCTTTACCGTCACTTCCAGGCCACCTCCATGTGCCACTTGTCCACAGCCAGCCATCCTCCTAGCGTTGGCTACCCTAATTTGGCCCCAGCAAAATAATTGTTCCCAAATTTAGTAAGAGAGATGCTTCTAGAGTGTAAACAGAGCAGATAATTTTCGTCTGTCTGACCGACCGAAGGCTTACGGGACAAATACAGAAGGGGTAGATGGATATCCGGCACTACACATTTGGGAAACACTCAGGGCTCATTTCTATGTACGCTTAGGACTTTGTTCTTGGATACGCCTGAGCACCGCGCCCAGGAGCGCCACGAACCACTTGTCCGGGAAATCTATTTTGCAAAAGTGAGATAAGTCATTTTTCTGGGTCATTTACCATCATTAGAAGTTGTGCTTTTTTTATCTTTCCTTGCCTCTTCTTAATTTTTGATGGCTGATGAGGTTATTTAGTTAAAAGATAATAATAATTTGTGAAGTACAATTTTAAGGCCTTTTGTGAAGAAGCAAGTATAAACTAAGGTTTTTAGTTTGATCTCAAAAAGATAAAAACAAAAGTTTTTCATTCTCAAATTTTAAATCAACTTGGCAATCCCATATTTGCCATTAGTAGGGATAATAAGCCAACATTGCTAAATCAATGAACATTGTGATCCGGTACAACCTGGGTGGGTACTTATTCAAGACAGGAAAATGACATCCGCTTATATTCAGATTCAAATCTGGGTGGGTACCTATAATGACTCATGTCCAAATACAAATTCGGATTCAGAATTCAGAATCTGGTATATACGTTAGGATACGGATAATATCCAGATATTGGTCAGATATCCCCAAGTAATATTCTTGGATATCTGGTAAGAAAATTTCTAAAACATCAATTAAAAATACGATTATCTCAATACGTCATGGCTCACTAGGTCTAATATAATTTTTTACGGAATAATACCCTGTTTCTCGTTAGGCATTGTTGCATTTTGGTCATTGTATGTTCTGTACTTTGCCACTTAGTCCAAAAGCCATTCAAAGTAGACACTTCAAAGCTGCAAATGTGGTGTGGAGGTGTCAAATATATGGAATTTTCCATACACGTGGCCCTATAGCGGTGGTTTTTTTTCAATTTTAACCCCTAGCATTTTTTTTGTAAAAATAGAATCCTTCCTGAGCTCGGAAGGCACGACAAACAACACATATCACCTACTGCACCCCCCTAACTCGGTAGGTTGAGTGACACACAGCTAGGCGAGCCGGCGCAGCAACAGGTGGACAGGCGCGGTAGTCGGCTCCTGTCAAGCTGCCATGGAGCGATAGGCTCCTGCCGAGGAGCCGTTGTGTGGGATGAATCTGCTGAGCCGCCGTAACGTGGCAGCACTGTAGCGCACTATTTGATACTATTTAGCACTATAGCAACACTATTCTAGCAATAATTAGCACTAAGCGCATTCATTAGTAATAATAGTAATTAATTAGTGCTGATTAAACCACTAAATTAATAATACTTTATTTTTGTTGATGATGGAGGCGACGATGGCACAATGCATGCAAAAATAATTGAAATCAACACACATGTTTTTCCTTACGCCATTTGCCTCTATCAACCAATTAGCAAGCATTTGTTATTAGAATAAGCTAAAAATTTCACACAAATTTTTACTTGAACCGCTTAATTTGCACTAATGAATTACGATTAGTAATAATTAATTGTGTTTAGAGCTGCCGTGAATTGGTGGCTTGGTTGGGAGCTTCCGCGCTACAAAGGCTCGGCTACCGAGCCAGCAACTGCGCAACGCATCGCTCCTGCCGCACCAGCTTGCCCTGCCGCACGCCACCTGACCTTCCGAGCTACGGCGGCACCATAGATGACATGTGTCGCATATCATGTCTTCTGAGTTCGAGAAGTCTACTTTTGCAAAAACAAACTACTGGAGTCTATTTTTGAAAAAAACATGGTTAGGTATATGAACAGTTTAAATATGCACGCCTTTTTTTGTATCTAGTGTGCAGCCGCATTATAGGTTCTTTGATGCATTAGTTTGTTTATAACTTTAGTTCTATATAAACTAATGTAATTGTGAAATAGTTTGAGTTCAACATGTTTCCGTTCTGTATTCATATGGGAAAAACCGTGCTCCCATCTAGGGCCCAACTTCCAACTTGCGACAGACACGATCACTAGCCTTCAAGAACACCACAGATTAGGAGGAACCAAGGAACTTACACAAGTGAAACTGATTTGGCATCATGATGAAGTCATCAACAATATCCAGACGTCGTATTGCTACCAAGTCGCACCGTAGCAGAAACAATTTATCAGTGAGTGCTATCCTCTTTCTCCATTCTACTTCTCTGATTTTACATAGCATGGTCGGACCCAGTACAAAATTTGAGTAGGAGCACTCTCTTTGCAAATTCTAAGAACTACAGTGTTTTCTCTGCAATTATAAAAGGATTACATATAATTTAGAAAATTGAGTGGGGGCAGGGTGTATGTAGGTCCGCCCCTGTTGCATAGTATCCGGGAAGATCTGCATAGATAGAACAACCAACCAAGTTACAGAAACGAAGCCCCTCTGTTATCATCAACTGTATCCACAGAAAGAGAATGGAGAAAGAGGTAAACACCTACCGATAAACTGAAGAATAAATATTTGCCTAACTTCGAACTTGTGTCAGACACGATCAGTAGCCTTCTAGAATCCATACAGAATAGGAGGAACCAAGGAACTTACGAAAGTGAAACTGATTTGGCAACATTAATTTATCAACAATATCCAGACTTCCTATTGCTACCAAGTCGCGCTGCAGCAGAAACAATTTATTAGTGAGTGCTAACCTCTTTCCCCATTCGACTTCTCTGATTTTGCATAGTAGGGGAGTACCCAGCACAAAATTTGAGTGGGGCTCTCTCTCATCAAAATCTAAGAACTATAGTGTTTTGTTTACAATTATAAAAGATTTACATGTACTTCAGAAAATTGACTGGGGGCGCGTGCCCCCACTAGGGTATATGTAGGTCCGCCCCTGGTTTCCTGCAAGCAGTTGCCAGGGTATATATGTTACTTAAAGTATAATCTAACAAGAAATATTCAGTTTGCATCTCGTAACTCACCTTTCTTCAAGTTCAACATTGGAGCACCAGTGCAGAAGGGATACAGTTGGAAGCGGTAACTACACCATAGCATAGTTTTACCCCCACCGGTCAACCCACTATAACCTGGTGAACTAATCAAATCCCCAAGATAGACCTCACACAATTCAATAGTAATGTTCAGTAAGCACTGTGCAAGGGCATATATCTTGTAACTATACCGGTCTGCCTCAAACTTCCGTAGTCCCATAACAAACCTCTTGGACGAGTTTGCTATCTTATTTTCAACAGCACTGATGACTAACCTAACAGCCTCATCTAACACCTTGCTCTGAATAGGGAAATGAGTTAAAGAATTGGCAAGTATGATGCTGGCAGAATTGGCTTCACCAAGTATCTGGATCTTGTCAAAGAACCAAATGGTGCAAAATTCATAAGATGTGAAAACACCCTTGGTGAAAGCGCATACCACCTACGCGTCTCGAAAGGTTTGGGTTATGCATCTCTTACAAGTGGTAGGGCCAGTGTCACCACGACACTCTGCAACTGCATACTTGTCTCCTTTATGTGAGCCAGCTGTGTCCGTGGCAAACAGAGTGGGGGACGAGAAGACCATCTTGGGCATCTCTTACAAGTGGTAGGGTCAGTGTCACCACGACACTCTGCAACTGCATACTTGTCTCCTTTATGTGAGCCAGCTGTGTCCGTGGCAAACAGAGTGGGGGACGAGAAGACCATCTTGGGTAGCATGCTTGATAGGAATTTTTTGTTTTGGAGTAAAGTCCATTACCGGTCCTTAAACTTTTTATGTTGTGTCATCCCGGTCCATGGACTTTCAAAGTGTGTCATCCCGGTCCATAGACTTTCAAAGTGTGCCATTACCGTGGTAACAACCATGGACCGGGATGACACAGCATAAAAAGTTTAAAGACCGGGATGACACAGCCAAAACCCGTAACGGGCTAATTTTGAGACCCAAAGAGTGTTTAGGGACCGGGATGACACACTTTGAAAGTCTATGGACCGGGATGACACAGCATAAAAAGTTTAAGGACCGGTAATGGACTTTACTCTTTTGTTTTCTTGATATTTATTGTTTGCTGTGTAGTTTCCACTGGAGCAGTCAAAACTCCAAAAGGGTATGCTCTGGCCTGTTGCAAGGGCTGTCATGAGGAGCAAAGCAAGAACAACTAGCTTATATGCCATTGTTTTACGGGTTGGCCATGCATAATACCCTTGGAGAAGATCTGCACAGTTGGAACAACCAAAAAAGTTACAGAAACAAAGCCCCTCTGTTATCATCAACTGTATCCACAGAAAGAAAATGGAGAAAGAGGTAAACACCTACCGATAAACTGAAGAAGAAATATTTGCCCAACTTCAAACTTGTGACAACACAATCAGTAGCCTTCTAGCAGGGGCGGATCCAGCGGTGGGGTGGGGGGGGGCTCGAGCCCCCCCTACCGCTACCGGACCCTTGGAGCCCCCCTAAATTTTTAGCTATGGATGTATAATATAGAAGAGGCTGAGATCGAGCTGAAGGTACTTCAGCCCCTTCAAAAATTTTCCCTGGATCCGCCACTGCCTTCTAGAATACCTACAGATTAGGAGGAACCAAGGAACATACAACTGATTTGGCATCATGAAGTTATCAACAATATCCAGACTTCCAATCGGTACCAAGTTGCACTGTAGCAGAAATGGGGAAATTGACCTATAGACGTAGGAGTAACAATTGATTAGAGCATGAACCTTTGGCCAAGAAGCGAAACAAACCTAGTAATGTTGTTGGTTTCCGACGATTTGATTTTAGCCCGGTCTTGGCATTCTATCAAACATAGCATAAACCAACATTTGCCTTCGCATGTCCAGAACAGGAAATGGCATTACAAGGGCTCACACCTGCGATGATAGAGGACATAGCCGCGTCGTGCAAACTAGTTGACCACCGTAGCAGCAGCTAGGTTCAAAGGAGAGCGGTGATGGGGTGCACCTCGGACGGTGGTGTTGGGGGACAGGAGGATGCAACCAGGGATGGTGGAGGTGTATGCAGGAGCGGTTCGGCCGCCAGTATGGCCGACGATCTCAAAGATTGATATGGGTCCAAAAGCAATGAACTCAAATGAACAAAGTTAATCTATAAGCAACATAAGAGATTATTTTACAGTTGAAATTAAGAGTGTCGACATTTTACAAATACTCATGCAATAATTAGAGGCAATATTCACAACAGACTAAAAATATTATTTCCGTGAATTGCAACATTAAAAAATAATAGTTGCAACACCCAAAAATTGATCTGCAATAAATGGAGAAATGCCACAACATCCTTGAACAGATATTGGAACAAATGGAAAAAGGGGTTGCAACAAAGTTGAGAAGTGCATGAAACAAACTTACTGGAATTCTAGAAAATCAAGAAGAGGAAGTAGACTGAGGCCCACACCACTTCTGCGTTGCTGGTCAGCTCAAATCTAGCAGGGGCGAGCCTAGCTTGGCACCAGGGATTACTATTTTGGTTTAGAAAAATTTTTAGACCCCTCTGAGAAAACCAAATTTCAGAAAGTTCAAAAATTTTAGATTTTTTTTAAAAAATGGTTGAAATATTTAAAACACAATTTGAATTCAAGAAATTACCAAATCCTAGCGCCGCCTCCATGCCATTGCTGTCTCCCCCTCTCACTACTCCCCATTCCTTGTTGGCACCGCCTCCGTCGCCTCCCTTGCCACCGCTATCACCCCTCCTCCCATATTGCCGCCACACCGCCTCCCCCTTCTCCCATGCCGACGTCGCGCCACCACCCCCGCGCCCCTTCTCCCATGCTAGTGCCACCACGGCACCTTCTCCCTTGCCATCGGTGCGCTAACTCCCCCCATGCCGATCATTGCCTTCTCGCATGGGGACTCGGCAGTGGCACGGCAAGCTGTTGGCTTGGCTTGGGCCAATTGTTGGATTGGATGGCATTGTTTACGTATGGGAACCAGCGGGTTGAGCCAAAAAAATTCAAAATAGGCTGAATTTTTTTTATTCAGATTGGGCTTTTTTGGGGTGGACTGAGAAAACTGAATTTCGGTGAATTTCGTGAAATTCAACCCAAAATTGTAATCCCTACTTGGCGCCACTACTTTGTCGCCCCTTGACCGCACCGTCCTCCTCTCACCGTCATTGGTGGATCCTTTAGCCTTAGGCCCACCAGATCTTGTGAGCTCCAACTGCGGGGGCAATAGATCTTGCGAGCTTTGACTACTCCTCAGAGGGGAGACCTTTGTGTGAGCTTCGACTGCAATGGATGGCCTCCCTAGAGCACGGGTGGTGGCATCCTCAAACCGATGGGCGAACTACTTGCGATGCTTGGCATCATATGTAGCCACCTCCTTCTTCACATTCTGGAGCATAATCCTACTAAGGATAGCACTACGAGTGAGACTAACTAACCTGATTTCAAGGACAAGTAGGATGCACATGCTAGCTAGCCAAGGTCTCATACTCTAGAATCCAAACATCTAATCCCCATAGCCAGGGGCGAAGCTACGTGAGCTCGTCGGGGTCGGCCGACCCCGACGATTTTGCTGTAACCTCTTATAGCCAGCGATTTTTTACCACCTTAGACCCCGGTAGAAAATATGTTCGACCCCAGCAGATTGGCAGCCCAGCAGTCCGGCCCATCTTCCGCAGTCCGGCCCAGCAGTCATGACCCCGGTGACCATTTATCCTGGCTTCGCCCCTGCCATAGCTTACCATGCCCTGCCATCATGCAGTCAACCAGTCACCTGAGGCTATTTTGTGGGACTAGCTGGAGGACTCCCGCAGTCCTACTCTTGGAGCTTTGTTGTAGCCACCACCATCGTCTAGTCACCCGGTGCCCTAGTCACCAGCGCTCGCGGCAGAATCGCCTTATGGTTGACTGGCTGGCTAGTGCTTTGATAGTGCGGTAGTTAGTATTGGTCTAAGGGAATTGATATGGTAGGCTAAGGGAATTGATACTGTGAGTAACTTTTTCAATGTACTCTTCTATTCAGCCTTCCAATTCCACCAATCCATCCAACAGACTTCCACTAATCTTATTCTTGTCCAATCACACCTTCTACTAGCCATTCATTTTTTGTCCCTCTACACACATGCCTCGACCACCTATTCCACCTCCCGTGTGTCCTTCATCATGGCTCCTTCCTCTTCCTGTGTTCTCTTTCCCTTGCCTTCTCTCTCTAAACGTCCCTATCTCTCTCCCATTCTCATTCTCTCTCCCTTAGTCCACCAGATGATTGAGCTCGCGGAGTTTGTCTGCTGCTCACGCTTGAGGAGTTTGGCCACCGAGATCATGCTCGAGGAATTCGTTTGCCACGGTCGGAGCTTGTGTGGAAGTATCCCCTTCAGAGGAGCAGGTGGAGCTCCCTATATCTAGCAAGGTTGAGGCCGGAGGAAACGAGGTGGCGAAGGACAACCGGAGGGCTAGTGATGAAGTGGTGGTGTGGGGGTGGAGTGTGGAGACAAGGCACTGGGTCAATTGTTGTTGCTGCCACATGCACAACCTTGTCCTCTAGTGCACATGTTGTAGATGTTTCTCCAAATCATTGCAGCACTTTTTCCTAATTGTTGCATGAAATGTTTGATTTTGTTACAACATCTCTTCACAAATTTTGTACAAGAGGCATTTGTTGCATCAAAGTTTATTTTTGTTGCATTAGAGATGTCAAATTGTTGCACCAAGGAAAATGACATTCCTTATCCTCATCTCTCTCTCAGTCCCACTCATTCCTTACCCCACCTCTCTCTCAGTCTCTCTCATGAGCATCCTCCATTGAGCCCGACAACCCTCCTCTAGTAAGCTTCAGCGACCCTCCAATGGTGAGATCTAACCAAGCAACCACCATTAGAGCTTCTACTGAGCTTGTAGTTCCAACCAAAGCCACCTCCGGGTACCCCTTCATGCCCCATCACCCCCCCAACAACTCCTATAAACTATTTGTGCTTTGTCCTCGAGATGTTTCCCTCTTTTCCTATGAATATTAATTGCTAGTGTTGTTGCAGGTACTTTTTCGGATTGTCACGACATTTTTTCAATTGCTGCATGAGTTTGATTTTGTTGCATTGTCTCTCCTCAAATTTTGACTCAAGAGCAATTTGTTACAGTTGACATTTTGATTTGTTGCAACAAAGTTTATTTTTGTCACAATAAGGATGTCTATTTGTTGTACCAAGGAATCAGTATCCTTATCCAAACAACATGAGCTCCACTTGTTTTGCACACACACACACTCTCTCTCTTTCCCTCTCTATCTTTTTGAGTCATTGTATGATACACAGATCACCACCCTACGAGAAACCAACAAGTCTGATTGAAGAGGCCCATCTCTTGTCAACCCACCATGGCTCATCCTCGCACTTCTATATTTCCTTAGTGTGCGACATCGATGCAGACGGTGAAGTCTTCCATGCTCGATTGGGAGACAGGATGCAGGGGTGGAGCTCTGTGGCAAGGCCTCTTAAGCTCTTGGCGAGGTGTGTTGTGGAGCTCAATGATGTGGGGTAGCAGGGCCTCCCGAACTTAAGGAGGAGGAGGTGCTGGTAGAGCTATATGATGGAGCAACAAGGTCTTTTTGAGCTAAATTGTCAGGCAATCTCACCTAGATCTGAGCCTACCGGCAACGAGATGGTGATGCTACCGGGACACCTCTTCCTCCTCCAAGCATCATAACGTTGCAACTTGTAAGTTCATTATTACAGCAGTGAAATCCGAATGTTGCAATATCATACAAAAATATTGAGGTGTCCTAATGATTTTTCATTGTTGTAATTATGTTTTAACTTTTTTGCAATTAGAATTTGGACTTGTTGCAGCTTTTTTTTTGTTTTGGGTTTGTTGCATTTGGGACAAGATTTGTTGCAACCTCAGTAACTATTTGTTGTACATCAGTATTTTTGTTGTGTCAAATTAAATGGCCAAAATCAATCACTTTAAGTGAGACCTAACACATAGGGATGGGAATCTCCCATAGTATGTCTGAGCACTAGTGCTTCCCTTGGGCTAAACGTACACATTAACACATGTATGCACGAGTTGCTATTGGGCCTTGAGCCTTTAAGAGAGAAGATGACTTCCTGTCTAATGGCGTTTCTCAATGTCACCAAAAGAGGAGTTCGTGGCCTGTGTTTGTCTCTATTCCCATTGCTTTCTAAAAAAAGCCCACTACTCTCATGAATTGCTAAAGTCTTGCCCCTCAGCAAGTACTAGTCCAGTTAACCTACCTAAACCATCAAACCCATCCCAACCCACCTCCTGGTAACCTCACCAGCCTACTTGACCCTCTTAAGTCCTAACAAAGCCCATTTAAATAAACCATGGATTGGGTTGAACAAACCTGGTCAGCTAATTCACTCTAACCCGTAAAAAACCTCTTATGGGTTGGGTTGCATCTGCGCATGACACCCTCCCTCAGGGCACTCCCAATATAGAAACTACATAGCAATATCTATACATTACCATCTCACATAGACTAAAGAGTAGAAATAATCTTCCCAGTGTATGACATCTAGCAACCATCCCATCCATTTAATTTATTCCCTCTTATCCCATCCATTTAATTTATTCCCTCTTATCTCACCTCCTCTCTCTCCTTTTTACCAATCTCTATCCTCTAGCTTTCTTAGTCCTCTCAAATATGCAATGTCTTGCATGAGGCACTATTACTATCTCTCTTCCTTAATTACTCTCCCGTGTCATCCTTTTGCTTATTTAGTGTGCTATATACACTGCTTAAGTCACTCCATTTGTTCAGTCGCGCCGCCGCCACCATTGTCCCTCTACATTGCCTTCAAGTCCCACCTTCCTTCGCCAACATCCCCTCCTGGCCTCCCCCACCCACAACCTCCCCTGAGCAAAATTTAGGGTTTTACAATTCTACAAAGTGTTAAAGTAGTGAGCTCAAATTTATGGTTCAGGAGTGTAAAAATTTGTGAATTTGTTGTGCTTGATTTCTTTGTAGTCTTATGTTTCATGGTAACTAGTTGAATGTACGTACATTGCTATGGCTTAAAAAATAATCGTACTACATCTTTACGGCTCAAAAACTCCCAAAAAAATCTAAAGTCATTATCATCATTGGTTCATAAAACTGTCTCTGCCGTCACTTTCCAATCAGTTTTTGAGCTGTCAAGCAACTCCTACCCCTACACGACCAAGCTCTATTGTCACTTCGTTTGATCGCCTTATGTGTCTTGTTGATGCATCAAGCTCCACACTAAACCACTGCTATTGTACGACTGCCAACCATGTCTACGGAGGCGCTGTGTGCTATCATCTTGCATAGGTCACCTCTCACCAGGGCCACGGCTTGCCTGCATTGCACCTCACCCCCATGATAGAGCCGGCAATCAACCGTTGTCATGCCATGTACCACAGAACTCAATTGTATCATTGACAGAGAATAGTAAACTTTCTTGCACAACAACATAACCTCGGTATTAAACAACTAATTTTCCATAATGGATATGGAAAAATATTTGACTTGTAATACCCAAGCTAAATAAGTAACATGCCTTCTCATTACAAAAATAAAAATTTACTTTGCATATGGTTAAACTTCTAGGTACAAGAGAGAAAATCTAAATAAAAACAAAAAATAGAGAACAAACAAACTGCAAAAATTAAATCAAATTAACCATAAAATGGAGCTTGATTTTAAATGAATTTAGATACTTGAATGGGCTCAATTGGAGTTCGTATAAGAGAGAACGGGCTCTTCGAAGTTGGATCGACAGGAAAAATTAGAAAAAGACAAATTGTACAATACTAAGGTTTACTATTCTGTGGACAGAGTCTATGGACCGAACCTGTGTTTACCGTGAACTCGGTCCACAAAACAATACTGCTGTGCAAGGCTACTTTGTGATGACATGGTAGTGATTGGGATGACACGTGGGCTAACCTAGCTAACCTGGCACCTATGTGGCATGCTACGTGGCTAGCACGGTGGTCGGCGATGGCAACGTCTCCCCGGAGCTTCCTTGATTCATCATTAGAGCTTGTGAGGAAGGTGACGACTTGATCCTTGGATTCCGACATGAAGGTGGCACTTTCGAGTCAACGGCTTGCGGAAACAAGATGCGAGCGTATTGGGGTGTGCAACGCAGTGCCCTCGGTGAGCTTTTATAGCATGGGAGAGGGAGTCCAAATGGGAGATGATAATGACATCGTAACTGCATTGGAGTCGGGTGAAGGAAGAAGATGAGCAGTGTGCAGCACTATTCACCTAGCAGGTAGGGCCCACATAGCGATGAGAGAGGGAGACATAGCATAGCATATTTCAAATGAATAGTAGCAGCAATATCAAAATTCAAACCTCTTTTGAAGTAAGCTCTCATCGCACATGCCTCCATGATGTTGCCACGATACATAGCATAATGCAGCTCATCATAATAAGATTGGACATATCGATGTCCTTGGCAAATGCTCTTTATATATGGCACAAACTCTTTTCTCATGACCTCCTTTAATTCTTCTCAAGTAGTGACATATTTCTTCTCAAGATATCACTTCCACCAAGTATGTGCATATTTTTCAAACTCCATGGTGGTTTGTGTCACTTTCATGGCTTCGAACAACTTCTGAAACTTGAGGTCACATTCGAGTTGTTCCACCCATTTAACTATTCCTCTGAATTTGTACTTCCATAGAATGGGAAATATAAGTATGAGAGTTGCACCATGTGGAACAAAATGTTGAATCTCCTGCCATTGTTAGTGCAAACAACAAGGAAAACTATGTATGTGGATGTGGAAGATTCTATTTGTGGAAGTCACTCAACCTTACCTTCTCTTATCAACTGAAGTTCTTATGCATCCTTGATGGAAGTGAGAAGCTGCACGCACTTTGGTGACGATAGACAACACAAGGTGATAGATCAAACGAATTCAATTGCATAAGCACTGTTATAACAATGGTTTATTTGTGGAGCTTGGATGGACAGTATTTACCTATGCAATCTGAAATCCTGGATATTGTAAAGTTAAGTAATAATCTAAGCTAGAATACTTTGCCCAAGTGTTGATTCAAAAGATTTAAATGAAGTGTATAAACGCACATGCAAAGACCAATGTGACTCAGTGCAAACAAAGGAATGAGCTAAATAGAGGCAATATGATATTTGAGAAATAGATAGCTCATTTTGTACTAAGTACTAGGAGAGACTATAGCCAATTACAATATTAAGGATATAAGTGTACAAGATTGCTCAAAAAGGATCTGATCACACAATCTGATTTTTTTACGTAGACTTCGGCCACAAGTTCTTTATCTCTTTTTTCATTTATTTTCTCTCTCTCTCTCTGTGTGTGTGTATATTAAACCATGGCTCTTTCTGTACATCGACTGCCTTCTTGGTGCGAAAATTCAGATTTTAATAAGTGTGATTACTATCAGGAGCAGCCCTTGATGCAATGCCAACAACTAGTCTCAAAGATGAAAGTAAATACTATGAGCGAGACTCACTGTGATTACTGCTGTCGGATGAAACAACAAAAATGACACAACGATTAAGCGACGTAAAGGAAACACAATGATCAACACCTAAACAAAAATTCTAATGGATGAAAACTTAACAAAACTCACGAGACTAACAAATGCAAAAACCAGGGTTTGGAATTTTTTGTGGCAATTTTTGGTTTTGTGGACTCCAGGTAATAAACAGTAAGAAATTGATCTAAAAACTAGGGTAAATAATTCTATCGTATCAACCGTGCTCTAATACCAAAATGATGTTAGGGGGTGCCCGATCTTCACGACGTAGGATTGATAATAATAATTTAGATCTGTGCAACCTGACAAATCGATGGCGCTAACTACTATCAGAATAGTGACATGCGATAAAAGAATTCACCCAACCACAAAGCAGACATGTCACGGCTCCTGAGAATCACAAGAAATCACAAGAACAACGATGTGGAGAAACGCTCAATTCCCCTGTAGGTTACAATCAGATGGCAAACTCTAGGAAGAACAAGTGTATAGCTCTCTCTTGAAAATAATAGATCCAATCATGGTCTGCCAAAAAAGTTACGTATTATAAGGCTTATATAACCCTTGGGAGGCCGCAAGGTCTCCTGCTCAACTCCTAAGTATTTTACACTCGGACTCTCACAAAAAGGAAAAAAATAAATCTATAATGATTTTGAAGATAAATCCTCCTTCATTACGTAGCCTTTGAAATAAGCTTTCCAACGAATCTAAAATCACCTTAATCGAACCTCGTATGAAAGTTATTACCTTTATACACCACGTATAGATTAGAGATACGGTCATATTGTTCCAAACACCTCCAAGTCAATCGAATGGCTGCAAGTGTCTCCAGTCAATCCAACAGCGGGATTGTTCGGCCTGGTCTGAACGTTACCATAAATATCGACCGTCCAAAGTTGATCGAACGACGCAGAACGACGAATGTTTGGAGCTGTCCGAACGTCACCGCCGCTATCGAACGTCCAAAACTGATCGAACATCGCAGAATGAACGAACATTCGGAGCGGTCCGAACATCTCTAAGGCGATTAGGCTGTCCGTTGAAGATTGGACGGTATGACTCATTTGGAGTGGGCCGAACTTTTCCAAGGTGATCGGGCGGTACTGTACCTACTGTTCAACAGCTACTTAAGGTCCATTAAATGCATATAAAATAGCTATTAACTCAAATATCGGTAGTACCACACCCACAGTGCCCGGTAGTACCGATCATGCGGCAGTACCACACCTCAGTTACGATAGCGCCGATTTCCCAAGGAGAGAGAATGCTCCAAAATGTACATCTCTAAAAATTAGCTATTGCCAACTAAAGTACAGTCATACCGCACTTCAGTAGTATTGTACTTAGGATCGGTCATACCGCTCTGAGTCGCAACAATTGCGGTCATACCGCTATGCGGTACTTCCACGCAACACATGCGGCGGTACCGTTCTGGCAAAGATCATAAATGCACTTATCTGAAAATAAGTTGCTGACATATAACAACCAGTAGTACTGATGTAGTGGTACACCGGTACTATCGTTAATATGCCCACAGTCATACTGGCTCCCAAGGGGAAATTTAGATATGGCTCCAAATGAAGTTCTAAATGTATGCATAAACTATAATCGATCAAAATGGTACAAAGTTAACTTCAAACTACTAATCATGACGCCTCTTTAGTATGACATCTATTATACAAATATGGTCTTTTTCAATCAAACACTGATACCGATAAAAACTATAAAGAGGTCCTTAGACTACAATATATCTTTGCCTTAGTCAGGTCTTGATCCATATCGATTTTTGATCACCTTTGCACGTCTTTTCCATGACGTTATCAAGATTTAGGACTAAACCTTTCAATCATTTTAATAAACAAGTTAGCCCCTTTAATCATTACTGTCATAAATTACCAAAATTATTTTTAGGAACCTAGATGCTTCAGCTCCCCCCGCTCCTTATCGTCGCTCCCCATCGCCACTCCTCGCCTAGCCCCCTACACCCCCTAGCAACTCCCCACGTTGTGGCCCTTATGCACTCCTAGATCCACTCCTCGTCGCCACCCGTTGTCCCCGTTGATTCCTCACATGCATCACTAGAGATGGCAACGGGTACATACCCGCTGGGTATAGCCACCCCATACCCGCACCCGACAGATATAACTCTACCCGCACACGGGTATAGAAACTTACCCGTACCCGCACCCGCGCGGGTATTTATACCCAATGGGTAACCCATACCCGATGGACTAAATCATTTCCACAGACCTCATTTCCACAAAAGCGAATTTCTTGTCATGGTTTATGTAGACATTAAGAACAGCATCACCTGGACCAGCAGTGTTTCCTCCAATAGCAACCGTGACTTGATTAAAGTATATTGCAACTAACTGCGGGAAAAAACCAGCCTAAATCAAAAGCACAGACAGTGTAATACCCGATCACAGACAGATGTATATGCATCAGTGTAATACCCGATCAATGTTTTTGGCTAAATCAAAAGCACAGACATAGCAGTAGTAATACCAAGTTCATGAGTTCTAGACTTCTAGGACCACCACAGACAGACCAACACCACAGTACCCAGAGTACACAATAGCATAGCAGCATTACAATCAATAGGAGATGCATATTGCACTTGCATTTTTGACTTGGAATTGCAGCAGGCAGCAGGCTGATGAGGCGCAGCAGACTTGGAATAGCTGTGGATTGAGATGAGGCAGCACCGCAGCAGGCTGATGAGGCGGCGCAGTGTGGATTGAGATGAGGCAGCAGGCTGATGAGGTAGCAGGTAGCAAACTTGGAAAGTTGGAATAGCTGCAAGCGGATTGATTCAAAGGGCAAGCTCCTACATGATAACATGAACAGATTTGCATGAGTAAGCATCCATGAGAAAGAGCACAGATTAAAGGAAAAAATTGAGTGATTGACAATGTTTTTTATTTACGAATATACAACGCAAATATAAAACATGATTGACACATGCTAAGCACGATAACCTGCAGCCCCTCTTGTATATCTTGGAGGCAAGACCAAAAGGTAGCAGCAGCTTGCTTGTTGTTCTCATCAACTATAAACATAAGTAAAGACTAAAGAGTTAGTTTTCAGACATAGAAAGGAACTATGAAATGGACAACAAGTCAACATGTATACCTTGGTATTTGTTCCGAAGCCAATTTTGAGAGCACATTAGGGCCTCCAACATCTTGGAAGTGAGCCTGCTACAATGCTCACTAAGAACCCTTCCACCGGTGCTAAAAGCAGATTCTGAAGCAACAGTTGTAACAGGGAAAGCAAAGATGTCCCTTGCAATCCTTCTCAAAGTAGGAAATCGAGTTCCAGCCACTTTCCACCAATCTAAAACTTTAAAGTTTGGTGTATGCATGTCCAACATCTCTTCATCCAAGTAGCGGTCAAGCTCAGATTTCAAACCCATGCTTGCTGGCCTTCTACTTGCCACACGTGCACTAATGGAAGATAAGAAGTTCTCACTATTTCCAAGTGAATCTGCTACTGGTTCATTCTTCCCCACATCCTCTTCCACATGGTACCCATGCATCAAGTCAGCTAACAAGTTCTTGACCTCAAGAACCCTATCCTCACATTCTTGACCAGTGGTCCCAAGTAAATCCTCAAAACAAATCAGCAACACTACGTGTCGGACCCGGATTTTTCAATCCAAATCCACTGTGATTCACTGC
The DNA here is from genome assembly GCA_017311315.1 of Dendrocalamus latiflorus. Lineage (NCBI taxonomy): Eukaryota > Viridiplantae > Streptophyta > Magnoliopsida > Poales > Poaceae > Dendrocalamus > Dendrocalamus latiflorus. The sequence continues at coordinate 19,499,322 of CM029650.1, read as the reverse complement.
ACTATGCCCTGGATCAGTAGATAGTGCTCACAGTTTACAGTTCTGAATATCAAAATACATATCGTGCGGAAGCGTAAATATAATATTAGACTTACTCATGGGCCGATTAGGCCGAACTCAATAAATTGCAGCAGCGGAAGAACGAAGCACACAGATGGGACCTTCAGGACATGCCCACGGGCAGCCAACTGGAGGTTCGCAACCTAGCCCTTGACATCTTCATCTTCTCGGCCAGCTTGTCCAATCTTGTTGCTGAGGCGAGGTGATTTGATTCCTGATTCTGAATTTTGTCGCAAAAGCGAGTGTGAGCACTCCAACCCCGTGCTCCGCAAGCCAACATACAGAATGCAAATATATAACATGCATGGCTTGTCAATGGAAAGGCATAGGGCTATTTTATTTGCCAAAGAGTGCTTTTGAATACAATTACTTAAAATTTCCTATGACCTAGCAGGTTTGCAATCACATTTTTAAACCATTAGTTGAAATAATCCATGTAAACATGTTGGCATCACACCAACTAACCTTATGGCATCGCACCATAAGTTACCTCTTGGCATCGCACCAAGGGCGGCATATGACATCGCACCATATGCGTATTGTTGGCATCACACCAACAATCCTTATGGCATCGCACCATAAGTTACCTCTTGGCATCGTACCAAGGGCGGCATATGACATCGTACCATATGCTTATTGTTGGCATCACACCAACAATCCTTATGGCATCGCACCATAAGTTACCTCTTGGCATCGCACCAAGGGCGGCATATGACATCACACCATATGCTTATCATTGGCATCACACCAACTAACCTTATGGCATCGCACCATAAGTTGCCTCTTAGCATCTCACCAAGGGTACATTAGTTACTAGTACATAATGATTAATCCATGATTAAATATTTATTAAGCTCATTTATATCATAATCAATTTTGATACCTTCTATGGATTATTCTCGAATTTTTATGGATTTTCCTCATTGAAATCAGCTAGCAAAAATATTCAAAACCTAATCTACTTAAATGCTGCGGGATGAGGGATCGAAGCCGGGTCGGCTAACTGAGTGCACATGTTGCTAGCCAGTGGGCGTGGGAGTATTACCTGACGAACGATTGTAGCGAAAATAGTTAAGCCGAGAGCGCTGGAGCAGAGGAGCTCGGGCTGTGGGTACGGCCGGTGGCTTCGTCGGCGATGGAGGGCCGGTGAGGTGCTGGCGACCTCCAAAACACGTTTCTGGTGCCAAGAGGATGCCAAAGGTAGTGCCGACGGGGACCGAGGGCCTTCGGAGCGGGCCGGCGGTGTGCGGCGGTGGTGAGCGTGGGGAGGTGTTCGGAGCCGGTGAGGTACGGGCAACGAGAAGCTCGGGGAAGGCCGGGAGTGGCTTCGCGATGTCCTGAGGTCGGTGTGGGTAAGAGGAATTGGCTCGGCTCTGCTTCAATAGGCGGCGGGTTGGGTGGCCGGAGTTGGGGAAGGAAGGGGTCTCACCGGCGATTGGGGTGCTCGGGGTTCGATTTTTCGCTGTGGGAGAGAGTGTAGGGTGTGGGGAGTCCGTGGGAGCCTCGGTGGTGCTTATAGGCAGATGGGCGGGGCTGGCTACGGCAGTCCGCCCGTGCGGTCGCGTCGGACAGCCGCGGAGGCATACGGTGATGGCAAGCGGCGGTGGCAGGGTGTAGGATCTGGTGGAAGGATTTGGCATGATGGTTTTGCAGCCCTGGCGCCGCGCATGCCGTGCGGCAGAGAGCTGGCACCGCGTGGCAGCGTATTGCAGCGGAGCGGGGGAGAGGGCTGTGGGCGGTGGCAAAACCGGGGGCGGCGCACCGCTGGGGTGATGCGACAGCTCGGGGGAAGCTGGGGCAGGCTACTGGCGTTGGCAGCACCTGGGCGCCACGGGGAAGGAGGATGCTGAGCTCGGCGCAGCAGTGAGAGGGGAAAGGAGGAAGAAGGAGACGCGCGGGGCGTGTCCAGCGGTAGAGAGAGGAGGCGTGGGGTGGAGACGGGGCCCGCTGGCAGGGGGTCGTGCGCGGGGCGAAGGCGGGCCCGCGCGACAGAGAGGCGAAGCGGAGGGAGCGGGCTGGGTCTGCGCGCGCGAGAATGGCTGGGCCGGGGTGGTGGCCGACGTGGCTCCTTTTATTTTTTTCTTTGTTTTTGCCTTTTATTATAAATTCCTTTTTGCTATTATCTCCATTTGTACATATACATTTCTTTTCCCCATTTACTGGCTATTCCCCTAGATGCCTTATTCTTGTTTTGTATGGTTTTAAAATATATATATGTGTATATACACATACATTTATATATACATATATAAATGTTAACCTTTTTAATTTGCTTGCCCCTTTGCTATTCATACCATTATTTTCCTGGATAAGATTTTATGCTTATTAGAAACTCTCTCTTATATTTTATGGATCATATTTTCAGATTCTTATTTTAAATTCTACTTCTCTATTATTTAAACATGCTTATTTCTTTCTTGACCTTATAACTTTTTGGAACCTTCACCAAATTTCTCGGAAAACATCATAAACTCCAAATTCAAATAAAACATATTGCAAAATAATTCAAAAGCTTCACATTTTCAAATTTCAAAATTTTGGGATGTTACACTACGGTCTTGAATCGAGGATCAAGAAGAGTTGCAATACCCATTAGCCCTTGAATATCGGTCCAATATTTATCAAACTTGGCTACCATATTAACTGACATGGCTTCTACTAAAGGATTGCCACAACTTGACCATTGCCTAATTTTCTTTCTAATCTCAGCAATTTGAGTAAAGTAAATGTTAGCTGTCGCAAATTAGTCCCAGAAAATAACACAGTGATATCATTAAATAACCTAAGCCTCTCCACAACATCCTCGGCAAATTTCCACTCCTCTTCAGTTGGCAAACAAGTGTACTGCTTATCTACACGACTTGCTCTTATGAAAGCAGTCTTGTAGGGCAATGCAATGCTAAGCATATTGAAAGTTGAATTCCACCTAGTCCTACAATCAAGTCCGATCTTTCTCTTGGCAACTTTCTCATCAATTTTAACAAACTTAGCTATCTCCTCAAACTTTTCAATCCTTTTTGGTGTGGCTGTCCAATAAGCTACACTATCACGAATATTCTCAATTGCATCTTTCAACTCATCTAACCCGTCCTTTACTATCAGATTAAGGATATGAGCAGAACAACGCATGTGCAACAATTTCCCATCATTCAGCAGCTTATGTCTACCAATATTCCTAATAAGATAAGGGATTACTGCATCATTTGTAGTGCAGTTGTCTAGAGTAATTGCAGATAACTTCTCATCAAGATTCCACTCAACCAAGGACTCATATAGCTCTTCACCAATGACTGTAGCAGTGTGAGGTGCAGGGACATAAATGAACCTACATTCGAATTATTATAAATGACATAAGTAATCAAATCTGAAATAAACTAGACTATATCTTAGTAAGCATGATACTATGCAATCAGATCTGAAAGAACTATGAAATATGTAATTACCTCATGATAATATTTCTAAGAGCCCAAGATTCATCAATGAAGTGGGCTGTGATGGCCATGTAACCTCTCTTTTGGTTGTCAGATGTCCACAAGTTAGTAGTGATAGCCACCCTTGATTGAATTGCAGCCATATATTCAATGGTTTTCTTCTTCTCCAACTCATATTGCATCATAATATCATATCTGAAACAAAAAAGGTTAGAAAATTCATTTATCATTAGGAGATGCACAACAACAATCAGTAGTAAGTCATAGGCTCATACCTTATTGTGTTCCTTGTCCCAATCTTGAATAGTGGCTGAAGTGCACCAACAAATCTTCAAAAGCCAACATGATCGACCATACTTAAGGGGTACTCATGTAGTACTATCATTGCACTAAGTTCTTGCCTAGCTATATCTTGATCAAATGTGTAGTTCTCCACTGAAACTGTCCCTGCATCTGTTCTACCAAACCTCAAAGAAGATTGTGCCATTGTCTTTCCATGTAGCTTGATCTTCTTTTGCACGCAAGACTTCAAATGGATACGAAGGTGGTTAGTCCCATTCCTTGACACTCCAGAAAGCTTCTTGGAACAATAGTTGCATTTTGCCCGGACCGTGCCCCCAATCTCCACTTTTGTGAACTCTTTCCAAACTATTGATGTGAGCTTCCTCCTGGAACCAGCCACAACTACACCTTCATCATCATCATCTATCTCAATCCCATCACCATCATCTATTCGAATTGGCTCTGGCTCTGAGTTATTGATAGATTCAGGTTGAGGTGATCCAGTGATTGGACTTGACTCTAATTGTACATGTGAGCCTTGAGATATTGGACTTTGCGGCTGACTGCTACCATCACTCCCATTGGCTGCAGACATTTTTCTTACTCTGTACCAGCACATTGATCAATTAGACATAAATCTCTGAACAAACATAAATCTCCTTAACAGCTAGTTAACATTGCCATCTCACGCATGTACTATTTTTCTACACATGTTCAGGTACATCTCCAAAGACAATCAACAAATTCTTACAATCCACATAATCAGATATAACATAATTGAGCATGACCCACTGTCTAAAGGGGCACTGACCCAGAGTTAATACAATACTGCAATCCACATAATCAGATATAACATAATTGAGCATGACCTCATTATTGAACATAAGTTGGTTGAACATAATTAGATATAACATAATTGAGCATGACCCACTGTCTAAAGGGGCACTGACCCAGAGTTCATACATCACTGCAATCCACATAATCAGATATAACATAATCAGATATAACAATCTACCACATCATCTGCTTTACAGCTTTAGAGACTAATTACTGGACAAGTTCATCAAATGTATATCTCATTAATTCCCATCAAAACGCTTTAGAGACATCAAATGGACACGAGTACATCATCTGCTTTTCTTACCCGAGGGAGCGATGAAGGTTCTGGTTGCAGCCTTGGAGAGTAGCAGCAGCTGTAGTCGTCGGAGACAAGGGAGGCCGGTGGGCTATTTCAGCAGTCCTTGTCCTTGGCTTCACGAGGCGTCGACTCATGGCGGCTTCGGCTTGCTTCTTCTCGGCCACACCGGTCTCAAGCAGTGCAAGCAACGGAGGAGTAGCGGGGGCAGCCGGTGGGCCGTTCTTGCTCGTGTCCTCCGGATCCGGCGGGTGCAGGTTGTTGTCCCTTCGAGACGGTGTCGGAGTCAGCAAAAGCCAAAAGGACAGCAACTCAGCAAGGTTAAGGACTTAATGTCTTAAGGATGAGGAAGAGCATCACCGGCTGTCCTCGTGCGTGGTGCCAGAGTTCGCCGCCATGGATGGAGACTGTGTGCGGCGACGGCTAGCAGGGGGAGGGGGAAGGGGAGGCCGGATGCAGGAGGGGAGACCGGGAGAGGTGTGCGGCGGCGGCTAGCAGGGGAGGGGGAGGCCGGATCGCCGGAGGCAGGAGGGGAGACTGTGTGCGGCGTAGATCTAGTGCGGCGGCGGCTAGCAGGGGGAGGGGGAGGCCGGATCGCCGGAGGCAGGAGGGGAGAGTCGTAGATCTAGTGCGGCGGCGGCTAGCAGGGGGAGGGGGGCGAGGCCACAGGAATGGAATGGAATGGGAGACGGGAGACCGAATGGCTAGGGTTTCGTCGGTCAGCACTCGGCAGGATAAAGTCACAGGCCACAGGTCTCCGCACTTCCGTAGTATATGGGCCATGAGCCCATGAGTAGGCTGAACCATGCAGGTATATTTTACCCACGGGTATGCGGGTACGGGTAATATACAGCTGTACCCGCACCCGCTCTACCCGATGGGTAGAGATTTTTGCCCATCAGTATACCTGCGGGTGAAGATATCTTTCCATACACACCTCCTTATCGGGTAAAACCCATCGGGTACTCGGGTTTCGGGTACCCATTGCCACCTCTATGCATCACTCGCTATATAAATAACTTGAGTGTGAGCCATGGAGGAAAAAAATAACGACAATTAGGATGAATTTACTACAAAAAAAAACCAGGAGAAAGGAACAAGTCGAAATCCAGGCTATGGAATTGAGCAAGTCATATCTCGTTTCTACCCTAAAAACGGGATATAAGACTCTAAGCTCTAGAGATAAGTATGTTGATTATCCGAAATGTCATGGAGGTGAGCTTCAACTATCCATACGAGATCTGACGAAGAGGTGTGCGTGTCAGTGCTAAGGAAAATCAACCGTACGGTGAGAGCACCGGTGGAACATTGGCGTCTTGTTCTTTGGGTTTTTAGTTTTTCTCAATGTCAAAACTAAAAGATGAACTTTTTAAATGGTTTTTTAAACCTACCGGTATATATACTGTCTATATTAATACTTTTACCGTTTATTATTATTTTAAAAAATACAGCTAAAAATGATCGGGTATAATAAAAAACGAAAAGAACGTGACCACGCAAGCTAATAGACCAGACCAGACCGACCGTGGAGCCCAACCGAGCCGCAAGTCCAGAACCACATCCCCAAGTCGCCTCCACAGGGGAAAAAGCGAAAAAAAAATCTCGCCGCCGACTCGCGCGGCGACGGCCACCGCCACGACGATTACCATGTCATCGGGCGCCCCCATCCCGACGCTGCGGCCGGAGGAGCGGGCCGACCTCCTCGCGCTGCTCGCCGCCGCCGCGCGCCCGCTGGGCGACGTCGTCGCCGACTTCCTCGTGCGCTTCCCCCGGGAGCGCCGCCTCCGCGTCGGCGCCACCCTCTCCTTCCTCCTCGAGGCAATCCACGCCCCCTCCCCCCTCCCTCCCTGAGCCTCCTCCAGCTGCTTAGTTCGTCAGATTGGGTCGGGGGCCTTAGCGGCCGGATGGATCGGGAAGTACTCCGGTCTGGTCGGCTTAGGGTTTGTGCTGGGTACTCAGATTCAGTGGGTATTGGTGTGTCAGGGTGGCTGGGAGGTTGTTTCGGTTGGTCCGGGCGTGATGAATTTGGATGCTGGGGATGGGTTTCACTTGCTGGTTGGGGGTTAGGCCTCGAATGGGCTAGCGGATGGCTTCATTAAGCGCATATTCGTGGGGTTTTGGAGGACCTTAGCTCGCTCTGTTTGGCGATATCCTTTGTGTTACGAATTGGCTGATCTGGGATGGGTCGCTGAGCTTCTAGATTTAGTGACATTGTTTTCGTCTTTAATAGAGAGGAGCTGTGAAAACCCCGCATTTCCTTACGGTCTTGTGTTGTTAAGTCGATCAGGTTTGAACGGATTCGTAGATGGTGAAAATTTTAGCCGTTGATTTGAGATTCCATTTTTGAATTCATTGCGTTAGCTGCTTAGTGCGTTTGCTGTTTTTGTATCGCAGAGTTTAGCTTCGGGTTGCGCTGCAGAAGGTTGGGCTCATGGTAGAATCAAGCAAACACCCAGTGATGAGTGTTCTGTGTCTGATCTGTTTGCTTAGTTGGCCATTCTTCGGGATGTCATCAGATTAGCAAACGTTGATCTTGGTGTAACATTTTTCCCATCCTTAGCAAGTAAATGTGATATTATGTTGCAAGGAAGAATACCTTAAGTTGTCATTTGTTTTGAGTAGGTTAATAGGGTTTGTGAGGAGCAAGCTTACCAGTTTTAGTTCCATAGAGCTACTTCGTTTATGGATTGAATGGATCAACATATTAAACATACTGTTGGTGGTCCATGTGTCACGAAAGTGAGAGTTTTAGCGATCTTCTTAGCTCCGTCGGGAGTAAATACTAACAAATCAGTGGTGTGACGGTTGCTTATTTCGTTTGGATATATTAAGGGTTGGGTATGGAATGGAACAGCAAATCATAGGATATTTTTGGTTTTCCCGCTATCCGATCTTTCTTAAAGAATCTTGTGCAACTATTTGATATCCGTAGCATGTTTGCCAACCATCGCAAAGCCATTTGAAGCACACGTATCATCACAAGAACTTTTCTACTTCCAACATATGAGGATCTAAATAAAATTGTAGCTTCGAATGTACTTGTAGCTGAAATAGGCAGTTGAAAGGTTTCCAGTTCCTATATTCCATTTTAACAAAATTATGAAATATCATTTTTTTACTTCTAGCTATGTAAAAAAACTTTATTTTACTTCACCGGTCATAATGATGATTGATGAAATCTGATCGTCATTTGGGAGTGAATAAAAGAACCATGCAATAAGGCTCTTGAAGAAATCATTTTATGATTTTGTTAAACAATCTTCATCCTCCGACAAATTGACAAAGACGAACCAATTATCTTTTTTGTTCCTCCTTTTTGGTCCATTTGGAAATTTTGGGCAACATGTGTTAGAATAGGAATATTCTTATTTCTTTCCTTCTATGTGTAGGGCATATTTCCTTATAATATTACTTTGTATTCTCTATATATACTATCAATTGGGCCTTATAAATATAGGGCCTGTTCTTTTTGGCTGCGGCTTATGGCTTTTGGCTGAAATTTTTGAATTTTGGCTGTTTACGATACAGATTACGGAGAGATCTATACTCACTTGCGATTTTGGCTGGTACAGATGTTAGGCTTTTAACGTGTATTACGTTTAACTTGTAGACCTCGTCTTGAGAAAATACCCCGTTTAAAAGTTAGGTACTGTAGCGGCTGCGAAAAGCCGGCCGGCTTGTGGCCAGCCGAACAGGCCCATATACATAGTATGAACATACCATGGTATCAGAGCAGTGCACTAACCTAGCTCCTTCCGTTGCCATCCCAACGGCTGTTGCCGCTGCCAATGCTCAGGTCGTTGTCGCCTCCTAGGCCGCTGATCGGGTCGCCACCTTCGCTACCCAAGGCTGCTGCTGCACGTGAGATCGCTGCCGCCTGACGCCTCCCTGCATGGATCTGTCACAATGCCGGTTGAGCCCAAAGCCGCCTCTGCCATCGCGCTGCGCCGTGGTCGCTGACGACTTCCCTGTCGCTTGCGACGCCACCCTCCGCCACGGCTTTCGCCGCCGTTGGTCACTCATCGAGACACCGACGCCAGATACATATCGATTTCTATTTAAGAAATCGTATCGTATCTTATAAGCAGTTTCAATTTTTCCAAAAAAAATGTCTGCACGTCGATTTAACCGTCGCGCCGTGTAGCGCCACCTACCAATGGCTTCTGTTCCATCAGCTACGATCTCATTCTTGGGAACAAAACTCCATGGGACAAACTATAGGTTGTGCCGTTGTGGTCTGCACTCATGGTGGTCACGCTCGGTGGTCTTCGCCTCTCGGGACATGTCATTGGTGCATGGCCTTGTTTGCTATCGTCGGTTCAGCCTCCTTCCAGGCAGTCTACTTCTACATCTCTTGCAGGAGATGAGGTATCCAAGAAGAAGGCAGGGGCTGCCGCTGACGCTGTTGATGAGGCCTTTCAATAGACATTGACGCTTTCAAGCGCTGGTGTGCTGATGAGGCCTGTGTTCGAGCCATTCTGATGATCAGCGTCGACGACTCCATCCAGCCAAACATTGTTTGTCTGTATTCTACTCATCAGACCTGGGAGTACTTGGGCGGGCGATACCAACAGAGCAGTGATGCTCTGTTCTTTTTTGCTTCAGTGTGAGTTGGGGACACTTCGCCTGGACGACTCCTCCGTCGACGATTTCTATCGAGCTCCGGCTAGTCTTTGGCGCCAGTTGGACTAGCTGACTTCTCCGCTTTGCCAGGAGTGTCATAAAGTGCAGAAGGCGTTAGTTGGACGAGTTGGCCTCTCCGCTTTGCCAGGAGTGTCATAAAGTGCAGAAGGTGGATTGTGATCGCCTTCGCTTTTGTGACTTTATTTGCCGTCTTCACCCAGAGTTTGAGCCTGTTAGGGCTCAACTGCTAAGCTGCGCACCACGACCGTCACTGAGGCCCTTTTGACGTTTCGTGCTGAGGAGCTTCGTCGCGTGTTAGCAGCACAGTTTATTCCGACTGTGTTTGCTGCCTCTTTTGCTTTGACTACAATTCCTTTCCAAACACCTGTTTCCGCTCCTATTTTTGCACCAATTGGGGTTCATTGCAACTTTTGCGAGAACTTCGTGCACGACTATCAGAGTTGTGCGGTACAGAAAAAGCGGCACAAGGCGCGTGGGGTGGACGATCCAAGGAGGTAGGGATGCCCTTCCTCTACAAGAGGCAGACCAGAACGTCAGGTTCTCACTGGTGGGACTCTGTTCAGCAGCTCAGCAGGTTTTGCCAATCTAGTTTAGACATCCCCTCTAGGTACCTTTTGGGTTCAAGACTTCGGTGTCTCTTTCCACATGTTATCGGACTCCATATCTCTCACTTCAATAGGACTGTTTTTCCTATCTTTGTTTACATCTGACGATGCTCCTCTATCTGTCAACTGTCAGGGCACTTTTTTGTCCACTGACTTTTCTGTTCTAGCTGTTTTGCATGTTCTCTACCTTACCATGCAGCTTCTCTCAATGGGTCAGCTCACCAATCTCGGCTGTAGGGTTGGTTTTGATTCTCACTCCTTTTTCATCCTGGATCGATAGGCAGGGATGGTACTTAGAACTGGCCGGCGTCGTAGGAATCGTCAAGGTCTCTACATCCTCGATCGCCTCCATCTTCTATCCATCGCAGTTGCTCCTATCACCTCTACATCTACCTCTACCGCCATTGCTGCCACCATTTTTGGAGCTTTTGCGCAGTGGCATCACTGTTTAAGTCATTTGTGTGGCAGCTACAACTTCTTTATCATTCTAGTGAGCCCTTGTCTTCTCATCCTTTTGATTTAGTTCATTCAGATGTGTAGGGACCTGCGCCTATTATCTCTAAAGGCGGACATAAATTCTATGTGATTTTCATTGATGATTATTTCCGCTTTACCTAGCTTTTCCTTATGTCTAATTGTCGTTGGTTTCTTGCGATCTATCGTAGCTTTGCAATGATGGTTCATACTCATTTTGAGTCTTTTATTCATACTTTTCGCTGTGATTCTGCCGGTGAATATTGTTTTGGCGCTTTTAGACAATTTCTTTCTAAGTAGGGCACTATTTACCAGTCTTCTTGTCCTGGTACCCGTGTTAGTCGCTGGATTCTTGCTCTTGGTGATAGCAAGATCCTTACTCTCATCGAGAGGATGACACTTGGAGATGGGGCAATTTTCTAAGTTTATTTCTCACACAATGCCATGCCAACCTGAGGGGTTGGGGATACAAATTTATAGACTGTTAACCAGCCAAGCATATGCTAAGATGCTAGTCTAAGATGCTGTCCTAGATGCTAGTCAAGATGCTGTCCTAGATGCTAGTCAAGATGCTGTCCTTGATGCTAGTCAAGATGCTGTCCTTGAAGGGCAGCAAAAGCCAACACAGAGACTTATCCATCACTCTCCCTCTAAGTCTTGTGTGTCTCCTTGTGAGGAATCTGAGCCATCCCGATCCTGGCGCGAAGCTCCTGGAACTTGATCCGCCCAAGAGACTTGGTCAGGAAGTCGGCGAGCTGGTCTTGGGTGTTGATGTAGTTGGCCCGGACACTCCCTTCATCCAGGCAGCTTCTGATGAAGTGATACCTCACCCGGATGTGCTTGCTGCGCTCATGGAAGACAGGGTTCTTCGCCAAGGCCAAGGCGGACTTGCTGTCCACCCTGAGCTCCATTGCCTCCGCGTCTCTGCCAAGGAGATCGCCAAGCAGCCGTGCCAGCCACAGAGCCTGAGTAGAAGCGGTAGTGGCTACAATGTACTCTGCTTCGCAGCTAGACAAAGCCACTACCTGCTGCTTGACCGACTGCCAGCTGATCGGACACTTGCCGAGGAAGTACAGCGTCCCGCTGGTGCTCTTGCTCGTGTCGATGTCGCCGGCGTGGTCGCTGTACCCGATGAGGTGCGCCGCGCCGTGGCACCTTGGGTAGTGCAAGCCGTAGTCGGAGGTGCCCGTGACGTAGCGGAGGATCCTTTTCACGGCCTGCTGGTGCTCCGTCGTCGGTCGCTGCATGAACCGGCTGACGTAGCCGACGGCGAACGCCAAGTCCGGTCGCGTGTGGACAAGGTAGCGAAGGCTGCTCACAATGCGCCGGTACTGCGTCGCGTCCACCTCCTCCGCCGTACTCTCACGACTCAGCTTCAGCCTCTCCTCCATAGGAGTGTGGGCTGGGTTGCAGTCGGTGAGGCCGCCCAGCTCCACGATGCGCTTGGCGTAGGCAGTCTGGCGAAGAGAGATGCCGGAGCTGTCCTGGTGGACCTCGATCCCGAGGTAGAAGGAGAGGGGCTCGAGGTCGCTCATCTGGAAGGTGGCCTTCATCTCCGCCTTGAATGCCTCGATCTCCTCCTTGGTACCGGTAATCACAAGGTCGTCGACGTAGACGCCTATCAGCAGGGCATTGCCTCCCTTGCCCCGCCGGTAGACCGCGGCCTCGTGAGCGCTCTGCTGGAATCCCATTTGTTTGAGGGTGGAGTCCAGCTTGGCGTTCCAAGCTCGCGGTGCCTGCCGCAAGCCGTAGAGGGCCTTGCGCAGGCGGAGGACCTTGCTCTCCTTGCCGGGGATGATGAATCCCGGCGGCTGGCGGACGTAGACCTCCTCCTTCAAGTCGCCGTTGAGGAAAGCAGACTTGACGTCCATGTGATGGACGCACCAGCCCTCCTGGGCTGCGAGGGCGAGGAGACGCACGGACTCCATCCGTGCAACAGGCGCGAAGGCATCGTCGAAGTCGACTCCCTCCTGCTGGACGAAGCCACGTGCCACGAGACGCGCCTTGTGCTTGATCACCTCTCCAGCCTCGTCTTTCTTGAGCTTGAAGACCCACTTGAGAGAGATGGCGTGGTGGCCGGCTGGAAGATCGGCCAGCTCCCACGTCTTGTTTCGCTCGACGGCGTCCATCTCCTCCTGCATCGCGGCACGCCATGCCGCGTCTCTCTCCGCCTCGGCGAAGGAACGAGGCTCGCCGTCGTCCTGTGCGAGGTGCAGCTCTGCCTCGAAGTCGCGCTGCGCCAGTTCAGGGACCGGCTGCTCGCCGCCGAGGTCGTCCACGGTACGGTAGCGCAGAGGCTCGCCGCCGTGGTAGGCGTCGATGCGATCCTCGTCGTTGGACAGCGGAGTGGCGAACTCCACCGTGCGCTGCTCGTCGTGGGCCGAAGCTGCCGGTGCCGAGTCTGAAGGAGTAGGCGCCGGTGTAGGAGAGTGAGGCGTGGCCGGCGGTGGTGGCGGTGGACTCGCCGGAGCCTGTGGGCTTGCCGGAGCTGGTGGTGGCGGTGGTGAAGGACTCGCCGGAGGTGGTGGCGAACGAGGTGGTGGGGTAGGCGAGCTCGGTGAGGACGAGCTGTTGGCTCCCCCCGCCTCCTCGAAGTGGACGTAGTCGACGACGAAGTCGCTGGTCGTCGGAGTCGAGCCGTCATCCACCATCTTGCCCCACGTCCAGCCTCGCCCTTCGTCGAACACGACGTCACGCGTGATGCGCACGCGCCGTGTCGTAGGGTCGAGGACGCGGTAGGCCTTGGCGCCCTCCGCGTAGCCGATGAAGACCCCTGGCGTGTTCCGGTCGTCGAGCTTGCCGACGTGGTTGAGCTCCTTGACGAAGGCCAGGCAGCCGAAGACACGGAGGTGGCTCACCGTGGGCTTGCGCCCGTGCCAGGTCTTGTATGGCGTCTTGCCGTTGAGGGCCTTGGTGGGGGAGCGGTTGAGCAAGTGAACGGCAGTCATCACCGCCTCACCCCAGTAGAATGCCGGCATCCCTCTCTGCTTGAGGAGGGCGCGGGCGGTGGCTACCACCGTCTGGTTGCGGCGCTCGACGACGTCGTTCTGTTGCGGGGTGTGCGGCGCGGAGAAGTGACGATGGATCCCCTTGTCGGCGCAGTACGCTGCGAACTCGGCCGCCGTGAACTCACCGCCGTTGTCCGTGCGTAGGACTCGAAGCTTGCGGCCGCACTCCGCCTCCGCAGCAGCTTGAAGGCGCTTGATGGCGTCCGCCGCGGCTGCCTTGACGTCGAGCAGGACAGCCCACATGTAGCGGGACACGTCGACGAGGAGGAAGTAGCGCCGGCCTCCAGGTGTAGCCGGTGTCACGGGGCCACAGAGGTCACCGTGTACGAGCTCCAGCTTCTCCTTGGCGCGGAAGCTCGCCTGGCGAGGGAAGGGGAGCCGCCGCAGCTTGGTGAGGACGCAGGTGTCGCAGAACTGCTCCACGTGGTCGACGTGCGGCATGCACCGCACCATCTCGTTGCTGCCGAGCTGTCTCAGGGCCTCAAAGTTGAGGTGCCCAAAGCGCTCGTGCCACCTCCAAGCGTCGTCGTCGCGGCGGGCTGCAAGACAAAGAGGTGGCGCCACATGCGCGTGAAGGACGTAGAGGCGGTTGCTCCTGTTGACCTTGACGAGGAGCCGGCGGCGATGATCCCAGATGCGCAGCACCCCGTGCTCGATCTCCACACGCGATCCGTTCTCATCCAGCTGTCCCAAGCTGATGATGGAGTTCCTCAACGCGGGGATGTAGTAGACACCGGTGAGCAGCCGGTGCTCGCCAGTCTTGGCGACGAAGACGACAGATCCGACGCCCTTGATCTCCACGGCGGAGGCGTCGCCGAACTTGACGGTGCCTCGAACGCCTGAGTCGAGCTCGGAGAAGAACTCCCGCCGCCCGGTCATGTGGTGGGTGGCGTCGGTGTCGAGGCACCACCCGTCGGTCTTGTCGTTGCCGGAACTGTCGCCGAGGAGGGCGTGTGCTTTTGGCTCGTCAAGGTGGAGAGCCGCTGCGGCCGGTGCCGCTGGAGGTAGTTCGATGCTCGCATGAGCAATGAACAGAGCCGGCTGCTCCTCCACCTGCGCGACGTGGGCCTGGCCGCGTCGTGGCTGTCGACAATCCTTGGCCCAATGACCAGGCTTGCCGCAGTTGTGGCAAGAGTCGTCTCGTGCCGGCTTTTGCTTGCCAGCGGCGCCGTCCTGGGCGCCTCCACGGTCATCACCCTCGGCACGTCCTCGCGCCCCTGCCTGGGCGTCTTTGCGCGGCTTGCCGCGCTTGCCACGCTTGCGGCCGCCTGTCGTGGAAGAAGGCTCCCCCTTCTTCCTGTCACCTTGGCCGGCAGCCCACTGCTCCTGAGTGAGGAGGAGCTTCCCGCCAATGGTGATGGGTCCCGAGAGATGCTGTGGCGCATCGCTGTCAACGACCTTGAGGCGACCCAACGCCTCCTCGATCGTCATCGTGGAGAGGTCCAGCAGAGACTCGATCGAGCGAGCCATCTGCTTGTACTTCTCGGGGACGCAGCGGAAGAGCTTCTCCACAGCTCTCTCCTCGCCGTAGGTGTCGTCGCCGAACTGCACCATCTTCTGCAACAAAGTGTTGAGACGGAGAGCAAAGTCATCAACGTCCTCACCTGGCTTGAAGGCCAGGTTCTCCCACTCCTTGCGTAGTGTCTGCAATGTAGACTTGCGGGCGCGGTCGCTGCCGATGCGTGCTGCAGCGATGGCGTCCCAAGCCTCTTTGGCAGTCCGCTTGTTGGTAAGCGAGAACTGCATCTCGGGCGGGACTGCAGCGATGAGAGCATCCAGCGCCCGTCGATCCTGGTCGTAGTCGACGTCGCCGTACCGGACTGCATCCCACATATGCCGCACCTGGAGCTTTACCCTCATCACCGCAGCCCACTCGACGTAGTTGGTCTTGGTGAGGGTAGGCCACCCGCCGCCAAGGCCGACGTCCCTGACGACAGCCTGGTACTCGTGGTGACCACGGTACCGAACCGGGGAGAGAGAGCCGCGTCGCCTGTGAAGGCCGCGCTCTGCGTCGACCCGTACGCCGCCGCCGTGCGCGCCTCCTCCAGGAGCACCGCCGGCGCGTCCGCGCCTGTTTGGGCTGCCGCCGCGCTCGTGGGCGTGCGCGGCTGCCCACTGCGCCGCTCGCCCTCGCGCTGCCTCCCTCTCCAGCAGCTCAAGATCCGCGTCGGCGCTGTCATCAGCAGAGATGGAGCTGCTGTTGCTGCCGCGCAGAACCTCGACCTCCGCTGCTGCCGCACGCGCTGCATCTGCCGCCGCCGCTGCTTCCACCTCCGCTCTGGCTGCTGCCAGCTGCGCCGCTGCCAGCCTTGACGCCCTTTCCGCCGCAGCAGCGGCCTGTGCCGCCGCTCGCTCGCGTTCCTCTGCCACAGCGAGTTCGGCTTCCTGCCGCCGCCGCGTGCTCGAGGCGACCGAGCGCTGAGACTGTCCTGCGGATATGGCGCGCCACCGGGGGACTGCTGCGTGGAGAGAGCTGCCTCTGATGAGCTGCTGCTTGTCTGAACATGGGGGGAGGAGTGAGCAGAGGCAGCCGGAGCTGCTGCTGCTGCCAGTTGGTGCTGCTGCGAGGCTGGAAGCGAGGCTGGAGGAGGGATTGAGCAGGAGATGCTCAGGCTACAGGATAGTACGGCTCTGATACCACTTGTTAGTCGCTGGATTCTTGCTCTTGGTGATAGCAAGATCCTTACTCTCATCGAGAGGATGACACTTGGAGATGGGGCAATTTTCTAGGTTTATTTCTCACACAATGCCATGCCAACCTGAGGGGTTGGGGATACAAATTTATAGGCTGTTAACCAGCCAAGCATATGCTAAGATGCTAGTCTAAGATGCTGTCCTAGATGCTAGTCAAGATGCTGTCCTAGATGCTAGTCAAGATGCTGTCCTTGATGCTAGTCAAGATGCTGTCCTTGAAGGGCAGCAAAAGCCAACACAGAGACTTATCCATCAACCCGTGCTTAGAACGGGGATGCTGAGCGCAAACATTATCATCTGATTAAAAACTGCCTACACTCCTTGCCTCACGTTATACCACAATTCTGGGCTGAGACTATTTCTACGGCTGCATATCTCATCATCAATATACAGCCTTCCACTACTCTTAAGTATGTCAGTCCTATGAGGCGTCTCTTGAGCCCCTCCAGTAAACTTATCTTCGTGATTTTGGCTGCACTTGTTTTGTTGTGATGCAGCCTCGTGAGCGAACCAAACTGTCAGCTCAGCCAGTTGAGTGTATATTTCTTGGTTATAATTCTGAGCATAAGGGTTAGCGCTGCTATAATCCTTCTGTTTGATGGATTAGGATTTCACGAGACGTTGTCTTTGATAAATTTTGACCTTTCTTCTATTCAATATTCATCTTGTCCTGTTTTGATCGATGAGACGATCTCATGGTTGTCTCTTTCTGACTCTTCACCCATTTTTCCACTATCACAGCCTTTCTCTGATCTGTCTCCAGTGGTTACAGACCAGTGGTTCCTTCTGTACTCCTGTCTCCTGTGCTTCCTCCTGCAGAATCGCCTCTTATTTCTGCAGTATCACCATCTCGTTTCTCTAGTGTTCACTACTTCAGGCATCCTCATCCTTCAACAGCCTCCTCTTCTGGTATCTTGCGGACACCGACATCTGATCATCTTGATGATGCTCCTCATTACACCATTCATGACCGGACATCCCTTCGGCCTCTTGATCATCTTGGTTTTATTTCGATAGCCCATGCTCTTTCTGTCGCTGAGCCTAGTTCTTATCATGAGGTTTCTCCTCATTTTGAGTGGTAGCTCGCTGTGGCAGAGGAGCTTGATGCTCTTCGGCGTACGAAGACTAAGGATATTGTATCGACATCTGTGCATACTTACCCTATCACGTGCAAGTGGGTGTACAAGATTAAGATCTATCGAGTGCTACATGGCTTGTCTTGTGGCTCGCGGCTTCCAGCAGGAGTACGATCATGACTATGATGAGACTTTTGCCCTTATTGCCCATATGACCATTTTTCGCACTCTTGTCGCGGTTGCTTCTATTTGCTAGTGGTCTATCTTTCAGCTGGATGTCAAGAATGTCTTTCTTAATGGTGATTTGCATGAGGAGGTTTACATGCAGTCACTACTTGGGTATTTTGTTCCAGATGGGCACGTCTGTTGTCTTCGTTGTACTCTTTATAGCCTCATAGGCTCCTCGTGTTTGGTTTGCGTGTTTTACCGCAGTGATTAATGCTGTCGGTTTTACTATCAATTCCCACAATCCTGCTCTTTTTGTCCATGTCTCATCTCGGGGTATGACACTGCTTCTTCTATATGTGGTTGACATGCTTATCACTGATGATGACTCACTTGGTCATCACACATATGAAGAAGCATCTCAGTGAGCAGTTTCTGATGACTGATCTTGGTTCTCTTATATACTTCCTTAGGGTTGAGGTCACTTCCACGCTTGAGGGCTACTCTCTCTCTCTCAGCAGAAGTATGTCTAGGATCTTCTTGATCATTCTGGTCTGACTGACACACCGCTGAGACTCCCATGGAGTTATCATTTCAGTTTCGGACCACCGATGGTGATCTTCTTGAGAATACTACTCGATATCGCCATCTTATTGGGAGTCTAGTGTATCTTGTGACCACTCGTCCTAATATTGCTCATGCTGTTCATATCTTGAGTCAGTTCATAGTTCGTCCTACTTATCTTCATTACAATTACCTTTGTCGAGTTCTTCGCTATTTGCATGGGACTATCTCTCGTCGTTTGTTTTTCCCTAGCTCCAACTCACTACAGTTATAGGCGTACTCCGATGCGACGTAGGCTAGTGATCCTTTTGATTGTTGTTCTCTTTCTGGTTATTGTATTTTTCTTAGCTCCTCCCTGGTTGCCTGGAAGGCAAAGAAGTAAACTACAGTTTCCCGTTTAAGTGCAGAGACTGAGTTAAGAGCTATGGTTGCAGTGCCAACAGAGGTTACTGGTTAAGGTGGCTACTTATAGATTTTAGAGTGCCTGTGATGGGACCCACGACTCTTTTGTCTGATAGTATAGGTGCTATCAATATTGCTCGTGACCCAGTGAAGCATGAGCTCACCAAGCACATTGGCGTGAATGCTTCAAACCTTTGCTCATAGGTGCAGTAGGGAGTGCTTGCTCTACAGTTTATACCCTCAGAGTTACAGATTGTTGTTGTCTTCACGTATCCACAGACTAGGGTGCAATATTTGTATTTTCTCTCCAAACTTAGTGTGTATGATCCACCATGAGTTTAAGAGGGGTGTTAGACTAGGCGTATTCTTATTTCTTTTCTTCTATTTGTAGGGCATATTTCCTTGTAATATTCCTTTGTATTCTCCATATATACTTTCTATTGGGCCTCATGAATACACACACAATATTCATAACAACATGTTTGCTCTCTCCTTTGAGAACACAAGGAATAAACAATATGAACAAAAGATGAAATGTATCTTGCGTTAGGGCTTGAGTTTTGGAGAAAATTCAAAATGATTGATGCCTGGATAAGAATGTAACCAAGAGGTAGATGAAGGGATATGAAAGGTCAAGACAAATTTAGTACCATTGCATGTACTAATTGTTTTTTAAAAGAAGCGAACTAAGGAATCATCAGAAAGATAAAATTTGCTATCAATGACTCATGTAGAAATCTGACATGTCTCCGTACTTAATCTCCACTATGTGGTACATACTATAGCAGCTATAGTGGGCATTGGGCCTCTCAGTACTTCAACTGTTTGGGGTTTCTGCAGAAGCTGGAAGCTGCTACATAGTGACCATGGCCCCTTGTCTGCTATAGGTTGTCATCCAATACAATGACGAATGACTGAGACTTCTGGACCAAATGTGTTTTATGATATTTGTAGTTTTGACCTTGAGGGGGTTTCATTTCTAGCCTACCCCAACTTGTTTGGGACATAAGACTTTGTTGTTGTTGTATAGTTTGACCTATCAAATGGCATCAAAGACGTTTTTCCCCTTTGAAGAATTTCCTATTTGCATCATGCATTTGCATTTTTTTTCTAGGGATACATTATTCATCTGTCTTGACCATACTAGAAGATGCTTTGGAGGTGTCTGTTTACTACCTTTGAGATTCTTCTAGTTCAATAATTTGTTTTTTACATATACAATGAAGTTTGGAGTTTGATATATGTTGCCTTTTGACTAGGACAAGAAGGTGCTTCATCCTACCGGTCGTTTAATTGCATTTGCAATTCTTCATCAGAGTTATTCCTCGGAACCGGCAAATCCATATGTTCCTCTGTTAGTAAATGTAAGCTGTAAACCTTGTTTTTGAGTTATTTGTGATTTGGATCATCGTGAAAGAACTCCCATTTTCCCCTTCAGAAGACTTTAAACATCAAAATGTTTGAAGTTGCAAGCTTCTTTGATATGTTCAATGATTGCTAGGGCATGATTTATAAAAGAGTAAAGTCCATTACCGGTCCTTAAACTTTTTATGCTGTGTTATCCCGGTCCATAGACTTTCAAAGTGTGTCATCCTGATCCTTAAACTTTCAAAGTGTGGTAATTTCTTTTGAAAGTCTATGGACCGGGATGACACAGCATAAAAAGTTCACTGCTACAACTACATAGGATATTGCCACACTTTGAAAGTTTAAGGACCGGGATGACACACTTTGAAAGTCTATGGACCAGGATGACACATCATAAAAAGTTTAAGGACCGGTAATGGACTTTATTCATTTATAAAGTTTGTGATAGTTTGCTTCTCCAAGTTATACAGATGCAACACGCTAGCACCAAAGACATTGCCGTATTAGTACTGTTTGTCATAGTTTCTGATCCGGCAACGAAGTTTTATTGTTAATTGCACGTGAGGCCTTTGGTGAGATGGCTATGCGAATCAGAGGATTAACTTTGGTCCAAGCCATCTTGAGTGGGAATTCCTTTCGTGGAAAGCGTTATTTTTGAATTGCACTTTGTCTTTCTTCTAGAATATTGTCAGGTCTCATTTACCCAAGGTCTGACATTAGCTTCTAACTTAAACAAGCTGGATCCTTGTAATTCCAGCTGCATGTGACAAGCTGTAATCCACATGGAACCTTTTATGTTAGCTCCGGTTTTTCTAGTACTGGAATTTATGGTTGTCATTTTAAACTTAAGTTGTAGTTTTGGCTTTTGAGTATCATCAATGTCATTTGGTCCAATTTTGAGGACGGTTTATTAGCCAGCCTAACTTCTGAATCACTTGTAGCACCATAAAGGTTGTTCCAACTTCCAAGCCAGTATCAATCATGCAGGCGGGGTTCTTGCTCTTCTTGAACTCCCCTCTTGGGCCACAACATAGAGTATCATCCTGTTTGGCTAGCTAGCTTTAGGTCCATCTAAACAGTTGGGTCTTGGAGCACTATCAAACAAGGTCTTGTTGCCTTGTGCACATGTGATGTGTGCTGTGATTTCAAATATCCTAAAATTTTAAGATCAATCGCTTCTGTCATTGATCTTGGAGCACTGTCAAACAAGGTCTTGCTGCCTGTGTACATGGATGTAATCTGTGTTTTTGAACATTCTACAATTTTAAGATCAATCGCTTTTGTCAGTGTTTTTTTTGTTTATGGAGTTTGTTGAAGTACAAACACCATGAACTTTAGCATAGTTAATTTGGTGTAAATAATGTGGGCTCACTAATCTATGTATTTTGCATAGATTTCTATTCTAACTAATGAATTATGCCTTCACTACTGTTCATCAGTTGACACCATATTGAACAGCTGTGCAAGTGTGTGTTGCAGCTTGATTGGATAGTTTCTGTAGCAGCTGCATTTTTGCCTAGTATCAACTATCAACTGAGGGATGTAGTTTTTTTTTCTTTCACATATGATGGCAACAAAGGAAGAACAACAGAATTGCATGCTTTCTTAAATACATATGGTCCTGTAACTTTTTGGCATTAGACTAATTATTTATCATGCTTGAAGTTTAAGTTTTTTTCATTATCCACAGGCAGCTTGCGATGAAATGTCAGATAAATCAGAGCGGGCATTTGTCCAGCTTTTGTTGACTTTGGCCAGTGGAAACAATAACAATGAGGTCTTTTCTCTTGTTCATGGTCTTTACTCTTGTTCTATGACTTGTCTATTGTGACTTACATTAAGGATTTGAGAAGACAATGACTCCAATAGTTGAGATGTCAATATATAGATAACCACATGGGCCATATGGGCCTATAGTATATGGGCCTTGATATACTCAACACCCCCCTTCAAACTCAAGGTGGAAACGGAGGTTTTGAAGCATTGAGTTTGAGCAAGTGAAGCCGATGTTGCTCTCGAGTTTGTGCTTTAGTGAAAAAATCTGCCACTTGCAGTTCTGAGGGCACATACTGAAGAGCAATTGTTTTCTGCTGACAATGAGACCGAGTAAAGAAGGCATCAACGCCAATATGCTTTGTAAGTTCATGCTTCACAGGATCAGTGGCAATTTGTATGGCTCCAGTATTATCACATAGGAGAGGTGTAGGAGCATCACAAGAAATACCAAAATCTGCTAACAACCATCGAAGCCATACAATCTCTGAAGTGGTAGTGGCAAGTGTTCGAAGTTCTGCCTCTGTACTAGAACGAGATACAGCCGCCTGTTTCTTAGACTTCCATGCAAGAGGAGAAGAACCAAGAAGAATGCAATAACCTGTGATAGAACGACGATCTGTTGGATCACTCGTCCAGGTGGAGTCCGAGTAAGCATGAAGCTGAAGCGGACTATCACGAGCATAGAACAAACACTGAGAAGATGTCCCTCTTAAGTACCGTAGTACACGAAGCAAATGTCCAAAATGAATGGAAGTAGGAGCACTCACAAACTGACTCAGAATATGAACCGCATGAGCAATATCAGGTCTAGTAACAATGAGATAAACAAGACTACCCACAATATGCCGATATCGAGAGGGATCCTGAAGAGGTGTACCATCGGTAGGACGAAGTTGTAAATGAAGATCCATAGGTGTCGCAGCCGTTCGATTATCTGTAATGCCAGAACGAGCAATAAGGTCTTGTATGTATTTGGACTGAGAGAGATAGTAGCCCTTTGCAGAATGCAACACCTCAATTCCTAAGAAATAACTGAGAGGACCCAAATCAGACATCTGAAATTGCTCACTAAGTTGCTTCTTCACACAAGAAATGTGTTCCACATCGTCTCCCGTAATTAACATATCATCAACATATAGGAGAAGCAAAGTACGTCCATGTGGAGAGAGATGAATAAATAGAGCAGGGTCATGATCACTAGGTGAAAAACCAGCAGTCCGTATCACAGATACGAAGCGTCCAAACCAAGCACGAGGAGCCTGTTTAAGACCATACAGAGCACGACGAAGGCGACAAACATGACCAGGAGGAGCATCAACACCTGGGGGGTGGTTGCATATAAACTTCTTCATGCAAATCACCATGAAGAAAAGCATTCTTAACATCCATTTGAGAGATGGTCCAAGAAGAAGTAGCAGCCACTGCAATGAGAGTACGAACAGTAGTCATATGAGCAACTGGTGCTAAGGTCTCATCATAATCTCGACCCTGAGTTTGCTGAAAGCCTCTAGCAACAAGACGAGCTTTATATCTCACGATAGAACCATCAGACTTGGTCTTAATTTTGAATACCCATTTAGATGTAATAGGCACTGCATGTGACGGTAATGGAACAAGGTCCCAAGTGCCTGTACGATCAAGGGCAGCAAGCTCCTCAGACATAGCAAGCTGCCATTCCGGAATATTAGAAGCTTCCTGGTAAGTGGATGGCTCATCAACAACGGCATTCACACGTGGAAAACCATACTTGTCAGCTGGACCAATAGCAGTACGATCTCGTAGATTATATCTTGGGCCAACCTGTAACTCATCAGAAACAGTATGAGACTCATCAATATCATTAGAAGCATCAACAGCGGTCGTATCAGGACTGGCCATGGTGGGAGAACTAGATGGAGGTGCTATGAGGTTTGTGGGACGATGATGAAAAACATGTGTGATAGGTGGTTTAGAATGAAAAGGAGGTGTAGTCTCCTATGAAGGTGGCGTGATGGAAATAGAAGGAGCAGGTGTAATATATGGAGGTGTAGTGACATCATGATGGGATGAAATAGGAGGAAGACAGAAACGATGTGGGTTCTGTGGGAGAATATGAGGGCTGAGTTGAGGGGTTATAAAAGAAAGGACGGTCCTCAACAAAGGTCACATCACGAGAGATACGTATGCGACGAGAAGAAGGATCATAACACCGATAACCTTTATGCTCAGGATTATAACCCAGAAAAACACACTCAACAGATTGTGCAGTCAACTTAGTTCGCTCACGAGGTGCAAGTAAAACATAGCAAGTACATCCAAAAACTCGGAGATGATCATACCTAGGAGAAGTACCAAAAAGAACTTCACCAGGGCATTTGCTAGACAATTTGGATGAGGGTTGTCTATTGATGAGATAGACAACAGTAGAAACAGCTTTACCCCAAAAATGAGAAGGAACAAAAGATGAAATCAAAAGTGTGCGAGCAGTCTCTATAAGATGGCGATGTTTGCGTTCAGCAACACCATTCTGAGCATGAGTGCCAGGACAAGAGAGCTGAGCAAGAGTGCCCTCAGAGGACAAAAACTGGCGAAAAGCATCAGACAAATACTCACCACCAGAGTCAGAGCGAAAAACTCTAATAGGAGTAGAAAACTGTGTGTGAATCATGCGAACGAAAGACTGGTAAATGGAACACAATTGAGAGCGATGTTTCATGAAATAAATCCATGTATATCGAGAATGATTATCAATAAAAATGACAATGTTTATGACCACCCTTTGTAGCAAAAGGTGCAGGACCCCATACATCTGAATGAATAAGATCAAAAGGTCTAGCTGAATGAGAAACACTAGATGAATATGGTAATTGTATTTGTTTTCCAAGTTTGCAACCCTTACAATGAAAACTAGACTCAATAGGTTATGACCTAAACAACCTTTATTTATTAATGTGGACAACCGGGACCCACAAAGATGACCAAGACGATGATGCCACTGGGCGAAGGAAGAGGCGGAAGACGAAGCAGCGGATGACACACGAGCTGGAGACTCAATGGAAGAAGGAAGACACAAGGTGTCGAGGATGTAGAGGCTAGGAGCACCTTTACGGCGATGGCCAGTCCCAATCACTTTCCCGCTTCGACGGTCCTGAATAAAACAAGATGAGTCATCAAATCCAACAAAACAATGTTGGTCGGTAACTTGACCAACCGAAAGAAGATTCATGGACAACTGAGGTACAAAAGAAACATCAGGTATAGAAAAAATGAGGATTGCAAAGTGAACCCTGATGAGTGATATGACAAGATGTACCATCAGCTGTCTGAACAGAAGCACCATCAGTACCGGCTTGCAAGCAACCAACTGGGACTGATCAGATGTCACATGAAAAGAAGCTCCTGAATCAAGCACCCAAGACGACGAAGAAGCATTAACAGGCGAAGCAGCAGCAACGGACACTGAACCTCTAGGAGTGGAACTAGTACCACGACCATGAGCAGCACGACGTGCACGGTAGTCAGCCAACTTCTCTGGATAATGAGAAAAACAATTCTCTGGAAGATGACCAAACTTGCCACAATGCTTACAGAGTGCTGAAGAGGAACTTTTTGGTGCACTGATCCTCTGAGAAGCTGCCAACACACTATGAGGAACAGATGCAGAAGAAGACATAGACTTAAGACATGTTTCTTCTGCAAGTAAATCAAACAATGCCTGTGCCATGGTGAGAGCAGAAGAATTGTGAAGCAATCGTGTACGAATGGAATCATACTCAGCCCGAATCATACTCAGCCCGGACTCCCATGACAAATCTGTAAGTAAAAAACTTTTCAATAAACTTATGTGTTGGACAGGGAACAGCTGTACACTCAGGTATCATGGAAGTCAATGATCCCATCAGACGATCAAAAGCAGAGTAGTACTCATCAATAGACATATCATTCTGCTCAATTTCATGAGTTTGCTGCATGAGAGTATGCAAAAGAGCACCACTATCCTAAACATAGCGTTTCTTCAAGTTGTCCCATATGCCCTTGGCTGTTTTGAACTTAGAAAGACTCATAATCATGGATTGCTTAGTACTATTCACCATAGCAGCCATCACTTTCCCATCATTAATATGCCATTCTTTTACTGCAGCAGCATTACTACCATCATCCTTAAGCACATGTGGAGTTTCAGTTAAGTGAAAAAGTAAACCATAGCCCCTTAATGCAGTCTCTACACAGAAAACCCACTCTGGATAATTCTGACCATCTAGGGTGAGATTGATAACTATTGCATTTATCTGAGACATGTTGAGAAGTGCTAGAACTTGGCCAAAACAGCAGAAGCAGAGCAGCAGCACAAAGGACAAATATCAGTTACCACAGTGGTCTCCAGGACAAGAAGAAGCAGAGCAGCACTCGCAGAGGTTAGTGGATGGTCCCGGGCGGATCTGATGAGGCGGCTCCCCAGGCGAGAAGGTCCGAGCGATGGAGACGGCCTTGAGCGGTGGCGTGCTGTGCGGGAACCCCGAGGGACGAGGCCTCCAAGCGGCGACCCCGAGGAAGCGGCTGGTCCCGGGCTGGATGGTCCCGGGCGATGGCGGCGGTCAAGAGCGATGGAGGCGGAAGCGGCGGCCCCGAGCGCGACCCCGAGGAAGCGGCGGCCCCGAGCGATGAAGAACCCGAGCGGCTGCAGAGGCGCGCGCTCCCCTAGGCGGCGCTGAAGAAGCGGGGCGGCGGACGGATCTGACGAGGTGAGCGGCGGCAGAGGCGTGCGCTCCCCCAGGCGGCATTGAAGAGGCGGAGCGGCGGCTCCCCCAGGCGACGAGGCGAGGCGGGGCGGCGGCTCCCCCAGGCGGCGGCAGAGGCGGCCAAAGAAGAAGCCGCGATGGGCGGACGGGCGACTGCAGAGGCTACGGGCGACTGCAGGGGCGACGGCAGCCGAGCCGCGACGGGCGGACGACGACCGAGCCCGACTGGCCGGTTTGGTCAGCCGGGGTTAGATTTTGGATCGTGGGAGAGAGGACTAAAATAATCCTAACCTAACCCTAATCCATAAGCTCTGATACCCTGTGACTTACATTAAGGATTTGAGAAGACAATGACTCCAATAGTTGAGATGTCAATATATAGATAACCACATGGGCCATATGGGCCTTGATATACTTAACATCTATAAAGTATAAAAACACGTAATGAAAAAGTCTGGTGGGATGTATGACGGTAATTTCATGGGCATTATATTATCATTGCCTGTGCTGACATCTGCTGATGTAGGGTCCTTGGGTATCCCTACTGTCAAAAAGCTTGGAAGTTGCCTTTTGATTTATCCTTGTTGACAAGTGTAGTTAGCCTATTTATGCTAATTTTGGCAGTCCTCTGTGTTTTCAGGTGCTCAAACAGTCAGCTGTAGATTACATAAATGGGTATGCTTCTGCATCGCAGGTAGACTGTTAACTTTTGATTTAGCAAAGGAACTGACTTAATGCAATTGATATAAAACTATATCAAGATTATTTCCATATATTAAACTATATCAAGATTATCTCCATATATTAACAGCCTCTTAACTCAGGGCTTATCTGTTTGTTTAGGCCTTATTGCCACGGGAACAGCTTGAGAAGCAATACTGCAGTAATAGTGTACAAACTCAGCCTCAGACTAGTAGTTTCAGAGCTGCTACTGTTAGATGTGCAATACCCGATCCAGATGTACCTCAAAGTTGTGCCAATTCATCAGAGTATGTAGGCTTAGCTACCCCCTCCCTGAAGTTACTATGTGGTGCTTGGAATTCATTTGCCATTTTTATTCTTGGCTTTTTCTTATAAAATTGGTGCTTTTTAAATCTTATTAGGTCTAGGATATCACCACCTGGAAGCAAACCAAAGTCTACTTCTGATGATAGAGATTCTGCTGTTGCTGGTTTACTCCAAGAGAAATCATGGGGAAGGTTGGGTCCTCAATGGATACGGCCCACACCCCCAAGACTTCATATACTTGATGGAGAGGTAACATAGTCAGCCAAGGGTTGTATTTTCATATCTATCGGTTCTATTTCTAAATACAACTGTACTTGTGCTGAACATACAGCTACAGTGGCTGAACCCTGACAACAACCACGAGCTGTTATGGGATTATAGTATGTGTGCTGACACGAGTCGAGGGGCTGCTATCCGAAATTTGATTTCAAGAGCCTTAAAAGGTCCACTTGCGCCTGCCCAACAGGAGGTTCTCTGCTACATTCTAATATTTCTGCTAGATAAGTTTTAGCTAGGAACAATGAGTACTTCAATAAATGTTAGGCAACTTATCCAATACCTTACATGAAAATTTTGCTTTTCGTTTCTTCCTTAAGAGATCTATAATTTGTTTAGCCTGGGTGCTGGATAATTTTATAGCAACAAGTCTTTCAGCACCCTCTCACACGCATTCATTTGCACATAAGATATTTCCAATGGTACATGCCTAATTTATTCGCAGCTTCTCACAGCAAGTTGTAATAGAACTGGCGAAGGACGCTAAGCTAGTGTATCATTGCGGGATGACACCGCAGAAGCTTCCAGTATGTATACTCTTGAGTCCTCGACAAACGTTGAGTTTATAATATGCTTCATCTCTTTTGTCAAATAGAATTTATCTATGGTTTCAGGACCTTGTTGAGCATAATCCATTCATTGCTGTTGAAGTTCTTTCGAAGCTTATGAACTCTCCTGACATTGCAGGGTATGTCTATTTCTTTTCTCTGGCATGTTCTGTTGTCATGATTGTCAGCCTTTTTTTTTCCTTTGTCTTTGTACTGATCCTCCTTTTTTTAGTTATTTTGATGTTCTTGTGCACATGGAGATGAGCTTGCATTCTATGGAAGTTGTAAACAGGCTTACTACTGCTGTTGAACTCCCAACAGGATTTGTCCATGAGTACATCTCAAATTGCATTCAATCATGTCAAAACATTAAGGTTTGTTCTTAACTTCTTATTCTTTTGATTCATTCAATTTGAAATTTTGAAATTGATGACAGAGGAGCATTAATTAGAGTGGTGGCACAACATTGCAGATTAGTTCAAACTGATGGGTAAACAATTATTGTTTTAATGCTTATTACCAGTCGATATATCTAATGGGCAATTTAACCTTGGCTACATTTTCCCATGGGAATATGGAACCTCTGCTTGTTGATGTGCTTTTCTTCGAATTTGATTAAATTCAGATTATCATTCCCATGGAAATAAGCCCTTTGCTTCTCCTGTTCTGTGATCTAAAATGCATGTGTAATTGGCAGCTCTTGTTTGATGTTTTGTATCATTGCGAAAGAATTTCTGTGCTTATAAAACATTATGCTTTCATCAACTGATATTTACTCATTTTTGTGGGTTAAAGTCCTTTGATCAACTCTCTCTCTCTCTCTCTCTCTCTCTCTCTCTCTCTCTCTCTCTCTCTCGGTTTAAGTAAGGGACTAGTATGTTTCCTATTTTTTACACTGAATAAAAGCCTCATATGGCTGAATGACCGCTGCAGCTTATCTTTTTCTTACAGGCTAATTAGTGGCTTATGATAGTCTCACTTATAAATGTTAAAATTTCACAAAAGTCCTTAAATATGATCATTTATCTGTGTGCAGGATAAGTACATGCAAAACAGACTGGTGAGATTAGTTTGTGTTTTCCTCCAGAGTCTCATACGAAATAAGATTATAAACGGTGAGTGTATTGTTGTGTGCTTAACAGAGACATTCTTTATACTGTTCTGTATATTCATTTGTTACCATTGGGTTCTTGCACTGACGATTAAATTTTAAATTTCCACCCTCTTGATTCAAATATTGATGATCCAAGATCATGACTACAAAATTATATGTCTATTTTCTGTCCTTGATTACTTCATATATGATTGCACAGCCTGACTTTCCCAAGTGTGCACATCTTCATCGGTATTGGAAGTTGATTTATTTAGCCTGATTTTCCTAATCATACAATATTTCAAACAGGCACATTTTCTTAAGCTATTGTCCGTTTTGTGTGCAGTTAGCAAATATACATGTCTGACTCACTGATGTTGTGATAAACATGGATCAAATGTCTAAATACAATATCTAGATAAAACACCCTAAGCTGTCTACTTGGAAACCATGCCCGTGCTACTATGACAGTCATTTAGCTTCCCCTGAATGACCTTTTCCTGATTTGATCAGATTGATTTTCAATGTTTCCTTGTCATTGTGGATACACTGGGTTCGTTTCTGAACACTAAACCTTACAACTGCAATGCCGAGATTTTCTAAGCTGAATAATATAGTTGTCTTGGTTTTGATGGTGGTGTGTGACAATGGCTACAAATGTGAAACCGTGTGCTAATTATATTATATAGTCTGCTAAGAACTGAGTTGTTTTTTGGTATTGTTAGTCATAAAATAATTGCAGTTTTTGCATGAAATAAGTTTTTTTATTCACAATAGCTGAATGTTAGGGTTTGCTACGGATATAAAAAAAACCATATTGTTCCAGTACGTCGAGTCGGCATTGTCAGGATCCCCCCGGCCCATGCCGTCGGCTCCGCCTCCACACACAGCCGCGTCGTGCCTTCGTGCCCTTGGGTTCGCACCTAGCAAAGCTCTGTTTTTTTTTGTTAGAGAATTTTTAGGGTGGTGGAATTTGTTTTTTTGGTATATTGCTTTTTTCCTTTTTTGTTAAGAGATTTTTTAAGGAGGTGCAAAGGGGAGTTAAGGGCAGATGAACAACCACCACCACAAACTCGTTCTATTAAGTAGTAGAGATAAAGATAAATAAATAGAGATTTAATGAATGAACCAACATATGGTACAATTGACTGCTACGATTTGTGTTTACATAGTTTGGTTTGGGCTGTCTAATGCCATCTAAATCGTCAACTGAATCCTTGTGTACGCCCTTTGGTTGCATTTTGTAATTTGTGAAATGTCGTACCACATGTTAGTAATGGCTGTGCATGGTTTTCTGGATGCAGTTCAAGATCTCTTCATTGAGGTACAGGCATTCTGCATCGAGTTCTCACGGATAAGGGAAGCAGCTGGCTTATTCCGTCTGCTCAAATCTTTGGAGTAAAGTAACAAATTGTATGTTGTTGTTTCCCATTTCTGTATATTAGTGTTATCTCAATCCTTTTCCTGATTCTGTACATCTTCATTCTCATGGTCTCGATTAAAGCCTCAGGTACTTCAGATAACATCTTGTTCAGCATCCAAGTTCCCATGAATCTGTCTTTGGAACTTCATGGGTTGTTGGCATCATGAAGTCTTAGAACTATCCCTGAGTTTTTTCAATTCCAAATGCCAGATAGACTGGAGGTATCGTTATTGAATGTTTGGAGTTTCTTGTTCTGGGTAGTTCTCTAGCCACTGCGGGTGTTCAAGATCGGACGCTGCGTTATCATTTTTCCTACAGAATCTGGAGCACCCTCCCTGTGACAGTGCACCCTTGAAGGAGTGGATAAAAGGACCATACCAAGAGCAGAGTCAGTATGCAATTTATGGTTATGCAAATTCAGATCTGTTTGTACGCCCATTGTATGGTGACAAATAATAGATGCGTGTTTTGGTCTATTCTTTGATATCTGTAGTGTAATCGAAACAATACCATAATTCTTGTAGTCTACATGTTTACTTGGTGCACCGTAGTTGGGACATTGTTTTCCACAATTAGTTGCCATTCTGTGTACATCAAGCATATCAGTCGTTTTTACCTTTTTCAGCAAATTTGAAGTGTCGGTGCATACAGGTTGTATTGTCCTGGTTTATAGACGGTGGGGTTTATGCCAGTTTGAACTCCGGAGTACTGGGATACTGAGTTAAATACTCTCTTACTAGACAGTTGCAGTCATATTTGCACTGCAACATTTTTATATTCGTGCAAACAAATGGCTTCTTTGTGATGGCTGATGACATATGCTGCAATAATAGCCTTGGAAGGCCCACCAGCCAGGTCGGCTTCCTATAGGCAAAAGATCAAGAAATTCCGTGTTGTCTCAAACAATTATATTAGCTAACAGCTTCTAGTTTTTCTTTCTTTCGTTCGATCTTCTTTTTGCAAAAATGCACCAATTCTTTTACATATGTTCGAGGTATTGGTTTTAAGACAGGAGTACAGGACATATTGGAACTGTATTTGTAACATCCTGGCCGATTCTCTAAGCCAGGAGTGCTACCATTACTTCAAATCATTACCATTTACAAGTATTATTGCTGGATTTAGGCAATGTCTTTTTTATTTAAATCTCGACATCCTGTTAAGCGACATATGCGTAACAATGAGCAACGGGATAAAAGTACAAATTTTACCAACTATCGAAAAGAGACGTATGCGCCAAACGTGACTAAATATATCAGCTGAGGGTGATGTGCAAAATACTGCTTGTATGTAGAATGTATGTGCTACTTCTGCCTGTGTATACCGTCCTCAATGTTCACCTAAAAACCAAATAAATAAGGGTGAGTCATAAGATTCAGCAAGCACACAATAAAATATGACGTCAGCATAGTAACTTAGTAGACTATATCTGTGATTGTAAACACAAACTTTGTAACTACATCCCTATCTCTTGTTTCTTCCATGTCATGCAATGTCTACATGTATATTTTGACCTCATACCGGTATAGCTGAGAGAACACCCTCAATGTTCACTTTCTACCTCTACCCTGTGGAGGTGCCTACAAAGTAGATCTTTCTCTCCATCCCGTGGTGCCTACCAAAGTAGATCTCTCTTTATCCTGTGGAGGTGCCTACCTCTGTAGATCTTACTCAAGAGCACTCTGGATTAGTCCTATAGCTCTTTTACTGATCTGACTCATGCACTTCGGACTAGCTAATAACTTACTCACAGCCCTAGCTCATATGCATCGTGCATGATGCAACATTCTTCCAATGTTACCATTCAACCGTATGCATCTTTTCGTGCATAATTAATACGTAATCATGGGTATTATCTTATAAAATAAAGTGTGAAGGAATAAGTACCTAGTATTCATCACAACCTGCTATTTTACCATGCACTTGCTTGTTTAACCCCGAAAACGATGTGTGGATGGCACCAACCCAGAGCCTCTACCTGCACAAGCATCATTTAGTCTCAATACCATAGCGATACATGCATTTAGCTGAACGACATCGATACTATGTGCAAATCCTGACATAGGCATAAAAACGCTCAGGGTTAAGGATTTGCGAAAAAAATAAAGACTTTTATCGTGCACTCTTATTCTCTATCTTTCTCTTCTTTTCTCTTCTTTCTTCCCCTATTTCTTTTTCTTTCCTTACCCGATCTCTCTTCTCTCTCTCTTCTCTTTTTCTCACCCATGTTCACCCGGCTAGTCTTATCCTCTCCTCTAGTTCCTCTCTTCTCCCTACTCCTCGGTTCCCCTGCTCACAGCCTCGAATCGGCGACTGGCTCCTCCCCGGAGGCTTTCCCTCGACCAAGGGCCATTGCTGCTGATTGGGGGGGAGGGTCCTCTGGTGCGCCGCCGTCACCCGGCTCCCCCTTGATCTAGCGCCACTGCAACCGATGGGAGCTCCAGGGGCAACGCCGCCCTTTGGCTCACCACTGGTGGCCCTCCTTTCGCCGGATCTATCTACGCCGGCCCACTGTTGCGCCTTCTCCGAGTCTACTCGGCTCTACCTCTAACTCTAGCTTCCCGAAGATCAGTTCTCCCTTCCCTTACTTTAAGCATTTTACTTCCAGTTACTCTTTTCGTCTTGCTTTTTATTTGGAAAAATTTGTTCAGTAGCACTGAAAGGTCACCGCTTTCGGAAAATACCACAAAAAATGGGGTTCCGGAAATTACCACAGAAAGATTCATTTTTCTTCGAGATTTAGCACTCTGGACAAAATACCCCTCTCCCTCCCCTCCCTCACCTTCCTCTCCTCCTGCGCCGCCCCGTCCGCCTCCCTCTTCCCCCATCGCTTCGCCGCCGACCTCCCCGCCTCCTCCCTCCTGACGCCGCTCGCCTCCTCCCTCTCCGCGCGCCCCATCCCCGCCGCCGTTGCCTACCTCCGCTCCCACCTCCCTGCGCCTCCTCCTCCTTTCCCCGCTCCCCCGCGTCCGGCCGAAAACCGCCGCCGCCAGCGCCACCTCTTCCTCAGGCGATCTCCCCTCGATTCCTTGTGTGGAGAGCATCACCTCGACGGCGCGAAGCTCCCCCAACCTCCGCCCGGAGCTGCCTTCCGCCCCAGGACGCCGGCGCCACGGACCTCCTCACGCCGCCCCTGGTCCCCGCCGTCGGCCCACCTCGGCACACCTCCGGCCCGGCCAGCTGCACGGTGAGAATCCTAGTATCTTCCTCCAGCTCGTGCTTCCCTACTTTCCTTCCTCCCTCCACGCCGGCGCCGCCGCACCATACCACCTACGCCCCGGGCCGCCGAGCCTCGCCGCCGGCCCACCTCGTCGCCGCCCCGACCACCGTGTCACCTCCCAGGGCTCCCTTCCCTCCCCCACAACCCGTTTTGCCTTTTGCTAATCGCCTGAGGAAGAGGTGGCGCTGGCGGCGGCGGTTTTCGGCCGGACGCGGGGGAGCGGGGAAAGGAGG
Source organism: Dendrocalamus latiflorus (assembly GCA_017311315.1). NCBI lineage: Eukaryota > Viridiplantae > Streptophyta > Magnoliopsida > Poales > Poaceae > Dendrocalamus > Dendrocalamus latiflorus. The sequence continues at coordinate 19,465,119 of CM029650.1, read as the reverse complement.
AGGAGGAGACGCAGGGAGGTGGGGGCGGAGGTAGGCAACGGTGGCGGGGATGGGGCGCGCGGAGAGGGAGGAGGCGAGCGGCGTGAGGAGGGAGGAGGCGGGGAAGCCGGCGACGAAGCGGTGGGGGAAGAGGGAGGCGGACGGGGCGGCGCAGGAGGAGAGGAAGGTGAGGGAGGGGAGGGAGAGGGGTATTTTTGTCCAGAGTGCTAAATCCCGAAGAAAAATGAATCTTTCAGTGGTAATTTTCGGAACCCCTTTTTTAGTGGTATTTTCCGAAAGCGGTGACCTTTAGTGCTACTGAACAAATTTTCCCTTTTTATTTCTAACCACACATGGCTAGGGTAAAGTTTGTGGTTTGCTGCCATGCTGGGACTTTGTGGGTGACATGAGTCAGGGAGCATGTCGCCTCCCAAGGGCACGTGGCAGTTCCTCCGTGGTCTCGTCACCGTCGCGTTGCAGCCAGGCAGACCGAGGTAGGGTGTTACCCTTCTCCTTGTGCCACCTCCCTTAGCCGACATGTGCTGCGGTTGTGTTATGCTAAAGACAGGTGAAAAAGTTTAGGGAAAGTGGGGGCCTACTTGGTTGTTAGCCTGAAAATGGCTAGGGATGACGACACTCACAATGGCCATGATATGGCTCTCGTCATGCGTGGTGATGTAGATGGCCTCCTCCTATCATCGTGGTTGCCCCAAGTGGTCATCCACAGACCACAGTCCTTGCTCCTCCCCTTCGCCTCTCCCTACATTCTTAGCTCCTCTCTTCCCACTCTCTCTTCCTCTCTCCTCTTTGTATGGGTTGTGGGGTGATGTCCCTTTGTCTTGGGTCCTTGGCCTTTGTTGAAGGAGGCAATGTGGGTGGCTCTTTTGCTTAGCTCTCAGTTGGGGCTAACCGAGGGAGGAAGCTTTGGGGATGACGCCCTCTGTGAGCTGGTTTGCCTTTTGTATGGTGGCTTTGGCCTTGTGGCTCTCTCCTAGCTTGTGCTTTGTCCGAGCTACCCTTGCCTTATCCCTATGGCTCTCTCATATGGTTGTTTGCTCAAGGACCAGCAGTCCACAGGGTGAGCTCGGCACTATTCGTTGGCTTTTCTACTTCAGAAGGTAAGTCAGTAAAATTGTGGGTATTAGATTTTTTTTCTGCTGCTGAATGATTATGCCCACGTATGTGAGAGGTGTCAACCGGCCCCGAATAGTCTGGGAACCTTGATAAGCGATATGCTATTTGGCATTATAAAGCCAGATGGATCTAACAGCAAAACCTTTTATTCTCCCTTAAATTGTTTGGGGCTTAAGCGTTCATGCCCTCGTTTTCAAGCGAAATGGTGATTTTGCCCTCATTTTTTAAACTTTGTGATTTTACCCCTGTGTTTTTGAATTGAAGGGAGAGTTTGAACCTATTCCGTTAAAGCCAGTTAACTGTGTTAATTTTTGCACGAATAGACAAGTTTGCTCACGTGATTTTACTCCTGTTTTGCCAGAGAACTTTGTGATTTTACCCCTATTTCGAAATTGAAGTTTTGACATATTTGGTAGGGATGTTGTCAACAGAATTAGACACAAATTTATGCATTCGTTTTATTAATATAAATCTGGACAAAATTTGTCAAATTTTGCAAAATTTGGACAGCATTTATGCCAAAATTTAAAGAAACACAATTTGTTATCACACAACCTGCATGTAAACATCAAGAGATTACGGATAACCATGAGATATCATGCCATACATGTACATGTCACATTAATGTCTAGATGACATACCAACATATCCATATGTGAGAGACCATGTGGTCGTGATCCCATGAGAATGATGAGTAATTGACAATGGTGTAGGTTAGTCGAGTTTGGTTTGGGTGGTTTTGACCATGTCGTTGCGTGGTGCAACGGGCTCGGTCGATTTGGTCAAACTTGGTCGTTTGGGCTTAGGTCATTTATTCTAATGCTTCGACAGGTTTGGACTTCATCATGGGTAAGCATGATGTGTTTATGCTATTTTACGCTTTCATGTGTCGAGCGGTGCTATGTGATGTGTTTCTTGTCTGTGTGGCTGCAGGACATCGAGCGGAGTCGTGGCAAGACACGGTGGACCGGACTAGGCGCAGGTGGCGCTGAGGTCAGAACGGTCAGGATGTGTCGAAGACGACGTGGACTCGAGGTGGTTGCGAGGCGTGCAAGACAAGGAGCGCGGAAGCTTCCCGGAAGGTGCAGGAGGGGCGAAACGGGAATTTCGCAAGGCTGCACAAGCGGGAGCGGGCTCCGTTGGATTTAACCGGCGTAACGGGGCGGAGACCCGTTAGCCATGGGCTATAAAAGGAGAGGAGGGGCTGCATGCCCATTTGAGCACTTGAGGTGGAATTAGGGTTTGTTAGAGTCAAAAGAGTCTTTAGTGGTTGCTTTAGGCTTTAGGCTTTAGTTGTTGAGAGTGGGTGGAGAAGGCAGAGGGTTGTTCTGTCCTCCATCGATGTGTTCCTGAGTGCTCCCTCCCTCTTGTGTTCTTGAGTTGTGTTCTTGAGTAGAGAGGGAGAGGATGGTTTGAGTTGAGAGCTTGTAATCTTTCCTTTTGTATCAAGTCGGGGTATCGGGACTCCTCTGTATTCTTTGTGATCCAAGAAATGAAAATCTGAAGTTTTTATTCCCGTGCTCTCTGTTCTTCCTTCGATGCTCTTTTGGTGGATTTCTTGAGATTTTGATTTTCGAGTTCTTGCTTGCTGTGGAGGTGTAAAATGGGTTGCTCCATGATGGGATAGTGCTTCAAGATCAATTGATCAATTAAAATCCCAGAGACAAGGTTTTAATCTCAGTTTTGCCTTTTTGACCTCCCCTGTTCAAGCTTTGCATTTCTAGGGTTTTGGTGCTCTCAGTGTTCCCCTTGTTGTAATGGCTTGAAATTTGGCATGGAGGATCCAGAGGCTATCTTATAGCTATCCTCAAAATTTCATAGCCAAAGGATCAACCGTTTGGGAGCAATTTGATTTTTGGCTCGGGTCGTGCAAGAATTCAGATTTTTACCCAAATCTGAAATTCTTGATTCTTGGAGTGGATTTCTTGTTATTGTCTTTTGGCTTAGTCTTCTGGGAGTGTTCCCTAGCTATCCTCAAAGTTTCCCAAGCCAAGAATCCAAGAATCAGTGCGAATCTCTCAATTTTCTGAAATTCCTGTTTGCTGTTTTTCTCGAGAGGTACTACCGCTCGGGGAGCGGTACTACCGCTCAAAGGTACTACCGCTCTGACCAGCGGTACTACCGCTCAGCGGTACTACCGCTTGACCAAGCGGTACTACCGCTCGAGGCCAGTTTTGCGCTGAATTTGCTTTTCTTGATTGCTTCCTTCTGGGTCTAGTTTTTCAGTGTCTCTGTGATTTCCAGTAAGGGCTTATTTTCTCCTTCATAGCTCTCATAGCTACTGGAGAAGAAGATATTTGTTGGGGGTGATTTTTTTAAAAGATCGACATTCACCCCCCCTCTGTCGCCATTTCGGTCCAACAATATGACATGGCAACATACAGGTCCGCATGACATGTCAAAGAAAAGTAGCAACTAGCATTGGGTTTTTAGATCTCTATTGGCAAACATCACATTCAACCATTAAGACCTAACAAACTAGCAAGTCTCCCAGCAGTTCCTCCTCCTCTCCTTCCCCTTCCTGAACCTCTTCCCCTTCCCCTTCCTATAGCAGCACCACTTCCACATCATATGGAGAGAGTGAAAACAAGTTAGTACAGTTAGAAATGCTATAATTTCCAAAAAAAACTGTAGTGGACAGCAATATGTTCATGAATTACATTGTCTCATTGTTGTCGTCTCCTGACCTTCCTCCCCTCGGATCAAGATAAGCTCTGTGCTGAAACAAACCAACAGCAAAATCCCGAAAGCACAACATGAGCCCTGGAGAGTGGCAAATCAGTGTAAAGCTGCAGCCTGCTTCTTGGGTTGCCCTCTTGTATGTTTCCCACCTTGTGCACAAGCCTTCTGCGGCTCCAGCGATGGTTCTTCAGATGTCTCGGGATTGTCAAAGAATGGGGAATACAGAAACTTCTTTGTCTTGCCGTCATGCACACAGGACAGCTTGACGACCCTTCTTCCTGTCATCCATTTCAGCAAGATCTTCATGTGGGTCTTACTGTTCAGGCCATTGATACCAGCATCCTGTTGTAAAATATGCCGCATGAGTGCAAGATCTTGAGAAGCAATAGATAGCAGTACATGACCTCAAAATCATGTGTTACTTTGTGCAATTAAGCTGAACTAAATTCAAGTAAGGGTAAGTCTAAATCGATAAATAAACAAGTCCTAAACCGCCCTTGGGACATTTGAAAGTACTACTATGCAGCATTGTGACATAACAATCGAGTTGAAAAATGCATGACATGCCATGCCGTTTAATTACGAGCTGACTGAACATTACCAAAACAATCCAGACTTGTCATACAGATATATTGGCAGATACTCTAGTGACAATCTTGTATGAGTTTATGCCAAGCAGTCAGGCACACATCTTGCATATGAAATCAGCACTTCAACCCAGATTGAACGAGCTACAACTGTAGAATATAGCACGAAAAGTCACCGGCAGGAACTCACGAAACTCGGGCTAAGCCTGATTCCCCAAGATACTGGAGTGGAATTACGCAATTTTACAGAGGTGGGCGGCCCAATGCCAAGGAAGAAGAGTAATACGATCTACTCTACTGTTTCTTTTTCCATACCTAATTGCAAAGAAGAAGAGTACCAAAAGGAAAAAGAAAGTGTCAATTTAATGGTATAAAGATCATTGGATGAAAGAAAGAAGTAGAGGCAGAGGGCAAGCTCATATGCTGTTACCGCAACTTGTGGCTTGGAAACAACAAGTTGCCCTCTTTTGTCACAGAATGTGCACGTAGCTAGCGAGTTCCACTGATTTGATTTGAGGTTCCCTACATGTATACAGCTGATGCATAGTATAGGTATTTGTACCTTGGCGTGGTTCCAGGTGTTGCCGACGGTGAGTGGCCCGTGGTCGGTGAGGATCTGGAGGAGGCGCCCGTAGATGGCGACGGCCTCCACCTTGGGCACCTTGGGGTTGATCCGCCGCACGTCCACCGCCCGCTTCCGCGAGAAGTGCCTCCGCACCACCTCCCACGCCATCCCGCCGCCGTCGCCACCTCGGAGGAACTGCATATCGCCGCCGCCGCCGCCGGCTCAAGCTCCACTACTTCTTTCCGCTCGGATCGGAAGGAAGAAGAAGGCCCACAGACTGGGAATACCAAAGCGACCGAATGGCCCACCGGCCGCTCCTGGAGGCCGCGGCGCCTGGGGGCCACGCCGCGCCTGGGGGCCGCAGCGCCTGGGTGCCGCGCCGCGCCGCCGCCACCCAAACCCTAGCCTTTTCGCGCTGGGAGGCCAAACCCGAGAGACAGGGGTATTCGTGGGTGGGAGCTCCAGTATATTTTGCGCGTGGGCATTCTTGTCTTTTCGTGTGGGTATCTTTTTTGGGGGGTTAAAATCCTCCAGTCTTAACGGTCTCACAAAACAGGGGTAAACGGAGTCTTCATTTCAAAATCGCGAGGGCGAAATCACAAAGTTAAAAAAGTAGGGGTAAAATCACATTTGCAGTCGAGAACAGGGGTAGAAACACCAAATTCCCAAATTGTTTTCCATTCTTCACTTTTTTCTCTCTTTCTTTCTATTGGCATTACATTCTTTCCCCTTTAATAGAATTTGACCCTGAATTCTAATGCTCAACAATTCACACAGAAGAATGAAACAAACTATATAGAAAATAACTTAACTCGTACCCATAGAGAAGAACTCTGGGTACTTCTCACACATGTGAGACTCTAATTCTCATGTCACTTCTCGCTCAGAGTGATGTGATCAAAGCACTTTGACATACTTTATTGTTCTATGCCTCAACACTCTTCGATTCCTCCAAAATTCGAACTGGACATGACTCAAGGTGAGGTCTTGCTTAATGGACACCGATTCTAGCACAATCTCATGCTTCGGGTCTCTTAGATACTTTCTCCACATAGAAATGTGGAACACATTGTACACTCCTCATATGGACTCAGGAAGGCCTAAGCGATATGCCAACTTTCCAATTCATGCCAAAATCAGAAATGCCCCAATGTACCTCGGGTTAAGCTTTCCTTTGGTACCAAATCGCATGATGCCTTTAGTGAGAGAGACTCTCAGGAGCACCTGATCACCCACTTCAAATTTTAATTCACGTCTCCTCACATCTGCATAGCTTTTCTGCCTACTCTAGGCAGCTAATAGGTTCTGTCTAATTTATGCCATTCGTTCCACTGTCCGCTGGACCCAATCTAAACCCAAGATTGCCTTCTCGCCTATGGCATCCCAACAAAGTGGCGATCTACACTTCTGCCCATACAGAGCCTCAAATAACACTGCCCGAACACTGGAGTGGTAGTTGTAGGCAAACTCCATGAGTGCCAATTGATCCTCCCAATTACCTTTCCACGACAAAACACATGACCTTAACCATGTCCTCTAGTGTCTGAATGGTGTGTTCGGACTATTCATCCATTTGCGGGTAGAAAGCGGTACTAAACTGAAGTTTCGTGCCCAAAGTGCTTTGCAAACTCTCCCAAAACTTAGAGACAAACTTGGTGTCACTGTCTAAAACTATCAACTTGGGCACACCATGCAACTTCTCTATCTCACGCACATAGATGGATGACAAATTACTTGCCGAATTCATAGTACGAATAGGGATAAAGTACATAGATTTACTGAATCGGTCCACCACTACCAAATCCAATCCTTACCTTTCTGGGTATGAGGTAAGATGACTATGAAGTTCATGGTAATGTCATCTCATGGCCACTAAGGAACATCCAAAAGTTGCAATAGCCTAGCATGGTGCTTATGCTCAGCTTTCATTTGCTGGCAAACCTCACAAGATGCCACATATCGAGTGACATCCACTTTCATTCTCTTCCACCAGAAATTCTTTTTCAAATCCTGATACATCTTGGTCTTGCTAGGATGTATCGTGTAGGGGTACGATGAGCCTCTCTCAAAATTTCATCCTTGACTTAAGCCTTCTGTGGCACGCAAAGACGAACCTTAAACCGCAATACACCTGACTCATCTAGGTTGAAATCCCCTTTTCCCCTTCATCGAGGTGTTTCCTTACTTGCTGAAGCAATCGATCATGCTGTTGTGCTTTTCTCACTCACTATAGAATTGTCGATTCTAGCAACAGCTGCATCTCAATCTGTGTTGTACCAACATAATAATAGAAAAGTCATATCCAATCAAAGTCAGCAATAAGATAATCTAGAGTGGAGGGTGTTGTTTTATGACCACGGGCATCAGTAGCCACATTAGCCTTGCCCGGATGGTACTCGACAGTGAGATCATAGTCCTTGATCAGTTCCAATCACCTTCTTTGCCTCAAATTCAACTCCTTTTGAGTGAAGATGTACTTGAGGCTCTTGTGGTCAGTGAAAATATTATAGGACTCTCCATACAAGTAATGTCTCCTAATCTTTAGAGTAAAAACCACTATGGCTAGTTCTAAATCATGAGTAGGGTAATTTTGTTCATGTTTCTTCAACTGTCGCGAGGCATACGTTATCATCTTGCTATCCTGCATGAGCACACAACTCAGACCCACTTGAGAAGCATCCGAGTAGATCGTGAAATGAATTTCTGGCTTATGAAGGATGAGAACTGGAGCATTACTAACTTGTCCTTCAAAGTACTGAAACTGTGCTGACATTCATCGGTCCACTAGAATTTCATGCCCTTCCACATGAGTTGAGATATTGGCTTGGCAATAATCGAGAAGTCTTTACATGGCTTGTCAATAATCGGAAGTCTTTCATGAAACACCGGTAATAACCAGCTAAACCAAGAAAACTTCTCACTTTCTTAACATTAGATGGCCTCTTCTAGTCCACGATAGTATAAATCTTGTCTAGATTTACTAAAATACCTTCCTAGTTAATCACATGACACAGGAAGTCTACTTTAGAAATCCAGAACACATATTTCTTTAACATAGAAAAGAACTGATTCTCCCTCAGAGTCCCAAGCACGAGCCTCAAATGCTACTCATGCTCTTCCTCCGTCTTGGAATAAACTAGGATATCATCGATGAACATAACCATTAAGTCATCAATATACTTGTATAGCATGTTGTTCATCATCTCCATGAATACAACGGGGCATTCGTTAGTCCAAAGGACAAAACTTTATACTCATAATGCCCATGTCTTGTGGAGAAAGCTATCTTTTCAACATCTTACTCTCGCACTCAAATCTAATTATATCCAGATTGTAGATCAATCTTGAAGAACACATTGGCTCCCTTCAATTGATTAAATAAGTCCTTAATGTGAGACAACGGGTTCTTGATGGTCACCTGATTAAGAGCATGATAGTCTATGCATACGTGCCAACTCCCATATTTCTTCTTAGTGAATAGGACAGGGGCTCCCCAAGGTGACACGGTATGACAAATTAACCCCTTGGACAATAGTTCATTCAATTGCTTCTTTAATTCCTTTTGAAAAAGTCATGCCAAACGGTACAAGGATAGAGAGATAGGTCGCGTGCTAGGAGCAAGATCAATTCTAAACTCCACATCCCTTTTGGGTGGCATTCCTGAAAGCTCTTTGGGGAATACATCAAGATACTTACATACAACTAGAATATCCTCAATACATAAAGATGCACTCGGTTTTTCTGCAAGTGATAGAAGGAACCCAGACTTCAACGTTCATCGGCCAGGGAACAAGTTGGCCAACATAAAGAGAGAATATGAAAGTGCATTCCCTTGAAAGATTATCTCCTCCCTAGAAGGAGCTTGCAAAGTGGTTGTACTCCAGAAGTAGGAAATCACTGCCTGGTAGCGATGCAACTAGTCCATACCTACGATAACATCAAAATGCTCTATCTAAATAACCATTAAGTTGGAAACAAAATCCTTGCCATCTGTTGAAACCACACAACCAGGACACACTGTGGAGCTAGCAATGATACCCCCAGAGAACTAGCTATAATCGACTGAGAAATCTGCTGAACGCTCAACTTTCATATCTAACGAACTCATAGGACACAAAAGAATAAGTAGCACCAGAGTAAAAAAGAACAAGGACATTGTATGAATCCACTAACAGGGTATCTGTCAACATGTTTGGTTGACCCATGGACTCAGTGGTAGGCAATGTGTAGACTCTTGATGGTGCTGGGGCGGCAAGAGCCCTAACACTCTGATGTGGCGGCATCGAAAATGGAGGTGGTGCAGTGTGCTGAAATGGAGGGTCAGTGCAGGGTGCCAGTAATACTCGACAGATGGCGCCCAAGAAAGACGGGGCTGTGGCGCAGGGATAGCCGCCAACATCTGGACTAACCCCTGGGGTGAAGCGTTTGATGAAGACGCAGACATCGGCTCCCACTTGATGATGCTAGAGGGATTCTGATAATAAACCCACTCCATGTGGCCTGGTAGGCCATAGTGTTGACACTCCCCTATCCACAAACATTCAGCAGTACAGTGTCCACCACTGCACTTGAAACAGATCATACTTTGGCCTGAGACAAGTCGCACAGTTGGTGTGGAAAAAGTGTGAGGTGCTGAAGAAGACATCCTCAAAGACTTAGGCTTGGATGGCTATGGGGGATGCTGGCTCCACTTGGACTTCTTAGGAGTAGGCTGCTAAGACGACTCACCCCCTCACTAAAATGCCTCTTCTGGTCATCACCAGAAGTGCTTGGACTACCGGAGGGTTGCAGCCTTTTAATGAGTTGCATCTCCATCTCTGTCCCTCTGCTCTGTTCTACCATGGACTTGAAGTCACGTGGCACGGTAGCTCCCATAATATGCCAGAACTCAGAGCTGAGCCCTCGGTGAAAACTTTTGGCCTTCTCAAGATCACTGCTCATTACTAACGACACAAAATGAATCAGGTTGTTGAGCCCCGTCTCATTCTCAGCCATAGTCATTTTTCCATGCACGAAGGTTGTCAGGGCGACCTTCATACTTTCCACAAAGGATTTCAGGTAATAATTCGCCTTAAACTGCTCGACGAAGATCTCCCAAGTGGCTGGACTCTGGGCAGGGGCCCTGGCTAAAAGGACTCCTTTCCACCAGATGTCTACCTAACCTTTCAACTGAAAGGCCCGAAGCAAGCTCTAAGCTGTAAGGTCATCTCTAATGCCCGAACTGCCTCTCCATATGGTGCAACCAATCCACAACTTGGACCGGTATGCCTAAACCATCGAAGGTGTCCAACCGCAGCACCATCCACTTGTGAAGGCTCATTCTTGCCTTAGGTACGGCTGGATCAACAGTAGGGTAGCAACAGGTACGGCCGCAACAGCGGTTGCTGACACTTGTCGATGAAGTGTACGAACATCTTCTACAAACTCTTGTAGCAAGGCCAAAGATCTTGCCAGATTTCCAGCTATGGACTACTCAGCAGAAGCAGCTTCTATGTCAGGTGTCTCCTACCGAACCTCGAATGGTGGCCCTGCTTGGTCGCAGCCATGGCTACAGCCTCCACAGCCTTGGCCTGCACCGCAACCACGACCTCTACCTCTCGGTATCTCTGTTCACGTCAAACCAATAACCACACAATCAATTCACAAGCATCTACCTTATAACAGTACAGATCAACCACATATCTCGCGGACACATCAATGCAAGACCCAAAACCCCATCCTATTGTGCACTAGAGTGTGTCAAGTTTAATTTAATTATTAGGCCTAAGTCAAGTTTTAGTTTAATAATTAAGTTGTCAATGTTTCTTCATCACGGACCTAACGTCTGCTCTGGTACTAACTATAACACCCCAGCCCATCCTCTAAGCCTGGAGTGCTACCACTACTCCAAACCACTACCATTTACATCCATTGTTGCTAATTTAGGAAGCGCCTTCTCTATTTAAATCTCAACATCCCGCTAAGCCGCATATGCTTAACAATGAGCATTGGGACAAAAGTACAAAATTTTACCAACAATCAAAAGGAGACACATGAGCCAAACGTCACTAAATAAATAAACTAAGGGAGATGTGCAAAATACTACTTGTACATGGAATGCATGTGCTACTCCCGCCCGTGCATGTCGCCCTCAATGTTCACCTAAAACACACAAATAAACAAGGGCACATGGCGGTTCCTCTGTGGTCTTGCCACCGTCATGTTGCGGCCAAGCAGACTGAGGTAGGGTGTTACCCTTCTCCTCGTGCCACCTTCCTCGATCGACCTATGCTGTGGTTGTGTTGTGCTAAAGAAAAATGGGAAAAAGGTTCGGGAAAATGGGGGCCTACTTGGTTGTTGGCCTGAAAATGGCTAGGGATGTCGACGCTCGCGATGGCCATGACGCAGTTCTCATCGTGTGTGGTGATATGGACAACCTCGTCTTGTTGTCATGGTCGGCTCAAGTGGTCATCCACGGTCCTTGCTCCTCTCCTTCGCCTCTCTCTACGTTCTTAGCTCCTCTCTTCCCACTCTCTCTTCCTCTCCTCCTCTCTGTATGGGCTGTGGGGTGATGTCCCTTTGGCTTTGGTCCTTGGCCTTGACTAAAGGAGGAAATGTGGGTGCCTTTTTTGCTTGGCTCTTGGTTGGGGTGGACTGATGGAGGGAGTTTTGGGGATGGATGCCCTTTGTGAGCTAGTTTGCCTTTTGTATGGTTGGTTTGGCCTTGTGGCTCTCTCCTGGCTTATGCTTTGTCCGAGCTACCCTTGCCTTATTCCCATGGCTGTCTCATGCGGTTATTTACTCATGGACCAGCGATCTATAGGGTGAGCTCGGCACTATTCATTGGCTTTTCTACTAATAAAGGTAAGTCGGTAAAAACTTGGACATTGAATTTTTTCCATTGCCAAATGATGATGATGCCCATGTATACAAGATATGACAACCGGTCCCAAACGGTCTAGGAACCTTGATGAGTGATATTCTATTTTGCATTCTTCTACTGGTATTACAATATTAGGGCATGTAAAATAGTATAGATAACTGCTACCTATAATACTTTCTACGTTTTTTATAGACATCTTTAAATGTTGCTCCTATAATGAGTTATATTTTTATACGTCTCTATAGACAGCTTCTCTATGATACAATGTGTCATGTTTCTCGTGTTACAGTTGATTGCTGCATGAGAGACGATCCAATTCTCTATGCTCATTTTCTCTCCTCTATAACATCTCGTGCCCTATGTAATAAGACTTACAGATAGCTAACGTCACATTATTATACATACTTTTACAGATCCTCTAAAATGTTTTTCTTCATAGTCATGTAACAATTATTTAAAAAATAAATATAATAATGCTCGCATGCTGCCAACCAGGGTTAGGAAACTGGGCGGTCACCACTCACCAGCCGGTATCACTACTACAGAAAGCCTAATACTAGACGGCCAATCACAGACGGTTTGACAAAACTGTCTGTGATCGAAACTAACATAGACGTTTTTAATTGGACACCGTATGTGTTGGTTGCGTCGGAGAAATCGAGTATCACAGACGGTTCTTACCGATGAACCGTCTGTGTACTTTCCTATCACAGACAGTTGTTAATAAAAACCGTCTGTGATAATTTGGAATTATCACAAACGGTTTTTTATTAAAAACCGTCTGTGATAAGTGATTATCACAGACGGTTTTTAATAAACAACTGTATGTGATAATCTCAGGATTTGCACAAACGGTTTTTAATACAAAACCGTCTGTGATAATGGCGTTGGGCATTTATTGTGCTGCTCAGACCGCATCGATCTTCATTTCGATCCAGATCTAGTCGATGCTGCGCACTCTTTCGCTCAGGAGGCAAGCTAGGCGATTTCAGGCCAGTTAATTTGGTGGGAGGAGGCAGAGATTGAGCTTTGAAGATTCATACTTTCCTAGTTGCTCTAGATATGGTTAGTAATGAAATTTATTTTTCTTTGCATTACAATTTAGATCTAAGTAATTGGTGAGGGTTATTGAAGACGGTTTGTAAAATTGTTGGTTATATAGTAGCTGTTGTGTTTATAATATGAATTGAGCTAGCAAATTAAGCCTCAATGCATGTGGCCGGTATATATGTAGTAATAATTAATTAATTTAATTTTTAATACTAAGTTGTTATATATATACGTAACGTAGGACCGAAGCTGGATGTATGCCGCGAGCCGTGTGAGTGAAGAGTACATTAATGGCGTGTCTGCTTTTACAAGAGCAGCCGAGGAGGATATGCTGAATAAGGGGGTGGAATATATGTACTGTCCATACACTGACTGCGAGAATTTAAAGATGTTTAAGAACCGAGGGCAAATTGAAGCGCACTTGATTCGGAGGGGTTTCAAAAAGGGTTATACGTGTTGGACCAGTCATGGCGAAGTGAATGATCATATGCCGCCGGATGACATCGCCGGTGAAGTGAATGATATGCCGCCGGATGACATCGCCGGTGAAGTGAATGACATGCCGTCGGATGATGTCGATTGTGGTTCGGATTTGGATAGGTTGCACGATGACAATCTGGATCAGATGCTTCGTGATGTAGAAGAGAACTATGATGACAGAGAGTATATTAAATTCCGGGGCTTGATGGAGGCGCTGCTAGGTCTTTTAGCGGACATGCTTCCGGAGGGAAATGAGTTACCTAAAACCATGTATAAAACCAAGAAGGTTCTTTGTCCGTTGGGAATGGAAGTAGAAAGAATACATGCATGTCCGAACGACTGTATCCTCTACCGTAAAGAGTATGCAAACATGCATGTATGTCCAGCGTGCAACACATCCCGATACAAATGTAACAATCAATCAGATGATGGCGTGGGAACAGAGGCGAAGAAAAGACCTCCTACTAAGGTGGCATGGTATTTTCCTATAATTCCCCGTTTGAAAAGGTTTTTTGCAAATCTAAAGGAGGCAAAACTGCTGCGTTGGCACTCGGAGGAGCGCAAGAAGGATGGAATACTAAGACACCTTGCTGATTCCGCCCAGTGGAGAAATATCGATAGGAGTTTTCCAGACTTCGGTGCGGAACCAAGGAATATAAGGTTTGGACTGAGTACAGATGGAATGAATCCTTTCAGTAGCATGAGCAGCCGACATAGCACATGGTCCATGACTCTCTGCATCTATAACCTTCCTTCTTGGTTGTGTTTGAAGCAAAAGTATATTTTGTTGTAGATACTTATCCAAGGGCCAAAGCAACCTGGGAATGATATTGATGTGTTCCTAGCACCGTTGGTGGAAGATCTAAAAGTATTGTGGAACAAAGGGGTACAGGTATGGGATGCATACAAACGAGAGAACTTCACTTTGCGCTCCTTATTGTTCTGCACCATAAATGATTATCCTGCCCTTGGTAACCTATCGGGCCATAGTACAAAAGGTGCCAAAGCTTGTACTCACTGCTTAGATGGTATCGAGAGTGTGTGGCTGAAACACACACACAAAACCGTCTACATGCATCATCGCCGGTTCCTTCGGAGGGCTCACCCATACCGCAAGATGAAGAAACAATTTGACGGAGAGAAGGAAGACGGATCAGCTCCAAGGCATTTAAGGGGAAAAGAGGTTTATAATATGGTTAAGGATTTAGATGTTGTTCTCGGAAAGGGACGTAAATTGAGGGCTCATGAGAAAAACACATGGAAGAAGAGATCAATATTTTGGGACTTAACTTATTGGGAGTACCTAGATGTTCGACATTGCATCGACGTCATGCACGTAGAAAAGAATGTATGTGACAGCTTGATTGGTCTCTTACTGAACATTCGTGATAAAACAAAGGACGGCGTCAACGCACGGCTTGACTTGGCTGATATGGACATCAGGCCTGAGTTAGCACCGACATGCACTGATAATGGACGAATGTACCTTCCCCCTGCGTGTTACACTCTGTCCAAGGCTGAGAAAACAGAACTGTGCCAGTGCTTGCATGGTGTCAAAGTTCCGTCTGGTTACTCCGACAACGTGAAGAAACTTGTTTCGATGCAAGATTTGAAGTTAAATGACATGAAGTCTCATGATTGTCATGTGCTGATGACACATATACTCCCTATTGCGATTAGAAATATTTTGCCGATCAAAGTCCGAGAGACAATCATGAGGCTATGTTATTTCTTTAACACAATTGCTCAGAAGGTCATCGATCCCGAAAGACTAGATGCTCTGTAGGACGAGGTGGTGATGACTCTATGTCATCTTGAAATGTATTTTCCTCCTTCATTTTTCGATATCATGGTCCATCTCATTGTTCACGTTGTGTGGGAGATAAAAATATGCGCGCCCATATTCCTACGTAGTATGTACCCATTTGAGAGGTTCATGGGAATTCTCAAGTCCTATGTACGGAATCGATCTCGGCCGGAGGGCAGCATCGTCGAAGGTTATGCAAGCGAAGATGTCATTGAGTTTTGTGTCGATTATATGGCTCAGATTCAACCGATAGGTGTGCCTCAATCTCGTCATGAGGGGAGGCTGTAGGGTATCGGAACTATCGGAAGGAAAGCAATCACTCTAGATATGGACACGTACACTCAAGCCCATTTCACGGTCTTGCAACACATGACTGAAGTGGCGCCTTATGTCGACCAGCACAAGGATGTGCTTCGGCAACAGAATCCAGAGCGGCCGGATGTTTGGATCATGAGGCAACACAACAGTCGGTTCAACCAATGGTTGAAGGAGCAAATCGCTAGGAGCTTGCCAAGTGAGATGCTGACATGGTTGGCAAAAGGGCCAACATTTACAGTTGTGACATGACAAGGATATGACATAAATGGGTACACATTCTATACACAGTCTCAGGATGTAAAGAGCACTAACCAGAACAGCGGTGTCCGCATAGATGCGTTCAGTACCGATGGTTCGAGAAACTCATACTATGGGTTCATAGAAGAGATTTGGGAGCTCGACTACGTGGTTTTCAAAATCCCCTTATTTCACTGCCGTTGGGTGCATCTCCCACAGGTGAAGGTTGACAAGCATGGTGCCACTACCGTTGACCTCCAACGTGTCGGGTACAAAGACGAACCATTCGTACTCGCCAACCAAGTTGTTCAAGTTTTCTATGTAACCGACCCGGCAAATAAGAAACGCCATGTAGTTCTTCATGAAAAAAGGAGAATTGTCGGAGTTGAGAATGTAGTGGACGAGGAAGAATACAATCAATTTGACGAGTTACCTCCTTTTGGAAATGGCATAAGGGTCGACAACGAACAACATGACGAAACTAGTTATGTACGCATTGATCATCATGAAGGACTAATTTTTAAAGGAAATAAGCAAGTAGAATGAGAAAGTGCGACATATATGTATACAACAATGCATGTGTGTGATGTATTTGTGAATTTACATTTATGTATGTGTGAAAATGTGTGAAGAAATACATTGTGTATATGTGAATTTGCATTTATGCTGGTTGGTGTTGTATATGAATGCAGCTGGTTGGTGTTTGTCTTAAGTACTACAATCGGGGGCAAAGGCTTATCACAGACGGTTCTAAAGTTAGAACCGTCTGTGTTAACTTTAGAACCGTCTGTGATAAACCTCCCTATATATACCCTCTGGCTAGGGTTTTTCGCGTATGCTGCAATAGATCTAAATCTCGTCGCTGCCTCCTCACTCCTCTGTCGCCGCTGCCTCCTCGCTCCTCCGTCGCCGCCCCTGAGCCCGTCGTCGCCTCTCCTCGCCGCCTCCCCGAGCCCGTCGCCGTCCGCCTCCCCGAGCATTGTTGAGGTAAGAGTCGATGTGGTATTGTCAATGAAGTCTACTTGCCACCTGTAAATATGCCACTGAGTTATTTCTTTGTGTCTTGCCCTTTTGCAAGTGGTTGTGAAAAGATTAAGCACTGAAGATGAAAATGAGTCTGCCCTTTTGTTTTATCTTCTGGGCACAATAGTTGAGGCTGGCCAAGAAAATATTTTGCCTCATATTCCTGAAATTGTGTCTAACATTGCCCATACCATAAAAAAGTTACCGCCCCTTGTACCGGATCTGTGGCCTAAGGTAATAGTGCATCTGTCTTCTCTGTGGTCGATACTTTCATAATTTCATTGTGTCCGAAAACATGACAAGTCAACATTGCATGTGTTTAATTATACTATTCAATTATTACTTTCATAATCAATAATTTCTTTGCTTGCCTTTGGGGAATTATGATACCACTAGTTTATGTCGTTTTGAAAGGTAGACAACTTCTTAAAAGATAGGCATGATTTTAGATGGAGCAGATTGATATACTTGACAACCAATTAGGAATATATTTTGTAGCAGTACTTATAAGAATTGACTGCGATAACTGTAAACATAAAGTTATGTGTTGTTAATTTCCTAGCTTTAAACATAAAGTTGTTAAAAGTGTGTTGTGAATAGAGATCTTGTTTACTGCAGTAGCATAGTTTGCTATTTGGTTTATTTTGTAATGTTCATTTCTTGTAGTAAATTGTCTTTTGCTTGTTGTGAGTGTTAGTATATAGTATTAGCAACTAAAGTAGGTGCTAAGATAGGCACATCACCGGCCCCCTCTCTCTGTCCACATCACCCCTCTTTTCTCCCCCTCCCCTCTACTCCTCTCCACTCTTCCTAACATTGAGCATCATGTTTCACTTTTTTTGCTTCCTCATCTTCCAATTCAATATGATCACTTTCTTATCTTATCCTAATAGACCCACAAAATGAGCAACATGTCACCCGCGCATTCTTCAACATCATCGCCGGATACGTCCGCTCCAAAATCACAACGCCGAGGAAGAGGGCTATCGAAGAAGCCTGATGGCCGATTTACCATCACAGAGGTCGATGGATCTGGAACCCCTCTCCTTCCTCCCAAAGCAGTAAGCGCATTCCGAAGAATGATCGAAATAGTTGCACGAGAATGAATTGAGATCACATTCAATTCGTGGAAAAGCGTGCTTGACACTCGAAAACGTGAGCTGCTGAGCGAAATTTTGGCATCGTTCGAGATCCCAGAAGAACACCAAGACGCCTGCAATGACAAACCTTGCTAGCGGCGTGAAAAGCATGGAAGAACTTCAAGAGCACGTTTGTCAAGAAGTACGTGGAGACGGACAAAACACCCTTTCATAAATACCCATTCCTGGAACCACAATGGGAGCAGTTCAAGGCGATGAAGACGACCGAAGATTTCAAAAGTAGAAGTGCAGCACACAAGGCCCTCCAGGCAAAACACACACACCCCCACAGACTTGGCACAGCTGGGTATGCGGGTAAAATCCCGCAGTGGAGGAGGGAGGATGAACAAGCAGCCCGGCAGGACATCGCCCAGCCATTGCCAATATCTCGGATGACCACGCTCAAAATTGGATTAGAGCAAGGTCATCTACAACAACATCGGGGGATGTCTTCTTTTCAAACCCTGCAGACCAGCAAGTGTCCCAGCGCCTGGTAAGATATCGATCGAACTATGTAGCTTGTAATTACTCCACAACTTCGTATAAAGTGAAATGACATGCCGTGCTCTTGCAGGAAGAGCTGAGTTTTGAATCTACCATAGGATCATTCCAGGGAACAAGGGAGAATGATATGCTCTCCGCAGCCTTGGGAAACAAGGAACACCCGGGTCGTACGAGAGGCCTTGGGCTTTACGTTCCTTGGAAACATGGTTTCCAAGATGACTCCGAAATGTATCGGCGTAGGAAGAGAACCAAAGCCGAGCGTGAGACACGGCTACGAGAAGAGATCAAGGCATCTCTTAGAGAGGAGCTAAGAGATGAGCTGGCTGATTAAGTCAGAGATGAGGTGCGGAAACATACAGAAAATCAGCAGGTCGCCGCCGCTGCTCTTGTGCTAGCTAGCCCGCACAACCGTCCTAGTAGTTGCGCATCCAATCCGACAGAAAGTGAGGCCAGATTTCCTGTGGACGACATCCTAGTAATAATTATTATCTCTCGAATGCTTGCTCCATTGATAGGCCTATTAGTTGGAGTAGCTAATTTTGTATCGTTATGTAGGAGCCTACGAAGTGCAAGCTCCAAGTGAGATATACCTCCGTTGCCTTGTGCGCTGCTTGGGGCATGGTATATTCGTCTGCTCAAGGGGTCATGCTGCACCATCAAGTTTTAGTGACAGGCTTCGAAAAAGTGTTAGTAGATGGTGTACACGCCAATTTCAAGGTCGTCCCGCTACCGAAGCCCACCAACGACGAGCTCGTGACTCTAGGGCAAGCATTGGATCCTTCATCCAGTGGCCCAAAAGCGATATCTGCCTGGAGGCTTTTTCACCGGTGGCAGATCAGCTACGGGCACTGGTGCCATCTCCACAAGGGTAACCTGAACCAGATCAGCTACGTGCACTGGTGCCATCTCCAGAAGGGCAACCTGAACAAGATCAGCTACCTGCACTGGTTTCATGTTCACGGGCACTATTCCTGGTGCAGCAACTTCCACTAGTGCAACTTCCACCATCGGTGCTACCTTTAAAGCCGACCTATAGCCGAGGCAGGAAGGGCAGCAAGGGCAAAGCAAAGAAGACCAATGATGATATCCCGTACCTCCCATTGGCCCGCAAATTCGTGCTTGGCGAGCCGTTGCTCGACAAAAAGAGCCTCCAACCCCTAGCAATTAGTTGCCTGCAATTGCACAAGTGGTATATGGAACAGTCCAATAAGCCAGAGAGAAAACGGAGTTCAGGTATCACTGTCAAATTCGCGCCGGATCATTTACATCATAGTCTTCAAGAGTTAGTCTTCGTGGTCGCCTTAGGATTTATTCGATCTTTTCACGCTCAACACTCGCGACGTCTCACTCATGCGATGCTGGACGCTGTAAGTGTATACAATCACAGTCTCCGTTCATGTCATACCGATAAATGTCATATATAATTTGTTGCTTTCGTGTGTATATATATAGACACATGCTGACTAAAGCTAGATCATCCAAATCATCGTCGGTTGGTTTCTTGGACCCACACTTGGTCGGTAGGTATACCATCGACGAGAATACACCCGTCGTCGAGAGGTACATTGCAGCAGGACCGCTGGCTCAATGCAATAAGGAATATGTACTTATGCCCTACAATCAGAACTATCATTGGATTTTAATAGTAATTGTACCAAAATGGAACAAGGTATATTACCTTGATTCCCTTAGTAAGAATAAAATGGACTTCACAGTTGTCAGCCAAGTAATGGATAGGTAAGTACATTTTCTCCATACATATCTATATTGTACTCTTTCTTTTCTTCCGAATGATAAGGTTAACTTTTTCGAATCACGTAGGGCGTTCGCGCTGTACGTTGCAAAGGGAGGTGACTCGGCGCCAGGGGCCAAAGGCCTGACACACGCTCAAGATTTTAAGGTATTCGCTATTACACATTAATTAATCCTATGCACAGTTGGTAGTAATGCCTCTTGAATTAACACATTCCATTTTTTGCAGTGCCACCAGCAGCCGCTGGGCAACACATGTGGATTCTACGTTTGCCACCATATAGAACTACTCCTCGATTCCTCGAGGATCACTAATTCCAAGGTTTGTCAATCTTCCCATAATTACTTCGTACTTATCATGTTATATGTATACGCATATTGATATTCCTATCGACAGGCTGCGTTCATCCCGTTAACTGCATTGAAACAATGCGACATTTCACGAATTCGAGGAGAGTTGGCGTACTTTTTGGTGGCTGCAGTCATAAACCCAAATGGAGAGTTCCACTGCGGACAATGATTTTTTATTTCTCTTATCACTCCGGAATCGAGGTCTCGCGAAAGGAACAGATCTATAATCAACGAACTTGTCAGCTGCACAAGCAATACTTGAATGTCAATAATGCACCATCCAAGTATAGCTTGTGCAGCCTGATAAGTTCGTTGATTATGGATCTGTTCCTTTCACGAGACCTCGATTCCGGAGTGATAGAGCAATAAAACAAATGCAATGTTACCATTTAAGTGCAAATGCAATGTAGATCTTTTGTAATTGTGTATTTGTCAATGGATATTTTATTTCATTTCAATTAATTAATTTGCGAAATGGATGCTTTATGTTTGTGAAATGAAGTGCGATGTGAATTGGATGTTTTATGTTTGTGAAATGAATTGAGATGTGAATTGTATGTATACATGTACATGTTTATCAGCTTGTTTCAGAGGGCATGGCTAGCATTTCCTGAGGCTAGCTAATAAACAGGAATAAATTTAGGGATACAAAAGAATATTACAGACGGTTTTTAGCTAAAAATCGACTGTGATATATCTATATCACAGATGGTTTTTAGCTAAAAACCGTCTGTGATATTTACACCACAGACGATTCGAAAACTGTCTGTGATAACCTTCCATTATCATTGACCCATAAATTCAGACGGTTCAGAAAACTGTCTGTGATGACGTTTTTGAACCGTCTGTAATTAGGCTTTCTGTAGTAGTGTATACAAGAATCGGGCAGTTTTCTTTTTAAATTTTTTTATCTTGACTGGTTGTCGATTCCTAAACATTGACAACAACTTCTTTCGTTTATTTAACCGCATATTATATCTATCTAGACAAATGTATGATCTTGTTACTAATCAGTTACTACATGATTACCTAAGGATTGGAAGTTGGGTTGGTAATATGATAGTTGAGGTTTTAATAACCATTTTTACTTAACAGAAGCTAATTCATGACAAACAAATAAACCTCACAAATCCCAACTCTTGTGAAACGCAAAACGTTAACTCCCCTGCAAAGCTGCACACTTCAGATAAACTTTGGAATCGCCGAGCTCATTGTTTGTCGTCGTAATGATACATACGAAGATACTGAAATAATGATGTATACGAAGGTGGCCGCTGACTTGGAGCAAACGAGCCCATCAATTGCCACTTAATTGCTGTAAAATTCCACAATCAATTCTTCTCTTTGTACGTCATAGAAGAGAAATAAAATGCAAAATCAAACCGGAAAAGATCTTGACTATTCGAATGTATTGGCTATATTGATAACAATCAAACTAATCGCACGATAAAAAATCAAGAACATGGGTAAAAAACCCTCATGCATCAAAACACGCAGGAAGCTAGAGAGAGAGAGAGAGAGAGAGAGAGAGAGAGAGATGAATCTGTATCAATTCCCAGAAATTACCAAATGATGTACTCAATGTTCCGTAACAGCAATAGCTAACACTGGCACTGGATACAAATATATATATAGACACACACCCAGCTAAACGTGAAAGCAAAAACAAGTAGTACCAGCACGCAAACTCATCACGAGGTTGCTGCAGCGCCGGCGCGATCGTAGCCGCGGCAGTGCGGGCTGTGGGCGAACACGTCGAGCGGGAAGGACGTGGAGACGGGACCGATGTAGAAGCTGAGCCGGTCGCCGGCGCGGTCGACCTCGCCGACGGGGAGCCACAGGAAGAGCACCTTCACGTAGATGCCCTCCAGCGCCGTGAGCGAGCCCGCCGCGGCCGCGCCGGCGATGCGGGCGTCGTACTTGACCAGCCACTGCTTCGCCAGCAGGAACTCGCATTCGCGCGGGAAGTACACCTCGAAGCTGCCGTCCGGCCGGAGCTCGTAACTCTCCACCCCCTCCGGCAGGATGCCCCGCGGGAAGTCGTACCTCTCCAGCATCTCGTACGCCGTCGGCGTCGACGTCGCGTTGCCGCCGGTCGCCTTGGCGGCTGACGCCACAACAGCGACAACGGTGAGGAGGAGGAGGGGGATGTTGGCCGCCATGGAGGAGGAATTCTTGGTTTCTTGGGTTGATTTTCTTGGATCCTAGGCTCCTAGCTGGCTTGCTTTGCTTACTTGGTAATGGTGTTGGGTTTTTGGATGTGTTGTGGTTTTGTAGCTTATTCTTGGATGGATGTGCTTCTTCTTTTCTTTTTTCTCCTCTGAGAAATCAATTGATGTTTCAGTTGAGCTTAATTTGTAGATCTAGTAATTATCTCAAAAAGTAGTTGTTAAAGAGTCCCTTCATTAGTAGAGGTTTACATGTTTGACTAATCATTGAAGAAGTTGTAATAGTAGTAGTTATATCTAATGTGCATTTTAATACTGCTTAAGGGAGTAGCCATCTTCATATAGTTTGCAAATGCACGGCATCTTTGTTTTCTTTGATTGGCTTGTGCATGCATGTGAGCAATACCCGAACATGATCAATGATTGGGCAATACAATACTAGCTACAGTTCAAATAGTTGTTTTATGTTGAGTACAATTTACATGGTACTACTAAAAAACACTGATTTACAACATACTACAACTAAAACATTTCAACTGATAAAAAAATATATATTGCGTTTCTTTGCGTGTGGCATTAATCTGGGTTTGAGTGGGTCAGGGACAAGACAATGTGACATGGAACAAACATATCCCTTTGCAAGTGGATCATTTGCGACAACGACTTGTATTTTTCTTTAAGGAGAATGAACCTTAGGAACAACGCCGCTAAAATAAATCTATCTATGGCTAGGTTCAATTGCTGATTGCTAACCAGGAGGTGAGAAGGGTGTAGGAATGAGTCATGACATGATGAAAAGGATGTGGCAAGAGAAGAGATATTCCAGGAACTAGCCGCGGAAGATTCTCTCTTGCAAGATGCTGATATTTCTTTTTACCTGATAGGCCCAGATGTACACTGCATCCAGGCATCCAGCTCGGCCGTCTGCGGCACGTCCTCAAGTAGCCCACGTGGCCACGTGCGGTGCTACACAAAACCTTTTTGTTTGGTCCAATCCTTGCTTGAGACTTGAATGTGCCTTTTTTCCTGGGATAATTAAGAATTTATCGCTGCGAATAGATGTAGCAGAGGATTTGCTCCTCCATGTATTACTGATATGTAATGTTAGGTTCTACTTGCCAGCAAAACATCGAGAGTAAATTCGTAACTGCACCTTTGTGGGTGGGTAAATCCTTTAGGTCCTATTCATTTGGGCTTACACTTCTGGTTTCGAGCTTATTATTCATTATTTCTAAATTTCATCTTTTTTTTGACTTTTTGGCTTAGCTTTTTTTGCTGGCTTTTTCTTCTGTATTCATTTTCATTATACGTGATGGACTAACCCATTTTTTCTATTTTTAATTTTTTTAAATTTAATTATACCAAACAAGCCACCATCAGCTACAGTGTAATTCCAGCCAACTACAATGAAAATTCGGTCATAAGCCATCAAAATTCAGCCCAACTAAACAACACCTAAATATCCTTTTTTCCCCTTGCTTTATCTGGCACCACTTTAGTCCGATCCTGTGGTCAATATTTTGTTCTCGTTCGCCTATTATGTCAGCATTCGATGCATATATCACCGTATTCAAATACTAAGCGCTGAATATAAATGGAATCTTCATTCTTTTATAAAGATTTGGGTTAAGTTGGGCTGGGCTTGGTTTTAGACCAAGCTTAGGTTACAATGAGCTCATGTATAGTCTGGGCCTGGACTAGGATATTCTGCAACTAAGTTCTTTTATTTTCCTCATTTGGACAAATGATAATTTTGTGCACTATTCCCTTCCTTTTGCCTTACGGAATAGAAACAAAATATTTTACACTGTAACTTTAGTGCACTGCAATTCTATTTTATGCCTGTTGTGGCACACATGCCCAATTCTAGTTTTAGTCTATTGTCTACCAATGTTGTAATATACTTCTTTTATTCTTTTTTACTTGACGTTTTCTATTTTTTCACGATCTTTGAGATACAACGCTATTTTTATAACTTTACATAAGATATACTGATAAAATTATAATATCATAAAAGCGATAAATTTAATGATATAATTTTCGTATAACCAATTTAGATAGTTTTAAATGTATTGGTAGACAAACTTTAAAAAGTTTGATGGCACAGGTTCTAGAAAGTCAAGTAAAAAAGAATGGAGTATCAGTGTATACATAAATTCTAGAGAAAGAGAGAGAGAGAAACCATAAGGGGAAAAAATCAGAAAAGCAAAGCAAAGAAAGGAGACGCCGCGACAAACATGGGCAATTTGATGGCTAGCAAATAGGGGTGCAAACGGAGCGGATAATTTCCGTCCGTCCGACCGACCGAAAGCTTGTGGAACAAATACGGAAGGGATAGATGTATATCCGGCACTATCCGTATCTGACTCCGACTCCGAGGAAAAAAATATGGAATAGGATACGGGATAAGTGATATCCGTCTGTATATATATTTGTATGTAAGTGATATGAGGAAGTCTGTTGCGACCTCACCTAGAAACAAAATAACATATAGATAAATTGTCACACTAAACAAGCGAGAGTACTTAGTGTTCTTCCTTCAACATCTCAGTAATTAGTCTCTCCATATTCATTCTGATTGTACTATACTGTCCAATGTTCTGTGCAAAGAAGAGGATAATTTTCGTCTGACTGACCGTCCGAAAGATTATGGAATGGATACGGAATAGAGAAATAGATATCCGACATTATCTGTGTCTGACTTCGACTCCGAGAAAAAAAATATGGAATAGGATACAGAATAAGCGGTATCCATTCGTATCTGCTTCGATTGCACCCCTACTAGTGGAAATGCAACCTGCCTCATCAAGTGTTTGGGCCGAGCTTATGTAGCCAGCCCAGCCCACATGGCCCAAAAAATTTGTACCCGTTGCGCTTCATGGAAAAAGTATTGATGCTTTTCTTTCAAAAAAGAAAGAAAAAGCATGGACGCTTTCGATAGATTCTGTGACTCTTCATCTTGTGTCATACAATAAAAAGAGAATAAAGTTCACAAAACCATAGGTATTGAGATATTAGTAACACAAAATCACATGTATTGTAACTTTTTTCATAAAACGACACCTTATTAGGCAATCGGTAACACCAAGCATTGGCTTCATTATTGTTAGAAATCAGTTACAAGACTGAAAGATGCCCAATATACAGTTACTCAATGTACAGATGTCTGTTCCAAATAGACACCTTTCTTCTACCCCTATCATCATCTATAAAGCATTGTACAGTCCTCATAATCAATAATGAAAGCAATAGTTTCTCTCTACATTGTCACAATTACTTTAACACGTTATCAGCACGCACGCTCATCCATCCACACAAGTGAAAAACAAAGAAAGCATTCAAGTTGCCGCCCTGGATGAACTGCCTACGAGAGCCAACGCGTGCACTCGCGGAGCCGGGAACAACGCCAACGCCATTCCGACGGTTTCAATTCACATACAGTGAAACATACAAGAAAAAACAAAAGGTAATGGCACCGGGTTTCTTTCATTGATCGCTTCCTTGAGCGAATCGTGGCATCGCCTTCCTCCGACGGCTGGCGACGGCGGTCCTCACGGCCGGCGGCGCTCCAGCCAAGGCGAGGCCGCTCACGGCCGGAGGCGCCCGTGGCCGGCGGCGGCCCGGAGCCCATGGCGCGCGGCGGTGGAGGCGCCCGCGGTGGCGCGGCCCGAGCCCGAGGCTCCAGTGGCCTACAGCACGGCGCAGCGCGTCCTCGTGGCAAGGCTCCCCGACGGCCAGCAACGCTTGAGGGGCCGGCGCCCGCAGCCGGCGGCGCCCAAGAGCCAGCAGCCACGCGGAGACGGCGCGGCCCGGCAAGCGCGCCCCCCGGCCGGAGGCGACGACGCAGCGTGGCCGCGCGGCGCAGCACGGCCCACCAGCGGCCGGCGGCGCCCGTGATGGCGGCCGGCGATGGAGGCGCCAAGGCCGGCGGCGGCTTGCGCCACGTGGCACCGGCGGCGGCTTGCCCGGAGGAGGCGGCGCCCGGAGCGGTGTCGCGGGAGAGGAAGCGGCGCCAAGGCCGGCCGAGTCCGGCGATGCCCGAGCCGGCGGCGCCCACATGGCCACCGGAGACGGCGCCCAAGGGCCGGCGGTCGGCGGCCAGCAACCGCGCCGGCGGCGGCTCCCATGCGGCGTCGGTGGATGCGGCGCCCGGCGGTGGAGGCGGCCGGGCGTTGGAGGCGGCCGGTCGGCGAAGGTGGCCAGCGGCGACAGCGTGGCGGCGGCGGCCGGCAGCGGCTCCCCGAGGCGGAGGCGGCGCCAAAATGGCCAGGAGGCGGCGGCGGCCCCATGTGGTGGCTGGGCTAGGGTTTGGGGAAACCCTAATCCCCCATTCCATTTATATATGGTTGCCCATACATGGGCTTTAGCCCAACAATTTCCACCATTCCCACATGGGCCCAAAGGCCAAATGGGTTTCAGCCCAGGTTGCCGGAAATTTACAATTTTCCCCCTATAGTTCATGGAAAATGCAACATTTTTATTTTAAATAAATTGCTATTGTATTATTTACAGTATAGTCCTTGTGCTTATTTATAATTGTACCTGTCAGTTTGTACATTTATAAATTAGCATTTCAGTCCCTACAGAATCTGAACATTATGTAATTGTTCAAATAAATGTGCATGCACATTTCTATAACTTTTACATATTTAGGATTATTTTATTGCAATTTATTTATAATATGAATTGCGACCATATTTAAATTTGCTATCTTTCGCAAATTTCAAATTTAAAATTCCCATTTAGTGAGTACCATTGTACTCAATAATTTGGAATTTTTGCAAAATATTATACCTACCATAAATACCATAAAATCACAATTTATGGCACTTTGCTACATTCATTTGTACGCTATGCCATACAATAAATTGGTGTTCACCACCGATATTGTGATTATACGGTATTATAAATATAACCACATGTTATATTTAATTTGGGTATATATATATTTGGATTACAATACTCATATTGTTTTCCACATATTTTGCATTTTATTACAACATTACCATACACATTAATTTACCTCATGTAAATTAATTCTTTATGGCATACATCAATTATTGCAATCTATCTTATGCAATTTAAATATTACGTTTACTAGCTTACCATACAAGCACTTAATTTTTTTTATGCAAATGCTTTAGGTTGATTTTCTCTCGTTTTGGAATAACACAAAGTTTCTTAACTTTGATATTGGCCATACACAAGGTAGTACTATAGTACTACTGCGGGATTTATTCCTTAACGTGCGTACCCAATATCAAGTTTTGAAACATTTTGGTCTACACTTTTGGGTGACTACCTTTATTTATTTTCAAATTGGCAGTACACAAGGTAGTCTCATAGTACTACTGTGGGATTTTCATCCTCAACGTGCGTACCCAATTTGATTATAAATTATACAAGGTCTACACCTAAGTGATTACCATGGTTTTTTTTCACATTGGCCATACACAAGGTAGTATCAATATACTACCGTGGGATTATCATCCTCAAAGTGCGCACTCAATGTTGAACAATGAATTCGATAATGTTAATACCATTGGTGATTAACTATGTTGTTCCACAATAGGAGAATGTCCCTTTATGTATTTCAAGTTTACCTTGATTACTTGCATTTCGCATTGCTTATTTAACATTGCCAAAGATTTATACAAATCTGTGGCCCTACATATGTAGGCACAATGGCTACTAAAGAGTTTGAGGCTCTCGCTCTTGACGGCCACAACTTCCCCACATGGGCGATGGATCTCAAAGTGAGTCTATCGTTGCGCGGAATGTACCAGGCAATTGCAGCTCCCCAAGAGGGTGTAGCTCCTTTGGCTGAGCCTCTCAAGTACAATGCCTTATTTATCATAAGGAACCACATCCATCCTGATCTCAAGGCTGAGTATCTGATGGAAGAAGACCCACGCGCTCTGTGGCTTGCTCTTTAAACACGGTATGAACAGCAGAAAGCAGTCATCCTACCGGAGGCTGTCAATGAGTGGAACCACCTCCGCATACAGATTTTAAATCTGTGGGAGAGTTCAACCATGCTGTTCATATCGAACATATTTGGTATTGAAAATGAAATTTGTATGTATTCTATATACTACTATAAGAATTTCATTAAATTCTTCTTTGTGTATATAGATTTTTGGAGTCAATCCAATAGAGGAGGAATTATGCCTTGTGGATAGTGGTACCACAAACTCTATACTTAGGGACACAAAATATTTCTTAACTCTTACTAGGAGGAAAGGAAATGTTTTAACCATCGCTAGACGCGATGCAACGATAGTAGGCTCTGGTCGCGCCTCTATCACTCTCCCTATGGGTACACAATTGGAAATTGAGGATGCACTCTTGTATCCCGATTCAACACGTACCCTACTTCGTTATAGAGATATCCGCCAGAATGGTTTTCATGTTGAAACCCGAAATGACAACAAAGAGGAATATCTCCTCTTAACCAAACACAACAGATATGGCAAACAAGTACTAGATACAATTCCATCTTTAAACTCCGGATTGTACTATACATACATCAAACTCGTTCAACATATTGCGTACACAGTAATTTTCCAAAACACTAACACATTCCAAACATGGCATGATCGCCTTGGCCATCCAGGTATTGGAATGATGGGGAAAATTATTAGCAATTCAATTGGTCATACATACCTCAAAACAAAATTTCCGGAATCCTCAGATTTTGCGTGCACTTCATGTGCCACCGGAAAATTGATTTTAAGACCCTCTTATCTTAAAATCCGAGCTGAACCACTTACATTCCTTGAACGCATTCAAGGAGATATATGTGGTCCTATACAACCATTGTGTGAACCGTTCAGATATTTCATGATTCTCATTGACGCATCTACTAGATGGCCACACGTGTGTCTTTTATCCACACGAAGCCATGCATTTGCTAAATTAATTGGTCAAATTATCCAATTACGAGCACATTATCCTGAGTATCGAATTCAATCAATTCGAATGGACAATGCTGCTGAATTTACATCTCATGCCTTCAATGATGATTGTATGGCTCTTGGGATACAAGTTCAACACTCTGTTCCATATGTTCATACACAAAATGGTTTAGCACAATCTCTTATCAAGAGAATCAAGCTCATTGCAAGACCATTATTACAGAATTGCAACTTCCAATATCATGTTGGGGTTATGCAGTTTTACACGCTGCTGACTTAATACAATTGCGTCCAACTGCTTATCATAGCACTTCCCCGCTACAATTAGTACGTGGAAATCCACCAGATATTTCCCATCTGCGAAAGTTCGGTTGCGCTACATACGTACCAATCTCACCACCGCAGCGTACCTCAATGGGACCGCACAGGAAACTTGGGATCTATGTTGGGTATAAATCTCCGTCAATCATAAAATACCTCGAGCCCCTAACAGGGGACCTGTTTACGGCCCGGTACGCTGATTGCATATTCAATGAGGAATATTTCCCGGCATTAGGGGGAGACAACAAGTACCAAACTGAATGCCAGGAAATTAATTGGAATGTTCAAGGCATTCCTGCCTCAGACCCACGTACCAGAGAGACTGAACTTCGAGTTCAGAAACTCATTCATTTGCAAAACATTGCAAATAACCTGCCAGATGCATTTACTGATTATAAGGGTGTCACAAAATCCTATAATCCTGCCAAATATGTACTTGAAAGAGTGGAGGTACCGCAAAATACCACTCAACTCCCAGTTCAAAATAAGAGGGGGAGAAGTACGACACAAATGGCGGATACAGCTTCTAACAAGCGACAAAGGAAACAAAAGAATGTAAATGCAGATCAACCTCAAGTTGATAGACACCAAAGGATCCTTAAACCCAGATCAACAGTGCACTCAATTACTGATCCTGGGACATCGGAATACCCCGACTCACATGTTTTGGGAAATAACATTGAGTCAGCAGGGGTCCAAGAAATTTCCACAAACTATACTGATTCTGGAGAATCATACGATCGTAAGACTACAATTGTCGACATTTATTTCTCCACAACAATTGCAAACAACCTTCAAAATGATCCAGATCCCAAGACCATGGCAGAGTGCAAACAGCGCTCGGACTGGAATCAATGAAAGGATGCAATTCAAGATGAGTTAGCCTCGCTCAAGAAAAGAAATGTATTCACCAATGTGATACATACACCTCCCAAAGTATTCCCTGTCGGTTTCAAATGGGTTTTCGTCCGCAAAACGGAATGAAAACAATGAGGTGGTGAGATACAAAGCAAGGCTTGTAGCACAAGGGTTCCCGCAGAGACCCGGCATTGATTTCAATGAAACTTATTCTCCAGTAATGAGTGGAATAACATTCCGATACTTAATCTCATTGGCAGTTAAAAATCATCTATCTTTTCAGTTGATGGATGTAGTGACTGCATATCTTTATGGGTCACTTGATTCGGACATATACATGAAAGTTCCCGATGGAATTTCAATTCCGAATCCAAACGAAAATCGCAATATGTATTGTGTAAAATTAAACAAGTCTTTATACGGCTTGAAACAGTCGGGTAGAATTTGGTACAACCGACTAAGTGAGTTCCTAACCAAAAAGGGATACTCCAACAATGATGATTGTCCATGCGTATTCATCAAAAGATCCTCAACACAGAGGATATAGATGAAGCACGTAATCATCTTATGACGGAATATTGAAATGAAGGATTTGGGTAAAACCAAATTTTGCTTAGGTATACAACTTGAGCACCTTCATACATGCATCATAGTGCATCAATCAGCCTATGTCCAGAAAATATTGGAGAAATTCAATATGGACAAAGCATATCCATCGAAAACCCCCATGGTTGTTCGAACTCTCGACAGGGACAAAAATCCATTTAGACCCCGAGATGACAATGAAGAGCTATTGGGACCCGAGGTTCCATATCTCAGTGCCATAGGAGCGCTAATGTACCTTGCAAATTGCACCCGGCCGGATATCGCATTTGCAGTAAATCTACTTGCTAGATATAGCGCTGCTCTAACCAAAAGACATTGGTTAGGAGTGAAGAATATCCTTAAATATCTTCAAGGCACTAAAGATCTCGGTCTATTCTTCCAGAAGAATAAAAATGTGGATTTAATAGGATATACTGATGCTGGCTATTTATCAGATCCCCATAATGCCAGATCTCAAACAGGCTTTGTATTTTTACATGGTGGAACAGCCATCTCTTGGAAGTCTTCAAAACAGACACTAGTGGCTACATCCACTAATCATTCTGAAATAATTACATTATATGAAGCATCACGTGAATGTGTATGGCTTCGCAGAATGATACCACATACAACAATCATGTGGTATAGGTGCTATCGCATCACCTACCATTATCTACGAAGATAATGCTGCTTGCGTTGTCCAAATGCAAACGGGTTACATAAAAAGCAATATCACAAAACATATTGCTCCTAAACTATTTTACCCACATGAATTGCAAGAGAGTGGGGAAATAAATATTCTGCAAACTAAGTCTTGTGATAATCTCGCAGACTTATTCACCAAGTCATTACCAACCTCCACATTCCAAAAATGTGTTCATGGAATTGGTATGCGAAGACTACGTGATTTGCAGATGTCAGGGGGAGAAATCTCCTAAGACTTAACCCGTTCAATACAAATATTGTACTCTTTTTCCCTTATGAGTTTTTCCTCTAAGGTTTCTCATCAAGGTTTTTAATGAGGCAATATGACAACGTAATCATAGATATATCTCTCTTTTCCCCACAGGGGTTTTTAGGAGATATAATCAAATATATGCCATATCATTTTCTCCTTAAATTTTCCCATTGGGTTTTAAAGGAGTTTTTCATGGCATATCCACTCTATCGGTTCTCCTCATATTTTTCCCTACAGGGTTTTGGAGGAGTTTTTCAAGATGATGAATCAAGGTGATCATATGAAAATACATTGGTCAAGGGGGAGTGTTAGAAATCAGTTACAAGACTGAAAGATGCCCAATGTACAGTTACTCAATGTACAGATGTCTGTTCCAAACAGACACCTTTCTTCTACCCCTATCATCATCTATAAAGCATTGTACAGTCCTCATAATCAATAATGAAAGCAATAGTTTCTCTCTACATTGTCACAATTACTTTAACAATTATCTATCGATTAGCTGTTCTGCCCAACTTGGCCCACCTGCAGGCGTTGACGTGGATGAAGATGCCAGGTTCACAACCAGCGTGGTTGGGCGCTCCCTTATAATGTTCACAATGCGCGCGCAAGTGGTGCGACCCGGTCAAGGCGGAGAGCTCCAAGAAGAAAGAGCGAGAGGAAGGGGGCTTCGTAGTGCCATGATCGGCGGCGACTTGTTGGGTGAAAATTTGTTGGCTTTTTGAGCTTCATAGCTTGTCATAGCTATTGAAGTGTAGATTAGGCGAATACGTAGCGTAAATTTTAAAGACATCATTCACCCTCCTCTATTACCATACCAGTCTTACAATCTAATTAATCAATTGGTGGCAATTGGATATTGTGAATCTGACTACATATATTACAGCAAGAAAGATGGCCATGGTTCAGCTAGGATGGTGGCAGTAGAGAATGATGATCAATTGCTTGCAATGTGTAGTGAGTATGGAAGTGCTAACGTTGTTAAGCAGTACCTCGTGCAGGGAAGAGGTGGATGTACTGCTGCCATGCCTCCTACTAAAAATGGTCCCAAGCTCTCCAATGATGTAGAAAGCAATGTTACTGTGACAGCGAACTCAATTTCTATGGAGAAGGGCAAAACCATTACCGAGGTGGATGATTTGCAAATATTGGAGGTGTCCTATGTGAGTGATAATTCAGTTTCAGATGCATTTGATAAAGAACTAGATCAAGAAGAGCTTATAGAGAAAATTTTGGAGATCAGAGGTAGAAGGAAGATCCAAATGAGCATTGTGAGGGTGATATTGATGTGGAGGAGCTTTTACCGACTTTGAAAAATCCAGTTGAGCCAAGTATGTTGGAAGAAATAGGAAGTGGTCCAAGGAACATAGTGGCAAGTAAGGGAAAGAAAGCAACGACAAAGGTCACAAAGGTTAGTACAATATCAACCACTGAATTGCCATTGTTGATCCAGGAGTTGACGATGATGGTCTTGACTTGGGCTCTAGTGAAGACGATGCCTTTGAGGCTAGGGTAAGTGAACCACATAAGAAAAGAAGAGCACAGCTAAAGGGAAGATAATGAAGAGGATCTGGTTTGATGAGTCAAGGATTTTGGATGACACTTAGCTATGCCAATATATGTGTTTTGTAGATATCAAGCAATTTAGAAGGGCCTTGAAGAGCTACTATATAGTTCAAAGTGTTATGAATAGCGCTTGTATTCAATATGAGGCCAATGGGCCGGTATATATACACAAAGTACAGGAGGCAAATATGCAAAGAACCCCTCATAACAATGGGGAATAACAAACTATACTGAGTTTGGAGAGGTAGAAGCCGTGCTGTGCTCGAGTCTGGGCCTTCGTGAAGAAATCCGCTATTTGAAGCTCCGAAGGCACATACTGAAGAGTAATCACCTGATCATGCACACAAGTCCTCATGAAAGAAGCATCAACACCAATGTGCTTGGTGAGCTCATGCTTCACAGGATCACGGGCAATACTGATAGCACCTGTACTATCTGACAAGAGAGGGGTCGGTGTAGTGACAGAAACACCAAAATCCTCAAGTAATCACCGTAGCCAAGTAATCTCTGCTGCCAAGAGAGCCATAGCTCGCAACTCAGCCTCTGCACTCGAACGGGACACTGCAGTCTGTTTCTTCGTCTTCCAGGAAATAAGAGAACCACCAAGAAAAACACAATAAGCAGAGATAGACCGGCGATCAGAGGGATCGCTGGCCCAAGTAGCATCCGAATAGGCCTGAAGCTGTAACGAACTGGAACGTGGAAAGAAGAGACGGCGAGAGATAGTCCCACGAAGGTATCGCAGAACTCGAAGAAGGTGGCTGTAGTGAACCTGAGTGGGAGCTGAAACAAACTGACTCAGAATATGAACTGGATAAGTGATATCCGGACAAGTAACAGCAAGGTAGACAAGACTCCCAACAAGATGACGATAGCGAGTCGGATCAGAAAGAGGCTCGCCATCAGAGAGTCGGAGGTGAACATTGAGCTCCATGGGAGTCTCAACAGTACGCTGATCAGTGAGAGAGGCGCGATCAAGAAGATCCTGAATATATTTCTCTTGGGACATAAAGAAACCATCTGGAGTGGAAGTAACCTCAATCCCAAGGAAGTAACGAAGAGGACCAAGATCCGACATAAGGAACTGCTCACTAAGACGAGCCTTGACAAAGGCAATGTACTCAGAATCATCCCCCGTAATGATCATATCATCAACATACAGGAGAAGAAGAGTCCGACCACGAGACGAAGTGTGGACAAAGAGCGCAGGATCATGATCACTAGCTGAAAAACCAGCAGCAGTGACCACAGAGGAGAAGCGCTCAAACCAAGCACGAGGGGCTTGCTTAAGGCCATAGAGAGAGCGACGAAGGCGACAGACCATGCCCTCAGGAACAGAATACCCAGGTGGCGGATGCATGTAGACCTCCTCACGCAACTCACCATTAAGAAAGGCATTCTTGACATCAAGCTGAGAAACAGACCAGTGGCGAACAGACGCCACCGAAAGAAGAGTGCGAACAGTGGTCATGTGGGCCACAGGAGCAAAAGTCTCGTCGTAGTCAACACCATGCTCCTGCTGAAAGCCACGAGCAACAAGACGCGCCTTATAGCGCTCAAGAGAGCCATCAGAGCGAGTCTTAATCTTATAGACCCACTTACATGTGATGGGATGAGAATGAGATGGAAAAGGAACAAGATCCCAAGTACCAGTACGCTCGAGGGCAGCAATCTCCTCGGCCATGGCAAGCTGCCACTCAGGGTGAGTAACAGCATCCCGATAGGAGACAGGCTCACGAGTAGCTGCGCCAGCAAAAGCAAAACGGGCAGGAGGCCGAATCGACTGGCGATCGCGGAGAGCGTAGCGAGGAGAAGATGACCCATCAGGGGAAGATGGAGCATCAGAAGAAGATGGAACAGCAGGAGAAGATGGCTCATCTGGAAGATCCTCAATACGAGGTCGACGAGTGTAGAAGATAAGGGGAGAAGGTACTGTAGTGGGAGGAGCCTGCGGAGGCGTAGAAGACGACACAGGCGGCGACAACGGCGGAGAGGCCACAAGGGGAATATGTGGAGACTCAGTGGGATAGGTGAACGAGGGCAAAACAGATATAGGTGTATCTGGAAAGGTCAAGAAAGACAGAGACTCCACAGAGGAAGCCGAAGGAGAGGCAGGACGTGGGTAGAATGGACGAGACTCGTCGAAAGTCACATCTTGAGAAACCCGTATCCGACGACCAACAGGATCCTAGCACCGATAGCCCTTGTGCTCGGCACTGTATCCCAGAAAGACACACTCAACAGACTGAGCGGTCAGTTTGGTGCGTTCTCGAGGGGCGAGGAGAACGTAGCAAACGCAGCCAAACAGATGAAGGGTAGAGTAGTCAGGAAGAAGACCATAGAGACGCTCAACAGGGATCGCTCCCTGAAGAGCAGAAGAAGGCTGGATGTTGACGAGATAGGTGGCAGTGGAAACAGCCTCGGCCCAAAAGTGAGGTGGAATAGAGGCGGCGATCATCAGAGCACGAGCCGTCTCAAGGAGGTGACGATGCTTGCGCTCAGCGACACCATTCTGAGCATGAGCACCAGGACAAGAGAACTGAGCGAGAGTGCCCTGCTCAGCAAGGAAGCTGCGCAGGTAACGAGAGAGGTACTCGCCAGCAGAATCAGCACGAAAGACACGAATAGGAGTGGAGAACTGTGTGTGAATCATAGTGGCAAATTGTTTATAGATAGACAAGGCCTCACTACGAGAAGACATGAAATATATCCAAGTATGGCGAGAAAAATCATCTATAAAAATGATATAATATTGATGACCCCCTTTCGAAACGAAGGGAGCCGGACCCCAAACATCTGAATGAACAAGATCAAAAGGGCGCTGAGACACAGACTCACTATGAGGATAAGGAAGCTGAATCTGTTTACCTAACTTACATCCCTGACAATCTAAAG
Organism: Dendrocalamus latiflorus; assembly: GCA_017311315.1. Classification (NCBI taxonomy): domain Eukaryota; kingdom Viridiplantae; phylum Streptophyta; class Magnoliopsida; order Poales; family Poaceae; genus Dendrocalamus; species Dendrocalamus latiflorus. The sequence continues at coordinate 19,428,381 of CM029650.1, read as the reverse complement.
ACACGTCTCCTGAGACAGACTCCAGAAGACCACGACGAACTAAGGACGACAGACGAGATCCACACAGATGACCAAGACGGTGATGCCACTGCTGGAAAGAGCCGGTAGACGAAGTGGCAGAAGCGGAGAAACTGGCGGCGGTGGTGGCAGCGGAAGGAAGATGAAGCCAGTCAAGCTCCCAGAGACGCTGTGAGTCACGGCGCCGAGGGCCAGAACCAACCAGAGCTCCCGTGTGGCAGTCCTGAACACAACAAGAGTCAGAGTCGAGAATGACCCGATAACCAAGGTCAGTAATCTGCCCAGCAGAAAGAAGCTGCATGGTAAGGCGAGGAACATGAGCAACAAAAGAAACATGAAAGGATGAGTTGCTAAGAGATCCTCTACCAGAGACAGAAAGAGATGTACCATCAGCAGTAAGAACACTGACAGGAGAATCAAGAGGTGTAATAGAAGACAGAGTGGAAGGATCAGGAGTCATGTGAAAAGATGCTCCAGAATCAAGAATCCACGGGGAGGTACCTGACTGTGTAGGGGGTGGTTTCTCAGTGCCTGAAGAGTCAGTAGCAGAACCTGCAGAACCTGTCGAGGGAGAACCTGAAGCGGCAAGCAGGCGTCGAAGTCTGGCTATCTCCTGCTCGGTGAGAGAAGCTGCTGAAGAAGTCGATGCAGACGTCGTCGTAGAAGCACTAGTGCCAGTAGAAGAACGGCGTGAAAGATGCCGCTTCTTCTTGTAGCACTGGGACTCAGTGTGGCTATCCTTGTCGCAGTAGGAACAGTGAGGACGGCCACCTCCAGACAGAGGACGGCCACCACCACCTGTGGTAGCCGCTGGAGGAGGCAGTGTAGCAGGCGGACGAGCGGCGAGCACAGAGGGGAGTGGCATCAGACCAGCACCACTCAAACGAGTCTCCTCTGCGCGTATCTCGGTAAGAGCCTCCAGGAGAGTGACACGAGGGTGGCGTGCAAGGAGCTGGGCACGCCTTTGCTCGAACTCAGGACGAAGGCGAGTAAGGAACTCGTAAACCCGCTGAAACTCCAGGTCAGCACGTACATCCAGGCAGCACGGACAGGTACGACAGCCAGCAGTGCGAAGTGAGTCCAACTGACGCCAGATAGCAGAACTCTGAGCGTAAAAAGCGTCAACAGTAGCATCACCCTGCTGAAGAGAGTGCTCCTGGCGGACCACGGACAGGTACAGGGCATCACCAGAGGGCTCGTAGCGCTGGCGAAGATGAGTCCACATCTGGAAAGCCGAAGGGAGTCCCACAACCTCAGAAGAAAACTGAGGCTGGACACTGGCGATGAAGACAGTAGCAGCCCGAGCGTCGTCATCGTACCACTGAGTGTAGACGGTCAGACGATCCTTGTAGGAATCCAGAGCCTCCTGGTAGGCAGAGGCAGCTTCATTATCAGCTTCATCATCAGCAGCAGCCTTATCGGCTGTCGGGGGCAATGCAACAGGTGTAGGCTCCGTCGGAGGAATAGGGCAAGGCGGGCAGGTGACATCGCCAGAGAGGACGCCCCAGAGACGAAGACCACGCATGTGGATGCGCATGTGAGACACGAAGTCGGTGTAATTAACACCATCAAAGATCACCGGGCAGCGAGGGAGGGAAACGGTGCCCATTGGTAGGCGGCGCTGGACGGCGCGGCGACCAAGGCAACGAAGTCTAACAGGCGGCGCTGGACGGCGTGGCGGTTAGAACAACGTTTTTTTTCTTTTTCTTTTTCTTTTTTTTCTTCGCCGCTCGGTAAAAAACCCTAAAGCCTGAGCAAACGGGCCTCCGGCCCGTTACACGCACGCACGCGCAGGCGGCAGCTCAGCAGGGGCACGAGTGAGGCGGCGGCGGCGCGACGGCGGCGCCGGCTGAGCAGCCGGCTCGATGGCGGCGGAGGAGGTGGCAGCCGAGCAGGCAGCGACAGAGGCGGCCCGTGAGGCCGTGCGACGACCGGCGGAGGCGGCTCCCTGGTGCGGAGGCTACGAGGCGGCGGCGGCGCGACGGTGGCAGCGCGTGGAGGCCGAGCGGAGACGGCAGCGGTGGAGGCCGACGGATCTGGCGACCGGGTGGGAGCGGAGGAGGCCGGCAACGGTGGCGGCGCGTGGAGGCCGAGTGGGGACGGCAGCGGTGGAGGCCGGCGGATCTGGCGACCGGGTGGGAGCGGAGGAGGCCGGAGAGGAGGCCGGCGACCGGGTAGGAGCGGAGGAGGCCGGCGGATCTGGCGGCCGGGTGGGAGCGGAGAAGGCCGGCGGATCTGGCGGCGGCGGTGCGACAAGCGAAGCGACGGGAAACCCTAGGTAGGCTCTGATACCATGTTATGAATAGTGCTTGTATTCAATATGAGGCCAATGGGCCGGTATATATACACAAAGTACATGAGGCAAATATGCAAAGAACTCCTCATAACAATGGGGAATAACAAACTATACATATATCTCTAACACAAAGTAGAGATTGTACGTATTTGAGGATGATCCAAGAAGGGTGAAAGTTGTATGCAAGGATGAGAGGTGCATGTTCTACATATTGACATTCGACATTACTCATGAGCCAACTATTGTAATAAGGCAGATAATAGCTCCTCACATGTGTGGCATAACTAGGGAAAGTAGTCGAGTCAATAGTTCATGGTTGAGTAATGTGTATCAGGAGGATGTTAGAAGTAATCCAGATTGGAATGTGACTGCTAAGATGGATGCTGCCATGATGGACTATGGGGTGGAAGTTAGCAAGATGATAACCTATAGGGCAAGAAGCAAAGCTGATGAGGTTGTGCTAGGCTGTAGAATCGATTCACACTAAGATAGGCAATCAGAGGGGGGTAAATGATTGCGGAAGCTAAAAATAAATTTTAAGACTCTCCCCTACACAAAACCTATTTAAGCCTCGTTTAAAAATTCTGGACAGAATAATGTACTCTCACTAAAACTGATCCCGATAAAAAACCGTAACTCCGATTGACCTCAAATTTTGATAGAATAAACTAGAGAAAGTTATTGAACTAACCCAACTGGAATTACATCAATCGGAGGTCTAGAACTTGAGATATAAAATAAACAAGATCACTGATGCAGAAAGTGACGAGAATAAATTAAGCCCTAATTATGCAACTAAGCAAAAACCGTAAGGAATTAATCAACCAAACTTTTCAGATCACAAACTTGATGCCTTAACTATTTTTCTTAATACATGCATGAATCACAAGCCAAAAAAACTTAATAAAAAAACATAAAACTTAATAACCCTGACGTAATCACCTAGCACTAATTGTTTTCTCTCTCCTCAATGCTCAACACTTGACTAGATAACGCATGCTAACTCAAGGCAAAATTATTACTCACATGCAGGCACAGAACAAAGATATTGCAAGAGAGGTTGGATAAGTGATTGACAGAAAGATTGCTTTTCATTAATCATTCTGAAGTCTGTACATCAATTTATAGATGGTAAAAAGGTGGCATAAAAGGTGTCTTTTGGGAAAGACATCTGCACATTGGGCATATGTAACTGGCGTAACTGGTTTGTAACACTCCCCCTTGACCAATGTGTCTTCATATGATCACCTTGATTCATCATCTTGATAAAAACTCCTCCAAAACCCTGTAGGGAAAAATATGAGGAGAATTGATAGAGTAGATATGCCATGAAAAACTCCTTTAAAAACCCAACGGGAAAATTTAAGGAGAAAAATGATATGGCATATATTTGATTATATCTATTTAAAAACCCTTGTGGGAAAATAGAGATATATTTATGATTACGTTGTTATATTGCCTCATTAAAAACCTTGATGAGAAACTTTAGAGGGAAAACTCATAAAGGGGAAAAGAGTACAATATTTGTATTGAACGGGTTAAGTCTTAGGAGATTTCTCCCCCTGACATCTGCAAATCACGTAGTCTTCGCATACCAATTCCATGAACACATTTTTGGAATGTGGAAGTTGGTAACGACTTGGTGAATAAGTCTGCGAGATTATCACAAGACTTAGTTTGCAGAATATTTATTTCCCCACTCTCTTGCAATTCATGTGGGTAAAATAGTTTAGGTGCAATATGTTTTGTGATATTGCTCTTTATGTAACCCGTTTGCATTTGAACAACGCAAGCAGCATTATCTTCGTAGATAATGGTAGGTGATGCAATAGCACCTATACCACATGATTGTTGTATGTGGTTAATCAGTCTGCGAAGCCATACACATTCACGTGATGCTTCATATAATGAAATTATTTCAGAATGATTAGTGGATGTAGCCACTAGAGTCTGTTTTGAAGACTTCCAAGATATGGCTGTTCCACCGTGTAAAAATACAAAGCCTGTTTGAGATCTGGCATTATGGGGATCTGATAAATAGCCAGCATTTGTATATCCTATTAAATCCATATTTTTATTCATTTGGAAGAATAGACCGAGATCTTTAGTGCCTTGAAGATATCTAAAAATATTCTTCACTCCCACCCAATGTCTTTTGGTTGGAGCAGCGCTATATCTAGCAAGTAGATTTACCGCAAATGCAATATCCGGCCGGGTGCAGTTTGCAAGGTACATAAGCACTCCGATGGCACTGAGATATGGAACCTCGGGTCCCAGTAGCTCTTCATTGTCATCTCGGGGTCTAAATGGATCTTTATCCCTGTTTAGAGATCGAACAACCATGGGGGTTTTCGATAGATATGCTTTGTCCATATTGAATTTCTCCAATATTTTGTGGACATAGGCTGATTGATGCACTAGGATGCCTGAATGAAGGTGCTCAAGTTGTATACCTAAGCAAAATTTGGTTTTACCCAAATCCTTCATTTCAAATTCCGTCATAAGATGATTACGTGCTTCATCTATATCTTGTGTGTTACCAATGATATTAAGATCATCAACATACACAGATATAATACAAAATCCTGTTGAGGATCTTTTGATGAACACGCATGGGCAATCATCATTGTTGGAGTATCCCTTTTTGGTTAGGAACTCACTTAGTCGGTTGTACCACATTCTACCCGACTGTTTCAAGCCGTATAAAGACTTGTTCAATTTTACACAATACATATTGCGATTTGCGTTCGGATTCGGAATTGAAATTCCACCGGGAACTTTCATATATATTTCCGAATCAAGTGACCCATAAAGATATGCAGTCACTACATCCATCAACTGAAAAGATAGATGATTTTTAACTGCCAATGAGATTAAGTATCGGAATGTTATTCCACTCATTACTGGAGAATAAGTTTCATTGAAATCAATGCCGGGTCTCTGCGTGAACCCTTGTGCTACAAGCCTTGCTTTGTATCTCACCACCTCATTGTTTTCATTCCGTTTGTGGACGAAAACCCATTTGAAACCGACAGGGAATACTTTGGGAGGTGTATGTATCACATTGGTGAATAGATTTCTTTCCTTGAGCGAGGCTAACTCCGCTTGAATTGCATCCTTCCATTGGTTCCAGTCCGAGCGCTGTTTGCACTCTGCCATGGTCTTAGGATCTGGATCATTTTGAAGGTTATTTGCAATTGTTGTGGAGAAATAAATGTCGACAATTGTAGTCTTACGATCGTATGATTCTCCAGAATCAGTATAGTTAGTGGAAATTTCTTGGACCCCTGATGACTCAATGTTATTTCCCAAAACATTTGAGTCGGGGTATTCCGATGTCCCAAGATCAGTATTTGAGTGCACTGTTGATCTGGGTTCAAGGATCCTTTGGTGTCTATCAACTTGAATTGATCTGCATTTACATTCTTTTGTTTCCTTTGTCGCTTGTTAGAAGCTGTATCTGCCATTTGTACCGTACTTCTCCCCCTCTTATTTTGAACTGGGAGTTGAGTGGTATTTTGCGGTACCTCCACTCTTTCAGGTACATTTCTGGCAGGATTATAGGATTTTGTGACACCCTTATAATCTGTAAATGCATCTGGCAGATTATTTGCAATGTTTTGCAAATAAAATGATTTTCTGAACTTGAAGTTCAGTCTCTCTGGTACGTGGGTCTGAGGCAGGAATGCCTTGAACATTCCAATCAATTTCCTGGCATTTAGTTTGGTACTTGTTGTCTCCCCCTAATGCCGGGAAATGTTCCTCATTGAGTATGCAATCAGCGTAACGGGCCGTAAACAAGTCCCTTGTGAGGGGCTCGAGGTATTTTATGATTGACGGAGATTTATACCCAACATAGATCCCAAGTTTCCTGTGCGGTCCCATTGAGGTACGCTGCGGTGGTGAGATCGGTACGTATGTAGCGTCAATGAGAACCATGAAGTATCTGAACGGTCCACACAATGGTTGTATAGGACCACATATATCTCCTTGAATGCGTCCAAGAAATTTAAGTGGTTCAGCTCTGATTTTAAGATAAGAGGGTCTTAAAATCAATTTTCCGGTGGCACAAGAAATGCACACAAAATCTGAGGATTCCGGAAATTTTGTTTTGTGGTATGTATGACCAATTGAATTGCTAAGAATTTTCCTCATCATTCCAATGCCTGGGTGGCCAAGGCGATCATGCCATGTTTGGAATGTGTTAGTGTTTTGGAAAATTACTTTGTATGCAATATGTTGAACGGGTTTGATGTATGTATAGTACAATCCGGAGTTTAAAGATGGAATTTTTTCTAGTACTCGTTTGTCATATCCGTTGTGTTTGGTTAAGAGGAGATATTCCTCTTTGTTGTCATTTCGGGTTTCAACATGGAAACCATTCTGACGGATATCTCTATAACTAAATAGGGTACGTGTTGAATCGGGATACAAGAATGCATCCTCAATTTCCAATTGTGTATCCATAGGGAGAGTGATAGAGGTGCGACCAGAGCCTACTATTGTTGCATCGCGTCCAGCGATGGTTAAAACATTTCCTTTCCTCCGAGTAAGAGTTAGGAAATATTTTGTGTCCCTAAGTATAGAGTTTGTGGTACCACTATTCACAAGGCATAATTCCTCCTCCATTGGATCGACTCCAAAAATCTATATACACAAAAGAAGAATTTAATGAAATTCTTATAGTGGTATATATAGAATACATACAAACTTTATTTTACAATACCGAATATGTTCGATATATGATTGTAGCATACAAGCTTACAGTATAGATGACAACATTATTTATATTACAACACTATAGTACTTATTAGCTATGGAACGAGGAGTCTAATTGAGATCTCCAAACATGTCTTGAGAATGAAATTCTTCAAGTGTGTCCTCGGTGCACATGAGATCATCCTTCTTTGTAGAAGCACATGTGTCTTTGAGTTCTTGACGGAACTGTTGAGAGCATCTAGTTTCATCATTGTTGGATGTGAGATTGAAGTGTGCTTCAAATCTCTTCTCTTGAGCATTCTTGCCATGAGGCAAAGACTTGAGGTAGAGGTTCACAAGATGCTTCGGGTGCGGCATTTCTTGGTAGGATTGTTGTAGCAACCACATTTTTTTTACAAATTTCAGTTTTGTCAACTCTCTTACCAAAATTGCCTTTACCTTTCTTGAATCCACTTGGTTTTTGCTTCTTGTTGCATTTGTGTTTACGTTTAAAGTTCTTTGAGTGGTATTTTGAACCACTGAACTTGTTGTTATTTTGATTAGCATGAACTTCAGGAAGTGGAGCAGCCCCAATAGGACGTTGCTGATTGTTCTTTAAAAGAAGTTCAGCATGCTTTTCTGCCTGAAGCATAGTATGCATAAGATCAAAATAAGTTTGGTAATTTGCAGCACGCCATTGCTGTTGTAGGACCCTGTCAGATGGGAGCATAGTCGAGAGAGTCTTCTCTATTTTGTCCGCATCCGTTGGTTCCTTGTCACAAAAATGCAATTTGGAGCAAATTGTATGTAGGGCATGGTTATATTCTCCAACAGATTTGAAATCTTAGAGTCTAAGATGTGCCCATTCATGATTAGCCTCAGGTAATATAACAGCTTTCTGCTGTTCATATCTATTTTTGAGGGCTAACCATAATGTGAGTGGATTCTCCTCATACAAATATTCAGCCTTCAAATCCGGATGTATGTGATTCCGTATTATGTTCAAAACGGAATATTTCACAATATCCGGAGGAATTTGATCAGCTGGAGGATCAAATATCACCCGTTGCAACCCACGTGTGGTTAAGTTGATTTTGAGGTCCATAGCCCATGTAGGGTAATTGGTACCATCGAGAGCGAGAGGCTCAAAATCTTTGGTAGCCATTTAAAAACCTACATGAAAAGTACACCATAAATGATTAATTTATATGAGGTAAATTAGTGTGTATGGTAATGTTGTAATAAAATGCAAAATATGTGGAAAACAATATGAGTATTGTAATCCGAATGAATATATACCCAAATTAAAAATAACATGTGGTTATATTTATAATACCGTGTAATCACAATATTGGTGGTGAACACCAATTTATTGTATGACATAGCGTACAAATAAATGTAGCAAAGTGCCATAAATTGTGATTTTATGGTATTTATGGTAGGTATAATATTTTGCAAAAAATTCTAAATTATTAAGTACAATGGTACTCGCTAAATGGGAATTTTAAATTTTAAATTTGCGAAAGATAGCAAATTTAAATATGGTCGCAATTCATATTGTAAATAAATTGCAATAAAATAATCCTAAATATATAAAAGTTATAGAAATGTGCATGCACATTTATTTGAACAATTACATAATTTTCAGATCCTGTAGGGACTGAAATGCTAATTTATAAATGTACAAACTGACGGGTACAATTATAAATAAGCGCAAGGACTATACTGCAAATATTACAATACAAATTTATTTAAACATAAAAATTCTGCATTTTCCATAAATTAGAAGGGAAAAATGCAAATTTTTCAGCAACCTGGGCTGAAGCCCAATTGGCCCTTTGGCCCATGTGGGGAGGTGGGATGTTATTGGGCTAAAGGCCCATTTGGGCAGCACAATATAAAAGGGAGAAAATTGCTATAATGCGACTCCAAACAACGTGTTTCGCTATAATAGGACTTCTAACGTTGACATCGCTAAAATGACACCCGAAATATTGGCTTCTCGTAATACATGACATTTGGCTAATGTTTCGAAATACCCGAACATTGGAATTAAAAGAGCCAAATATCATGTATTACGAGAAGCCAATGTTTCGGGTGTCATTTTAGCGATGTCAACGTTAGAAGTCCCATTATAGCGAAACACGTTGTTTGGAGTCCCATTATAGCAATTTTCTCTATAAAAGGAGGGGGGATTTTAGGGTTTCCCCCAAACCCAAACCACCAGCCGCCACCTCCATTTGAAGCCGCCGCCGCCGGCCGCCAGGGTTGCGGACGTCGCCGCCGGCCATCTCCACCGCCGCCGCCTCCACCACCGCGCGCCATGTGCGGCGCCGCCGGCCGCGGGGATCACCGCTGGCGTCGGGCACGCCGCCAAGCCACGTGGGCTGAGTCTTTCCGCCGGCCATCGGGCGCCTCGGGCGCTGCCGCCGGGGAACGCCACCGCCGCCGCTCGGGAGCCGTCGGCCGTGGGCTGCTTCGGGCGCCGCCACCTCCGGCCGGATCGGGCCGCCCCACCGCGCGCGCCACGACGGGCTGCGCCGACGGGGTGCACCACCTCGCCGGGCGCGCCTGCCCCGGGCCTCGCCGGCCGCGCGCCACCGCGCCGCCGCGCGCCGGCCGTGGGTGTTGCGCCGGCTGCGCCATGCCGCGCCAGCCGTGGATGCTGTGCCGCTTGCGGGCGTCGTCGCCGCCGGTTCTTCGGGCGCAGCCGCTTGCGGGCGCTGCCTCCTCTGTGGGCGCCGCCGCCACGTCGGGCTGGGCCGACCGTGCGCCGGCCGGACTGCGTACGTGCGGGTGCAAGCGGCGGAGCGGCGGCCAGTGCGCGTGCAGGCGCGGAAGGTGAGGCTACGGCCGGTGCGGGGACAGAGATTCACAGTGACCGAACAGAGATTCACATTTGTTCGTACCTTTGTTTTTGTTTCTTCTCTTTCACTGTATTTGTGCTGATAACGTATTGCAAGAGAGGTTGGACAAGTGATTGACAGAAAGATTGTTTTTCATTAATCATTCTGAAGTCTGTACATCATTTTATAGATGGTAAAAAGGTGGCATAAAAGGTGTCTTTTGGGAAAGACATCTGCACATTGGGCATATGTAACTGGCGTAACTGGTTTGTAACAAAAGAAACGATTACCATCACGTGAAGAGCCAGCATGCATTCAACCGATCAATTCACGGCAGGAGGCAGAGCTTCATGCAAGCGTGATAAATTGCCAGTCGCCGCTCATTCCAATCAATGAATTTTCGCCACTGTTTCAAACACAAAAAGCAAACACTGCCGCTGCTTCACACGCCGGGTAAAAGAAAAACGGCGCAGACCGATTGATGAGAGGAGACGTCACAGGAGATCGAACGAGAATGACGCAGTCAAGTGGAAACCGACATCACGCCTCAATTACCCATTGGAACATCCATCCAAAATACATGCATGGACGAGGCTTCCCAAATATCTATCAGCTCCTGTCTCTCAACAACGCATGCATGCGTTTTTCTTATTGTTTCTTTCTATTCGCTCGATCAAAAACGACGCACGCCGCCGCTTTTTTTTCTTCTCTATCGCAGATGCAAATCTCCTGCCGCACCGCCGCGTATATATCTAGTGCTCTCCTCAACCGACTCCAATACGACATCAACCCTAATACAACTCATCCTAGGCCTTTTTGCCTCAACCAGGCTTTTTGGCCCACTACTTTTCAAGGGACCCAAAACCCTTTATAACATGGGTTTTTTAATTCTTTTTACGCTTCCGATTTTTTCAGCCTTCCATGTGTCGAAGCCTCCAGGACCGCACCTCCTGTATCTTCTCCACGCATCATCTCCATATGCATTGTTCTCTAGCCTGAACATCCCGCATGACATCCTTGACCGATAGGACCTCAGTTCCTCCCTGAACTTAGTCCCGAAACCTCAGTTCCACCAGAACCTAATTTCAGTCCCGTCATCGACCATGTTCCGCCTCAAGCAACACCTGCACATGAATAAACAAACAACCGCGTACGAGCACAAGTCCACGACTTGACTCAAGTCAATCCGCACAATACCTCGCACGAGCGTATCATGCAACCTATCATATCACCATGCTATCACAAGCATATAAAGAAGCAACACACTATAAATAATACAGTAATACCATAACCAACGTTGTCAATTATTCATCATCTAAAAAAACCTAGACCTGGCCACATGGTCTAACATAGGCAATCACAAAGAGCAATACCTAAGGATCACAAATTACCTCCAGATTGTGTTGGACAAGAACCTAGGAAGTAGATGCATAGTGACAACCATTGAGAATCCCCAACCAAGTAGCAATCCTAGATTTTGTGGCCTCTTCATATGTCTGAATGCACATAGAGAAGGATTCAAGAATGGTTGTAGGCCATTTATAGGTACTAATATTTATTCTTATGACCATGTTGTATATTATGTTCACTACTTTGCATGAAGCTAATGATTTGTTTCTTTGTTGCACAGGAGTTGATGGTTGCTTTGTGAAGCTAACCAATGGAGCTCAAGTACTAGCTGCAATAGGGAGGGATGGAAATAACAATATGTACTCATTAGCATTTGGGGGTGGTTGGGAAAGAAGATGTCCACAATTGGACTTGGTTTCTATAGGAGCTGAAATATGCACTTGGTTGGGGATAGTGGCGACTATGGATGGTGGACTACAATGCCTAACAGACAAAAAGTGAGTATGACTATTGCTAGTGTGTGAATTACTATGACTATGATGGAGGTATTGCATGACTGACCTATCATCTATTTGTAGGGTCTTCTTAGTGCCATTGCAGCTATTTTTCCTAGTTGTGATCAGAGGTATTGCAAGAGGCATCTATACCAAATTTTTTTGTACAGCTGGTTTCAGAAATTGCAAGATCCACATGGACTACTCAAAGCATGACTTTGTTGTTGCAATGGAGGCACTAAAGGAAGATAGTGAAGGTGCATTGGAGTGGTTTAGCAAGATACCAACCAAACATTGTGCTAGGCATGCATTTGACACAACATGCAAGACAAACTTGGTAGTCAATAATTGAAGTGAAGTCTTCAATAACTACATCATTGATGTTAGGGACAAGGCAATCGTCATCGTGCAAGACATGATTAGGACCAAGCTGACGGGAGATATAACTCTAAGCAACAACTGAAATGATTAAGTTTTACTATGTTCATGATTCTGAAACATGTATGAAGCTCTAGATTGTTGCCTGTAGATCAGTGTTCTAGAAAAGGGTCTACTAGGCCGTATACTCGGCCATATACAAGTAATGGGTGCCCCTACTTGTTAGCCGGTTATTTGTATAATCGGACTAGTTATGCCACATAATAGGCTGATTATGATGTATGACCACTAGGTAGTTGGGTGACCGATCAAGTACCAGTTACCGATTTTTATAACCTTGTTGTAGATACATGTTCCCTGCACATCTCACTGTCGATCTTCTAAACATTTTCACCCAACACTTTGTTGCCAATCATAGCCTTGCGAACCCTCCTTCCTCTCGCTCTTTCTTCCTGAAACTCTCTGCCTTGATCGGGTCACACCACTTGCACATGCATTGTGGCCCTTATAAGGGAGCGCCCAGCCATGTTGGTCATAAACCTGGCATCTTCATCCATGCCAGCAACCATGTCTCCACGTCAGCGCCTACAGGTGGACCAAGTCAGGCAGAACAGCTGATCGATGGATAATGAAGCCAACATGGGCTTGTTGTTACCGATTGTCTAATAAGGTGTGGTTTTAGAAAAAAAGTTGCAATACATGTGGTTTTGTGTTACTAATGCCCCAATACCTACGATTTTGTGAAATTTACTTAAAAATACTAGTAGTGTTAGAGGAGGGGCCCCCACCTTGGCCTAGTTTGCTCAGGGCATCAGTAGGCCTGATAGGAGCCTATAGGGCTAGTAAAAATGGTATGTTTGTCCCTATAAATATAGGCCCATATAGGGACATTTAAGTAACTTCAAGTAGAGAAAATGGCATTTTTATCCCTACAAGGGTACACACAAGTAGGGGTGTTTATGTAACATCCCCCTATGGCTATAAATATGTCTCTGAGTGCATCATGGGAGGTAGAGCTCTCTTTTTCAGACAAATTCAGATAGCACATACTTCTAGCAACGTCTCCATGACTTGTAAGGCTCCGGGCAGTCCCTCCAAGGTCTCCTGAGCAGCACCTTGGTTTACTGTTTGGTTTGTAAGCATAACAGTTGGCACCATTCATGGGGATGGACTAGAAGCAACCAGCCAAAGTAGGAGCAGTTGGAAGCAATGGCGCCGAAAAAGGCAGAGGTATCGACCCCAAAAAAGATGTCAACCCCAAAGAAGGCAACAATGTCAACCACCAAGTGAAAAAGAAGCACCACCACCAAGGTTGGTACAGAGAGAGAAACGGAAGCGGCCAGTGAAGCACCCTCGCCCCTAGGGCAGTAGTGCACCAGCACAGCGTCAACGGAGGTAGCGATGGGTGACGGAGGAGGTCCCTCGATGATCGCACTGAAAGTAGGGCAGGAAGTGCAATGAACAAAAGCGGTGGCCAGTGTGAACCTCGGGGACAACACTAGCATTGGCCCCGTTGCCATCACCATGCAAGGAACGGGGAGTGTCCTCCCTCCCTCTACATGTATGAATGGAGGCACACTTGAAGCAATTTGCAGGACGCTGTAACAAGAGCTGGTAGATGTATGGCAAGCCATGCATGAGATGTGGGAAGACTGAAGCCAGACGGCCCCACTGTGGTAATAGTGGAGGCAACTGCAGCTAGGGCAGAGGGTCGGTAGATCCGCACAGAAACCTCTCGCGTGGTGGAATCTGAGTCACCCCCCTCCGTAGGACTACAGTAGAGTGCTTGGCAGGAGGATTTCAAAATGCCCATCGTGGAGCTGTACAAGGGTGATACAGACCCTGCAAATTTTTGCATATCTATGAGATGACAACATTGAAGCTGCAGGGGGAGGACATCACGACGGAGGTTAAGGGGCTGCCTCTCGCTCTTTAGGGGGTGGCGCTCTCCTAGTTTTTCACCATCGCCCTTGGCTCCATGTACGCATGGGAGTAGGTCCGGCGTCTCATGCATAACAACTTTCAAGGAAACTATATGGAGCAAGTCAACTCCGACCAACTCTTCATAGTGAGGCAAGAGCTAGGAGAGAAGCTACAGGCCTACTTCAAGCGTTTCACGAAGGTTCACTGCTAGGTGAGGGGCATCAATGACATGACCATAATTAACACGGACATCTGAGGCCTTTAAAAGGGTCCACTTGCCAAGTACAATGCATGAAAGCCTATAAAATCGGTGTCCAAGCTCTTTGATAAGATGAAAGAGTATGCAAGGGCAGAAAAAGACACAATATGGTGAGACGCAAAGGCCAAGTCGGTCAACCCCGAAGCGAAGGCCGCCCCAAGGGCGTCGAACGAGGACTCGAGTCATAAGCAGTGGAGGGTGGCTCGCTCTAAGTACATTTTTGGTATCGAAGGAGCCAATGAAAGTAACGCCTTCAGGGGCCGCGGCCATGGTCGGAAGGGCCACGGGCGCAGAAGGGGGCGGTGCCATGAGGATGGGTGTCAACAAGGGCTTTGGTCTAAGGTACATAGCCGCGGGGGCCACCTCACCCATGACTATTCCTCCATCGTGGCCCTTCACGAAAGCGTAGCCAGGGAACGCACCCAAGATGCCAGTGCACCAATAATAGCGCATGTACAACAGCAACAAGAGGCACCCCTGATCCAACCCCCTCCAGTTGTGCTATGAATCCAAGGCCCAGAAGCCACCCCCACCTAGTGATCAACGCCATCTTGGGTGGGTCATCCCTTGAGTTCCCTTCCAAAAGATAGAGAAGGGCCTACACCCATTGGATCCATCACATTACTATGTACTCGACGCATGTGCCTACAGAATGGGCTTGCACGGACATCATGTTCAGAGCGAAGGATGCCATGGGGGTAGAATTCCCCTACCAGGACCCTTGGTAACCATAGCCAACATTGTAGGTTGCGATGTGTCGAGTTCTAGTTGATGGCAGTAGATTCGCGGACCTCCTATTTGCAGACACCTTCAACCAGATGGGCCTCCCTTGAAGTAGACTAGAGCCAGCAGGCATACCCCTACAAGGCTTCGGTGGACAGCTGATCAACGTGCTGGGACATGTAGCGCTCGAAGTGGTCTTTGAACAAGGAGAGCAGAGCAGACACGAAGTCATCACCTTCAACGTGGTCGACCTCCGTACCCGTATGACACATGAAGTCCACACCAGAAGGTCCACACTATGGGTGATGGATCCACCCCACCCTCTGCCTCTGGATGGACGCCCAAGCCGAAGCCAAGGGCGATATAAAGATGATGTCACTCCAACCAAAGGACATGGCCAAATAGGTATCGATCGGAGCAGGCCTCACCCTAAAATGGAGAAAAACTCATGGTTGTGCTTCGCAAGAGCGTGGACGTCTTCCCGTAGTCGCCAAACAACAATGCAGGGGTAGTTCGCTTTGTCATCAAGCATAAGTTGGTGGTACGCCCTGACACGAAGCCGATCAAGAAACGAATGAGGCAGATGTCCCATGATCACCAAGAGGTTACCAAAACGGAGGAGGTCAAATTGAAAGCCTTCGGCATAATCAGGGAAGTAGTCCACCCAAGTGGCTTGCTAACCCCGTGTTAGTCAAAAAGTCCAATAGGGCCTAGCGGATGTGCGTCGACTTCACCAACCTCAACAAGGTATGTCTCAAGGACAACTATCCATTACCATATATTAATCAATTGGTTGATACAATGGTCGGATGTGAAATGATGAGCTTCTTAGATGCCTACTCCAGGTATCATCAGGTATAGATGGTGGAGGAGGATGAGGTGAAAACAAGCTTCATAGTCCCCACGCGGCACATACTGCTTCATCCGGATGCCCTTTGGGCTCAAAAATGCCAGGTCTACATTCACTAGACACATCACACTCATCCTTGTGTCGCAATTGGGGCGGAATGTCAAGACCTACATTGACGACATCGTAGTGAAGAGCATACAGGCGGTGGCCCATGAGGAGGACCTCCAAGAAATGTTTGACAACCTCTGGTGAGTTGGCTTGAAATTGAACCCAGAAAAATGCATCTTCGGGGTTCAAGCAGGCAAGCTCTTCAGTTTCTTAGTCTTTGGGCGGGGGATCAAAGCCAACCTCGACAAGATAGATGCCATACTATCCATGGTGGCCTGGAAGACCACCGGGGAGGTCCAGAGGCTCGCGGGCCGCCTGGCCAGCCTCAGTCACTTCCTCTCCAGGGGGCCAGAGTGTGCATTGCCCTTCTTCAAAATGCTACATGGCTTGAGCGGTTTTTAGTAGACAAACGAATGCACACGGGCCATTCAAGACTTGAAGGAATACCTCACCAAACTCCCCCGCCTAGCATTCTCGACACCAGAGGCTTCACTCTTATTGTAACTTACCACGACCCCCTGGTCATCAGCACGGTACTCATGCTGGAGGAGGGCTCTGTATAGCAGCCCGTGTACTACATGTTGGAAGCTCTTCAGGGAGCGAAGACAAAGTACACCAAACTTGAGAAGCTGATTTATGCTCTACTCATGACTTCACACAAGTTGCAACACTACATCATGGTGCATAGCATCACCATACCCTCTTCCTTCCCCCTAGGAGAGATGCTTCGAAATAAGGGGTCGACCGGCCGCATCGGCAAATGGGCAGTGAAGCTCACCCCCCTTGTCCATCACATACACACGAACCACCATAAAGTTACAAATATTGGTAGACTTTGTCACCGAATGGACCCTCGGGGGCCAGCAGGCTTACGAAGAACCCCCGGAGCTAGTATGGGCTTTGCACATAGACGAGGCGTATTGCACTGCTGGGGTAGGTGTGGGGACCTGAAGGCTGGAGCCTCACCTACATCATGTGCCTCAGCTTTCCTGCAACCAACAACATAGCAGATACAAGGCCCTCTTGTTCAGGTTGTAGAAGTCAAAGGCACTAGGGGCACGAAGGGTGCTTATACACATGGACTCCCGTCTCATAGCAAATATTGACAAATCTTATCAGGTCAAGGACCCCGAATTAACCAGATACCTTACCGTGGTCTGGGCAAAGGAGAGCCATTTTCTGGGAATATCCGTCAAATCGATACCGTGGGCCGCCAATGGCAAAGCGGACACGCTGGCCAAACTCGCCAGTCAAGGAAGGGAGCTACCCGTGGGGTTCTTTTTCAAAGTATTAACCTCCGCAATGGTCCCTCCTAATTAGCTAAAAATCATCGATGTGATGTATGTCGTCCTGTGACGACGACCGAAGGCAACCCATTGTCGCTTTCCTCCTGAGGGTGACGAACCAGACGACCCATGCCAAGGGCGAAGGATGATGCACCGGGCAAGAACCTTCAGACTGGTCAATGGAATCCTCTACAAGTGTGGTGTCTGCACTATGCTCCTCCACTACCTCTCGCAGCGTGAAGGCTAGGAGTTGCTCACGGAGATACATGTAGGCTTATGTGGATTCATTTAGCCCCAAGAGCCTTTGTCAGGAAGGCCTTCCGGCAAGGTTTCTACAGGCCAACGACAGTGTTGGGTGCGAAAGAACTAGTCCTGTGATGCCAGTGGTGCCAATAGATGGGGGCAGTTCTCCCACACCCTCCTAGTCCCCTTCAGCCAATCCCACTAGTGTGGCTACTGGCTCGCTGAGGGATCGACCTTTCAATTTCAAATGTATCTCTTGTAGAAATATTAAATATTAATTTGCTATCCATTGCTAAATTGTGTGATTCAGGCTTAAATTGCTTATTCTCTAAAGATGGAGTAACCATTTTAAAAGAAAAGGAAAATGAATTGGTTTTTTAAAGGCTTTAAATTTGGAAAACTTTATTTGGTTGATTTCTTCTCAAATGAGTCTTGCTTAAAAACTTATTTAATGGCAAAAACTTCTTTGGATTGGTTATAGCATAGAAGGCTAGGTCATTTGGGCATGATCCAACTCAAAAAGCTTTTTTAAACATGACTTAGTGGTTGGCTTAAAAGATGTGAAGTTTGAGAAAAATAGATTGTGTAGCGCTTGCCAAGCCGGGAAGTAAGTTGCAAACTCTCATCCTTCCAAAAGTATTATGTTAACTTCTAGGCTATTGGAACTCTTACATATGGATTTGTTTGGGCCAACAATTTATAAGAGCATCGGAGGCAATAGCTATTGTTTAGTCATTGTAGATGATTACTCTAGATACACATAGGCATTCTTTCTCCAAGACAAAGCCGAAGCCTCCGGTATTTTCAAAAGTTTTTTAAGAAGGGCCCAAAATGAATTTGATTTCAAAATTAGAAAAATTCATAGTGACAATGGTTCCAAATTCAAAAACACTAAAATTGAGGATTTTTATGAATCAGTGGTACTTCTAGTTATCGAAATTACCATTGTGTCTTGCGGTACTTCTACCTTTCAGAACTTCTAGCATGTTAACTGCAAAACTACCATTTCTGGTTGGTTTTGTGCATTAACAGCCAACCCCATAGGTCTTTAACTTTCTCTCTCTCCTCTCGGACCTTCCGCTCCTTTCTTCCGAACTCACCCGTACGCCTCTCTCTCTCTTCCAACAAAACCCCCCAAACCCTCTTGTTTGATCTCCATATCTGGTGGGGATTTCTTCAGTTTTTGGTGTTTCCTTGTGTCCTAATGGTTCAACTCCTCCATTCCATAAGGTAAATAGGATCAAATTTCTTCTTTTATCTTGTTTTAGAACCCTAGGTTCGATTCTAGGTTTTGATCTAAATTGCAAATGATTTAGAGTTGTTTTTCTTAGGCAAACTGCCATAGTTGATGCCTAATGATGTTTACACATCTATTCCATAGTTTCAATCCAAGAGAAACACCAAAAGATTCATACATTGCTTGCCCTAGAAACTGACAGGGAAATCAAACTACTGCTTGATGAGCGCGGTACTACCGTAGCTTGTACGTCGGTATTTCCGATTCTCCTAATAAAATAGCTATCTCATTCCATTTCTTTTCAAACCAAATTTTGTTTGATCTCTACTATATCGTTGATATCTTTTCCTCTTGTTTAAAGATGCCTAGGATAAGAAATGCTGGTCTCAAAATTTATGCCAGGAACACGTCTTCTCCCATGCCCTCGGGACAAGCATCCTCTCATAAAGGCTCTCATTCAACTCCAGTTCCCTCCCAATCTGCTCAAGAGTCTACTTAGAAGCTTAGAGAAGACAGAGCAAAGCAATTGCCTCTAAGTCTGAGACTGAGTCAACCTAGCAAGAATGCTCACTTCTTGAACAATCAGATGAGGAGATGCCTAAGCAAGAAGAGTCTTAGATAGACCTCTGAAAAATCACAGCTGAAGAATATGCTATCTTGCATCACAGAATCCAGTATGTGCTCTCCAACAATTCTATCAATGCAATGTTTCACACAAAATTTTAGGAGCAAGTATATGAGCAATTGTATAGTGCAAACAGGCAGTTTGCTAATCACAAGTATGTTGATTGTGACCACCTTGGCCAAATTAACAAATATGATGGCTCATATAGGCTATTTTAGAGAGCTGGCACTCAAAACCTAGTGGCTCTAAAATGTGACCACAATGATGAGATCATCAGACAATTTTACGCCACCCTACACATCTCTTTTGATTTCCATACTCTCTCATGGATGACTAGAGCCCGCTACCTTAACAGCAACAAACATGAGTTTGAGTTAGCCCTCAGGATAGAGTCAGGTGCATATGAAAAGGTATATGGCAGGCCTGCACTTGAGCTCCGTACTATAAATGCATACTATTATCAAAGTGTCAAATTTGTACCAAGCAAGCTCAGTGGCCTCCTCCCCATTCCTAGTCTAGTCAACCGAATTATCAATCATACCATTCTTCTTAAGAGTGGGAACTATGATGCTATTAGAGGTCATGCATGGAACTTAATTAACTACATTATGCAAGGACAAAAATTTGATGTGGTTGATCTAATAATCCAGGAGATTGCTTCCTCCAAGGCTAATAGGATCAAAAGAATTAATTATACTCCATACATAATGGCTTTGATCCTTAGGAAGATTGAGTACCATGGAGGGTTGGGCTCAACACACAAGCCATATAAGCCATGAGCAGATCCTACCCTCCCTGGAGCTTCCCGTCCTCAAGCTCAACAGGCAGAGGATGTAGATGCACAAGTCGAAGATGAGCTAGTCACTCTTTCTCAGATATACTCTACTATACTAAGCTTAGGGGACCGTTAATCAGAGACTACTGCTCAGCTTGCTTCCTTGATTGCCACTATCTCTTCTCTTGGGGACAGGGTATCTTCTCTCGAGCGTGCAGTAGCTCGTCCTCCCTCCCCTATTTGCTATCATTGTGGCCCCTCTCCTCAAACA
The DNA here is from genome assembly GCA_017311315.1 of Dendrocalamus latiflorus. Lineage (NCBI taxonomy): Eukaryota > Viridiplantae > Streptophyta > Magnoliopsida > Poales > Poaceae > Dendrocalamus > Dendrocalamus latiflorus. The sequence continues at coordinate 19,408,001 of CM029650.1, read as the reverse complement.
CCTCAAGAGTAGCCTTTTTGGTATTTTGATGCCAAAGGGGCAGAAAATATGTGGAGAAGACAAGGAAGGAGGAGAAAAGCAAAGAGCAGCCAAGTCACCAAGTCTATCTATCTATCTATCTATCTATCTATCTATCTATCTATCTATCTATCTATGTGATGTAATGAATTTATGATGTAATGAACTTATGCTATGTGATGTAATGAACTTATGCATGCCTATGTCGAACTTGAAAGTGTAATCATATTATAAAATGCATCATGTGCTCAATTGTTATATTATTGCAATTTATCTTCTCCCTCAAGTTCAACAAATAAGGAAAACTCTACCAAAATTTTCAAAAATTCTTACATGTGCTTGCAAAATATTCTCACATTTAGATGCACATGTTTAGCAAAGCTTTCCTTGTATTGACTTAAAAAGTAGTTAATTCTCTAAACTCATGTGAGCTCATTGCAAGAATCACTTGTTTTCAAAGTCACAAAGAGAATATACAACTTGTTTACATACAAGTGGTATATTCAAAGCCTTATTCCTCTCACATAATATTTGTGTTGTCATCAATTACCAAAAAGGGGGAGATTGAAAGCATCTAGGCCTCTAAAAATAGTTTTGGTAATTATTGACATTACGTGAATATGAGACTAACATGTCTATTAAGTATTTGAAAGATTTAGTCCCAATGATGATTGCGAGATGCATGCAAAGGGTCAATATGAGGATCAAGATGATTCAGGACAAAGGTATAAATAGTCTATGACCTTTTTTGATTTTATCGATTTTAGGAGAAAGGGTGGAAGACCGGATTATAAGTTAAATATCATACTATTAAGAGGGATCATGACTAGTAGATTGACTACATGTCTTTGTGCCATTGGGATTAATTTAAGATCTTGCATGCACTTCAAATTGAAATTGATAGGAAACTATGCATTCTCAAAAATATTGGAAGTTCCAGAGTGAAATAGGCGATACTTCTGCAACTCGAAAGTACCGGTGTGAAATCTACGGTACTTTCACATCACAAAAGTTTTGAGAAAACAAGCGGTACATTTTTTCTAGGGAGCACCTATGGAATCATTTTGTTTCTCTAGAAAACGAAAGTACCAAAGTTTTAACTACGAAACTACCGATGATCGAAACTACCGCATCTCTTGAGCGGTACTACCGCATCTCAGAAGCTCCGAAAAAATTGGGCGGTACATTTTTTCTAGAGAGTGCCAACTTTGGGCTTAGAGATAAATGGAAGTATCACGCCAATTTTTTTGGAACAACCGCAATTTCAACGGCGGTAGTACTGCGTTGACTTCCAATGACTAGTTCTGACACTCTAACATAGCCGTTACTATAGCTACAGTACATGTACGGTAGTTCCGCAATTTGTACAGCGGTACTACCGCTCATCCTAATTTTTCAGGATTACTTTATACAACGGCTATATTTAGTTGGTGGGGGTATAAATACTTCCCTACCAACTCAAGGACAAGAAGAAGAGACTCTATTGAACATTCTTGAGTATTGAGCATTCACTCCACACCTCAATTTCACATTGTTCATTCATTTGAGGTAGTTGAGCCAAATCATGTGCATTTCATCTCTAGATTGATCCTTGGCACTTGATCAACGTCAAGCGAAGCTATGATTCATTACTCTTAGTATTTGCTGGCACCTAGATAGCTTGGCAAAATATAGCGAGGTGACATTTTCAAGAAGATTGTGAAGAAGCCCGATGCCGAATTGTGAATGGTTTGGTGTCCACTATCTCCATAGTGGAGGAAAGACAACCACTAGTAGATTGAGGAGCTGAGGCTTAATTCATGGAGCCAATCCAAGTCGCTTGAGCTATCCTCAACGTGAATTAGGGAAACCGGCAAGTTTCCAAATACCACGGTAAAACATTGTGTGTCAAATTGGTTACTTCTTTATCTCTTCATTTTGGACTTATATTTCTAGCATATTGTGATCATTGTGATTGTCATATTTATTTGTGCTAGAGATATACTTATAGAAACTTGTGTTGTGGTGCCTTAGATATACTAGTATTGTGTAGGTTTAAATTGATCTAAGTTCTTGCTAGAATATAAACTATGGTAAATTACTTTTAGAAGGCAAGAATTTGTATAACCTCCTATTCACCCCCCTCTAGTCGGTTATTCTTGGTCCTACACTGGGCCCTGAGTGAACTCTACTGAGTATAAAGCGTTAGGACCCTCGTGCGTCCTTGGCAAATCTACCGAGTATAAATAAAGTGTGGAGCCCCTGGGCTCCATGCCAACTCTATGATGTATAAAGCGTCGGGACCCTTATGTGCCCTAGACAACTCTACAGAGTACAAATAGGGCACGAAGTTGACAAGTTCCACACCAACTGTATAAATATAAATAAAGCATAGGGTTGATTGGCCCCGCGCAAACACTATGGAGTATAAAGCGCTAGGACCGCCATGAGCACCGGGTAACTCTACGAAGTGTAAATAGAATGCCGAGCCCCTAGGCTTCTCACCAACTTTGTGGAGTATAAAGCGTCAGGACCCTCATGCGTCTTGGGCAACTCTACGAAGTATAAATAGAGTGTGTAGCCCCTGGGCTCTATGTGAACTCTACGGAGTATAAAGCACCGGGACCCTCGTGCGTCCCGGGCAACTCTACAGAGTATAAATAAAGCATGGTGCCTCTAGGCTCTGCACCAACTCCACGGAGTATAAAGCACTAGGACTGGTGCAAAACTCTCCGTGTCCTACCACCGACTTCATCAACCCTAGTTCGATGGGTGGGGGACGGAGTGCGCCAACCTTCAACCATCCTACTGCCGCCTTTGTCGACCATAGTCTGAAGGGTGGGGGACATAGCACGCCAATCTCCACATCCTACCATCGACTTCATTGACCTAGTCCGAAGTGTAGGGGATGGAGCACGCCAACCTCCAACCATCCCAACGCCGACTTCACTGACCATAGTCCAAAGGGTGGGGGATGGAGCACACCAACCTCTAACTGTCCTACCGCCGACTTCATCGACCTTAGTTAGAAGGGTAGGGGATGGAGCGCGCTAACCCCTAATAGTCCTAGAGCCGACTTCATTGACCCTAATCTAAAGGGTAGGGACGAAGCACGTGAAACTCTTTATGTCCTACCATTGATTCCGTCAACCCTAGTCCGAAGGGTGGGGGACGGAGTGCGCCAACCTCCAACTGTCCTAGCGTTGACTCCATCAACCCTGGTCCAAAGGGTAGGGGATGGAGCACGCCAACCTCCAACCATGGTAGCGCAGACTACGTCGACCCATCAAAGGGTGGGGGACGGAGCACGCCAACCTCCTACCATCCTAACACTGACTTCACCGACCATAGTCCGAAGGGTAGGGGACAGAGCATGCCAACCTCCAACCGTCCTATTGCTGACTTCGTAAACTAGGGTGGGGGACAGAGCACACCAACCTCCAACTGTCCTAGCACTGACTTTGCCGACCATAGTCCGAAGGGTAGGGGACAGAGCACGACAACCTCTAACTGTCCTACCATCGACTTCGTCGACCCTAGTATGAAGGAAGGGGATAAAGCGTGCAAACCTTTATCCATCCTACCTCCATCCGAAAAGTGGGGGCTGGAGTATGTGTGGATGGACGGACGAGTGATTACATTACCATCCAAACGGGTGGATAGGGTTGAGCTGAATAATTTTTTCAAGCCTTTACAATAATTGACAATAGAGCATGTGTACACATTGTTAGCCTGAACAGAACCCCCATAGGGTGTGGCGTCACTCACCGTCATTGCTTTCAATCTTTATATAGGCATCCGAGCGGACATGCGACCGAGGCTCAAAGCCTGCCCAGAAATGCATCGAGTCCTCCACCCGATGCCAATGACAGAGCCCATTACAAAGAAGGTGCTTGGTCATGGAAGGGCAATCTTCGCTAAGGACTTGCCCAAGCAAGACATTGGTTGAAATCACCAGGCCAAATAGGAGGAACCAAGTGGGGTGCAAACATTCATCATAAATAAAAATTGCACAAAGAGAAATAGTTCAGCAGTGCTTGCCCTGCATTACAAAAGCAAGAAATATACAAGAACAAAGGGTGAAAGGTCCCACACATGGGCCCCACCATAACCAAATGCTATGGACTGAACTATGCAAACAAATGGGGCAGCATCACACCTGTCGGGTGGCCTCCGTGGAAGCCGTGCCAAAAGCACACCGAAGAACCACTTCTTTGAGCCACGCCCCAAGTCCATAGTCACCCCCAAGGGAGTGCTGCAGGGACACCTTCGCCACAGCTTTGCCCATGTATTCCCAAAGACGTTAGCAGAAGACATGAGTAGAGCATCGTGTTGCATGAATCGCATGCAACATCATCGTGTTCCTAGGGGAAGGTCCAGAGCAGGGTCTGCTAGCTTGCCTACATGTTGACACCCTCAGAGGTGCGAAAGACTAAGGAGTATCTGCACGGTGATGTAGGAGCAGTGGTCCCCATAGGCACGAGCTACCCTTAACAAAAGTGACGAGGCATCCCATATACGCCGTATGCTTCCCTACAGATCCTCCAAGCCATGCGAATATGGAGGGACTTCGACCACTAGGTTTGTCAAGGTTGCTGTAGGACCGAAATGGCCGACAGAGGGGGGTGAATGTCGGCTTTTAAAATTAACCCCGCACAAGTACTCACAAAAAAACTCAACTCCTAGAGCTATCCTTTTATGATTCATGCCATGTCAAATAGGCTTAGTTAAGCGTTGAATCTCTATTGAGCCTTAGGTTGAGCTATATTAGTTCTTGATAATACATAAGTTAGTACATCATGTTTAAAAAGCAAAATGATCTCTTTTGTGCGAAAAAACTGATTTCACCAATTCTTTCTCATGAGACGGCTTGCCATTGCACTAGACATGAACTCAGGGGGAGTTTTGGATGACCTAGACTATCTTCTTAAGCTTCTCGCTTGGAGTAGTCGCATAAGGCTTGAGATCTAGCACATAAAAAAAGGAAAATTGGGTTGGAAACGACCATGAGCTTTAAAAAGACAATGTTTTATGTGTTCAATTTGCTTAATCTACAAAAAGAACCAAGTACTTAACCAATGTTTCAATCTTGAGCTTATAGCACCCTATTTGGACTCAATATTAGCTTCCTTGTTCCGCTTAGCTTATTGACATGGCCTGCATCATCCTTGGATATCTCTAGTTAGACTGTGCTTATTGATGACTTGACATGCTCATAAAATGCATTACATTTCAGATCGTCATCTATGTGTTCTAGCTAGGATATACATATCTTGTCATGATCTAGATAGCGTTTTATTGAGTTATGGCTTGGTGTATCTCATTCTGGTCATTATGGATAATTCTCATGGCTCAAAATGCTTAAGAATAATCAAACTTCAGCCATTTCATCCATGTTTGTGATCTTATTCTCTCTTTTGCATCCTTTATGTGTTTATTGCCAAAAGGGGGAGAATAGTGGTAGAAAAAAAATCATTTGGGTTCTTTCTAGAGCTTTGAAGAAAAATTTGCTCTTTCCTTGTTGCTCTAGTGTTCCTTCTGTTGACATGGTCATTAGCTTCATTTCATTCTTTGGACCATGTTGGATTCTTCAAACTCAAACTCTTCTTAAAGCTTTTTCTGAGTTTGTCAATATACTCATCAAGGGGGAGATTGAGAGACCATGTGGTCATGACTCCATGAGAGTGATGAGTAATTGACAAGGGTTTAAGTCAGTAGAGTTTGGTTTGAGTGGTTGGAGTCGAGTCGTTGCGTGCGCAATCGGGCTCGGTCGGACTTTGGTCAAACTTGGTCATTTGGGCTTAGGATGCATATTCTAATGTTTTGACAGGTTTGGACTTCATCTGTGGTAAGTGTGATGGTATTTACGCTTTCATGTGTCGAGCGGTGCTATTTGACGTGTTTTCTTGTCTGTGTGGCTGCAGGACGTCGAGTGGAGTCGTGGCGAGACACGGTGGACCGGACTAGGCGCAGGTGGCCCTGAGGTCAGAACGGTCGGGATGTGTCGAAGACGACGTGGACTCGAGGTGGTTGCAAGGCGTGCGAGGCAAGGAGCGTCGGAAGCTTCCCGGAAGGTGCAGGAGGGGCGAATCGGGAAATTCGCAAGGCTGCACAAGCGGGAGCAGGCTCCGTTGGATATAGCGGGCGTAACGGGGCGGAGACCCGTTAGCCAAGCGCTATAAAAGGAGAGGAGGGGCTGCATGCCCTCCTTGAACACTTGAAGGGATTTTAGGGTTTCCTTTAGTCAAAATAGGCTTTAGAGTTTGTTTTGGCTTTAGGCTTTAGTGGTTGAGAGTTGTTGGTGGAGGCAGAGTTGTGTTCCCTCTGTGTCCCCTTCGATGGGTTTCTGAGACCTCTCTGTGTTGGTGTTCCTCCCAAGATGCATGTGTAGCTCTTGGTGTTCTTGAGGATTGAGAGGGTGAGGAGAGGGATTGAGTAGTGAATCCATGTAATCATTCATCCGAATGTCCATGCGTATGGGGACGTAGTTCCTTGTATCCCTTGTAATCTTTGAATGGTTGGGATGAAATTTGAAGTTCTTCTCCCATGCTCTCTGTTTCCCTTCGATGCCTCATTTCTTGATTTCTTGAGTTTTTGAGTTCTTGTGTTTTTCTTGTTGAGAAGGCCCAAAATGGGTTGCTCTAGGTTGGGATGATTCTTCAAGATCATTTGATCAAGTTTCCCAAGAGCAAACTTCATTTAATCTCAAGATTTCATTTTTGAGGCTTCCCTGTTCTTCAGAGCTTTTCTAGGGTTTGGTTGAATTCTTGATTCTCTTAAGGAATTGCCCTGAGTTTTTGTCTGAGGAGTTTTATGGCTATTGCTAACATATCTGCAAAATCTCTTGTCCATAGGATCAAAGGTTGGGAAGCAATTTGATTTTTGGCTCGGGCCTTGCAAAATTTCAGATTTTTACCCATAATCTGAAACTCTTGCTTTTTGGTTTGATTCTCTTGTTTCTCAGGGTCCCCTTACTACTTGGTACATTGTAGTAAGGCTTTGGATCAAAGAGATTGAGAGCAAACCCTCTTTTTAGCCAAAAATCCGAAGTTTCGGTCTGCTGCCCGAAAATCCTGTTTGCTGTTTTTCTCGAGAGGTACTACCGCTCCTCGAGAGGTACTACCGCTCATAGGTACTACCGCTCGTCCTAGCGGTACTACCGGTTTTGTTTGGACCAGTCCGATCGGCAGCGATGAAACGTTCGGACAGTCCGAACGTTTCCGGCAAGAGGTACTACCGCTCGGCATAGCGGTACTACCGCCCAGAGGTACTACCGCTCGTCTCAGCGGTACTACCGCTTGCAGTCAGACTTGCTCTGAATTTATTTTTCTTGGCTGCTTCTTTCTGGATTTGGTTTTCTCTGCTGTTGTTCTTCCTGTAAGTACTTGTCTTCTACCTTCATAGCTCCCATAGCTATTGGAGAAGAAGATATTTGTTGGGGGCGATTTTTAGAGATCGACATTCACCCCCCCCCCTCTGTCGCCATTTCGGTCCTACAATTGGTATCAGAGCCGGTTAGCTCTTTTCAATAGATCTTAACCGGTCTCAAGAGCCATGGCGACGGACAAGTACTCGACCAAGCCTCCCGTCTTTGATGGCCTGGATTACCCCTTCTGGAAGAGCCGAATGGAAACATACATCCAGGCTCAGGGGTATGCCATTTGGCGGAAGGTGAAGGTCGGATTTGTTGTTCCTGCCGATGAGAACATTAATGCTGGAAATATGCATGATGTTGAGGCAAACGCTAAGGCAAGGAACATCATAATCCAGGGCTTGAGTCGTAGCGAGTTTGACCGCATATCTCATCTTTCGTCCGCCTTCGATATTTGGGAGACCCTCGATGCTTACCATGAGGGCACCACCCAAATAAAGACGGTGCGACATGACCAGTTCAAGCGAGATTACAACAAGTTTGAAATGCTCGCTGGCGAGTCCCTTGATGAGTGTTTTGCGCGTTTTCACAAGATTCTGAGCAACCTCCGAGCCGTCGGTCTCACATACTCCGACTCGGATAATGCTCGACAGATGCTCGCTGCACTCGACCTTCGTGTTTGGGAGATGAAGGTGACTACCATCAAGGACACTACGGACCTCTCGACTTTGACTCTTGATGCGCTGTACTCGCGTCTCAAGACTCACGAGATTGACATTGTCACTCGCAAGTCGAAGTCACAGTCGATGGCTCTAGTCACCGATCCCAGTTCGGCTTCTGGTCCTTCTTCTGAGTCTTCTTGCGGTTTCTCCCTTGCTGCTCTCTGTGACATAACTGATGATCAGTTAGAGCAGCTTGCGAATGAGCAGCTGGCCCTCCTTGCTCGAAGATTCTCCCATGCTTACAAGGGGAGGAGGGACAGAAAGAGAGGAGGACCCGTGATTTGCTTCGAGTGTGGTGGCCCCAACCACATTCGGGCAAACTGCCCCAAGCTGGAGAAGAGCAAGAATGACTACGGCGGTTCGGGCAAGAACAACTACACCGACAAGAACCGCAACAAGAAGACTCCAGCTCAGACGCCGGGCAAGAAGAAGTTCCGCGACTTCGGGAAGGCCAAGAAGCTGTTTCACCGTGTCCTCACCGCCCTCGACGACCTCGACCTCAGCGAGGTGGAGGGATGGAGCGACGACGACGGGACGGGTGACCAAGATCCCAAGAGCGGCGACGACTTCTCTGGCATGTGCTTCATGGCCCTAGAGGGCGAACTCAGCGACAGCGAGCTGTACTCCGACTCGGACGAGGTATGTCCCACCTACGACCAGCTCAATCATGCTTTTCTTAAGCTAGGAGGTTTTCATGCTAGAGCTAAGGCTAGGTGTGCTGAGTTAGAGAAGGAAATAGATAGACTGTCACTAGAGATTATTGCTCTTACATCGCTCCCTCTAGTGATGATTGTGATACATGCTCTGCCTTGCTGGGTGACATGGAGAAATTAAGGACCTCGCATGATAGTTTGTCCCTCGAGCTTGATACTGTTAAGGTGGAGAACATTAGTCTGTTGGCTGAACTAGAGATGAGTAGGATTGCTTCTATTTCATCTGCTCCTGTTGAGACTAGTGCTTGCACCTCATGTGATGATAAGGACAATGCTTTTAGAGGCCTTTATACCATGTTGCTTGATCTGCCCAAGTCATGTGAAAACTGCAATAAGCTGAAGTCGAACCTAAAACGGGCAGATCACAAGATTGCTGAGTTGAGTGCTTCTTTACTTGAGCCTATTGATTCATGTTTGAACTGTCCAAAGTTAACTGCTGAACTTGAATCTGTCTCAAAACAGTTTCAAGAAATGATTGACAACAACAAGAAAATGGCTCAGTATGCGACTAAGGATCCTATTAGCTCACCATGCATTAGTTGTGATAAACTAAAACTTGAACTCGTTGCATTGAATGGCAAATGTGTGAAGCTAACTAAGGACCTACTAGAGAAGCCACAATCTGATTGTGATGTGATTGATGGTGTGGGGGAGAAGCCCCAGGGTAAGAGTGAGACGCCTAGAGACGCGAACCAACCTGCTAGTAGTAGGACTGTCCCCTCAGAGTCGGCTGTGCGTGCACAAGCCATTCTTTCCTCTACTGTTGGTTCTTCATCTGCTCCCTTACCTCCTGCTGTTCCCTCTTCTCCCTGCTCTTCTTGCACCTCTCTCTTTCGGGAGTGTCAGTACCTTATGAACACTCTCGAGAGATTTGTAGGCGGCAAGAAGAAGCTTAATCTTATTCTAGACCAATCCAAGATTTGCAAGTTCAATCAGGGTCTAGGATATGATTACTATGAGGACATTAGGAAGCATCCACCTGCTATTCTCAGACCCATAGTAGGAGGTGCGATCGAGGTTGAGCCCAGGTCTGATGAGGTCAAATTCAAATCAGCGGGTTTTGTCCAAGGGATTTCTGACAGCAAGGTGAGTCCACCTACAGCTTCGGCCTCTCAGAAGGCGAAGCCATCTCATGCTACTTCTGCCTCTCAGAAGGCGAAGTATCATTGCACCTTCTGTCAGAAGGATGGACATACGATCGATCGATGCTTCTGGCGCGCTAGGATTGCGCGTAGAGACCGTGCGGAGGCACTTAGGCGTATTCAGGGTCAGCCCCAGATCCTGAGTGCACCTAAGACTAGCACGAGGTCCAGGTTTGCTTCTGACGGGTTTGGGCAGCATCGAGGACTTGGTTTTTTTGAGTCTTCTGGTTTTCGTCCTCGTGCTGCTCCGGGTCGTGACTTCCGCCGTCCTGAGGGTACATCTCGTTTCCCCCGTCGAGACAGTTACCCACGGCGTGATCAGCAGGTTGCCGGTGTTTCGACTCGCTTTCCCATAGCAGTCGGACCTAGCAACAGCTTCAGGTCTGCTCACAGACCTTCTGCTTTGAGTGACAGAGAGCGTAGGGTAGCTAGAGGTCAGTCGTGTGTGGCTACTTCTGCTACTCGACGTGTCGTTCAGTATTGGGTGCCAAAATCACTGTTGATTTACCCCAGTACTGAGACTTTACTCTCTTGTTGACTCAGGTTCACCGGGCAGGGAAGGGAAAGGTTTGGCTCGTCGACTCCGGGTGTTCACGACACATGACCGGAGATTCCCGTTGGTTTTCTATCCTTGCCCGTGCTCCAGGTGATGAGACGATCACCTTCGGAGATGCTTCATCTGGGCGCGTCATTGCCAAAGGTACTGTGCGCATTAATGATTCTTTCATCTTGAAAGATGTAACCTTGGTTAGTAAGCTGCAGTATAATTTGCTCTCAGTCTCTCAGCTTACCGATGACGGTTTTGAGGTGAGCTTTAAGAAAAACAATTGCAAAATTCTTGATTCTTCGGGTAGTCTGGTTTGCGGGATTTCTCGTTTTGGGAGGATCTTTCGTGCTGATTTTTCTGAGTCCTCTGGTGATCCTCTCAGGTGTTTAGTTGCTTCTGAGTCCCGCGACCTTTCCTTCTGGCATAGGAGACTTGGTCATATAGGCTTTGACCATTTGACTCGAGTTAGCGGTCATGATCTCATTCGTGGTCTGCCGAAACTCAAGATGGTCAAAGATCTTGTTTGCGCTCCATGCCGGCACGGCAAGATGGTTGCCGCTTCTCACCCTCCGGTCACAGTTACTATGACCGATGCACCAGGACAGCTGCTCCATATGGACACAGTTGGACCAGCCCGAGTGCAGTCAGCAGGAGGGAAGTGGTATGTTCTTGTTGTGGTCGATGACTTCTCGAGGTATTCTTGGGTGTTTTTCTTAGCCTCGAAGGATGAGACGTTTTCACATTTCCGAGGTCTTTTCAGTAGGCTTTCTGTTGAGCTCTCGGGTGCCTTACGAGCGATCCGCAGTGACAATGGCACTGAGTTCAAGAATTCCTACTTCGAGAGTTTCTGTGGTGAGACAGGTGTAGAGCACCAGTTCTCTTCTCCCCACGTCCCTCAACAAAATGGCGTTGTGGAGAGGAAGAACCGTACCTTGGTCGAGATGGCCAGGACGATGCTTGATGAATACTCTACACCGCGGAAGTTTTGGGCTGAGGCTATAGCCACCGCGTGCCATGTCTCAAATCGAGTCTTTCTTAGGGCACACTTGCATCGCACTTCTTATGAGCTGAGATATGGGCGAAAGCCTAGCGTCTCTCATTTTCGTGTATTTGGTTGCAAGTGCTTTGAAGTCCGGGAACCTAGACAAGTTCGAGTCACGTTCTTGTGATGGTATCTTTCTAGGTTACTCGCCTTCTTCGCGGGCTTATCGGGTTTGGAACTGCGAATCTAGTAAAATGGTAGAAACCTGTGAGGTGACCTTCGACGAGGCTAGTCCGGGGACTAGGCCCGATATCTCAGGTTCGTTAGAGCAGTCCGAGACCATCTTCGTGGATGACGAGGACGATGGAGACGACGGTTGTCTACCTGATCCTATCCCTCATCCACCCCTTGAGGTGCCTTCTTCCACCGCACCTCGAGGCGATCAGCCTTTGCCTTCTGCTTCCTCTGGAGCTAGTGGCTCTGTCCCTACCTCGTCAGCTCATGAGGTAGAGGCCACTTCTTCATCTCATCCTGGACCTCCTAGACATATCCAGAAAGCTCATCCTTCAGAGCAAATCATTGGAGACCTCTTCGAGCGTGTTACCCGCTCAAAATCTGGCTTATCTCAATTCTATCTCCATTCTGCTTTCATTGCCTCCTTTGAGCCCAAAGATGTTTCTAATGCTTTATCTGATGAGTCTTGGGTGAATGCCATGCATGAGGAGCTAGAAAATTTCGAGAGGAATAAGGTCTGGTCGCTTGTCGAGCCCCCTCGAGGTCACAATGTCATTGGGACTAAGTGGGTGTTCAAGAACAAGCAGAGCGAGGATGGAGTGGTTATTCGAAACAAGGCTAGACTGGTAGCTCAGGGGTTCTCCCAGGTTGAGGGTCTGGATTTCGAGGAGACCTTTGCCCCTGTAGCTCGACTTGAGGCCATTAGAATTCTGCTTGCCTTTGCAGCTTCTAAGGGTTTCAAGCTGTACCAGATGGACGTCAAGAGTGCCTTCCTTAATGGGTTCATTGAGGAAGAAGTCTATGTCAGACAGCCTCCTGGTTTCGAAAACCCCAAATACCCTAACCATGTCTTCAAGGTTTCCAAAGCGTTGTATGGACTTAAGCAGGCCCCGAGAGCTTGGTATGAGAGGCATAAGTCCTACTTGTTGAGTCATGGTTTCGAGATGGGTAGAGTAGACAAGACCTTGTTCATTCGTCGTCTTGGCAATGACCTTCTGCTCGTCCAGATCTATGTCGATGACATCATCTTTGGCGGCTCCTCGCATGCTCTCGTTTCCCAGTTTTCCGATGTCATGAGCTCGGAGTTTGAGATGAGCATGATGGGCGAGTTGAGCTTCTTCCTTGGCTTCCAAATTAAGCAGACTCGGGAGGGTACATTCTTGCACCAGGGCAAGTACACTCGAGACCTCCTGAAGTGCTTCGATATGAGTGGTGGTAAGCCAGTGTCTACTCCGATGGCTACCTCAGCTTCACTCGACCCAGATGAGGATGGCGAGCCAGTTGATCAGAAGGAGTATAGGAGTATGATCGGCTCCCTCTTGTACCTCACTACCTCGAGACCAGACATACACTTCTCCGTGTGTCTTTGTGCTCGATTTCAGGCTTCTCCTCGCGTATCTCACCGCCAGGCGGTGAAACGCATTCTTCGGTACCTTCGAGCTACCATTGACTATGGTATCTGGTACTCTTCCTCTTCCTGTCTTTCCTTGAGAGCCTTCTCGGATGCAGACTTTGCCGGCTGTAGGATAGATAGGAAGAGCACTTCTGGCACTTGCCAATTCATTGGCACTTCTCTCGTCTCTTGGTCTTCTAGGAAGCAGTCCGGTGTTGCACAGTCCACCGCAGAGGCCGAGTATGTTGCTGCAGCAAGCTGCTGCAGTCAGGTACTCTGGATGGCTTCGACCCTGCGGGACTTTGGGTTAGTTATCGACAGTGTTCCACTCTTTTGTCATAACACTTCTGCGATTAACATTGCTAAGAACCCAGTGCAACACTCTCGGACCAAGCACATCGATATCCGTTATCACTTCCTTAGAGACCATGTAGAGAAGGGCGATATAGTGCTCCAGTTTGTGGAGAGTGACCACCAGTTGGCTGTCATCTTTACCAAGCCATTGGATAGTTCGAGGTTTTCAGCTCTACGGGGAGAGCTTGGGGTGGTTTGTCCTTATGGACTGTAGTGAGGGGGAGTTTTGGGCTTTACTGCTTTACTATCTTGATTATGCTCTTACTCCTTGCTGTTGCATTGCATTTTGGGTGCATCGGGATTAGTCCTCCTAGCATAGATTAGAGTGCTTCTCTTGTCTAGATGTTTAGACTTCTTACTCTTATCTTGTGATTCTAGGATGCTGCATATTAGCTGTTTCTTATCTCACTAGATTGAGCTCACTCACTTCTTGTAGGTTCTAGCGAGGGTCGAGCCACCCTCGGGTAGACAGGGTACGTGTTTGCTCTCTAGTGTGTGATTTACGGTCAGCTGATAGTCCTGGAGTCATATGGGGTAGATGAGAGTCAGTCTGAGCCATAGTATCCTCTATATCTTATCCATGCTTTAAGGACTGCCTGTTTGATGTTTTCTTTCCCAGCTTCTCGATTTTATCGCCTTGGTTCAGGGGGAGTGTATTTGGGAGCTTCTGGAGCTTAATCTTGACTTAACTCCACTTGAACTTAAAGCTGCATCATATGTTGAGGGGGAGTTGGATTTTATGCATTTTCAGCATTTAGCATTGTAATATAACTACATTGAGCCCTGTTTATTATCCTGTTTTGACATGTTTACAATGCTTTACACCTTGCCATGACTTGTGCTTAGTTTGCTAGATTTATCATGACTCCATATGTGTAAACTAGCTTTTGCCATGATAAGTGAATTAAAATTGATCAACTTAAATTAAAAACTTGTCATGCTAGCACTTGAGTTTAGTCTTTCTTGAGCTATCCTTTTATGATTCATGCCATGTCAAATAGGCTTAGTTGAGCGTTGAATCTCTATTGAGCCTTAGGTTGAGCTATATTAGTTCTTGATGATACATAAGTTAGTACATCATGTTTAAAAAGCAAAATGATCTCTTTTGTGCGAAAAAACTGATTTCACCAATTCTTTCTCATGAGACGGCTTGCCATTGCACTAGGCATGAACTCGGGGGGAGTTTTGGACGACCTAGACTATCTTCTTAAGCTTCTCGCTTGGAGTAGTCGCATAAGGCTTGAGATCTAGCACATAAAAAAAGGAAAATTGGGTTGGAAACGACCATGAGCTTTAAAAAGACAATGTTTTATGTGTTCAATTTGCTTAATCTACAAAAAGAACCAAGTACTTAACCAATGTTTCAATCTTGAGCTTATAGCACCCTATTTGGACTCAATATTAGCTTCCTTGTTCCGCTTAGCTTATTGACATGGCCTGCATCATCCTTGGATATCTCTAGTTAGACTGTGCTTATTGATGACTTGACATGCTCATAAAATGCATTACATTTCAGATCGTCATCTATGTGTTCTAGCTAGGATATACATATCTTGTCATGATGTAGATAGCGTTTTATTGAGTTATGGCTTGGTGTATCTCATTCTGGTCATTATGGATAATTCTCATGGCTCAAAATGCTTAAGAATAATCAAACTTCAGCCATTTCATCCATGTTTGTGATCTTATTCTCTCTTTTGCATCCTTTATGTGTTTATTGCCAAAAGGGGGAGAATAGTGGTAGAAAAAAAATCATTTGGGTTCTTTCTAGAGCTTTGAAGAAAAATTTGCTCTTTCCTTGTTGCTCTAGTGTTCCTTCTGTTGACATGGTCATTAGCTTCATTTCATTCTTTGGACCATGTTGGATTCTTCAAACTCAAACTCTTCTTAAAGCTTTTTCTGAGTTTGTCAATATACTCATCAAGGGGGAGATTGAGAGACCATGTGGTCATGACTCCATGAGAGTGATGAGTAATTGACAAGGGTTTAAGTCAGTAGAGTTTGGTTTGAGTGGTTCGGAGTCGAGTCGTTGCGTGCGCAATTGGGCTCGGTCGGACTTTGGTCAAACTTGGTCATTTGGGCTTAGGATGCATATTCTAATGTTTTGACAGGTTTGGACTTCATCTGTGGTAAGTGTGATGGTATTTACGCTTTCATGTGTCGAGCGGTGCTATTTGACGTGTTTTCTTGTCTGTGTGGCTGCAGGACGTCGAGTGGAGTCGTGGCGAGACACGGTGGACCGGACTAGGCGCAGGTGGCGCTGAGGTCAGAACGGTCGGGATGTGTCGAAGACGACGTGGACTCGAGGTGGTTGCGAGGCGTGCGAGGCAAGGAGCGTCGGAAGCTTCCCGGAAGGTGCAGGAGGGGCGAATCGGGAAATTCGCAAGGCTGCACAAGCGGGAGCAGGCTCCGTTGGATATAGCGGGCGTAACGGGGCGGAGACCCGTTAGCCAAGCGCTATAAAAGGAGAGGAGGGGCTGCATGCCCTCCTTGAACACTTGAAGGGATTTTAGGGTTTCCTTTAGTCAAAATAGGCTTTAGAGTTTGTTTTGGCTTTAGGCTTTAGTGGTTGAGAGTTGTTGGTGGAGGCAGAGTTGTGTTCCCTCTGTGTCCCCTTCGATGGGTTTCTGAGACCTCTCTGTGTTGGTGTTCCTCCCAAGATGCATGTGTAGCTCTTGGTGTTCTTGAGGATTGCGAGGGTGAGGAGAGGGATTGAGTAGTGAATCCATGTAATCATTCATCCGAATGTCCATGCGTATGGGGACGTAGTTCCTTGTATCCCTTGTAATCTTTGAATGGTTGGGATGAAATTTGAAGTTCTTTTCCCATGCTCTCTGTTTCCCTTCAATGCCTCATTTCTTGATTTCTTGAGTTTTTGAGTTCTTGTGTTTTTCTTGTTGAGAAGGCCCAAAATGGGTTGCTCTAGGTTGGGATGATTCTTCAAGATCATTTGATCAAGTTTCCCAAGAGCAAACTTCATTTAATCTCAAGATTTCATTTTTGAGGCTTCCCTGTTCTTCAGAGCTTTTCTAGGGTTTGGTTGAATTCTTGATTCTCTTAAGGAATTGCCCTGAGTTTTTGTCTGAGGAGTTTTATGGCTATTGCTAACATATCTGCAAAATCTCTTGTCCATAGGATCAAAGGTTGGGAAGCAATTTGATTTTTGGCTCGGGCCTTGCAAAATTTCAGATTTTTACCCATAATCTGAAACTCTTGCTTTTTGGTTTGATTCTCTTGTTTCTCAGGGTCCCCTTACTACTTGGTACATTGTAGTAAGGCTTTGGATCAAAGAGATTGAGAGCAAACCCTCTTTTTAGCCAAAAATCCGAAGTTTCGGTCTGCTGCCCGAAAATCTTGTTTGCTGTTTTTCTCGAGAGGTACTACCGCTCCTCGAGAGGTACTACCGCTCAGAGGTACTACCGCTCGTCCTAGCGGTACTACCAGTTTTGTTCGGACCAGTCCGATCGGCAGCGGTGAAACGTTCGGACAGTCCGAACGTTTCCGGCAAGAGGTACTACCGCTCGGCATAGCGGTACTACCGCCCAGAGGTACTACCGCTCGTCTCAGCGGTACTACCGCTTGCAGTCAGACTTGCTCTGAATTTATTTTTCTTGGCTGCTTCTTTCTGGATTTGGTTTTCTCTGCTGTTGTTCTTCCTGTAAGTACTTGTCTTCTACCTTCATAGCTCCCATAGCTATTGGAGAAGAAGATATTTGTTGGGGGCGATTTTTAGAGATCGACATTCACCCCCCCTCTGTCGCCATTTCGGTCCTACAAAATGTTACCACGGCAAGAAATGCTGCCATATGTTACCACAGCAAGAAATGCTGAGACTGCAGAAACTGGGCACGCGAGAAATCAACTGGAATCGGCTGCCACGGCAAGCAAATCGACCGCCACGGCTACCACAGCAGAGAAATTGCAGTCACATATTACCACGACACAACACTGCAGACACGGCAAGAAAACTAGCAGACATCGCTGCCATGGCAAGGAAAATAGCTACCATGGCTGCCACGGCAGCAGAAATGAGGAGCTTTGCTGCCACTGCAGCAGCAGAAACTGAACAGCAAAAGAGACAGTAAAAGGATTCAGTTCACTGCAAAAAATAGCATTGAATCTCTGCCACGGCAAATAAAACAGCTACCATGGTTGCCACGGCAGCAGAAAGGAGGAGCTTTGCTGCCACCAAGAGACCCTGCTGCAAACTAAAAATGAGACAACAGACAAGCAGATTTTCAGATTTGAAGCAAGGAGATTTTGTCATAAACAAGTGGAGGAGATAAAAGAAATAAATCACTTCAAGGGAAAGCTTCAAGGATCTATTCCAAACACATTTGAGAGACCAAATAACATGGGAAATCAACTGAAGGCTTAAAAATTCAGATTAAGCCTAAAGACTGAAAATTACAGGGAGCTGAAAATAAAAACTCAAATTCCTCCCAAACCCTTGATCCTTTGGCACTGAAAATCTGGGCATATATTAGCAATAGCAAGGGGACCACCCAGACCAAATATCACCTCAAGCCAAGAAAGGAATCAAGGTTTAACTCAAAACCCTAGAAACAAGAAAAACTTCAGAGAGAGCTCACAAAAACCCAATTACTCCTTCCACAGAGATCTTTTGCATATGAGATTTTAGGGATATATTAGCAATATCTAGATGATTCCTCAGACCAAATCTCAAGCCAGATTGAGGAGTAAAAAAGATTTACCCTAAAACC
This sequence comes from Dendrocalamus latiflorus, assembly GCA_017311315.1. Classification (NCBI taxonomy): domain Eukaryota; kingdom Viridiplantae; phylum Streptophyta; class Magnoliopsida; order Poales; family Poaceae; genus Dendrocalamus; species Dendrocalamus latiflorus. The sequence continues at coordinate 19,389,821 of CM029650.1, read as the reverse complement.
CTAGAACAGACAAATGAAGAACAGAGAGGTTCAAAGTGCCAAACCTGAAATTAAAACTTTGTCTCTGGGATTTTAATCGATCAAATGACCTTGAAGCACTATCCCATCATAGAGCAACCCATTTTGGCACTCCCTAGTAATCAAGAACTCAAAACCACGAAAACTCAAAAATCACCAAATGGAGGCATCGAAGAACAGAGAGCACAGACAGAATAAAAACTTCAAATTTCATTCATTGGATCAAAAGGAAAAACAAGGAGTCACGATACGCATGGACATTAGAACAAGATGAAAGATTACATGACTCTCAATCCCTCTCCAACCTCTCAATCCTCAACCATGAATGCTTGAGAAGGGATGAACACACTCTGGACTCTCACCTAGAACCCATCGAAGGGGACAACAGAGGGAGCACACTCTGCCTCCACCAACTAAAAGCCCTAAAGCCAAAACAACCACTAAAGACTCTTTTGACTCTAGCAAACCCTAATTTCCTTTCAAGTGCTCAAGTGGGCATGCAGCCCCTCCTCTCCTTTTATAGCGCTTGGCTAACGGGTCTCCGCCCCGTTACGCCCGCTACGTCCAACGGAGCCCGCTCCCGCTCGTGCAGCCTTGCGAATTTCCCGATTCGCCCCTCCTGCACCTTCCGGGAAGCTTCCGCGCTCCTTGCCTCGCACGCCTCGCAACCACCTCGAGTCCACGTCGTCTTCGACACATCCCGACCGTTCTGACCTCAGCGCCACCTGCGCCTAGTCCGGTCCACCGTGTCTCGCCACGACTCCAACTCGACGTCCTGCAGTCACACAGACAAGAAACACATCAAATAGCACCGCTCGACACATGAAAGCGTAAATACCATCACACTTACCACAGATGAAGTCCAAACCTGTCGAAACATTAGAATATACATCCTAAATCCAAATGACCAGGTTTGACCAGACCGACGAGCCCGTTGCACCAGGCAACGACATGGTCCAAACTACCCAAACCAAACTCAACTGACCTAAACCCTTGTCAATTACTCATCACCCTCATGGGATCACGACCACATGGTCTCTCAATCTCCCCCTTGATGAGTATATTGACAAACCCAAAAAAAACATTAAGAAGAGTTTGAGTTTGAAGAATCCAACATGGTCCAAAGAGGGAAGTGAAGCTAATGACTAATCTCGAGTGCTAACATGACAAGTTTTAATTTAAGTTGAGCAATTTTAATTAACTTATCATGGCAGAAAGCTAGTCTACACATATGAAGTCATGATAAATCTAGCAAGCTAAGCACAAGACATGGCAAGGTGTAAAGCATTGAAGCATGTCATAACAGGATAATAATCAAGGCTCAATGCAAATTGATTATAATGCTAGAATGCTGAAAATGCAAGAAAGTCCAGCTCCCCCTCAACATTAGATGCAACTTTTAGTTCAAGTTGAGTTATGTCAAAATTAAGCTTCAGAAACTCCCAAATGAACTCCCCCTGAACCAAAGCAATAAAATCGAGAAGCTGGCAAAGAAAACCAAACAGGCAGTCCTTAAAGCATAGAAAAGATATAGAAGCAACTATGGCTTAAACTGACTCTTATCTACCCAAAATGACTCCAGGACTAACAGCTGATCGACGAACACACACTAGAGAGCAAACACGTACCCTGTCTACCCGAGGGTGGCCCAACCCTCGCTAGAACCTACAAGAAGTGAGTGAGCTCAAGGAAAGACAGGATGAGAAAGAGTACCAGATACCATAGTCAATGGTAGCTCGAAGGTACCGAAAGATGCGCTTCACCGCCTGGCGATGAGATACGCGAGGAGAAGCCTGAAAACGAGCACACAGACACACGGAGAAAAGTATGTCTGGTCTCGAGGCAGTGAGGTAAAGAAGGGAGCCGATCATACTTCTGAACTCTTTCTGATCAACTGGCTCGCCATCCTCATCTGGGTCAAGATAGGCTGTAGAAGCCATGGGAGTCGACACAGGCTTACCATCGCTCATGTCGAAGCGTCTCAGGAGGTCACGAGTGTACTTTCCTTGATGAAGAAATGTACCCTCCCGAGACTGCTTGATTTGGAAGCCAAGGAAGAAGGTCAACTCCCCCATCATACTCATCTCAAACTCGGTGCTCATGACATCCGAGAACTGTGAAACCAGAGTATGGGAAGAGCCGCCAAAGATAATGTCATCGACATAGATTTGGACGAGCAGAAAGTCAGTGCCATGCCGGCGGATGAACAAGGTCTTGTCAACTTTACCCATCTCAAAACCATGACTTAACAAGTAGGACTTAAGCCTCTCATACCAAGCTCTAGGGGCTTGCTTAAGTCCATACAAAGCTTTGGAAAGCTTGAAGACATGGTTTGGGTATTTGGGGTTTTCGAAATCAGGAGGCTGTCGGACGTAGACCTCTTCCTCAATAAAGCCATTGAGAAAGGCACTCTTGACGTCCATCTGGTAAAGCTTGAAACCTTTAGAAGCTGCAAAGGCAAGCAGAATTCTAATGGCTTCAAGTCGAGCTACAGGGGCAAAGGTCTCCTCGAAATCTAGACCCTCAACCTGGGAGAACCCCTGAGCTACCAGTCTAGCCTTGTTTCGAATAACCACTCCATCCTCGCTCTGCTTGTTCTTGAACACCCACTTAGTCCCAATAATATTGTGACCTCGCGGGGGCTCGACAAGCGACCAGACCTTGTTCCTTTCGAAGTTTTCTAGCTCCTCATGCATGGCATTGACCCAAGACTCATCAGATAAAGTATGAGAAACATCTTTGGGCTCAAAGGAGGCAATGAAAGCAGAATGGAGACAGAATTGAGATAAGCCAGATTTTGAGCGGGTAACACGCTCGAAAAGATCTCCAATGATCTGCTCTGAAGGATGAGCTTTCTGGATATGTCTAGGAGGTCCTGGATGAGATGAAGAAGTGGCCTCTACCTCATGAGCAGAAGAGGTAGGAACAGAGCCACTAGCTCCAGAAGACGCAGAAGGCAAGGGCTGATCGCCTCAGGGTGCAGTGGAAGACGGCACCTCAAGGGGTGGATGAGGGACTGGATCGGGTAAACAACCCTCATCTCCATCATCCTCATCATCCACGAAGATGGGCTCGGACCACTCTAAAGAACCTGAGATATCGGGCCTAGTCCCCGGACTGGCCTCATCGAAGGTCACCTCACAGGTCTCTACCATTTTTCTAGACTCGCAGTTCCAGACCCTATAAGCCCGCGAAGAAGGCGAGTAACCTAGAAAGATACCATCACAAGAGCGTGACTCAAACTTGTCTAGGTTCCCGGACTTCAAAATAAAGCACTTGCAACCAAAAACACGAAAATGAGAGACGCTGGGCTTTCGCCCGTATCTCAACTCATAAGAAGTGCGGTGCAAGTGTGCCCTAAGAAATACTCGATTTGAGACATGGCACGCGGTAGCTATAGCCTCAGCCCAAAACTTCCGCGGTGTAGAGTACTCATCAAGCATCGTCCTGGCCATCTCGACCAAGGTACGGTTCTTCCTCTCCACAACGCCATTTTGTTGTGGGACGTGCGGAGAAGAGAACTGGTGCTCTACACCTGTCTCACCACAGAAACTCTCAAAGTAGGAATTCTTGAACTCAGTGCCATTGTCACTGCGGATCACTCGTAAGGCACCCGGGAGCTCAACAGAAAGCCTACCGAAAAGACCTCGGAAATGTGAAAATATCTCATCCTTCGAGGCTAAGAAAAACACCCAAGAATACCTCGAGAAGTCATAGACCACGACAAGAACATACCACTTCCCTCCTGCTGACTGCACTCGAGCTGGTCCCACTGTATCCATATGGAGCAGCTGTCCCGGTGCATCGGTCATAGTAACTGTGACCGTAGGGTGAGAAGCGGTAACCATCTTGCCGTGCCGGCACGGAGCGCAAACTAGATCTTTGACCAACTTGAGTTTCGGCAGACCACGAATGAGATTGTGGCCGCTAACTCGAGTCAAATGGTCAAATCCAATATGACCAAGTCTCTTATGCCAGAACGAGAGGTCGCGGGACTCAGAAGCAACTAAGCACCTGAGAGGATCACCAGAAGACTCAGAAAAATCAGCACGAAAGATCCTCCCAAAACGAGAAATCCCGCAAACCAGACTACCCGAAGAATCAAGAATTTTGCAATTGTTTTTCTTGAAACTGACCTCGAAACCGTCATCGGTAAGCTGAGAAACAGAAAGCAAATTATACTGCAGCTTACTAACCAAGGCAACATCCTTAAGAATAAAAGAAGCATTAATACGCACAGTACCTTTGGCGATGACGCGCCCAGAAGAAGCGTCTCCGAAGGTGATCGTCTCATCACCTGGAGCGCGGGCTAGGGAGGAGAACCAACGGGAGTCTCCGGTCATATGACGAGAACAACCGGAGTCTACAAGCCAAACCTTCTCCTTCCCTACCCGGCGAACCTGAGTCAAATAGAGAGTAAAGTCTCAGTACTGGGGTAAATCAAGAGTGATTTTGGCACCCAATACTGAGTAACACGTGGAGCAGATGAAGTAGTCAAGCACGACTGACCTCTATCTACCCTACGCTCTCCGTGACTCAAAGAAGGAGAAGGTCTGTGAGCAGACCTGAAGCTGTTGCGGGGTCCGACTGCTACGGGAGAGCGAGTCGGAACACCGGCAACACGCAGATCACGCCGTGGGTAACTGTCTCAACGGGGGAAGCGAGATGTACCCTCAGGATGGCGGAAGTCACGACCCGGAGTAGCACGAGGACGAAAACCAGAAGACTCAGAAAAACCAAGTCCTCGATGCTGCCCAACCCTGTCAGAAGCAAACCTGGACCTCGTGCTAGTCTTAGGTGCACTCAGGATCTGGGGCTGACCCTGAATACGCCTAAGTGTCTCTGCACGGTCTCTACGCGCAATCCTGACGCGCCTGAAGCATCTCTCGATCGTGTGCCCATCCTTCTGACAGAAGGTGCAGTGGTACTTCACCTTCTGCGAGGTGGAAGTAGCACGAAGAGGCTTCGCCTTCTGAGAGGCCGAAGCAACAGGTAGAATCACCTTACTGTCAGAGATCCCTTGGACAAAGCCCGCTGATTTGAATTTGACCTCATCAGATCTGGGCTCGACCTCGATCACACCTCCCACTATGGGTCTGAGAATAGCAGGAGGATGCTTCCTCGTATCCTCATAGAAATCATATCCTAGACCTTGATTGAACTTACAAATCTTAGATTGGTCTAGAATAAGATTAAGCTTCTTCTTGCCTCCTACAAATCTCTCGAGAGTGTTCATAAGATACTGACACTCCCGAAAGAGAGAGGTGCAAGAAGAGCAGGGAGAAGAGGGAACAGCAGGAGGTAAGGAAGCAGATGAAGAACCAACAGCAGAAGAAAGAATGGCTTGTGCACGCACAGCCGACTCTGAATGGACAGTCCTACTGCTAGCCGGTTGGTTCACGTCGCTAGGCGTCTCTCCCTTACCTTGGGGCTTCTCCCCCTCCTCAGCAATCACATCACAACAAGATTGTGGCTTCTCTAGTAAGTCCTTAGTTAGCTTCACACACTTTTCTTCCAATGCAATCAAGTCAATTTTTAGTTTATCACAATTTTTGCATGGTGAGCTAACAGGGTCCTTAGAAGCATAATTAGCCAATTTCTTATTGTGGTCAATCATTTCTTGAAACTGTTTGGAAACAGATTCAAGTTCAGCAGTTAATCTAGGACAGTTCGAGCATGACGCAACTGGCTCACACAACCAAGCATACAACTCAGAAATTTTATGATCTGCCTTCTTTAGATTTAACTTCAAATTATTGCAATTTTCACATGATTCAGGCAGATCAAGGAGCATGGTATAATGACCTCTAAAAGCATTGTCGTTATCCTCACATGAGGTGCAAGAAGTAGTCTCAACAACAGTAGATGAAATAGGCGCTACTCTACTCATCTCAAGCTCAGCAAACAGACTAACATTCTCTACCTTAACAATATCGAGTTCAGAGGACAAACTATCATGCGAGGTCCTTAATTTCTCCATATCAACCAGCAAAGCAGAGCATGTATCACAATCATCACTAGAGGGAGCAGATGAAAGAGCAATAATCTCTAGTGATAGTCTATCTATTTCCTTCTCTAACTCAGCACACCTAGCCTTAGCTCTAGCATGAAAACCTCCTAGCTTAAGAAAAGCATGATTGAGCTGGTCGTAGGTGGGACATACCTCGTCCGAGTCGGAGTACAGCTCGCTGTCGCTGAGTTCGCCCTCGAGGGCCATGAAGCACATGCCGGAGAAGTCGTCGCCGCCATCCTTGGGTTCTTGGTCACCCGTCCCGTCGTCGTCACTCCATCCCTCCACCTCACTGAGGTCGAGGTCGTCGAAGGCGGTGAGGACGCGGTGGAAGAGCTTCTTGGCCTTCCCGAAGTTGCGGAACTTCTTCTTTCCCGGAGCATCGTGTTGCGGTTCTTGTCGGTGTAGTCGTTCTTGCCCGAACCGCCGTAGTCACCTTTACCCTTCCCAAGCTTGGGGCAGTTTGCTCGGATGTGGTTGGGGCCACCACACTCGAAGCAGATGACTGGTCCTCCTCTCTTTGTCTCTCCTACCCTTGTAGGCATGGGAAAACCTTCGGGCTAGGAGGGCCAGCTGATCATCCGCAAGCTGCTCTAACTGATCATCAGTTATGTCACAGAGAGCAGCAAGGGAGAAACCGCAAGAAGACTCAGAAGAGAGACCAGAAGCTGAACTGGGATCGGTGACCAAAGCCATCGACTGTGACTTCGACCTACGAGAGACAACGTCAATCTCGTGAGTCTTGAGGCGCGAGTACAGCGCGTCAAGAGTTAAGGTCGAGAGGTCTGTCGTGTCTTTGATGGTGGTCACTTTCATCTCCCACACGCGCAGATCGAGTGCCGCGAGCATCTGACGAGCGTTGTCCGAGTCGGGGTATGTGAGACCGACCGCTCGGAGGTTGCTCAAGATTTTGTGAAATCGCGAAAAGCACTCGTCCAGGGACTCACCAGCAAGCATCTCGAATTTGTTGTATTCGCGCTTGAACTGGTCCTGTCGAACCGTCTTAATCTGGGTGGTGCCCTCATGGTATGCGTCGAGGGTCACCCAGATATCGTAAGCGGACGACAAGTGAGAGATGCGATCGAATTCGCTTCTGCTCAAGCCCTGGATAATGATGTTCCTTGCCTTCGCATTTGCCTCAACATCGGGCATGTTTGCCACGTTGATGTTCTCATCGGCAGGAACAACATATCGCACCTTCACCTTCCGCCAGATGGCGTACCCCTGAGCCTGGATGTATGTCTCCATTCGGCTCTTCCAGAAGGGGTAATCGATGCCATCAAAAACGGGCGGCTTGGTGGAGTACTTGTCCGTCGCCATGGCTCTTGAGACCGGTTAAGATCTATGAATTAGAGCTAACCGGCTCTGATACCAATTGTAGGACCGAAATGGCCGACAGAGGGGGGTGAATGTCGGCTATTAAAATTAACCCCGCACAAGTACTCACAAAAAAACTCAACTCCTAGAGCTATGAGAAGCTATGAAGTTGACAAGAACCGAGCGCTAATGAAAACAAGAGAACTGAGCTCAAAAAGGGACACGGCAAGAGACTGCAGTCATGGCAAGAAAAACGGCTTAGAATCTTGCCACGGCAAAGAAATCACACTCAAAATGTTACCACGGCAAGAAATGCTGCCATATGTTACCACAGCAAGAAATGCTGAGACTGCAGAAACTGGGCACGCGAGAAATCAACTGGAATCGGCTGCCACGGCAAGCAAATCGACCGCCACGGCTACCACGGCAGAGAAATTGCAGTCACATATTACCACGACACAACACTGCAGACACGGCAAGAAAACTAGCAAACATCGCTGCCATGGCAAGGAAAATAGCTACCATGGCTGCCACGGCAGCAGAAATGAGGAGCTTTGCTGCCACTGCAGCAGCAGAAACTGAACAGCAAAAGAGACAGTAAAAGGATTCAGTTCACTGCAAAAAATAGCATTGAATCTCTGCCACGGCAAATAAAACAGCTACCATGGTTGCCACGGCAGCAGAAAGGAGGAGCTTTGCTGCCACCAAGAGACCCTGCTGCAAACTGAAAATGAGACAACAGACAAGCAGATTTGAAGCAAGGAGATTTTGTCATAAACAAGTGGAGGAGATAAAAGAAATAAATCACTTCAAGGGAAAGCTTCAAGGATCTATTCCAAACACATTTCAGAGACCAAATAACATGGGAAATCAACTGAAAGGCTTAAAAATTCAGATTAAGCCTAAAGACTGAAAATTACAGGGAGCTGAAAATAAAAACTCAAATTCCTCCCAAACCCTTGATCCTTTGGCACTGAAAATCTGGGCATATATTAGCAATAGCAAGGGGACCACCCAGACCAAATATCACCTCAAGCCAAGAAAGGAATCAAGGTTTAACTCAAAACCCTAGAAACAAGAAAAACTTCAGAGAGAGCTCACAAAAACCCAATTACTCCTTCCACAGAGATCTTTTGCATATGAGATTTTAGGGATATATTAGCAATATCTAGATGATCCCTCAGACCAAATCTCAAGCCAGATTGAGGAGTAAAAAAGATTTACCCTAAAACCCTAGAACAGACAAATGAAGAACAGAGAGGTTCAAAGTGCCAAACCTGAAATTAAAACTTTGTCTCTGGGATTTTAATCGATCAAATGACCTTGAAGCACTATCCCATCATAGAGTAACCCATTTTGGCACTCCCTAGCAATCAAGAACTCAAAACCACGAAAACTCAAAAATCACCAAATGGAGGCATCGAAGAACAGAGAGCATAGACAGAATAAAAACTTCAAATTTCATTCATTGGATCAAAAGGAAAAACAAGGAGTCACGATACGCATGGACATTAGAACAAGATGAAAGATTACATGACTCTCAATCCCTCTCCAACCTCTCAATCCTCAACCATGAATGCTTGAGAAGGGATGAACACACTCTGGACTCTCACCTAGAACCCATCGAAGGGGACAACAGAGGGAGCACACTCTGCATCCACCAACTAAAAGCCCTAAAGCCAAAATAACCACTAAAGACTCTTTTGACTCTAGCAAACCCTAATTTCCTTTCATGTGCTCAAGTGGGCATGCAGCCCCTCCTCTCCTTTTATAGCGCTTGGCTAACGGGTCTCCGCCCCGTTACGCCCGCTACGTCCAACGGAGCCCGCTCCCGCTCGTGCAGCCTTGCGAATTTCCCGATTCGCCCCTCCTGCACCTTCCGGGAAGCTTCCGCGCTCCTTGCCTCGCACGCCTCGCAACCACCTCGAGTCCACGTCGTCTTCGACACATCCCGACCGTTCTGACCTCAGCGCCACCTGCGCCTAGTCCGGTCCACCGTGTCTCGCCACGACTCCAACTCGACGTCCTGCAGTCACACAGACAAGAAACACATCAAATAGCACCGCTCGACACATGAAAGCGTAAATACCATCACACTTACCACAGATGAAGTCCAAACCTGTCGAAACATTAGAATATACATCCTAAATCCAAATGACCAGGTTTGACCAGACCGACCGAGCCCGTTGCACCAGGCAACGACATGGTCCAAACCACCCAAACCAAACTCAATTGACCTAAACCCTTGTCAATTACTCATCACCCTCATGGGATCACGACCACATGGTCTCTCAGTTGCCCTAGGCTCTCCATGGTCTCCCAGGTTGCCATAGAGCACTGATCACGGAGTCGATGACGCTCTGTGACTTTGAACTACAGCCGGTCCTTCTCCACCTCAAGCGCGGCCACCTGTTGCAAGAAGTTCTCTGTCTCCATTGTGGCACGGGAATTTCTTTAGCCGCATCAGCCAATGCTTTCGCTCCCTCAGCCTTAAGGAACTGGACACGCTTCTCACGCTCCTCCAAGGGCTGGTAAAGTGCACCGGCCTTGGCTTGGGATGTAGGTAGCCACTCCCGCAAGCCCAACGCCTCCCAGAGCATCGCCAATGTCGTCTGTGCCAAGGCAACGACCTATGAAGCATAGTACATTGCCCTAAAAAAAGAGGAGATGAGTAAAAATAGAGGAGAAGCCCCCTGGGATATCAGATATACCTTCGCTTCGATTGCCTCCAGCGCCCCAAAAAAGAAGTTCCGTGCCACAGGACAGCAAGACGCTTTGGTTAATGCCGGCATCTAGACAATCCATGACAATGCAGAGGGACCAGAGCGCATCTAGGCGAGGGACGAAATCATCCAGTGAGAGCCTTCTAGCCTCTAGCTCCATGCCCATGACTGGATCATCATGGATAGCCACCTCCATGCCCGTCGCCACTGCCATCTCCATGCACGAGTCACCCTCCATGCTGAGGCCTGCCTCGAGACTATGAACCTCCTCTTCACCAAGCGACCGGTCCTTCACCACAAACAAAGGGGGAGCCACTAACAAAGGCGATAGAGTGAGGGAGCATAGCGGGGATAGCCATGTGAAGTCCTGAGAATAAAAAGAGCTCTTACCTACGGTTTGTCAGCTAGCACTTACATCACCCGCCTCACCTTCGTCTGGTGGAAGACTCCCCCAGGGGGTGTCGCCACTCGAAGCACTGTGGAGCCACCCAAAGGGGGTGGTGGTATGCCAGCCTCCAAACATGAGTCTTCATCTAGCACTTGCAGGGCAACATGAAACTCCTCCAGTTCCGCCAAAGGGGAGCTCACACGCGCACGCTTCATTGGGCGACCCAGTGATTCCACTAGAGTATGCATCACTGGGGCGGTGAGGTGGCTAGCACATGCGGCGAAGGCCCCAGGCCTCTGTCCTCAATAGGGCCCACCATATGGGACACATCGATGAGCCAGTTTTCGCCCACACCCATAGGGTGCTCTATCCCAGGGGACGCCCAGTCCCCCTCCACCTTGGTAGAGTCCGCAGTTTTGAGGATGAGCACATCGTCTTTGCCGTTAGTGCCACTGGTGCTGTCGTCGTCACTGTCATCATCATCCTCCCCTCGCTATCGTCATCCTCTACCTCGGAGTCGCTAAGCTTGTCGAGTTTGTCCGGGCAGGTCTTTGACCCAACAGGGCTGGGAGGGGCCGACGAGAGAGGCATGGCTACAATTGTTGAGGCCAAGCCCCTTGCTCCATCAAATCATCGTGGTCACTAGCACCTTCACCATCCTGGCCACCTGCACCATGCCTACGACCGTCACTGCTACTGGGCATAGGGTGCTCCGACACGGGAATCCCCAAGGCTTCACACACACGATTGATTCATGGACCCTGTAGTCGCCGAAGCTTGAAGGCCATGCTCCTTGAGGATGTATGGCCCAAGAAACATGCACACAGTGCACTTCGCCTCAGCCAGCGATAGCACTACAAACACATGAGATTAATTAGGCGAAGCAAGGACAACATAGACCGAAGACAGGGCTAGAGCGCATAACAAGTTACCAGGACCTGTAGGCTTCGCCAGCATCATCAGTGAGGGGCAGAAATTGTCCATTCGAGTAGGGCATGTACGCACCTCCCAGCGGTGAGCCAACAGGGACAGGTGAAGCATATAGAACCCTTTAACACAGTCCTGCATGTTAAGTCGAAGGGCAACTGCACGGAGCCTCCAAAGTCATGTCTTGTCATCTCGGTTGAGCACTACGGGGGGCGATTGGTCGAAGTCCATGAGACAGTCGGTGAAGTGAAGGTTGCCATCATGTTCGATTTTATGATAGAACCACTGCTCCATCCAATGGGACTCCCACTTCATCCACATTGAGTTGGAGGGGAAGACTTTCAAAGAAGGATTGCGAAGCTGTAGGCTAACGCTATAAAGGTTAGAGAACTAGCCATGCTCCAAGTGCTTCGGTGGCTAGCGTGCATCATGAAGGGATGCGAAGACTGCCGCGTGAGGCTGTGTGCCCTCTGAGCGGGCTGCCCAGGAATAGATGGCCAAACGCGCGATGGCATTCAACATCAACTGCTAGAGCTCCAACTCATACAACTGCAACAGGTCACCAACGAATGGCGTGATGAGAATGCAAGGCTCGTCATCGAAGTAGGTGGCGAACATGACGGTCTTGTCCTCCCGTGCCCACGTCTCTACTTCCTCATCGCTAGGGAGATGTACGGCATCACGAGAGGCGATCTTGCCATCATGAATAAGGGATTCCAACAGATCCTCCGAGGCAATCGACGAACCCAGTGTGTTCACGTACATGGTGCTAAACTTCCGCGATGCTTTCCATGGCTTGCTGATGGCCACCTCCATACGCTCTTCCCCCATCGGCCCAACTGCTCGACGAAACCGATGCCATGCTATGGCCATGATGATCACCTGCACACACCATTCCGACAGTGAATGCATAACAGCAAGAAGACGAGCGGATGGGAGAGCAGCGGCAAGGAAGCAACACTAGCGGGATCAACGGCGAACGACAGAAGAACGAAAAGGAAAGCAAGTAGCAAATGGTGGAAATGGGGTGTCAGTCGCACGCTTAAAAGGAAGACGCGATAGTGCCAATTAATGCCCAGGTAGCGGGCGCAAGAATCAAGGAGGCACACATCGCACCATGACCAATGTGATGCCTTGTCTCATGGAAACCGAAAAACCAAATGTCGCCATGTGTGCCTAGCAGCCATCACCACACTCCACTATGTCTCGTGGGTTGCACGCGCTGACCTGCTTAACACACTGTTGGCGGGAATCGATATTTACGGCTTTGCAATGGGCCAAAGGGACGGAGGGACCCAGAAACACTATGGTCTTAGCCCACAGAAAGCAGGGCCCCTCAACTATGAGTGGCTACTGTTGGGAGAGGGGTCTCCACCTTAGCCCAATCGGCCTAGGGTGCCAGTAGGCTTGATAGGAGCCTATAGGGCCAGCAAAATGGCATATTTGCCCCTATAAATGTAGGCTTAGATAGGGGCATTTAAGTAACTCCAAGTAGGGGAAATGTCATATTTATCTTTACAAGGGTACATCCAAGTAGGGGTGTTTATGTAACATGCTCCTATGGCTATAAAAATATATTTAAGTGCATCATGGAAGGTAGAGCTCTCTTTTTCAGACAAATTCAAATAGCACAGACTTCTAACAAGTTCTCCATGACTTTGTAAGGCTCCAAAGAGTCCCTCCGAGGTCTCCTGAGTAGCCCATTGATTTATTGTTTGGTCTGTAATCATAATAAGTAGTAATCCACTTAATCACGCTTACAAATCATATGCTATATATTTTACAGGTCGCGCTAATCATCTGCACTTTCCGATGAGACCAATCCAATCCCTTCGGAAGGCAGGCTTACTTCAAAAAATCATTTCTAATACACAATCGAAGCGGAAAGAGAATAAAAACAGCAATGCAATAACGAATTTGTTCTATCACTAGCGATTCTTTCCGAGGCTATTTGCCCATGCCGAGCTTTGATTGATTAATTAACTGGCCTTCATAATGCCATGCATAAATTGACCCACCACCGCTTGCTCGATTCTATCGCAGGAATGGCTGCAGATCGACCACCATGACCGTGATGTCGTCCCTGCTTCCTCTGCTCCTTGCCATGGAGACCAGCTCCTTGCAGGGCTCCATGGACATGCCGGCATTGCTGCTCCTGGCGACGACGTCGACCGCCTCCTGGTTGGACACCTTGTTCCAGAGGCCGTCGGTCGCGAGGATGAGGAAGCGGCAGTCGGAGGTGAGCTTGAGCCTGTTGATCTCCGGCTCGCAGGTCACCCATTGCTTCACGTCGGCGTCGCCGAACGCACGCGACACGGCGAGGCTGTCCTGCACGCGCCACACGCCGCCGCTGCCGCAGCTCACGTACCCACCCTGCACGTACGTACGCATATGTACGTTGACCAGTACAGTGAGCTTGACCGCCAGATAAGGCATATACTATTGCAAAAGATTTCTACAAACTAATTAGTTATATATACGGTTGTTAGCTTACAAATTCTACTTGTTTTCGACTTACCGAGCTCTCGATGCGGTGCCTCTCGTCTTCGCGGCCGGGGGTCTGGTCGGCCGTCAGGGCGGTGGCGACGCCGCCACGGTTGCCGAGGACGGCACGGCAGTCGCCCACGTTGGCGACGTAGAGCTCGCCGTCCTTTACCAGCGCAGTTGCCGCACACGCGCCACCCCGGACACCCTACACACGTAAAGAGGGCAAGAGGCAATGTACATTATTCCCTCCGTTTCACTGACGGCAAGAAAATCCAACTTACTTTTAAGAGTATCAGGCATCTGATAATCAGCAAAATATTTTTTGACAACATGGATACTTTCCTGTTCAAATGTTCATAGAGGAAGCATATATATTTTTGTGCGCATGAATTAGTCATATACCTAACGTGTGCCAGACTAGCTGTGCCGTGCATGCACGAGAGGCAGCAGTCGACGTCGGTTAACAAACGAATTAAACTGGCAATGGTATGCCCGCCACCAGAAGCAACACGGCGAAGCAACTGTCGAACGCATGCCACTTGGTACGAACGAGAAATTCCCCTAAAGTAAAAGCAGACGAGATGGGAATCGATTACGACCATGGCATCAACAAATCGAAGCTTGCTACGTCGCAGTTGTAGGCTTGTAGCTATCAATCCATCGACGTCTAATTCATAACAGCAGCAAAAGAGAGGTTTGAAGCGTTCAAAAGGTAGCCAAGAGTGACCCGGTCCAACGAAAGCGATCGTTGTGCAGGTACTGCTGCTGCTTCTGCTGCCACGGTTCTGACAATCGACCGATTATTAGAAATATATCGGCCATATCCGCTCCTCCCTCATAAAAATACAAATCGGTTTTTAAAAATTTGTTTTGCATAAATTTTATTAAATTTAGAAGAATGTTTTATCAAAATTTGTGTGAAAATTTTCGCTGATATTTTCAACCAATTATCAACCGATTATCGGCGATTTTTGGCCCAAACTAGTTAGAAATTCAAATTTTGTTTGAAAATTTCTGCCCAAAATGTTTCAAAATTTTCCGATAATATCCTTTTTCTGTTTTACTGGAACTCGTTTAAAATTTTGCTTCCGATAATGTAAACCCTGGCTGCTGCATCGCATGCCAAATTACTGAGATATCGACACGCATCGTGCTGTAGGTTACCAACCTGGCTCAAGAACTCGCTGTCCGTGGTCAAGTATCCGGCTCTGATCGCTGCCATGGCATCGAGCTGCAGCTGCTCACCATCTTCGTCTTGTTGCGACGGCGGCGACGATCGTTCTGGTTGCTGTCGGCCCGCGTCGAGTGCGGCGACGATGTTCTTTCCGAGCTTCTCGGCGACGAAGTCCACGGCGGCCCTGCCGCCATGACCGTCGTACACACCGTAGAACGCCTGCCAAAAGTTAACAAAACAAAGTTGGAAAATCTGTGCATCTGTACTGTCTTGGTACTTGTTGTGTTGACGAAACGCGCATATTTGGAAGTTTCCTAGCTATGCAATGGACCGGGTTCGTTTCTTGCGAGTTTTTCTTCTTCTACGTACTCGATCGGCTTGGCAGCTAGCCTGCCTTGCATGTTGGTCGACGTGTTTCCCATGTCGTCAACTGTTTTGCTCAAAGTTTCTTTTTCCCCGGCCCCTTTTGTGTTACACACGGCAAACCTTAAATTGCCTAGTTCTTTCCAAGATCGAATTGTTTATTTTTTTTAAAAAAAAATCTAGATCTCACAATATTGCTGTTAGAATTGTCAAGGGAATTTGCTCATAGTTATTCGTATATCTCCTTTTTTTTGGATTTGTCAGAATTTCATTTTCCTTCCATACTAATCTGCAGCGGGGAACATCCATACATAATTGTTGGCCAGTAACACAAAAACCACGCTCCATTTTCTGTAATCGTAGTACATTATGAGTTTAAAATGGATCATCTAACATTTTTACATGGATACTTACTATAGTTTTACACTATAATCGTATTAATTAGTTCCACTAGCTCGTGTCCCTTTCAAATTTGTGAGCTACAAACATCTTTTTCGAATTATTTACTATGCATTTTTCAAACAAAATTTTGAAACGACAATAGCGATTTCAAGACTTATAACAACCCATAACACATAATATGTCCAAAAGGATTTTGAGATCGCAACAATGATACTTATGTTTCTAGAAATTTACGTAAAGCATGACTATGGGTTAAATTGAAATGCCGTTCACTTGAGAAAACTTCTGTCCATAAAGTCTTGAATTCATGCCATTTCATGCTTTCTTAATCTCAATCACTCCTATAGTTACTGCAGATTAATTTCATTTGAAAAACTATTCTGCTCAAAATCATTGAAATTTCCCATCTAACGAAGCTTAATTTGGAGCTCATTCAAGAAATGTATTTACCAGTTGGGAGGCATACACAACCAAGTTTGTCATTGCTTCAGATTTCATTTGAAAACTAATCTATTTAGAATCATCTAAGTTTGTCAGTACGTAAATTGAACCAGAATTTGGAGCCAATGATCAGATGTATTTACCAATTGCGAGTCTCCACCAATTCTGTCAACGATGACCCCATACCCATCCTCCATCGCATGCCTCACTCCTCTCCTGCTCGCCAGGCAGAACCCCTCCCCGCGCGCCTCCACCTCCGTCTCCCGCCCTTCCGCCTCGCCGAACGGGTCGACGCCGGCGCGGGAAACCACCGGCGGTATGACCAGCCTCGGCGGTCTGCCCCTCGCCGCCTTCGCAGTCGCCTTCTTCTCCTCACCTAATTTATTCTCCCCCCTGAACGCAGGAAGGACGACGACCGGAGGAGGAGACTGCGCCACCGGCTGCAGCTGGTCCTTGTTGCCCGGCTGCTGCTTCTCGCTCTCCGCGAGCGCGCCAACCGCCACGGCCACCGGGCGCGCCTTCTTGATCACCCTCGCCGGTGGCAGCCCGGCGGCCATCACCTGCACGGCCGACGTCGGGGAGCAGAGGGACATGAGCGCCTTGCCGACCAGGACGCGCAAGAGGCGGGAGAAGGCGATGGCGACGGAGCACAGGAACTCAACGCTGTGGAGCATCGCCTTCGATCGCCGGTGACCGAGGCGTCAACAACGACGGCGGTGGGACGTTGATTAATGGGTAGGTTTCTTGGATTAGGTTGCTTGCTATTTGTGAGAGCAGGAGGAGGAGGGGAGATGAGGAGGTGGCTTGCGTGGTTTGGTTCGGTATATATAGGTGACGGGGGCATGGAAGAAGGGGTCGCGAGGTTGACCGGTCAAAGGAAGCCTTTACGCGCGGGGACGGTGATGGAGTTGTCGCTGCCCATTCGGCGTGTGCAATCAATTAATTTTGTTTGCAACCGGTGAAAAGGTTTTGAGGGACACGGTCGATCTGTCTCAGTATAAGATGTAATTGTCATTCTTCTTCTTGAGCAGGGAAGAATGTAACCGGATCAAATCTTGAGCAGGGAAGAATGTAACCGGATCAAATACGAATAAAATAGTACATATTTTATAAATGAATACAGTACGAATTTGAATATTTTTAATATAAATACGAATCAAATATTGTAACAAATACGAATTCGATCAAATATCTACTCAATTAGATTGGATTTGGATATTATTATAACTTATGTAGTATGAAATATTAATTATATATTATTACCATACAATTACGCTTAATCATTCTAATTCATTTACTTCTTTAAAAGAAACACGAATTAACATTGAGTTAAAAAACTTGTCCAACTAATTAGTTGTATTGTAATAAAATATGTATATTAACTCATCGAATACAAATAGTCTAAATAAAATAATATTTCAGATGGTAAAAGTCTATACCATATTTGTACCCATATTTTTCATACGAATTCGAATACGAATATAGATAAAAGAGAAATTGTTAATCAGATAGAAATGTCTATACCGTATTCGTATTCTATCAAATACGGTAACCAGATAATACAGATAATTTGTAGAGTCGATCTCTCCAAAATCTCTAAAATTATATAGATTTTTATGAAAATATAAATAGAAATAGAAGTGTTTTGCAAAAACCTGTGGAGTCAAAATCTCTAAAACTATCTCCACAACTTTGTCTACAACAAAATGCAAATTACATCTCTATAGTCATTTTGGTATCTGATATGCACTAGCGAACGTTCGATACATATGTGAGCCTCAGTGGCGGAAAGACCGAATTTGATTACGCCCCAGTCTTAGTGTTGGAATGATTTAGGTTATCTAGGCTGGACCATGAAAATATTACCCAGACTGGACTAAATTTATTCCTGTTGTATGCTAGATATTTTTTTCACATCTTGAACTGGAGCCTACTCTATCCAAGGTGTGGCTCCGCCCTGGTGAGCCTTATATACCATTCGGCCCAAGTTTTATTGTAGTTTCTCGACCACCTATTAACGCAAACTTGCGAAAATCCATAGCATAGTATGGAGGGTTGGAAAGAGTAAAACCGAATCATAGCTAGACTACAACCATGCATGAAGAGATCCATTCAGGTGTGAAAATACTACAAATCTGCCGGTGCCAAAACCTGCCGGGCAAGGGTTAGAATTGTTCAACCTTGTGTGGCAGTTAAACAGGTCGGCAGCAGCAGAGGCAGTAGCGGCTACGGCAAACAAGCCAACGAGAATCTGGCGATCAGCTGCGGCGCGCCGGCAGATCTACCGTGCGTACGTGCAGAAGGGGTCGTCGTTCGGTTTAGCGTGCTGCCTACTTGCGCCAAACCGATCCGATCAAACGTGGCACGAAAGAAATAATAATCCTAGCTGCTCGCCTCCTGGCTAGCGTGCCGTGCTGATGTGGAATAACGTCTTCAGCCAGCTGGGTCTGTACGTGCTGATGTGGCATGGTGACGTGGCACACCTTTTTTTTACTACTATATTCTTCTCTCTAAGTTGGATGACATGGCGTGTGAGTTGTGACATGCATGTGTTTGAGATGGAATCAGAGAAGCAGTGGGGCCATGAATCACGGTATGAACTGCCGACTGCGCTAGCTAGCCACTACCTATAGTAGTTCTCTTCTAGAAGAACATTTTTGAAACGAGTCTTCTAGGAGAACATTTTTGAAACAAGTCTTCTAGAAGAACATTACTACTTAACTATTATATGTATTTTCGTTCCTATTACATGCCTAATATCAAGATTGAACTAAAGGTGAATTCGTTCCTTCAGCTTCAACATATTTCAAATGAGAATATGATGCTACCTAATGATGAAAATATATATTTTTATAGTATCACATCACTTTTTGGACCAATTGAAGTAAGAGTTCAAGTTGGACAGGTTTTGAAATCCAATTCGGCCTCTAGATCAATTCGGATTCAGTGTGACAGGCCCAACTTCAAATATGCATAACTTTCACATACGGAGCCCGTTTGAGCACCACGAGTACTTATTGGAAAGCTTTTCTCGTTCTCTTTCCAATGGAACTAGTCTCAACTTCAAATTCCTCCTATGCAAACCATAATCATTAAAATAAAGTGCTGCGTCACCTGTTTGAGCCAAATTAGGCCTTGTAATGCTTGGACTAAAGGGGGAGGCACCCCCCTCTAGGCCCATACTGTTCATGGCCACACTATTCACATGAACAGTACCATAAATAGTACCACCCCTTATTTCTTAGTTTTGTGCGGCTTTCCCTCCCCTATTTAAGAAAGTTGCACCCTTCTAGTTTCCTTGAATTTCGTTTCCTTAGTTTTTCCATTGTGAAAACTCTTGTTCTTCGCTTGTGTCGACTAGACCAACCGTAAAGAACCTCTACGTAATCCCACCTTTTAAACTCAATATAAATATTTGCATTTTCAGATTGCTTGTTATCTTGTTCTTGCATGTTCTTCGGTTGATAACGACTTGGAGTGTGGTTTAGTGATTACTTGGTGTTCTAGTCGTGGCCGGTTAGAAACCTACATCATCAAAGTCGTTCTCGTCTAAATCGAAGTTATCATCATATCGGAAGATCGGAACCCCCATTGCTTCATCTGGTGGTATCAGAGTTTCAGTTGATCGGTAGGAATTTTTTTTGTATCCCCAGTTAGTAGATTAGTTTTTATTTCCCATAGTCCAGAAAAATTGCCCAACAAAAAGAGTTAATTTCCGTTGTCCAAATTCCGTTGTGCCTTTCAATCTGTTAGTTTTGGTTTGCTAAATTGAATTTGTGTCTGTCTTAGCATTGCTGATCATATCTTTGTTCCTATAAAAATCCAAACAAAAAAATTCCCCCACCCCAACCCTAATTCCAATTCGGCTGATTTTTCCTTTCTCTGCAGCCTCCACAAAAAACATCATAACTTTTGATTCTATAATCATTCATTAGTGAAACCACTGCCATTGGATTCATAACTTCATTATCTATCTTCCTGTAAAATTTTACTTCAATCCAGTATGGCAGTAAAAAGATATCTGTGGTGTAAGTTGACCAAAAATTCCAGTTTGAATCTACAATAGTCTGTAGTTGTGATTTTTTGTGCGAATTTTTCAGTAAGTTTCCAGCACTTGGCCCCAAAACAAAAGTTGTAGAAAACGCCATCAGGAAACAGGGAAAAAAGAATCATTGAAAAAACGACAATTGAATAGAAGTTACGGCCAAAATACCGACGTGCTGTCCAGTGGACAAAAATCTTCAGTTTTCAGTTTTGGGTCAATCCTTGTGTTCTTCAACTCCAAATTGCATTCGATCGAATTATTTTGTATTTACCACTCCTATACATTGCCAAACACTTGTTTTAGCCTTCTTCCATTCTTAGTTGATCAGCAACATAGGCTAAGAGCTAGATACAAACTATAATTCAATTCTGTGCAATTTCTGAAATTAACTAATTGTTCTCCATTACTACATATCGAGCCTTCCAAGCTATACCTTGTACTAACCGAGCAGATCACGTCAAACCGTCCCTTGCAATCGCTATACACATCACTTGAGTCAAGTTATCACAAACCAGCCATCAGTTGCACCACTTGTTTGTATTGGTAAGAACTTGTAAGAGCTTGGTAAGAGTTTGAGAGATGTGTGACTTGTTAAGCTCCAGATCCTAGTAGATGATAGGAACATATTTTTGTAATTTGTTTCCTTATTTTTCTACTAACTATGGCAGGTTCACGGGATGATTATGAGATAGATCCATGTCTTCTTCGAGCCATTGAACGGGAGCTCAAGAAAATTCGCGAGGAAGATGCACGCTTGAGACAAGCTTCTTCACCACGAGAGGTATATGATCATGATAGTACGTCCAGTAAAACTAAAATTACTTTGCCATCCTTTGCTGGTAAATTTGATCCTAATGCTTATATTAACTGGGAAATAGCTTTAGACAAAGAATTTGAATATTATGATTGGTCTGATAGGCAAAAGATTAGAGCTGCCACTAGTCTTTTTATTGATGATGTAAGACTTTGGTGGAAGTATTTTGGTAGGCATGGTAGAGTGCCTCAAACTTGGAATGCATTAAAAAACTTATTGGAGTGAATTTGTTCCTAAAAATCATGCTGACTATTTGTTAGCTAGATTGCAACGTTTAAAACAACGAAGTAGAACTGTAAGAGAATACTATCATGAATTAAAAACTCATTTGTTGCGTTGTGGCTTAAAGGAACATGCTGAAGCTACAAAGAATAGATTCTTACATGGGCTTAATAAAGAAATTCAAAACCTTCTTATTCATGAAGAATATAATTCTCTCCCTCATTTGAGACTTGCTTATAAGATTGAAAATCAAATTGAGGAGAAATTGAGAGTACTTGATGATAAGAAACATGAGAACAAATCCGTGTTTGTGCTTTTTTCTATGACTAACAACTTGCAGGTAGTTGAGAACCATGTCAAAGAGGAGAATGAGCTGATTGAACTATCGACTCTATTGGTTGAGAACGAAGATGAGGAGATAGATGCACCTACATCATCTGAGGTGAGCCAAAATGGTAAAGAACATGGTGCTATCATCACTCACGGTGAGTATGCTTATGAAGGATTGCAAGTGTCCACTGTTTATGCTATTTTGGAGCAAAACTTAGTGGAAAACGATTTTGACACGCACATATTTCAAGTAGAGAATTCAGACTGTATTGATTTGAGTGCACCATGTCATAAAATAAATAAATTGCCTGCTATTTTGAGTGATTCATGTAATGAATTAATCACATCCAATGATCATGTGGCTTTGGTTAGATATAAAGAAGATTTGACTAGAATTTCTCTAGCTTATTCGTTATGTTATGTCATGTTGGATCTACCTATGAAATTGTCTCGTACTATGGAGAAAGTTTCTGAACTCGTATGTTCAAAATCTTTGTTTAGTGCCTACACCCCTAGGTATAAGTCTAATTTGATTGGAGATTATGGTGTAGAAAATCAATTTTTTGTATATCGAATATGCATAACTTGTGATCACATGGATGAATTGAAGCTTGCTGTTTTGGATAACAATTCTTGTGTGTTGAATCTTGTTCAATATGAGAGGAAAGTGAAATTTAGTACTCATTCAATGCCTATGTGTTCATATCTTTTTGCGCAATCTAGTATGAACAATTTGAATAAAGATGATAAATTATGGAAGAACTTACAAATCTCTTCACCCTTACAAGATGAATTTGCTATTACTCGTTTGAAATGTGATTATATGGATGGACTATGCTTAATTCCAAAAGTTGTAGCTCTGCCCATATGTGCCACCACTGCAAGTTTACAACTTCAGAGATTTAAATTGCATAAATTCTTCACTTACATTTTCAAATCTAGTTGCAATAATTGCTGTGTGAGAAATTTTGATTTACTTAGTAACATATATGAATACTCTTGGGTTAATAATATGATAAGTTTTTATGATCATTGTTGTTTTATAACATTAATTATGCAACAACAAAGAATTGTTAAAACGGATGACATATACATATATATCATGCATACACCTTGGCTTCTTTGTTACCTTACTTTCACCTTATCAAAAGCCGAGGATGGATTTATTTTCAAGAAGAGGAGGATGATGAGGACATGACCCTTATGTATACAACCATATTTGTTATGCTAGTTGTTCCAATTATAAGAGCTCCTACGTATCACTTAAATTATCAGATGAGCTCGTTTCAAAGAGGTTTTACTTTGTTTGATAAAGAATTTATGATATTACATAATGAGAGTTCGCTCCGTTTGTTATCATGTACCACATATGTTAAAACCGAGGACGGTTTTCTGTCAAGAAGGGGAGGATGATGTGACCACGCCACAAACACATACAACATAGCGCCCAATATCAAGATTGAACTAAAGGTGAATTCGTTCATTTAGCTTCAACATATTTTAAATGAGAATATGATGCTACCTAATGATGCAAATATATATTTTTGTGGTATCACATCACTTTTGGATCAATTGAAGCAAGAATTCAAGTTGGATAGGTTTTGGAATCCAATTCGGCCTCTAGATCAATTCGGATTCAGCTTGACAGACCCAACTTCAAATGTGCATAACTTTTATATATGGATTCTGTTTGAGCTCCACGAATACTTGTTGGAAAGCTTTTCTCGTCCTCTTTCTAATGGATCTAGTCTCAACTTTAAATTCCTCCTTTGTAAATCGTAATCATCAAAATAAAGTGTTGCGTCACCTGTTTGGGCCAAATTGGGACTTGTAATGCTTGGGTCCAAGGGGGAGGCGCCCCTTCTAGGCCCGTACTGTTCACGGCCACACTATTTATGTGAACAGTACCGTGAATAGTACCACCCCTTATTTTTTAGTTTTTTTGCGGCTTTCCCTCCCCTATTTAAGAAAGCTGCACTCTTCTAGTTTCCTTGGATTTCGTTTGTTTAGTTTTTCCATTGTGAAAACTCTTGTTCTTTGCTTGTGTCAACTAGACCAACCGTAAAGAATCTCTATGAAATCCCACCTTTTGAACTCAATATAAATATTTGCAATTTCAGATTGCTTGTTATCTTGTTCTTGCGTGTTCTTCAATTGCATGTAGGAATAGACCTTCATGGTCAGGTCAACCGCATTTTGGCACGGTTGATAACGACTTGGAGTGTGGTTTAGCAATTGCTTGGTGTTCTAGTTAAGGCCGGTTAGAAGCCTGCATTGTCAAAGTCGTTCTCCTCCAAATCGAAGTTATCATTTTATCGGAAGATCGGGACCCCATTGCTTCATCCTTGTAGACACAAGAGGGAGGGAGGCTTCACGCTAGGAGCGAAGATGTCGTTGTGGCTTGTAATCACCACTACAAATACAATCTTCTTCATCATGCAAATACTTTTTAAGCCCGACAATGTCATTCATATGGCTAGCGTGAAGCTGTGGTGGGTGGGGAAGGTACACACGGCCGGCCGATGATAAGGGGGCTGGTGCGGCCCTGTCTTTGACTTTATCATTATTATTATGGATATAATTGTCTTCAGTGAGATTACTAAACCGTAAGTGTGCAGGAGAACACATGGGCATTTTTTGTTTCGTACAGTGGGTGTGTCATCTCCTAATTACTTTACCAACGTTCACTTTTACTTGTTGTTTCCATCATAATGGTCTCCAATACACATATTGGATCAGAAATTATTATAAATATAATGACACAAAGCTAATTTGGATGACAAATCTACATATTGTTTTCATACGATAAATCTAAATACTTTTGTATATATTAGTGGTAAAAAGTTTTAAAATTTTTCTAAACGCATTCTGACACATCCATATAGAACATAGTAGAGTAATACATTCATTAATAATGAGTAAATTTCACAAATCTACAACTTTTCTGGCAAAACCATAAAAAACTACATATTTGACTTTGAATATCACGGAACTACACATTTAATTTGGAGCAAAAATTCTCACAAAACTCCATCATATTACCATTGGTTTGACAGGTCGGTCCATTGTCAGTCACATAGGCTTACTCCCACCGTTAGGGGGTGCCACTTAGGCCAGTCACGCAGGCATACGCAGGGAACACAGTGGTGGGCGGCTTACGGTATCCACAATGTGTAGTACTTATACAGCCGCTAAGAAATACCACATCACTCAGGTGCTAAGTTTACTTTTTCCCTGTAATGTTTTAGCACCCCTTCCCGCTTCCATCCTCTACTCAGTAGAAAAAAAAGAAAAAAAGAAAGAAAAAATGAAAAAAGTAGGAAGTGCTGAACTCATTATTATTGACAATGTGTGCCTATTGAAACTAGATTTATATCTTTGCGCATTTGACTTGAATATTCCCTCAAAGTGCATTCATTGTGGGGATCCCAGGCGTTGAATACCCAAAATCCTTGTATGTGTTCCATACTAGTTCTATGATCAGTGGCTAGTACACACAATCACAGCATTGAGATCATATCCTACACATCATGTATATTTAATTTACAACAAAGGGCGAATATATAAACGATACATAAATAGTTTACAACATAAGGCCGACCGCCAAATAAATATAAGTATCAAGAGTAAATTGTAGCGGAAGACAAGCTAGGATTAGGCAATCGACTAGGATTAGGCCCTAGAATGACTCATCGCCGTATTCCCCGGTACCAGGAGCAAAGTAAATATTGTCAGGTATATTATATTCCTCATTCTCTGAGCAACAATAATTTAAGTAAGGTTGAGTATATTGTATACTTAGTAAAACTTGTAGTGTACCGACGTGTGTGTATATATATATATATATGTATATGTGTATATATATGTATATACATACATATATATGTATATACGTACGTATATACATACATATATACGTATATACGTATATACATACATACATACATATATATATATATATATATATATATATATATATATATATATATATATATATATATATATATATATATATATATATATATATATATATATATATATATATATATATATATATATATATATATATATACGCGCATAAAAAGGAGTATGTTGAAAAAATATACATACCACTTCTGAAAATTGTTCATACCACCTAGATGGTCTTAAATACTCATATACTACACGTACATACCCTCCGCTACACGAGATACTCCATACATTGTGAGATACGACATAGGGTGTAATTACACCCGGGAGTAGAAAAGAGGCTTCCTATATATATATATATATATATATATATATATATATATATATATATATATATATATATATATATATATATATATATATATATATATATATATATATATATATATATATATATATATATATATATATATATATATATATATATATATATATATAGGAAGCCTCTTTTCTACTCCCGGGTGTAATTACACCCTATGTCGTATCTCACAATGTATGGAGTATCTCGTGTAACGGAGGGTATGTACATGTAGTATACGAGTATTTAAGACCATATAGGTGGTATGAACAATTTTTCTGAGGTGGTATGTATATTTTTTTGACATACTCCTTTTTATGTGCATATATGAATGTATTTATAAAATACGCTAAAAACTATGGACTCCCTTGCAATTTTTTCGTATGGTTTACATAGGAGTATCTTATAATTAGTATATGAGTATACCTAAAGTGATAAAGGAGTATTTCATGTTTATTTAGGTGGTATATTAGAGGTGGGTGTAATTACACCCGGGAGTAAAAAGTATTTTTCCTATATATATATATATATATATATATATATATATATATATATATATATATATATATATATATATATATATATATATATATATATATATATATATATATATATATATATAAATGCAAGGCTAACAATGAATAAGGCTCTATACTATAAGTTATTTTCAGCATGATGTAACTTTGCATTTGCAATATCGATAAGTAGAAAATTGCAATGGAAGAGCAGTTGACATGTAATAAAATAACTTATATATATAACTTTAATATGACTAAATCATAGTAATTCACAGCCCTCCTCGACTGCGAACATCGAACAATTCTCGACCACAAGCATGGCACATGCGACACATGCATGCCATCACTTAGGCATGTCCTTTCTCCAAGTGGGCATTCATCATTGTATTAGTAAGATTTGGTCCCAACACTTTAGTGAAGGGAGCCTCTATGAGCAAACCTCCCAAACATGCACTCACTACTTCAGCCTATCAAGATGCAAGACTAGTCCTAAATAACTTAGCCAACTAAAGCCAGAGCCCGTATAGCACATGTGATTGTAGGTTATGCTTAGATGTGCAGAAAGTGTTTAGTGCTTAATTGATACAAGCGAGAATATCTCCATATCTACATATGAGATACCTTCTCACATTTTACAGTTTATCATATAACCCGCCTGCGGCTAAATCTAGGTTTTCCATTTTATTTTATACCAAACTAGCAAAGGTTCCTTCTTTGGTCTAACATTTCAAAATCACCCATAACCACATGCAAGTTTTTTTTCTGAAAGAATCAAACTTAGTGAAAACTAGTGCATGGCTAAGCATCTAGACCATATGCTCAATGTAATATGCCCAATTTGATATTAGCTATTGTCTAAACTATGTCCTAAAGACTATAATAGTAAGGATATCAAATTTACAAGGAGGTTCAATCAATATAAGTATATATAATTACCGTTACACACAAATATAGCGACTTTAGTAAAACATACATGCGTTCATAGTAGATTTTGCAATCAAGGTCAAAAGGGGTACTTGTCTTACTCTGGTTGCTCAGATAATGGTTCAGAAGTGTTCTCAAAATTGTTTGGCGCGATGGTATCTATTTGGTAAAATCCAAATGAGCACAAATAAGTGCTAAATAAATTCAAATAGAGACCAAATTAAAATATTTTTTGCATATTTGACAGACCATGATTTTATAAAAAATTGGAGATAAAAATAACTTAATTTTAAGTTTATATATAAAATTTATGGCAATTTGAATTTTATTCAGTTTTTAAATCCCAAAAAAATAATAAAAGTGATGACGTCGGAGGCGTAATATATAAAAATACACTTTCCAATAGACAAAGCAAGCTCTCGCATAACTAAAAGTTGCTTTTCCTATTTTATTTATTTATTCTGAAATTTCTTACATGTGGGCCATGCATGTTAGTCTCATAGGCTATAAATCATGTTTTATTTATTAATTTGCCGAGTGCGTCCCATATGTTAGTGACTCATATTTTAGTTTTCAGTTTAATTAAAATTTCTTAATTGAGTTTAACTAGGCCCACTTGCCATACACTTATTATGTTCAAATATGCCATTAGTGCTAATTTCCTCTATTATATGTGGGTCCTACATACCATACTCTCAAATTTTAAACACGGTTTTAAATATAATTTTAGCTAACTAATTAATTAGGGGCTACATGTCATACATGTATTAGTTTCCTGATTAACTTAATTAACTCTTTAATCATTTTTACTTATCCTTCTGACTGGTAGACCCCACAAGTTAGAGAGAGGGGAATAGAGGAGCTTAGCTCGACTGAGCTCACCGGTGGCTATGGGTGATGGCTTAGCTTTGACATGGGCGAAATGGAATGGTGGTGTCACAATGCACCTTTGGGTAGTGGTAGCCACCAAAATGGTGGACGGAGGTGGCAGTGCGAGGTGGCGATGCGGCGGAGGGTCTTGGGTGTGCACCGATGCAAGTGAAGGAGTGTAGAAGAGGGTGACTGGGTGATTGTGTAGCTCCAGGGAGGCTAGATGATGCTACAAGGAAGCACGGGGACATATGGTTGCCGGAGCTTCACCGGTGCCATGCTTCTACGGCGGCACCATGGATGGCTACGGCGAAAGCTAGGCAACAATGGGGTATTCCCAAATCTAACTTGCACACAACATCTACGAACTATCAGGACTTTACCAAGGAGGTTGGTGATGACAGAGAGGCACCGAAGTGGTCAGATGACGAGGAGCAGCATTGGTAGGGAGGTGCTCATGGTAGGAAGCTCCACGGTGAAGGAGAGCTGCGAATGAGGGGTGCATTAGCTCAAGGGAGAGCCAAGGAAGCTCTCAGGGAGAGGAATCAGGCTAGGTCTCACCGGAGAGGCAACATCATCATCCGTGGCTTTTCTAGCTAGACCCAAGAAAGACAGCTCAATTTCGATGAATGTTTGTATGAATCCTAAAATTAATTGAGGGGAAATACTCTATGGGATGTGGAACATAAAGTGACACAGTTAGAAATATGAGAGGTTCATTGGAGAGCTGGGAATGATGATGCCATTGCAAAGGCTGTGATAGGTGCACTTGTCGGTGTTGAGGAAGAAAAGCGTGTTTCATGATGAAACGAGGAGCTAGAAGCTCGGATTCTCACGGAAATGAGATAAGGGTGAGATGGGGAAGACTAGGATGTGGTCGAGAGTGCTTTGTAGGCACGAGACAGCCGAGAGTTGCTCATGAGTTCTCGCAAGCTTGATAAGATAGCGGCTCAATTCTTCTTCGCGGAGCGCAACGCACACAAGAAGACAAGGGCGGGGACTCAGTGTGGCAATGTGACAGGTAGGTGTGGGTAGCATGGCAAAGCTGTGGGTGTAGCATCAAAATCCAGTGCCACTGTCATGGCGGAGCTAGCATGGGCGTGAGGTAGACGAAGACCACTGATGCGCGGGCCCAACACGTCAGCGAGGGAAGGAGTGACGTTCTGATGGGTGGGGTCTGGTCCCACTCATCAGTGTTAGGTTTGAAGTAAACATAGAGGAGGTGTATTTTCAAAAATACGCCACCGCGAGATGGAAAGTGGAAAGGGATAAGTGAAGAAAGCGTATTTGCTCAGCTGAGAGATTTGAGAAATTTTTTTACACAGTAAACAAGTTCCAAAAATTATGAAAATTTTGTGGGAGCTTCTGGAATAGTTTAGAGTATTGTACAATTTTTTAATATTTATATGTCTAATATTTTACTCAAAAATTCTGTAAAGGTCACTATTTCATTAGAAAGACACTATTTTGTTTTGGAAAATTTGAGAAACATGTTCAAAAATGTTCAACTTATTATTTCCAGAACCATGAACTTATTTTTGAGTTGGTTTATACTTTAAATTCTTCCTATGCTACTTTATGGATCATCATTTTAGATTCAATTTTGAATTCAAATTGAATTCTATCCATTGTGCATTTCTTTCAAAAATTTGTATTTACAAGTTATCTTTCCAAAGGAACTCTAATCAAAAGCCAAGGAGATAGGATGCATTTAAAAGTTTTAAATTTTACTTGTTTTTGAACTCCCTAAAACTTAGGATGTTACATTCATCTTGGCTTGAAACTCTTTTGGCCCCTCTTATGCAATCCAATAACAGGGACTGCATTAATGCCCTGGGATCACTCTTTGCCACTTGCAAACTTCCACCTCACAAAGCGTGTGTTTATTTCTCTCCCCTACGTGATATCATCATTATTTTCCAATGGCCTTTTGACAAGACGCCGTAATTCTTTGTTGGATGCTTATTTGATTTAATAATATGTGGACACTGGTTTTGTTTGTTATCGTACCAAACTCCACATAGAAGGCTTCATAATGTTTTGTAAGAAGTAGGGAAAGTCTTTGACTTTGGTGAGGATTTTCCAAGTGAATGAGAGAGATTCTTTGTTAAAGAAGAGTTGTTGTAAATCTTGATCTTGGACGGTAATTTTTACCTACATGAAAAGTTCTGGCGGATGATTTGAAAAGGACTGACTTGCTTGGTTAGTTGGACAATTGACTTGTGGTGGAAAGGTTGATATCTCTAAGTTGTTTGTTCCCCATTTATAGCAGTAGGATTCTTGATTATGTTTTATTGGGATTTAACTTACTTAATTTGGAAACTTTGAATTGTGTTTACTTTGTTATCAGATCTTAGTCATTGATCATCTTAAATTTCAATGCTAACCCTAATCTTTGAGGTAAGATTTGCTTGAGGATGAGTAAAAGTCTAAGTGTGGGGGTGTTATTGATGCTCATTTTATCTATGCGCACCAGGGATCCTCGCACCAGAACACGTCTGTTTCATTGCCGTTTGTGCTCTGTGTGGTTGACGAGTGGGCCTAGGTTGTCAGGCAGTGGCAATATAGCAGAGTTGTAATTCCTTAAGAATTTTGTCTCTTAAATATGTAGTTATCTGAAATTTAATCTAAAAGTTATAGTTATACGATAGTTTTGATACTAAAGTTGTAGGTTTGCGAGTTTACTCATTAATAGTTGGTACAAGCGTCATGTTCAGTAGCGTGAACTCATTTGTTTACGCTAATAATTTGCCATGTGAGTAGGGCTAAAGGCTAGTAAATTCCGGATTTTTAAACATTAATTATATATGCGAATGGACTCTTTTTAATTAGCGACAGATTGTGAGAGGGCAGCTGTGTGTAGTAAAAAAGTAATGCTAAAATTGCTGATTGTTAGGGTGTGTCAGACTTTAGTTACAAGCACCTGACAATTCAAGCATGTTTAATTGTCCAACAACTGCATCCACGAAATGACTAGTGTCCAAATAAGAAATCACATGAACATGTTCTCAAGTGGAAATTGCTCCCTCCATTTCAAATATAAATCATATATTTAGTTTTTAAATATAAGGTCACTACTAAATAAAACCGTATTACAGATGGTTCAAAAACATCATCACAGACGGTTTTCTGAACCGTCTAAATTTATAGGTTAGTGATAATCGAAGGTTATCACAGAAGGTTTTCGAACCATCTGTGGTGTAAATATCACTGACGGTTTGTAGCTAAAAACCGTCTGTGATAGCTGATAATCACAGACGGTTTGTAAGTAAAAACCGTCTGTGATAGGTGATAATCACATATGGTTTTTAATTAAAAACCGTCTGTGATATCTAGCACAGACGGTTTGTAGTTCAAAACCATCTGTGCTATTCTCTTCTACCCCTAAATCTATTTTTGTTTATTTGCTAGCCTCAGGAAATGCTAGCCATGCCCTCTGAAACAAGCAGATCAACATGTACATGTATACATCCAATTCACATCTCAATTTATTTCACAAACATAAAACATCCATTTCGTAAATCAATTAATTGACATGAAAACAAGCAAATATAGTATGAAACACAGTACACATTTTATTTTTATTAAGATTACAGCCTACCATTACAATATCCCAAAACAACAAATGGGTTGTCCATCTAGCTAACACAACAAGAATAGAGAAAAGGAAAGATCCTCTATATCTAGGCCTTCTCGCCCCTGATGCAGCGCACGAGCTGGATGTCTTTGACGCCCACAATCGTTGGCGTTGATTGAGCGCTACCTTGTGCATCGTCTGCTTCGTGGGGCTATTATGGTATATGGGTCAAGGAGGAGGAGGAGAACAACAAGGAGGAGAAGAACATCAAAGAGGAGAACAGCAAGGAGGAGGAGAACAGCAAGGAGGAGGAGGAGAACAGCAAAGAGCTGGGTTCTGGTGATTATTTATAGGGGAGGGAGTGCGAAATTTTTTGGCGCGGGGACGGAGAGGCGGAGCTACGATCCGTGGGATAAGGATTAGTGGATTTCTATTGGCTAGGATTGGGTTGTGGAGGATCGACTGACCCAGCAGTCAGAATATCACAGACGGTTCTACATATAGAACCATCTATAATGAATGAATATCACAGACAGTTCTATATACGAACCGTCTGTGAATTAGAGCACAAAATTTTATATACCGATACAATATAAACAACTAGTCTGAAAAGATAAAATAGAAAAGTTTTATATGGCTTATATGTACTCATTTGAAAGATGTCGATGAGATCTACAACTTTTCAGTTGAAGCAAAATCCAAATTCCGAAAGGAAGACCAAGAAAAAGAGCAAAAACAGAAATCAAAAACTTGCGACGCAGGTTTAGGTCCAAAGATGGCAGATTTTTGGGGTCTTGGAGGGCAACAGGCACAAGCGGGTCATTTGTTTGGATCGGGCTCATCGTTAGCTTTCCAACGGTACAAGAACGTCGAAAACGGACACCGTATGCAAAAATTATGCCCATTTTACTGAAGGTGTCTCAAAACTGAATCCTACTCGGACTCAGGCGGGAAATTATGATATTTTGGGGGATTACAAGGCGGGAAACATATCACAGACGGTTTTTAATACGAACGGTCTGTGATAACTTCATTATCACAGACGGTTTTTAACAAAAAACCGTTTGTGATAATCCTGAGATATTACAGACGGTTTTTAATAAAAACTGTCTGTGATAATCAGCTTATCACAGACAGTTTTTAATGAAAAACCGCCTGTGATAATTCCGGATTATCCCAGACGGTTTTAAATAAAAACCATCTGTGATACTGGAATATCACAGACGGTTCATCGGTAAGAACCGTCGGTGATACTCGTTTTCTCCGACGCCATCAACACAGATGGTGTCCAAATTAAAACCATCTGTATTAGTGTCAGTCACAGACAGTTTTATCAAACCGTCTGTGATTTGGCGTCTAGTATTAGGCTTTCTGTAGTAGTGGGTGTTAATAATGTCTTATCTGTTTTGCTTTGATTCCCCCTCTCTCCAACATTTAAGGTAAATAGTGTCTATTCTCTCTTATTCCAACAAGGATATCGTGATCATTTCTTTTTCCATTCTTTTGGTCTTATAATACTACGTGGCGCTGGTTAAAATACGCCTTGTATTATGTAAAATGGGATATGATTATTCCAACTTTCCAAGTAGTTATCACATCCATTACGTGCTGACACGCCTTATTCGAATGTTTGTTCCATGTGTACCATTTCATGATGCAACTTAATTAATTACTCTTAATTAAATAAACCTTTTTGTGATGCAACTGCGCGAAAGGGAAAGCTACCTGCAATAGCTAGCATCTAATACTCATTTGGAAACCCTGGATTACCTGCAACCTTGTCTCTCTCTTTTGATTAAAAACTACCGCCATCAGATTCTGTAAACTAGTGGCTTTTGCCAAAAATCAGAACAAAAGGCAGGTCTCGCTTTGATTTTTTTGTACGAATAATCTATTTTTATTCGTAATTACAGAAATATACCCACGGCAACATTTTTTTACACAAATAGGCTCAATGGGGGGCGACTGGAGCCAATCGCCCAGTCTCTAGGCGACATAGCCCCAGTCGCCCGACCTTTGGGTGACTGGAACCAGTCGCCCCCCATTGGGCGACTTGATGTGCAGTCACCCTCTGGGTGGGCGACTGGTTTCAGTCCCCCGTGAATTTTGTACATTTTGTCAATTTTGTTGTTTATAACTGGAAAATAATCTGCTGGATTTGTAATAAAAGTTTATGTTTATTGTATGTTGTAGGTGTATAACAAAATTTGAGAATTTTTTTAAGAACGATTGACCTTAGAACGATCGGTACATACGATGATAAATGATATTGTGATGTTACTGCGAATTCGTATGCGGAGAAAACCGGTATGTTAATATTGTTAGATGACTTGCTATGTGAATCATAGAATGCAAAAAACCGAGATAATAAGCTTGTCTGAATTTAAATAGACTTCATAATACAATTGGGAGTAATATGTTGCGTACTTTTTAATTCCATGCATAACATATAGCATCATATGCGACTAACCCACCAACTGCTCGTACGACCTACTATGTCGACCAGAGCCATTTTCCCTTCCTTACTCGCTCGACATTGAACTCCTCGGCGGCCTCTTTTGCCTTGGTCGCCATTTCCCTTTTTCTCTCGCGAGCCTCCCGCTCCCTACACGTGCACACCTCTAGATGAGCTTTCGTCTCGCGTTGTATACACAGGGTTTGCTCGTTCTTGCGGCGCTTCTCCTCCTGGATCTCCGATGACCTTGCGACATTCCACTCCTCGAAGTCGAGGGCCCATTGGTCCTCAGGGTGGATCTCAAGATCGATCCATTTGCGGTATCCACATAGGGGTTCCGGAGACTGTAAATACAGAGGAGAGGTTGTTAGTGCGTACTGTGAATGAGAAAAGGTAGGGGAAAATGGTGCACTTGGTCCTTACCAGTTGCCGATAGGTTGCGGTGTCTAGATGGCAGTCGAGGTAGTCACTGGAGTAGTTTGCGCAACCCCAGTAACGTATACATAGGCTGATGCGGTGCTTAGACTTGAAGAACTTGCACGTGTCCCTGCACCAACAAAGGGGAGTATCTCCCCCTTGGGTGGGAGTTGCGGCGAACACTCGATGGGAACGTTCGGGATGGGGTTGTTGCTACAGGGCCTGTCATTGCGGGGAGCTGATAGGGCTGCAGCTACCCTTATTTTCTCATCGTGGGCAGCAACTGACCATGTTAGGTCGCGGGTCTCCTCCCATTGCTTCATCATCTTGTCCCATTGCTTCTTCTGCCTTTTGTCCATCCCGGTGCGGTGAAGGAAGCGTGGTGTAGTGTGCGGTTTGGTTGCATAGCATTCTCTGAGAAATCTCCTCGACCTCATTTTATAGTGTGCAAAGCTGAGCCATGAGGTCTTGTCGCTGCGGAAAGCTAGCACGTGCGGTCATGTCGCTGCGCAAAGATGGCGTGTTCGGTCTTGTCACTACACAAAGCTGGGCCATGCTGTAATGTCAATATGAAAATCTGCATCGTCATGTCATGTCACTGAGGAAAGCTAGCACGTTCGGTCTTCTAACTGTGCAAAGCTGGGCTGTGCTATCATGTCACTGCGAAAAGCTGCGCCGTCATGTCATGTCACTGAGGAAAGCTGGTGTGTTCGGTCTTGTTGCTGTGCAAAGTTGTACCATGCTGTCATGTCACTACAGAAAGCTAGCCCGTGCGGTCATGTCACTACGGAAAGCTGGCCTGTGTGGTCTTCTCACTGCGCAAAGCTGGTCGGTGCTGTCATGTCATTGAGAAAAACTGCGTCGTCATGTCATGTCACTGAGGAAAGCTGGCGCGCTCAATCTTCTCACTGCACAAAGCTAGGTCGTGTTGTTATGTCACTGTGAAAAGCTGCGTCGTCATGTCATGTCACTGAGAAAAGCTGTCCCGTGCAGTCTTCTCACTGCGCAAAGCTGGCACGGCCGGTGTTCTCACTGCGCATTCCTAGCTCAGCTGGATCATCCGCGCTCCCCGTAGGCGGCACACGATGGGAAGTATGATGCAGGCGGTCCATGTACTCGTCCAACAGGGGATACCGCCAGTCCAAGTCACGACCATCAAGAGCCATACCTGCAAAAAGAGTTCAAGTTAGCACTTATAAGGAACCAGAAAACATTGCATGTAAACTAATAGTAAATAGAACTTGTAAGTAAATAAACAGAGCAATACTATGCTACCAGCACAACACTAACTACATTACAGAAAAGGGGGATGTAACATAGCAGTTGTACAAATGATACATGAAATATACGATACATTTAGTACGACATTCCGCATGTCATAAGTGCGTACTAAACAAACACAGTTCACAATATGTAGGATCGGAAATGGCAACAGAGGGGGGGTGAATGGTGCCTTTTTAAAATTTGCTCCCAAAGTATCCACAAAGAATCTTCTCTCCGATAGCTATGAAAGTTATGAAAAGAATAATTTATGCTCTCTGAAAATTCATGACACGCAGAAGAGAAAGCGGAACAAAAAGCACCAAAGCAAAACAAGCAGCTGAAAAACAAGATCAGAGGAAAACAGGCATACCTAGTCTGACCGCAGTAGGCCGGGCGGTCAGACCGCAGCAACCAGGCCGGTCTGACCGGTGTTACTGGGCCGGTCTAACTGCTTGTCTAACATCGGTCTGACCGCTATGCCCTAGCCGGTCTGACCGCTAGTGGTTGGCCGGTCTGACCACCAAGAGGGGTCCGGTCTGACCACCCTGGTGCAGGCAGGGGCAAAAGCCAACAGGCAGCCAACTGAAAAACTGCAATTACTGATTCTGGCTGAATTCAAGGGAATTAGAGGAATGCTTCTGTTCTCCTCAGGCCAAAAGATCAAGAACACAATCTAAACACCATTGAGACCTCAGGAAACAAGAGGATTCATCAAAAGAGCAAGAAATCGATATTTGAGCAGAAATCTGAAAATTGCATTGAGATTGAGGATAATTTTTAGATTTCTCAAGAATCTTCAATCCTTTGCTTAAGAAACTTTGCATTTCATCTGGAAATGGTCTCACAATATAAAGGCACAACTATAGAGTCATCTCTTGAGAGGAAACAAAGAGCAATAGCTAGGCTCTGCCTCCAAAACCCTAGCTACAGTGAAAAACAGAGGAAGTTCAGCCATGAATGAAAAATGAGACATTTTTGATTCTATCATTTGGCTCTTTGGGAATCAACTGACCAAATGGTCTTGAGACCAAATCCCATCACAAAGCCAGAAATCAAAAGCTATTCTCTCAAGAGCTCATCTCAAATTAAAAGGAACAGAAAGAAGAGTGAAACTGAAAAATCAGAGAGCAACAAGCAAGACTCAAATTCTCAGATGGATTCATTGCATTGAATGATTACATAAGAAGTTCTAAAACCACTCACTACGTCCCCATACGCAGTTGAGGAGAAAAATCACTCATCTCACTACATGCTTGAGATGAAGACCCGTACACACACAGAGAACTCTCTCCTGCTCACTTGCTTACAGACTTGAGCTCTCCACAACCAGCTGCCCCTTTTTAACTCCATCCACCCAGCCACAAGGAGAAAATCAAGAAGAGGCAGCCCAAACCCACTCCATGCCTCACACATAATTGAGGCAAAAAGTCAACACACATAGAAATGGAGGGAAACCAACCATTTCTCTCAAACTTGAGTCAATTCTCCAAATTGCCCTCAAGCACCTTCCCGGAAGCTTCCCGCAACCGGTACCTTGACCGTCTAGATCTCGACTCCTCCCTGAGTCTAGTCCCGGTCCGCTTCGCTGCACACGACCGTAATCGGCATCCTGACTGTCTGGACCTCCGACTCCACCTGAGTTTAGTCCCAGTCCACCTCGCCGCTGCCCATCGTGTCCATTCGACACCGACCTACTGGACCTCCGACTCCACCTGAGTCTAGTCCTGATCTGTTCCGTCGCACACGACCGCTACCGACACCCAACCGTCTAGACCTCCGACTCCTCCCTGAGCCTAGTCCCGGTTCGCTCGTTGTTGCCCGTCGTGTCCATCACCGGTAGCTCCAGCTCCGGTTCCTCATCTCCTGACTCGCAACCACCTCAGCCGCCTCGATCATCTTCAGCATCTCTGACCGTCTGGACCTTAACACCTCATGTGCATAGTTCCGGTCCTCCTCGCCTCACCATGACCTAGCTCCAAAGTCCTGCAGCCACACAGACAAGCAAACCGTCACATAGCACTGTACGAAACAGCATAATCATCAATAGCATAAGTTAAAGGTACTCAACCCTAGAATACCCAAAACAAACTCAAACTCACTAACACAACTGTCAATTACTCGTCACAAACATGGGGATACCTCCACATGGTCTCTCACAATATAAATTTATTTCTAGTCTCCAGCAACTAGTAGTACATGCCATGCCACTTTGCCTAGCACATGTGTTGCATCGTCTACCTATGTTCCCCTCCTGACCGCATCGCCCGCAACGTGCACTAGATGCTTCGGCTTGCGATTCATCCATATCATTTCTAATACGCTGGCTCTGTCGCCGACCCTTCCCACCCTTCAGCATGTTAACATATGGAATCTAGGTCCTCGCTACAATGTCCAAGGTGGTGAAGTTTTCGACAACCCTGAACCCCCGGAGCTCCCCACACCAAGCATACAATACCCTCTCCTTAAATAAGTACTCCAACATGAAGTTCAAAGGATCCATGCCCACGGTCCCACATGCAGTGAGGACATGAGAGCATGGCTTGTGTAACAGCTTCAACTTGTTGCACTGCAGTTAGGTTCATTTGCATGATCTCTAAGGCATATCTTGTGGGTAACAAGGGAACGAGCCATCCCAAATCCGGCTCTATCACGGAGTACCACGTTGAAACAATGCTCCCTGTTGCCCATGACCTGCACTGTGTGCAATTGACTCTTCTGTGCCTTCATCTTCATGTATGCCATAATTTTCGACGAATATAGTGCTCGGAGATGGGCTGCATGAAGTGCGGCACTCGCGTGCCTTTTCTTGAAGTAGTCGATTGTGTTGTGGACAACACATTCCACGATGGTGACAAGGGGCTGAGAACGGAGGCCCTTGAGAACCCAATTGTACACCTAGGCAAGGTTAGTCGTCATTATGCCGTACCTTGCACCGTCCATGTCGTGCAACAATGACCACTTCTCCAATAGTTCTCCCTTGATCCACTGCAAGAAGCATTTGATGTTTCGTGAGCTCCTCCTTCTTGGACCAGCTGGGTTAGGCTCATCGAGTGCTGGCAAGCATTCCGGTTTTGCCGCCCCAGGAATGATCGGCCCCTTGCTCCTCTCGTCAACGTGCTTCCTGCTATGCTCATCCAGCAACACCCACAAAGCATCAAATTTTCTCCACTGGTTCTGCATAGCCAGCCTCTTAAATAGCTTCATCAATGGTTGTTTCAGAAACTACTTGAAAAAGTTCGCTCCTAGGTGATGAATGCACCACCTATTTCTTATGTCCGGCCAATAAAAGGGCTCCTCAGGGTCTTCTTGAAGTTTTCTTATAGCCTTTACAATCCCAGCGTGGTGATTATGGATTACACACACACCAGGACGAGTGCCGACAACTCCAACCCTGACATGTCTGAGAAATCACAACCAGCTTTCATAATTCTCACTTTTCACGAATGTGATGGCCAATGGCAATATTTGGTTATTGCCGTCAACGCCTATGGCCGTCAGGATCTACCCCTTCTATTTGCCTATCAGAAAGGTCTCGTCAATAGAGATCACCGGTAGCATGTGCTTGAATGCCTCGATGCAAGCACCAAATGCTAACAAGGCTCTCTGCAACTCCGCATATCCTGGTGGACTTGTGGACGGCTTGTTGTGCACAGCGATATATGTACCCGGGTTCCTGTCTTGCAACACCTTAAGCATATGAGGAAGATTGTCGTACGCCGCCTCGAAAGACCCAAAATATTTTTCCAACGCCTTCTGCTTAGCACACCATGCCTTCGTGTAGCAATCTTGTACTTAAATTTCTTCTCGATAGCTACCACGATATGCGTGGCCTCCATGTCTTTCTTCTCCACTATCTCTCCGTACATCAAATTAGCTATAAAGGCAGATGTTAGGTTACGATGCCTCGCCAAAACACTGTTGAGAATGCAAGAGTGTGGCTCCACTTTCGACACAATATAGTGAGTCTCATACTTGGGTCTACGTGCGTGCACCCTTCAGGGACAACCAGCCTACTCACACTTCATGGTGTACTTCTCCTGGCTTGATTTCATGACCCGAAAAGTCCGCTGCATTGAAAGGGCCCACAGCTTGATGGCATCCTGTATCGCTGCCTTGTCAGCAAACATAGAATGCAACCGAACCTCTGTCTCATGATACTCCCATGTTGATTCATGCTCATCATGTGTGGAAACACCCTCAGCATTAAACCGGTTCCATTTCTACGGGATAGGAACTTCATCCTCATCCGAACTGTCCTCGTCGTCGTCCTGTACAGCTTCCTCTTCAGCCCATACCCTCTGGTCATCACAGTCCATCTGCTGCACGATGTACTCAATATGTTTCCCTTCATCAGCTTGTCCAGTTCTCTCTCTCTATGGCTTGACCATTGTAACTCTCCTCCATGTGCCGCATGGGCTTCATCATGAGCAACTTGATCATCTTCGCCAACATGCGGCCTGCCCGAGCTGCTAGCACCTCCCAGAGCAAGGGTGGACGCATGACCTTGCACAGCTTCTAATGAGCACGGTTGCACAAGCAGGACACACTCGTATTCATGCCGCCGGCACCCTTGCACGAAGCCCTTCCACGTAGCAGTACGCAGCAATGTCCTCAACTCCCATCTGATGCATGTAGGAGACCGGCTCCAAAGCCCTTGAACGACGATGCTGCAGACCTCGAGGTCCAACGAAAAACTCTAGGTCAGCCAATGCATCACATCTGAGATCTGAGCATTCTCGCCATCTGGATGTACTAGAGTGACATGCGGAAAAGCGCTCAAATCCACACCATCCGGACCTTCACGAACGGTTCCAGCACCTAATGCACTCTCAATGTAGTGACTATTGGCATTGCTGATGTCGGCCTACATATATGTTTTAATTTTCCAACATGTCAAAATGCATCGCACAATACCAAAGTACCGACGTACTGTAATTCACATTTCGCCGATCGTTCGCATGTCATAACCCACTACATTTTCCTAACGTTTCTACATATGAACTAATTAAATTCTAGAAAAACTATTTACAGCATTTTTTAATATGTACAAATTTAGCGGACGATTAATGTGTACGTTACGGTGACTGAATTTTCTACAACTACAATTTCGTACGCATGCAGATTTCCCACTGATGCTAATTTTGTAAAACTATGCTCCCTAATTTATACACAACTACATGCTTCTACGGCTGCTAATATTCTAAAACTACATTTTAACTAAATTTTGTATATCTTAAAATTAACTATTTCTATCTACATCTACACCTACGGTTGCTTCTTTCTCTCCTCTCCGTTTCTACACTTGCTAATTTCCTATAACTACATTAACTAAATTTTCTATACTAAAAATTGTATACTAAAAATTTTCTATACTAAAATTTCTATATTCAAAATTGTACTAAAATTTCTATACTAATTTTTTCTACATCTACAGTTTTTACTAACACTAACATTTGATAAAAAAAATATACTGCAAATACAATATACCAAAAAATACCTGGATCTGATTCTTCCTCTTCTCTCCTCCCACTCCTTCCTCCCTCTCCTCTCCTCCTCCTCCTCTCCCTCTCCTCTTCTCCCCCTCCTATTCTTCCCCTCTTCCTCTTCCTCTTCCTCTTCCTCTTCCTCTCCTCTTCTCCCCCTCTTCCTCTCCTCTTCTCCCCCTCCTTCCTCTCCTCTTTTCCTCTCTTTCTCAACCGAGCGAATGGATGGAATGCGCTGGGGGCATCGGCGGCCCAGCGTACGACCCTTTTTAACCCCCCTGTCGCCCGAGCGTTGGGCGACTGGAGCTCCAGTCGCCCAACCGTTAGGCAATTGGAGCTCCAATCGCCCAACCGTTAGGCAATTGGAGCTCTAGTTGCCCAACACTCAGGCAATAGCAATTGCTCGCCCAACCGTTACCATATTGGCCGCGTGTCGCTTCCTGGTTGGGTGACTGGCTCCAATCACTCTCCTGTTGGGCAACTGGAGTCTATTTGTGTAAAATATGTTGCCGCAGGTATATTTTTGTAATTTCGAATAAAAAATAGATTATTCATACAAAAATTTTTGGTTCATTCAGTTCATAAACTTTCTTTGTATTCAACTTCTATGTCACTAAGCTTATAATTAAATCTAGTATGTCCCACACTTCAAATTATTTTTTTCAGAATTTTTAAAATTCAAAAACAGAAAACTGGGGCAGTTTTTGCCTTTTTTGGCTGGCTAGTTTACGTTGAAAACCAGACCTGACCCCATCCTGTTTGAGGGGCCTGGTTCCGTTTCCATGAACCCTGACTACCATATGGCAACCCTGACTACTTAGAAATATCTTTTGTCGAACCCTAAGGTCTGGAACAACAAAATTTTACTAGTATAGGTAAATTAGATGAATTTCATGTGCAATTACGTGGTTAGATACTAAAATACATGTGCTTGTATTTGGAAAATAGAGTTGTATTTGTTATCCAACTCTAATGCTCATTATTGAAGACATAGTTGTATCTATTATACAACCATAACAGTACTCGTATAAATTTGATTGATCTACACCATTATAATTTGGACCTACTAAAATAAACGATGTAGGTCTTTCTCATTTTTCACTAATTAAAATAGTAATTTCTTGCCCTTAGGAGCGAGCATGGTGGTTTCTTTCTCTATCATTTAATAATATATAATAGGAAAAAGTTCACTTTTTAACCTTAAACTATGTCTTCGATCTGTTTTTCAACCTTGAACTATGAAACCGTCTCAATCAGAACCTTAAATTATTAAATTCTATGCAAAACACTCCCTTCATTCGAAACCATTCCGGTTGGCAATGGTTTTGGCTTGTGTGGCATGCTAATAATACATTGCGCCCACATGTGCATCCACATCAACATCCTTGTGCATCCACTCCATGTTAACATCCACGTCATCCTCAAAGCACACCTTCTTTTTCCTTCAAACTGCACACAAAGAGAGAGAGAGAGATGTAGGGGCTGGCAGTGGACGCATCACCGTTGTAATGCTCTTTGCAGTGAATTGGACCCCGTCAACTCAAACCGTCCACTCACCTTGAGCCTCTCATCACGCTGTGGCCACATGCTAGCTCCCTTCCCTCTCCCTCCTGCTTGCTGCACCCTATATGCCATGCTGCAAACCACACCATGGCTCGCCCTCACTAACCTCGCTGGCGCCGTGCAAAAGGCTAAGGTTTTCAACCCAAAGCTGCCCCAATGCTCTACTCTAGCAAGCCTCTACCATCCCCTACTTTAATCAAGCAAGACCCTGCAGCCATTGCCATCTATTGGTGTGATCTATAGCTACAAGCCTGAAAGCGAGCTAGCATCTGCAGCTTGCCAACCAAAGACACAATGTGCACCCACCATGGCAGAGTCGTTCCCTCTCAAATGTAGCCTAGCAGGAATCTCCCTACGCTTGCATCCCGACACCTGTGTCACTACTCCTGGTCATGAACCGTGCTGCACAAAGTTGCCACTGCTGCTGCACTAAAATTGGCTTCCTAAGCTCTGGTAGAGACACACTGAATCGATCTCACAAATGGGTGAGCTACCTCAACATCTACTCATGTCACTTGGCGTTCCACCTCTCTTGCAACACATCCCAAAACTTGTTTTTTTTCCATTAATGTAGCACGATGGATCAGCCATTTTCCTTTTCCAGCTCCGTTAAGATTCACCACCGTAGCACGTCCTGGTGGGTGAGTTTTCGTGCAATTCCTTCACACACAAGCATGATCTCACTGTGTTCTACATTTTTATGCACCTCTAGGAGGAGAAATTGTTGCTTGCCAACATCCTCAGGCTGTGTCATCATCGATGGTCCCGTCGCCCTCGATCCTGGCTACCCTCACCTCTCTCCTTCTACCTAGTCCTAGAGCTGGCAGTGAGGCCTTACTGCTGATGAGTCGAGCACAGCTATATTTGAGCTTGATGAGGTGACAGATTTCTTGGAGCATAAGAGAGAGAGATGAGGAAGAAGAACATGTGAGGTGGATTCCAAATTTGCTATATTTGCACATGTGGACGATATGTTGGCAAAAAACCACCCTAATTTGGGTCGATGGGGTAAAGTGGACGGTTTCGTTAGTTCAAAGTTCCGATTCAGACAATTTTATAGTTTATAGTTGAAAAATGAACAGTTTCAACGAACCGAGGTTAGAGTTCGAAGTTGAAAAATCGATTTTTCCTTTACAATATAATAGATTCTTTTAGAAATAACCTTGACTTGGATTTCAAGATGTAGTAGAGTCCGTCTCTGTGTGTAACTCAAGTTGAAGTTGTGTCCAACTTGAAGTCCGAATACGTATGCTAGTAGGAGATTATTAGCTTACATATTGAGGAGGCTTGTAGCTAGTTTTGTAAGAAGAAGAAAAGTAAAAGAAAAGGAAAGGAAAAAGGGGAGCAAATAAGAGAATAGAGAAATTCAAAAATTCTCCTGTGTTCTCTCAGTTTATTTCCAATGTGTGCGTTTTCTCCTGGATCAATGTTTTAACAAGTGGTATCAGAGCCTAGGCGAGAAGCGAGTCGTTGAAAAAATCGTCTC
The DNA here is from genome assembly GCA_017311315.1 of Dendrocalamus latiflorus. Lineage (NCBI taxonomy): Eukaryota > Viridiplantae > Streptophyta > Magnoliopsida > Poales > Poaceae > Dendrocalamus > Dendrocalamus latiflorus. The sequence continues at coordinate 19,345,337 of CM029650.1, read as the reverse complement.
GACGATTCCGTTTCATGCTCATCTCGAGTGGTGCTCCTGAGGCCTTTGCGCGCGCGTTGTACAGCTGGAGCAGCAAAAGTCAGCGCCGAGAGAAGCAAAGCAACGCAACCATCCCGAAGCAACGCAGCAAGGCAGAGGAGAGGAGATGTGTCACCATTCTGTATGAAGTATGAGCTTAGTAAGTCATAGTTGAGACCAACTACCTTAATGTTTTAAAATCTTTGCATCCAGATGAACTTGTGCCAGCTAAGTTGAGTTCCTACATGTAGCTTACATGTAGAACACTTCATGTGGAGACTTGGCTGGTAGTTCATAATGCATTGAGACTAAAACTAGAGTGTGTCAAGTCAAGATTAAGGGGGAGATTGTTAGAAATAATCTTGACATAGAGTTTAAGACGTAGTAGAGTCCATCTCCGTGTGTAACTTAAGTTGAAATTATGTCTAACTTGAAGTCCGAATATGTATGCTAGTAGGAGATTATTAGCCTACATATTGAGGAGGCTTGTAACCAGTTTTGTAAGAAGAAAAAAGTATAAGAAAAGAAAAGGAAAAAGGGGAGCAAATAAGAGAATAGAGAAATTCAAAAATTCTCCTATGTTCTCTCATATTATTTGCAATGCGTGCGTTTTCTCCTAGATCAAAGTTTTAACAGATTCTATTCTAACTGGCTTAATTCGAAAAACAGAAGCACAACCCAAACTGTCTCTAAGTGTGAGACAAATTGGGTCAAGCCTAGTTAAATTGTAGACCAGGCCAATGCATGGCCTACGCAGAATACTTCAGACGTGGCGAAAGAGATTGTGACCAAAATATGTATGTAGCTGTTGTCAGCACACACTGAGTCTTTGAGTGGGTTAAGTAGTAATACTGTGCCATGAAGAAACAAATAAACAAATAAAAGAAAACAAAGAACAACCACCATGAGCAGAACAAGTCCAGTGTAAGCAACACATCTACCTGAACTACAAATAATGCCTCCAAATAAGTTAGTCCAAATAAGTTGTTGTCGTTTATACTTTTTCCGGACATGGATACAATAATCTATACCGAAAGAATGTTCCAGAAAGGTTCATTTAGCAAATTAACTTAATTATTTAACAGAAGAAAAGTGCCAAATCAAAGAAGTAACAAGCCAAGAAGAACATAAAGAAATTAATTACATATTTTTAGCTTGTTCACCAATAAGAGCCACGTCGATTTCATGCTTGACATGCATAGATTATGAACAAATTTGAAGAGTTCACTGATATATATGGTGACTAGGCTTACTACTACAACCTGTAGGCAAATAACTTAAAAGAACAAATCAAAGGACCTCATCAAGACCAAACAAGAAGCAACACAACAAGAACAAGACACTGTCTAGCTACTCCCCTACCTGAAGAAATCATCAAACGACGGCTTAGTAAACCATCGCAATTGGAGTGACTTCATCAAAACTAGTCACTTGGCAAACCTGCAAGATCAAAAATATTATAAAAACAAACCAATCAAAGAACAGGTCTCCATGATTTGGCAGTTCGGTTGTAGCTTTCACTGTCTGAAGATAATTTTGGGAAATTAAACAACACTTTAAACGATTGACAACGTACAAAATTAAAAACATCATAAGACTGTTTCATGCACTCCTTCATCAGCCTCTAGAGTTCAAGTAGAATTTTGTGTAACTATCGGCGTGCCGGCTTCAGAAGATTGATCGGCCAGGTGACCCATCCATGCAGATGCTGTCATGGAGGTTGACATGCATGCAAAAGAATTAACATTAGATAGTTCTGCTGATGTGCATCTTTGTTGCAGTTCTTGGCCGGTTAATTCGATTACTGAATTGGTACTCAATTGTGTGCGCCGTACCATGCCAAATTCTTCAAGGATTGCCTGAAGTATACAACTTGGTGATTCTACTTGTTGCATTGGTTTGGTACTCAATTGTGTGCCCCGTACCATGTCAAATTCTTCAGGGATTGCCTGAAGTATACAACTTGGTGATTCTACTTGTTACATTGGTGACTGTCCCGCTTACAAGTATTATCTGTCACTTTCCTCTTGAGAGAAGTATTAGCTATCACCTCCTTCTGAAATCATAGTTTGTGCTTCTTTCTTTGAAGGAGAAAATTAAGCAACCTAGAAAATAGTTTAAGCGCCGCATGCAAACCTAACCTCAACGCAGAGAGAGGTTGATTTGAAGTTTTGAAGCCAATAACTACCACCAAATTTGACTGCATTGGCCATATTTAGGTACTCCTTGGTTAATTGCAAAAATTTGGCATCTTAGTTCACTGTCATACCGATCCTCGGCCAATCAATCATTGATCTAATTTTGGTAGTGACCAAGTTGAGAATATGAATCTTGGCACAGACAAACGCATCTAGCTAGGACTTCTACAGACTAAATCCACCGTAGGATGTACATCACGCTTCATGTTTAGGAATAGCTTCAGGCATGAGGAGTCCACATTGGAGTAGCTTCATGTTCAGGGTGATAAGGCCGTCCATTTTCAACTCAAATCAAACTCAGATCAATACTTTACTGGTGAAAAAAACATCACTCTGATCACGTCGGCACAGAGAGCCATCAGCTATGTAGAAGAATTACGCGCCAACGATCATTCATCCCAGTAGGTTAGTGCATTGTATTGTGTCAGGCCAGCAAACATTACGGTCAGCCATAAGCCATGTAGAAACTAGAAACAAACAAGCTTGAGGAATGAAGATTTATGAATGCATGTTCTCTCTGGATTAGCAAGGAGTCCTAACATTTGAAATTTCAAATGCAGATGTCACTATCTGGGCCAGAGATCATACATAATCAGTATTACTCAACAATGCTGCAGTTCATAAATGTAAAACTGCATTGAGCTGAGCATTTCACTTTGCCTCAGATCCTTGAATTCAGGAAGTATCTTTAGGCATCTTTTTTTAGATGGAGAATCTTCTTAAATCTTGGTAAAACAAAACATAACAAGGTGAAACAAAATGCTTCTATATCATATCATCGTCATCCATCAAGCTGCTATCATGAAGCCACATTGAAGGAATCGGCATTTCTGCATTTTCCCTCCAGCAACGTGGGAAGTATCTGACAACAGGCAAGGCATTCATGTTGACTTACTCTTTTAGTCCCTGATAGAAGATCTTCGCTAGCTTAGATTAGTTCTGATCAACAGATGAATTTTTTTAAACTGGCAGAAAACAAAGATCATGCTTCTGTATTTTCAGTATTAGTAGTGAAATTTCATCAGCTTTTCTAAGACAAAAATGGAACAATGCACTCTACTGCATATTAAGCTAATGAAATATCTTTCCCTGTTTAGCGAACAGACCAGCAGTGTAAGCATACCTGCAGTTGCCGTTGCAGTCCATCCTCCCATAGCCGCCCCGCCGCCACCACCGTCACGGACTCTGCCCCCGCCGCCCCGGTCTCTGCCCCCGACGTCCCGGTCACTACCGCCCTGGCAGCCACCGCCCTCCTCGCATTCTCCACCGCCGTGCTGCGGCCTTCTCCCCACCCTGCCCCGGCCTCCACCACAGCCCAGGCTTGGCCCTCCGCTGCCTTCACTGCCCGCCATACGCACTGACGAGGAGATCGGGCGAGCCGCACCGCAAGACGGAGAGAAGGTGAGGAACTGAGGATTGAAGAAATGCGCATTAGGGCCAAGTGTTGGGCCGAAATAATATGCCCGGTAGCCCATTTTACCGGAGGGTACCGGTTAAGACGATAAAACCGAAAATCGGCCGGTGATAACTCTCAAAGCTTAACAAATTGTGATTTTCACTTTATGTTTTTGCATTTTTGCACTTTCCCAAAACGTTGCTTGATCTTACGTAGACAACAGAGTTGTGTGACATCATTGAAGTTAACTGCAATGAATTAGTGAAGAAAGTCGAGATACAGGTTAACAAGGGTTCAGCAAGAACCATGGCAACCAAAGCACAAAATCGGTATATGTAAATTAAATGGATATGGATATATTTCCTTGAAGATTGTAGATTACCTTAGTCCATTGAGAAAGGTCTCTTGGCTGCATAGCTTGCCCATGGTGAAGTAACTACGTCCTATCAGCAGTCATCAGAGTGTGTCAACGGATAAATCCATCAAGGCAATCATTGTTGGAAATAATCTTATTTAGAAGTCATTTACAAGGTTTGGTCGTGATCGAAGTTGAATTGTAATCACAGTCGGGAGTTGTAGTCAAAAAAAGAGTTCCGGTCAGACCGGAAAGTCAGTTGTGTTCGAAGTCGAACGTCAGTAGGAGTCGAAGTCGAAAGTTAGTTAAAATCGAACCGGAGTCGGAGTCGAGTTGTATTCGGAGTCGAAACCCGTGCACAAGTCATAGAGCCGGATATAAAAGAGGAGGAGTCATCTAATCTGATTAATGCGAGAAAAAGGCGAGAAGAAAAGAAGAGAAAAAGAAAAACTTGAGTGTCGTCTCCATTGAAAAATCTCGCAGACGTGGTCGAAGTCGACTTACGACCACAATAAACGTGGTTAAAAGGACTTTCGACCATGGCAAAGTATCGGCAGGCGTGGTCGGAAGGTGTTCGACCATGGCAAATCTGAAGAAGACGTGGTCGGGAGGTGATACGATCACGGCGGAGGAAGTTTGAGGGTGATCGAAAGATATATGACCGCAGCGAAGAAACTTGAACGTGGTTGTAAAAGCGTTCGACCACGTTGAAGAAGAGTTGAACGTGATCGTAAGGGCGTTCGACCACGTTGAAGAAGAGTTGAACGTGGTCATAAGGGCGTTCGACCATGTTGTGAAGACACTGAACATGGTCGATAGAAGTTTCGACCACGCTGTGAAGGCTTTGACCATGTTGTAGAGTCTTCGACCATGGTGTGAGTGGTCGGAGGAGGCTGCGACAGCGCCGTAAAGATTTGAATGTGGTCAGAAGGGACTCCGACCATGTTGTAAGGAAGTGAATGTGGTTGAATGGGTGTTTCGACCACGGTGAATAGTGATCGACAACATCATTGCATGATCGGAGAGAGTTGCGATATCATGGTAATTTGAGCGTGGCTGAAGGAAGAGCAACGCAGCGGCAGAGAAGCGCGATCAAAACCTCAACAGAAGGTTTCCGACCACGAAGACGAAGCGATCGGAGGAGTGACTGAGTGGTCGAACGACAGTAGGAGGCGGTCGGGAAGCGGTCGTAAGCTCTCGAAACCAGTCGTAAACGGCTGTCTAAGCGATTGTAAAGTCTTGGGAGCAGTCGTAAATATTGCAACAAGTGATATCAGAGCAATTCCAACACTTGGTATCAGAGCCATGGGAGAGCAATCAAAGGCCAAGGAGAGTGTGTCGCTGCAGTATCCACTTCTCAGTTCGGATAATTATCCGGTCTGGGCCATGAAGATGAAGGCCAACATACGTGCTCAGGGAGTCTGGGGCGCTGTTGATCCAAAACAGAAGGAAAAAGTCATTGATGATTGACTAGATCAGATGGCGTTGACTGTGATCTATCAGGTTGTGCCCGATTCTATGATGCAACAATTGATCGGCAAGGAGACGGTGCGAGATGCTTGGACTACGCTATAAACAATGCATGAAGGCGTTGACAGAGTAAAGGAAGTTTGACTCCAAACACTACAGAGAGAATTTGAAGCAATGAGGATGGGAGAGAGCTAAACGGTGGAAGAATTCTCGGGGAAGTTCAATGAAGTCATAAATGAGATCAAATCTCTTGGTAACAAACTAGAAGATGAGGTGGTTGTGAAGAAATACTTGAGAATTCTGCCGGAGAGGTTCCTACCGGTAATGACTACTCTCATGTATTCCCAAGATCTCACAAAGATGAAGATAGAAGAGGTAATTGGGGCTCTCAAGGCGCATGAGGAGTTACTGAAGGGGTTTTAGTCGCATAAGGAGCAAGGATCTTTCAAGCAACAGGTGTTGCTCGCTAAGGAGGACACAAGGAATCAAGGCAAGCAAGACCAGACAGACTTGTCATCGAGTGATTTTGACCAAGGCTCATTCTCTGGTCGTGGACAAGGGTATGGCTAGAGAGGAAGAGGCTTCCAGCCTGGAAGAGGTGGAAGAGGAGGTCGTGGAGACAGAACTGGTCGAGGTGGTGGCAACAGGTTTCAAGATAAGTCACACATCCAATGTTTTGAGTGTGGAAAATTTGGTCATTATGCTGTGGAATGTCGGAGTCATATTCAGTGCCACAACTGCAAGAAATTCGGTCACTATGCAGCAAACTGCAAGAGCAAGAAGAAGATTAAAGAAGCAAATCTTGCTCAAACCTCTGAACATGGAGAACCGACTCTGCTACTGTCCCACTATACCGAAGTTGTGCTGACAATAGTGATGCTAAATGAAGGGTGAGTGCTTCCAAGTCTGATGGAGAAGGGAGAGCAAACACAGGAACAGTCAGCAGATTGGTATCTCGACAATAGAGCTAGCAACCATATGACAGGCACATACTCAATGTTTCATGAATTAGATGAGAAAGTACATGCTATGGTGAAATTTTGATATGGCTCAACTGTCCAGATCAAAGGAAAGGGCACAATTTTGTTGAAGTGCAAGGATGGAAGCCAGAGACGGCTGTCAGACGTATTCTACATACCAAGTCTTCGCAGCAATATTATGAGTTTGGGACAACTAACTGAAGAAGGATGCCAAATTGAATTGAAAGGCATTATCTGAGAGTATTTGACAGCAGTGAGCGGCTACTAATGAAAGTGCAAAGATTAGCAAATCGGTTGTACAAGATTCCTTTGAAAATTTGTAGACCAGTTTGTGTGGAGAACGGTCTGGAGGAGCAAGAGCATGCAGGATCTCATCAACGGGCAGTCGGAGGCAAGCCTGAAGTTGTAACGAGCAAGTCGGCTGAGAAGCAAGTCGTGGCAGACGGCAAAAAAGAGTCTGAAGTCGTAACGAGTCACTGCTCTGGAAGGGCATACAGCAGGCATGCAGTTGTCGTAACAGGTGGCGCAGGAGGTGCGCATTAGCGTGCAATCGACTTCGGACGACCGCCTACAGATAGGGAAGAGTGAAGAGTTGGCATGAGCAGTCGAAGTATCGGCTTGGGTGGTCGACACCGACCACATATAGCGAGCGCAGCCGAGGAGCGAAAGATTTGCACGGGTGGTCGAAGCATCGGCCCGGGTGGTTGGCACCGACCACACGCAACAGACAAAGTCGTAGCGAGCAGCACAGGAGGTGCCCACTCGCATGTAGTTGTTTCTGGATGTGCGCATGCAGACAGAGGGAAGCAAGGAGTAGTTGTAGCAGGTGCAACTGGTGCAAAGGGAGGTCAAAGCAGCAACAGCCCGAGTGGTCGACACCGACCGCATGAAGCAAGCAAAGTCATGGCAAGCAAAGGCTTGGAAGGAGCCCTCACGCGAACAAGGGGAGAAAGTCTCATGAGTGCACCAGAAGGCAGTCATAAGCCTGGAGCATGGGTCCCGAGGTGGCGGGAGGAAGCACGGCATAAAGGACGATGGTCGAAAGCAAGGCCACACGATAGTGAAAGTAGGAGCTAGTGAAGGAAGCGTGAGTAAGGGTTGCAGGAGGAAGACAACTAGGGCAAAGGCTATGGGAGCAAGTGCTCCATCCTAGCAAGCCCGGCCAAGGAAGAAGCAGGAGAAGGTCAACGTGATCAAGGAAGAAGATCGGCATGATGAGAGCCACTAAACAAGATTAGAGAGAGAATATTGGAAATAATCTTGTTTAGAAGTGATTTACAAGGTTTGGTCGTGATCAAAGTTGACTTGTAATCACAGTTGGGAGTCGTAGTCGAAAACAGAGTTCCGGTCAGACAGGAAAGTCAGTTGTGTTTGAAGTCGAAAGTCAGTAGGAGTCGAAGTCGAAAATTAGTTGAAATCGAACTGGAGTCAGAGTCGAGTTGTATTTGGAGTCAAAACCCGTGCACAAGTCGTAGAGCCGGGTATAATGGAGGAGTCATGTAATCTGATTAATGCGAGAAAAAGGAGAGAAGAAAAGAAGAGAAAAAGAAAAACTTGAGTGTTGTCTCCATTGAGAAATCTCGCAGACGTGGTTGAAGTCGACTTACGACCACGATAAATGTGGTCGGAAGGACTTTCGACCATGGCAAAGTATCGGCAGGCGTGGTCGGAAGGCGTTCGACCATGGCAAATCTGAAGAAGACGTGGTTGAGAGGTGATACGATCACGGTGGAGGAGGTTTGAGGGTGATCGGAAGATGTACGATCGCAGCGAAGAAACTTGAACGTGGTCGTAAAGGCGTTTGACCACGTTGAAGAAGAGTTGAACATGGTCGTAAGGGCGTTCGACCACGTTGAAGAAGAGTTGAACGTGGTCGTAAGGGCGTTTGACCACGTTGTGAAGACACTGAACGTGGTTGATAGAAGTTTTGACCACACTGTGAAGGCTTCGACCACGTTGTGGAGACTTCGACCACGGTGTGAGTGGTCGAAGGAGGCTGCGACAGTGCCGTAAAGACTTGAATGTGGTCGGAAGGGACTCTAACCACGTTGTAAGGAAGTGAACGTGGTTGAACGAGTGTTTCGACCACGGTGAATAGTGATCGACAGCATCACTGCGTGATCAGAGAGAGTTGAGATCACAGTAATTCGAGTGCGGCCGAAGGAAGAGCAGCGCAGCGGCAGAGAAGCACGATCGAAACCTCAATAGAAGGTTTCCGACCACGAAGACGAAGCAATTGGAGGAGTGACTGAGTGGTCGAACGGCAGCAGGAGGCGGTCGGGAAGTGGTCGTAAGCTCTTGAAACCGGTCGTAACTGGTCGTAAACGGCTGTCTAAGTGGTCGTAAAGTCCTAGGAGCAGTCGTAAAGATTGCAACAAGTGGTATCTGAGCAATTCCAACAATCATCAGAGAGCATCCTAGGAAGCAAATAATCTTCATGGTATAAACGTGGAATTTAAAATAAATCATCAAATGCTCCCCCCAATCCTATGCCTTACCCCAGATTTTGCAAACATTTTTAGTTGAGGGTTGTATACCAGTTACATAAAAAGAAAAGAGCAAACCCAATGTAGACTGGTCAGTAAGGTGTGAACTAAAGCAACTAACAAACTGTATGGAAGACATGCACAATACAAAACAAATGAGGATGAGTGGAAGTGTCTAGGTACCGATTTTCACTCGAGGGATGTGGGAAATACAAGTTTCTTGAAATACAAGCTTCAACTCTGAATGAACGATCAGTTGCTCGAGGCAGGAGAGGTCTGGGATGCTTGGTGGGTGCGATTTCAACGAGATGGCACGTTGTATCTCTAGGGATCGGAGGGATGCGCGGTTCTGTTGTAGCCATCGCATGGGTAAGCTTTCCATCGTCGATCCATTAGTAATAACCAAGCCTTTGGTGTGGCGAAGACTCTTGAGCGGCTCAGCAAGCAGAAGGGACGGGCTATCAATTTTCAGCATGCCGATTTGCAAGTAGCTGGGCACCCGCAGATGCGCTTCTTCGCCACCAGATGCATGTGGAGTTGGGGATGATCCAACCGTTGGGAGCTTCGTGCAGCCTATGGTCTCCAACGATGCGAGAGATGCAAGGGATCCGATCCGATTATCGGATGACAATATCGGGCTAACATCGGCCGAAATTGGCAGAAAAAAATCTCATGCAGACAATATCTCAGACTCAGGTGGCTGTCCAGCTGCGCACCATGCCTTTAGTACAACAGATATTCCACCACCCAACTAGTTCATCTTGAAGCACGACAGCAATACAACATGCCTAAATCAACCCAAACAAAAATCGAAGTAACTGAGGACAAACAAAACAAAACCTAATCAAACATATACGGGATAAATATGCTCTCTGCCTATTTCGACAAATCAAATGCACTTAACCATATAGTTACATATTAATAAAAATCAATGTTCAAGAAGGCGCTAGGCGGGCGGCGAGGTGGGGCCTAGCGCCTAGGGAGCCTAGGCAGGGCCTAGGCGGCCGAATTAAATATAAGGACAGCATGCGGAAGATAAGTATATATTTGATGTTTAGATAAAAATTAGTCAGATTTTGGATCGTCCGATGAAGATCCAACATCCCAGATCGAGTCATCAAATCCTATAACCAATGTTCAAGAAAATTAGTCAGACTTTAGACTGTCCAATGAAGATCTAACATCTCAGATCAAGTCATCAAATCCTATAACTAATGTTCAAAAAAAAAATAGACAGACTTTAGACTGTCTGATGAAGATCCAACGTCACAGATCGAATCATCAAATCCTAATATAAATCTTCTAACCCTAACATGCATCCGCCATTCCGCCTCCCCCGCAGATCTCGCCACCTGCCTCCCCCATCTCTCCTCCCTAGCCGCCGCCTCCCCCACAGATCGTCGCCTCCCCAATCTCTCTACACTAGCCGCTGCCTCCCCTATCTCTCCTCCCTAGCCACCGCCTCCCCCGCAAATCTCCTCCACCTCCAGCCACCTCCCCCGTAGATCTCGTTCTTCCCTAGCTGCCACCTCCCCGAAAATCTCAGCCCCTTAGTTCTCCCCTCCGCCGTCGCCCTCCTCCTCCGCTCGGCACCCCTCGCCACCTCACCTACCTCTGACCTTCCCCGCAGATCTATCGAGTGGAAGGGAGTGGAGCTGTGAGGCCAATGGAATTGTCGGCGGAGGGGAGAGGCGGAGGACACAACAGTTGGGAGGCGGAGGAGGGGGACGACGAAGGGGATAGGAGGCGGAGGCAGAAGGGAACCTCGGTGGCGGCGTGGCTAATTTTGACGAGGCAGAAGGGAACTCTTGGTAAGCCCTCAGTCCCTCTTCGTCTTCCCCCACTCTTGGTCGCCGCCTTCCCCTGCTCTTGGTCACCATCTCGCATACCTAGGCGCTGTACGGCCGCCGCGCCCACCTAGCAGACTGCCACGCCGAGGCCACCTCACCCCGCCATGGTCCCACCTCACCGCCTCGCCGCCCAGCCACCCGACGAGGTGCCAAGGCGCGGCGACACCCTGCCGCCCAGTGGCTACACGGCGCCTAGGAGGCCACCCAGACCGCTTTCTTGATCACTCATAAAAATAAGGCCAAAAACAATTTGTAGGTCAAGATGCTAAAGCCTAGCTGCCTACCTGACCAGGAGATTGTTCAAATTGACTCTCACGACCTACATACAAAGACCGCTTTCTTCATGTTGACTTACTCTTTCAGTCCCTGATAGAAGATCTTCGCTAGCTTAGATTAGTTCTGATCAATAGATGAATTTTTTAAACTGGCACAAAACAAAGATCATGCTTCTGTATTTTCAGTATTAGTAACGAAGTTTCATCAGCTTTTCTAAGACAAAAATGGAACAATGCACTCTACTGCATATTAAGCTAATGTAAGCATACCTGCAGTTGCCGTTGCAGTCCATCCTCCCGTAGCCGCCCCGCCACCACCACCGTCATGGGCTGTGCCCCCGCTGCCCCGGTCTCTGCCCCCGACGTCCCGGTCAGCACCGCCCTCCTCGCCTTCTCCACCGCCGTGCTGCGGCCTTCTCCCCACACTGCACCGGCCTCCACTGCAGCCTAGGCTTGGCCCTCCACTGCCTTCACTGCCCGCCATACAATGGGGACTTGAGAGGACGGAAGGAAGCGGGGACTGGGGGGACGCACTGACGAAGAGATCGGGCGAGCCGCACCGCAAGACGGAGAGAAGGTGAGGAACTGAGGGTTGAAGAAATGCGCATTAAGCCGATAAAACCGAAAAATCGGCCGGTGATAACTCTCAAAGCTTAACAAATTGTCATTTTCACTTTATGTTGTTGCATTTTTGCACTTCCCAAAACGTTGCTTGAAGTTAACTGCAATGAATTTAGTGAAGAAAGTCAAGATACATGTTAACAGGGGTTCAGCAAGAACCATGGCAACCAAAGCACAAAATTGGTATATGTAAATTAAATGGATATGGATATATTTCCTTGAAGATTGTAGATTACCTTAGTCCATTGCAAAAAAAGTCTCTTCGCTGCATAGCTTGCCCGTGGTGAAGTAACTACGTCCTATCAGCAGTCATCAGAGAGTGTCAACGGATTATCCTGACGGACTTCAGCGAATGGAGACTCTTAAACACGTCCGTTGTGGGTAGTGACACCAGGCCCGAGCAGCGATATAGCGTCAGCCGAGAGAGATTGCTGAGCCCGAGAAGTGACCCAAGCAGCGGAGGTTCCGAATGACCAGATTTCTCCTCGATACGTAGGATTTCAAGTGATAATGGCAGCAGCTTATCTCTAGCATCCAACTTTGGGCAATTTCTGACAGCAAGGTCCCTGAGCTCGATCATTTCTTCAAATGGTAAGGCCGTACACTCCAGATGTTCGCAGTCGCGGATGTCTAGGTCACGGAGAGTTCCCATGTACTGTTTTTGCATTAGAAAGCTCCCATCGAGTGAGGTCAAACTTGGACAATGTTCGAGACGGATGTGCAGCAACTGGCATGACTCGGTTTCACCACTCCCACTGCACAGCTTGCCTATCCTAGGTACTCTGGTCAACCCAACTCCATCAATATCCAAGCGCACCAAGCTAGGAGGTAGAATAGGTAATTCCCTCAGTTCTGGACAACGTCTTACTATCAGAGTATGAACAGTTGCCGGTAGGGATGAGTCAATGCAGCCACTACTGGACGCATCGGACGATTGGCCTATTCGTTGTAATCTTGGTAGACAAAGAAGCTCAATACGATTTAGCAATGGCAACCATTCAAGCGAGGGGAGACGAGCCAAATTTATACAGTTACTCAACTTGATTGATGCCAGGTTTTTGACAGAGATCCAAAGGGGCAGGCTTTGCCCCCCATAACCAGAAATTTGTAGTTCCCTAACATTATCATGTGGATAAAGGTGATGAAGAACGTTGTAGTCATCAGCCCTGCTCTCTCCATTTATCCTGTATGCTGACCACTCCAGAGACAGCGAGGTGAGATACCGTTTTTCATGCAACCTGGCATTGCCAGCTTCTTCAGGTTTTTCTACATTCTCAAGACCCTGCACTTGTAGCTTACGTAGACTTTTTAAGTTGCCGAGTGCGCTTATTTCGTTTCCTTTCTTTCCTTGTACACAGTAATTGTTTAACTCCTGAAGAGAAGTTAGCTTGCCTATTGGGAACTCACCAAATGCATCTCGTCCATAGGTTACATATCGCAAACGATCAAGGTACCCAAAATGTTTTTCTTGTCTCTCTTTTTTCTTTTGGATTTTTTGTTCCCTTCGATCCATTGCCCTCTCAAAAGTCATGAGCCTATTGGGATCCAAAAGTACCATTAAGTGATAAAGTTTCAGAAGTCCCTCTGTTGATGTCCCTTCTGACATCCCACGGAACTTGATGTAACGAAGGTGCTTCAAATTAGCGAATATGTCAGGAAAATGTTCAACATTCAAATTTATCATTTGCAGTAGACGCAGAGCTTTTGAGTTTTCCACAACATTTGCAATCATACGTGCCATATCCTCACTAACAGTAGGTTCTAGATTTTGTCCGATAATAATTGTACGCAAATTCCTAAAACGAGAGATTTCCCTGACCTCATCAATGGAATAACAGGCAATACTGGAGACGGACAGGTGTCGGACTGTATCCTTTACATCTCTAAATCTGGCAGGATAAATTATTCTTGCACATTCACCAGAAGACACATATGTTGCCAATTCATGCATTAAGTCATGCATTACATATTTTCCATCATCATCAAAAAGATCTCTGGATTTCAGGTCAAAGAATGACTTTCTGGTCAGTTGAGCCAAGCAACGTTCTCCAATGTCCTCAAGTGTTTCTGAAGGTTTGGCGACTTGCGAGATCAATCCTGAACCCATCCACATCTGCAACAATTCTTCCTTTGCAAATTCATAGTCCTGCAGAAATATGCTGCAGTATCGGAAGCAAACCTGAGACTCTGTTGGCAGGTTGTTGTAGCTTAATCTTAGAACTTCCATAATGTCATTTTCAGTTCCTTTAAAATGTTCCAAACCTTCGAGCAAGAAATTATTCCAGTAGACGAACTCCCTATTATCTGCTAAATGCTTACAAACAACCTTTGTGACCAAGGGACATCCTCCCAGTTTGCGTGCAATTTTTTTCCCAGTTTGTTCCAAATTCCCATAATCTTGTGGATTGACACCAGAAAAGACATGATGATTGAAGAGATCAAGATTTTCACGTTCTTCTAGTTCTTCTAAGGCCAAGAACTCTGCTTTAATTCCCATCACGTGTGCAGCCCTGATGGCTACCGATTTCATTCGGGTTGTCAACAGAATTTTGCTCCCGCTCATCCCTGTCCTCAGAGGAGCAAATAGCTTTTCCCACTCATTTGTTTTCTCTTCTTCCCAAACATCATCTAAAATAAGCAAAAACCTAACAGACATCAGTTTCTCTTTGAGATCTTGCTGTAATGTCTCCAAATTTTTATTACTAGGCTCTGCCCTTGTAGCAGATTCCAGTATCTTCCTTGTCACCGACGTTGCGTCAAAGCTAGTAGATACAGTGACCCAGATGATCTTGAAATCCTTCACAACCTCATCTTGTTTGCATATACTCTGAGCCAAAGTAGTCTTCCCGATACCGCCATGACCAACTATTGAAAGGACAGGAATATGATTGGTACTCGGCATAGTCCCAGACTCTTCAATTGATGTCTTCTTGGTCAGCCATTCAAGTATCCTTTTCTTCTCCATTGTTCGGCCAACAAATTTAGTTACAGTTTCCGTGGAACCTGTCTGGCGATCATTGTTCGTTGAATCTTCCTGCTGCCGACTGCCGGAAGCAGCTCCCTTGCTAACTTCGAGAAATTTCGTAGCACCTGCAGCAACCTTGTTTAAACCCTCCATTGCTTTCTTCAGCTTCTCGCGTGTGCCTCGATGAGTAAATTTTTCCAGAGTCTTATCCAAAATACTGACATGCTTAACTGATTTGTGCTTCATCTTAGCAAAAGAGGAGCCCCAGTCACTGACCTTTTCATCCTCGGCCTTCTGTTCAAGCTCGTAATACTCGAGCTCATCGATCGCGTCCTCAGCCGCCTCGACCGCATCCCTGAGCTGCCAGAACCACTGATCCAACGCTTGGCTGTCATTATTGTTGTTCATGATATGATCCGGGCTGACGACATCGAGCACTGCTTGGATCTGCGGCATTCTTTCCTTTAGCTCGCTCTCCATCTTCTCCATGCTTTCGGTGTTGAAGTAGCCATTGAGGTATGCGAAGCCCTTGGTGACCACCAAATTGATGATAGGACCTGCCACCGATTTCCCTGCAAACGCCACCAGACTAGCAGAGGCCATGTTGGTGTTCCAGAGGATTGTGTGAGAGGAGGCCACGTCAGGTGGAGCGAGATTAGCAAAGCGCAAGTGTGTTTTGCCAGAGCAGCAGGAGCATGTATGTAGAGAGGTTGGTTTTTCTTCTAGGAGTGTGTGTAAAGGAAGGAAGAAGAGGTAGAGATCGGCAATCATGAAGGCTGTGCGCGTTTTGGTCGCAGTGTAGTCACCTATGGTTGCAGCGGAAAAACCATCTGTCGAAAGATGGGTACATTGTCCGCTTTTACTCACAAGCTTAAGTATTTTGGACGAATAAATCGGTGCATCAAACATAATAATCTCTCTAGATTCTCGACAACTAGAGATAAAAACAGATCGGATATAGAGTGGATAGTGGTTAAACTATATTCGTACCTGTATTTTTTAAGATTTAAATACGAATCGGATAAATATCGAATATGAATATAAATCGGACAAATGTCGGATAGGATCGGATTCGACTATTTTCCATATTCCAATAATTATTCATGCCCTCTCCTATTTTAAACATAGCACCAAATTGTTTTACCATTGTAAATTGATGTAGTGCAAAAAAAATCAGTTATAAATATATCAAATTTGGCTAAAAAGGGCACGCAAAAAGCTTTATTGACAATGTGCCAAAATGAAAACATAAAATTGCAAACCAAAGTCCACCATGACGATAGACTCTTCAAGATGATCGAAATGTATATATAATATGCACAATTTGAAGGTCAAATATAAAAGATATATATTAACTAGCTACTGATATTATATACATATTCGGTAGCTGAATAATCCGATCGAATCCGGCTCCGTTTTCACTCCTACTGACAACTAAATTTTTTGACAGCAAGTTGTACTACCATTGCAATCAATAGTCTGTTCTTCTGGCCAGGGGCGGAGCCAACCCCGGCCCAACCCTCGGGCTAGGCTGGCTATCTTGGGCCGAATCTGCAAAAGAACAGCAAATTATTGATAGCCTGCAAAGGAGTAGCACATCCTTAGATCCTAAGTTTTAATGGACCTTTATTCTGAGTTTCGTACTATAGGCCATTTAATCCGAGGTCTAGATCCACTGCTACTTCTGGCCCGCCAAGCTTGACCACATCTACAACAGCAAATCGCCACAGTCTGTTTGTTGAATCATGGTAGGCTATTTCTATCAAGATGCCGATGTATTACCTGCTCTCCCTCTCTCTCTACGAGGATTTGGAGACGGCAAAGCTCAGGCGAAATTGCCATTTCCTCTCACCAATCGAGACATGGATCAGCTATGTTGAGTGGTGGGAGAGAATGCTAAAGCTAAAGCATTACAAATCAACAACATGACTAACGGAAATGAAAATGCAATGCTTGACTTAATCCCATCCTACTGTGCACCAATGTGTGTCAAATTTTAATTCAACCATTAGACCTAAGTCTGCTTTTGATGATTAACCAACCTAGGTCAGGGTCTAGGTGAATAATTAAGCCAAGTTATCATTTTTTCCTTCACCATGGACCTAATATCCGCTCTGATACCAACTGTAACACCCCGACCTCTCCCTGAGCCCAAAGTGCTGCCATCTACCCTATAATGTTACCAACTCCAACTTTTGCCGTTGGTCTTGCGAAGCAATTCTTTTATGTAAATATTAACCAAACGACAAAAGCCGGTACACTTGACACTAAGCGCAGTAGAGGTATAAATTTGTTAATTACCAAAAAGGTGCTTAGACCATCCAAGGCTAAATATGTCAACTGTAGATGATATGTGAATAACTGTTGCACGTGAAACAATTGTGCTACTCCCACCAATGCATGTCGCCTTCAACATATTCCTAAAAAACAGTGATAAAGCAAGACTGAGTCCGAAGACTCAGCAAGCACATGATAAAACAGTGACATCCCTTTAGCAACTCAATCGATTTCACGAACTGTAAGCTGTAAATCAACTCTATGACTGTAAACTGTAAATCAAATCCATAACTGTAAATTGTAAATCAATTCTATGTTTGTAAACTGTAAATCAATTCTATAACTGTAAACTGTAAATTAACTCTGTAACTATAAACTACAAATCAAGTATGTAACTGTAACCCGTAAAACCCAATCTGTAATTGGAAACTGTAAATCAATTCTATGTCATTGGTACAGTAACCATCAAATCACATTTATGAACTGTAACCTAGAATCTCTGGGTTTTCTCCCTGTTTCTTGTTCATTTCCTGCAAATGCAATGCGATGCAATGCACCTCTGTATGCAACTTATACCGGTATAGTGGAGTTGCTTCACCCGTCGATGCAACCCCTCTGCCTCCATCCCTGGAGGTGCTTACCAAAGTAGATCTCAATTTCCCCACCGTCATGGAAGGCCTACCGTCATAGGTCCATGAGTGCAATGCAAAATGCGCCATTGTATGTCGCTTATATCAGTATAGTGGAGTTGCATCACCCATCGGTGAAGCCCCTCTGCCTCCATCCCTAGAGGTGTCTACCGAAGTAGATCCTATTATTCCCACCGCGTGGGACGCCTACCGTTATAGGGCTTTCATGATGCTCATGGTGCAATGCAAATGTAACATTCTTCAAATGTTGATATTCAATCATAAGCATCACTCATCGCAATACAACCAACAAATAAGCCAGGATATCATTTCATAACACGGCATAAATCATGGCATAAAACAAATACCAGGCATTCATCACAATATACTATTCTACCATGCACTTGCTTGATTATTCCGTGGACGATGCGTGGAGGAGCGCCAAACCAAAACCTCCACCTGAAAGCATCACCGGAACCCTCAACTCAACATTACAATTCACACAAGTATGCAAACAACAATGGTTCTACGCGTGTAGGCAACCAACTACGTTCCTACGCGCAAACCTGTTACCAGCAACCTCGCTCTCACTGGACACCTTTCCGATGCCCCGGTGCCCAAACGATCATAATTTAATGATCGTCGTCTATAATCGCAGATAAATCTTATTTACACATCTACCATTTTCCTTCATTTTTCTCCTCTTTTCTTTTCTTTTTTTCCTCCTCTTCTTTTTTTCTTTTCTATCTTTTCCCTTTTTCCTTCCTTCCCTTCTTTTCTTTTCCTTTTCTTTTTTCTTTTCTCTCTACCGACGCTCTCAGTTCATCCACACACTCTCTCTCCTGGCTATCTCCTCCTCTCCCAACCGATTGGATCCTGACGCCGACTTAGCTCCTCCCCGGCTCTGGCACCTCTGCTGCCGACTCCTTCGTGTGCTACCTCCTCTCGGCTCGGCTGCACCGTGGCTACGCCGCTACGTGTCGCCTCCCAGCGCTCCCATCGCCGGCACCTCGCCTCGGCCATCTTCTCCGTGGTTACTACGGTTTCCCCTATTACTACTACTCCGGTCTCTCACCAACTCCAGGTCCTCACCGCCAGAGCTCCTCGCCGCCCCTACTGGTAACCCCAGGTTAACCCTAGGTTTGGGGCTTGCCCATCGGCCCCGATTTGTGCTTCTTTTCCCTCTTGACTCGCCTCTTCTACTCTCTTCCCTTCTATTTCTTCGATTTGATATTAGCTTTTGATTTGGTTCGATTTGGTTTGCTCATGATATGATAGGCATGGAGGTGAGCTGCCTTGGCTAGTCACGGCCAAGCTAGAAGTCGCCCGCACACCGGGGGAGTGCGCGGTGGCGGTTGGGTGCGCGGCTACGCCGATGGTAGTGCACCGCCACTGGTCTTCATCTACGGTAAACCTCCTTGGTACTATTTACTCCCTCTACCTCCGGTTGGTGCTCTCTGTGCTAGTCCCCTAGTGCCCTAGTGATGCTATGCCATTTTGTTGATTGCTAGTTGGCTACGAGTCTACATGATTTGCTAATTGCTGAGAATAGATGGGAGCTACCTTTGTTAGTAGATCGTCAGGTTGCCTTGGTCGGCTGTGTAATATTGCCCTTCTCCTATGGTCTGATGCCCTGGGGCTTGTTTCCTGGCTCCTGGTCAATGGCCTTGGTTCGGTTCTTGTGGTGGCCGACGAGACTTAACTGTGTTGTTCCTGGGTTTGGAATGGGGGAGAGAAGAAGAGCTGGGTTTTCACTGATGTCGTGCTCAGTGTTTCCTCTGGCTTCTCTTCTCTTCTTATTCCACTGGCTGGGTATGCCTCTCTTTCTTGTGGCCATGCTATCCAGAGGCGATGCGCTGTGTTTCTGGAGGGTGTTGTGCTAGCTTCATTGTTCTATATGGGTAGCCGGTTGATATTATATTGGTAACCAAATGGAACTTTGCCTCTTTTTCTTGGCTGGCTTCGGCCTGAGCTTCACACATTGCTATGCTGTCCTTTTATTGTAGCTACGGGCTGTTTATGGATATCAGGGACAGTTGGCTGGTTTCCAAGGTCCTTTGAATATTTCAAGTTTGTTTATGCCGAGTGATGACCCTATGGTTGTGAGTGGTTCTGACTAGCCCCTGTACAGTCAGGTATCTTTGTGAATAGACTACCCTGCTCGAAATTAATCTCTAGGATTCTGACGACAATTTCTTCGCTTTCCCACAGGTATTACAAACACATCCTCAGATCCTAAGATTTAATGGATCTTTATCCTGGGTTTTGTACTGTAGCCTATTTAACCCGAGGTCTAGACCCATGGCTGCTTCTAGCCCGCCAAACTTGACCACATCTACAACAGGAAATCGCCAGTCTGTTTGTTGAATCTTGCATTCTTTCTACACGATAGTTCAAGTGCACACAGTCGATGGGATGGTAGGCTATTTCTATCAAGATGCCGATGGATTACCTGCTCCCTCTCTCTCTCTCTCTCTCTCTCTCTCTCTCTCTCTCTCTCTCTCTCTCTCTCTACACGAGGATTTGGAGACGGAACAGCTCACGCGAAAATTGCCATTTCCTCTCACCAATCGAGACATGGATCAGCCATGTTGAGTGGTGGGAGAGAAAATGCTAAAGCTAAAGCGTTCAAATCAATGAATCGGAGTCTTTAGTCTTTGCCCTCTTTGGAGTGGATTGAGTCACGTCTAGGTCAACAAACGAAAGGGGAAGGAAGCTTCAATGCATATCAATTTTCACTCGTCTCCATCCATCTAGTAGGGACGCAAGAATTTGTGTTGGAAACAAACTACTCTAAAACTACTTTTCTATAGTAAATAATTTTTCTACGGTATCTAACTTTTAAACAGAGTGTTTTTTTAAAAGTGGAGTCTACTAATCAATTTTAGTACATATTATAGTGACTTTATATATATTGATCAAAATCACACACAAATGTTTCTCTATAAACTGTTATTATTTAAAACCCAAAACCAAAAACTATGTCAATGATAGCAACGCCGGTGCAATTGCAATTTTCATGGCTGGACTGTTGTGGCCGTCTCTGCACTACACTAGGAAATTGCCACACACCTCGCAGTGAGCTAGATTCAAGAAATGTGGACCAGTTTGTTTGTTGAGTCTTGTGCTTCTCAGCTTCTGTGACACGGAAATCACTACGACGCGTCAATGTTTCTACCATGTTGTTGATGGATTCACTGTTCTCCTCTGTGAGAACTACGACGCGTCAGTGTACCAAGGCAGTACTGGTGTTTTCTCTTGTTTCGCAAACCTAATAAAATTACCAGTCATAACATTTGCGCCTATAACGAGCGTGCAGTCAGAGTGGATACAAATAGATATTACTTATTCTGTATTTTATTTTGTATTTTTTTATCGGAGTCAGATACGGATAATGACAAATACCTATTTCTCTATTCCGTATTTGATCCATAAGTCTTCGAACGGTTGGTCGGATGTAAATTAACCGCTTCTTTATGTAAGACATTGAACATTAGGGTACAATCAAAGTGAATACGGAGAGACTAATTGTCAAGATATCGAAGGAAGTGCACTCAGCATTTCTCACTTATTTAGATGTGGTAATCTGTCAATATGTTATCTTGTTCCTAAATGAAGTCATAATAGACTTTCTTATATCACTTGATATAAAGATATATGCAGACGGTTGTCACTCATCCCGTATCATATTTCATATTTTTTCCTCGGAGTCAGAGTCGGACACGGATAATGCTAGATACCCATTTACCTCTTCCGTATTCGCTCCACGAGCATTCGATCAGTCAGACAGATGAAAATTATTTGCTTCGTTTACGCCCGTAATAACGAGTCAATTAGCATCAGATTTGGTCATGGAATAGCATAGTGCTACTTGTGGAATGTAGTCAGAGATGTGCACGAGCGGTTCGGCCCTATGAGAGTAATTTGCCCTCATTCGGAAGGGCTGTCTATAAATAACTCAAATGATTTCATAAGAAGAAAAACCAGTTAAATTTTTTAATGAATGACATATGGTCCAAATACAGATATTAAAAACGATGATTTCAACTTTGCAAATCACCATATCCTAATGTCGAATTGTAATTCCAATGCTTCTTGTCACAGATCTTGAAAGAAAATGAATGCTGAGATTGGCGATGCCTCAAAAGGAAAAAAATCAAAGCTATAACATCAATGCATATATAATTTAAGATAAATCTAAATTGCAATTTCACATTGCTAAAATTTGCCAAAGGAACCATGGATCGGCTTCACAGCACCAACAATCAGAAACCTTTATGCAACTGTTCAAGGATATACCGTTTTGGTGGCGAACGTCACCGGGGTGACTATGGAAGAATTCATCAGTTCAATAAAGTCATATTTCCAACTGCCACAGACCCAATCAAGATCAGCTCGATACCCAGACTCAGTTGGAAAAGAACGTCAGTCTTGACTCCAGCGATTTGATAAAACCTTCTCTCTTTCAGATGTTTCATTGTTTATCCGAGTTCAGATTTCAAATCTCATCATATATAACAGAACTACAGAGCGGCACACTAATCGGACGCCAACTCCCACGACTCCACAATGTTTTGCTCCAGATCGAGGTTTAGTCCAGACTACCAGGCAGCATGTTGACGTGTGTGGTATAACAGTATGTCTAGCAGCCTCGTAGCTTACTTCTGAAAGTCTCAATTCTTCCATGATCAATAAAGAACTAGATGACAAATATCTGCACGATCCATACTACAACCAGGATGAAACAAATAAGTTTGCAGTTAATGCATCCATGCTTTGCCAAGCTCAAAGTAAGAGACTAAAATGGTTTACAAACAAAAAAAATAACCAGTAACACATTTGATCAATGCTACAATGGTAACCCCTACAGGAGTCCAGAATAAAGTAAGAGGCACAAACTAAGACATGTTGGACTGAGCCAATTGAGACAGTATGGTGAAGTTAATTTGCAGTGTGTAGAGATCGCAAGACCTTGTATCAGCCCTGGAAGCTGGAGCATTTCCGCAAACAATAATAGGCTAAAGAGCTTTCCTCAGACAGCAATTTTTCTCCCACCAGTGCAATGCTGAATCAGTGTCGACACTCCTGGTAGAATAAACAGATGAAAGGAAATAAGAATGCTAGATACTTTGTATGAGAATATTCATGAATGGCATGCAAATTTGTGCAAACATAAAAATCAACCAGAATCTCTAAATGTATTGTCACTTAAATGGTCTCTAAAATTGTATACTGCCAGCAGAGTGTAGACAGCCTGTCAGGAGCGCGGTCCTGTAGTGCCGTAGGTGAGTACGGCTCCCAGCGCACATCGTTAGTTGTGAGGCGGTCGAACTGCTTCACAAAGGGCAGATACGCCCGCATGACCTGGACATGCGCGAATTGTACCTACAAGGAACAACAGCTGTTACATACGACCATCGTTAATACAAACAAAATAGCTGATTGTCATATTACTTACCCGTCGATGACATTAGAGAGAACCAATCGTCGGCCGGTCGACATCTCCCCCAGGGTACATCTCTGCCCCGTACAGACTCATGTCCTCTAGCAAGGGTCGTCCGAGGCTGAAGCACTCGTATGACCACAGCTGCAGTAGCAGTGGACAGCCCGCGAGGACCGAGTTCGCCTTGGTCCTCGAGCACGCGTCGCACAAGCCACAATAGGTTGCGGCAAGTGCGGCCGATCCCCACCTGACCTAGGGGGCCTCGCCATCGGCGATCGCCCTAGCATAAGCGATGAGTCGCGCGTCGACGGTGTTGCTGTGGCTGGTGGTGAAGAGCACCCAACCAAACAGCCACAACAAGTACGCCTACAAGTGGCACGAGACCTGCTGATCGTCCGCATCTGGATCCATCCGCTCCACCTGAATGCAACCAAGAAGTTATTAGTACGTAATAGCAGAAATGAGAGCTTACAGGACCGATTATAAAGAGCACGTACCCAGAACTATGCGAGCCACCTTAGCGACGGCCCGTGTGTCTGACCCGCTGGGAAGATGTAGTAGTCATCCGTGGCACTCGGCGGAAGGACCCCCTCGAATCTGACGAGCAGGTCTACGTGCCACCCGACCGGGGCCTCCAGTAGGATGGCAGCAGCTCCTGCGATCGGAAGGCCAAGAAGGAGGGAGAGTAAGCGTCATCTCCCCGAATGAGAGGTGGAAAGTGTGCGTCTCTGGCCGCCAACGGTCCACCAAAGCCATCAGTAGAGAACGGTCGAACGGGAAGTGTCGTTATTACTCCACGCTGTCGTCCCCGCCTGCAGGCAAGGCGGGTCCGTCCTCATCAGTGGCCTGCACCATCCGGGCGAGACAGAGTAGCCCAGCATCCTGTAGCCTACGAAGCAAGTAAAGGTCAACACGGAACCTACTTACGGCAATAGTACAATGCTAGCGGAGTGTACACCTGATTGTCCAGTGGGGGTCTAGTCTCCAGGCCACTCGAGATGTGTGTGTCCGGACCACTCCCAACTCAGCTGGCTCCTCCGTGCTCCCTATAGGCAGGACACGATGGGAAGCGCGATGCAGCCGGTCAACGTGCTCATCCAACAGTTGTAAGGCCAGTCCGACCCACGAAGATCATGAGCCATACCTGTAAAATGAATTCAAGTTAGCATTTATACGGAACCAAAAAACATCGTATGTAAAGTAATAGTAAATAGAACTTGTAAGTAAATAAATAGAGCAATACTAGACTACCAGCACAACACCAACTACATTACTGAAAAGGGGGATGTAACATAGCAATTATACAAACTGTACATGAAATATACGATACATTTAGTATGACATTTCGCACGTAAAAAGTTCCTACTAACAAAATACAGTTTACAATGGAAATTTATTTCTAGTCACCAACAACTAGTAGTACACACCATACTGCTCTGCCTATTGATCAGCACATGCATTGCATCGTCTAGCTGTGTGCCCCTCCTAACCGTATCGCTCGCAATGTGCACCAGAAGCTCCGGCTTGTGCTTCGTCTATATCATTTCTAATGCACCGGCTCTGTCACCAACCCTTCCAACCCTTCAGCATGTTAACATCTGGAATCCAGGTCCTCCCTGTAATGTCCAAGGTGGCGAAGTTCCCCACAACTCTGAACCCCCTAAGCTCCCCACACCACGCATGCAGTACCCTCTCCTTGAAGAAGTACTCCGACATGAAATTCGAAGGATCCATGCCCACAGTCCCGCATGCTGCGAGGACATGAGAGCATGGCTTGTATAATAGCTTTAGCTTGTTGCATGTGTAGCTAGGTTCGTTTGCATGATCTCTAAGGCATACCTCGTGGGTAACAAGGGAATGAGTTATCACAAATCCGGCTCTATCACGGAGTACCACGTTGAAACGATATTCCCTATTGCCCATGATGTGCACTGTGTGCAATTGGCCCTTCTGCGCTTTCGTCTCCATATATGCTGTAATTTTCGATGAATACAATGCTCGAGGATTGGCTGCATGAATTGCGGCATTCGTGTGCCTCTCTCTGTAGTAGCCAATTGTGCTGTGAAGAACACCTTCCATGATAGCGACAAGGGGCTGAGAACAAAAGCCCCTGAGAACCCAATTGTACATCTCTGTAAGGTTAGTCGTCATTATGCCGTACCTTGCACTATCCGTGTCATGCAACAACGACCACTTCTCCAATGGTTCTCCCTCGATCCACTGCGAGAAGCACTTAATGTTCTGTGATCTCCTCCTTCTCAGGCCAGCTGGGTTAGGCTCATCGTGTGCTGCCAATCATTCTAGTTGTGCTGCCCCAGGCATGATCGGCCCTTTGCTACTCTCATCGATGTGCTTCCTGTTGTGCTTGTCCAACAATGCCCACAAAGCATCAAATTTTCTTCACTAGTTCTGCATAGCCAGCCTCTTGAATAGCTTCATCAACGATTGTTTTGGGAACTGCTTGAAAATGTTCGCCCCTAAGTGACGAACGCACCATCTGTTCCTCATATCCGGCCAAGAAAAGGGCTCCTCAGGGTCTTCTTGAAGTTTTCTTATGGCCTTTACAATCCCGGCGTGGCGACCATAGATTACGCACACACCAGGACAAACGCCAACAACTCCAACCCTGATATGTCTGAGGAACCACAACCAGTTTTCATAATTCTCATTTTCCACAAATGCGATGGCCAGCAGCAATATTTGGTTGTTGCTGTCAACGCGTATGGCCGTCAGGATCTACCCCTTGAATTTGTCAGTTAAAAAGGTCCCATCAACTGAGATCACCGGCAGCATGTGCCTGCATGCCTCGATGCATGCACCAAATGCTAAGAAGACCCTCTGCAAAACCGCTTATCCTAGCGGCCTTGTGGAAGGCTTGTCTTGTACAGCAATATACGTGCCCGGGTTCCTGTCCTGCAACACCTTAAGCATACGAGGAAGATTGTCGTACACTGCCTCAAAAGACCCAAAATGTTTTTCCAACGCCTTCTACTTTGCACTCCACGCCTTCGCATAGCTAATCTTGTACTTGAATTTCTTCTCGACAGCTATCACGATATGTGTGGCCTCCATGTCTTTCTTTTCCACTATCTCTCCATACATCAAATTGGCTATAAAGGCGGACGTTAGGTTACGATGCCTCGCCAAAACACTACTGAGAATGCAAGAGTGCGGCTCCACTTTTGACACAATCCAATGAGTCTCATACTTGGGTCTACGTTCATGCACCCTCCAAGGACAACCGGCCTGCTCGCACTTCACAGTGTACTACTCCTAGCTAGATTTCATGACCCAAA
Organism: Dendrocalamus latiflorus; assembly: GCA_017311315.1. Classification (NCBI taxonomy): domain Eukaryota; kingdom Viridiplantae; phylum Streptophyta; class Magnoliopsida; order Poales; family Poaceae; genus Dendrocalamus; species Dendrocalamus latiflorus. The sequence continues at coordinate 19,319,078 of CM029650.1, read as the reverse complement.
AAGTCCGCTGTATTGAAAGGGCCCATAGCTTGATGGCATCCTGCAGTGATGCCTTGTTAGCAAACATTGAATGCAACCGAACCTCTGTCTCATGATACTCCCACGGTGATTCGTGCTCATGATGTGCGGAAACACCCTCAGCATCAAACCGGTTCCATTCCTATGAGACGGGAGCTTCATCCTCATCCGAACTATCCTTGTCGTCCTCCTGTACAGCTTCCTCTTCAGTCCATGCCGTCTGGTCATCGCACTCCATTTGCTGCACTATGTACTCAATATGCTCCTCTTCATCAGCTTGTCCTATTCCCTCACCATGGTGTGACCATTGTACCTTTTCTCTGTATACCGCATCGGCCTTTTCACGAGGATTTCCCTTCTCTTCGCCAACATGCAGGTCGCCCGAGCTACTCGCACCTCCCGGAGCACCTTGCACAACCTCTAATGGGCATGGTTGCACAAGCAGCACACACTCGTATCTATGGCGCCAACACCCTTGCACAAACCCCTTCCACACAACAGTGCGTAGCAATGTTCTCAACTCCCATCTGATGTTCATGGGAGACCGGCTCCAAAGCCCTTGTACGGCGACGCTGCACACCTCGGGGTCCAACGAAAAACTCCGGGTAAGCTAATGCATCACATTTGAGATTGGAGCATTCTCGTCGTCCGGGTGTACTAGAGTGGCTTGTGGAAAACCGCTCAAATCCACACCATTCGGACATTCACGAATGGTTCCAGCACCGTAATGCACTCTCAATGTAGTGGGTATCGGTATAGCTGATGTTTGCTTGCATATATGTTTTAATTTTGCAACATGTCAAATCGCATCACACACTACAAAAGTACTAACGAACTACAATTCACATTTCACCGATCGTTCCCATGTCATAACCAACTACACTAACCTCGTAGTATGAACTTCCTATTGGCACCGTGCACACCGACACCGCACTTTTCTCACTGCTCGAGCTGTCCCCTACATGAAACAATTCCTAATGGTTTCGACAATTTACATGCCATATCGATTTAAATGCCTATATACCAGTTATAATGGTACACACATTTTTCCAACGTACTAGTGACATTACATTCATTTGTATTCAATCATAAATATTATGTATTATTGTTTTTTACATACCAAATTATAAAATTGTAACATAAATATTTACTGACTTTTGTAATACATACAAATTTCTACGGACGATTAATTTGTATATAGCGGTGACTGATTTTTCTACAACTACAACTTTGTTCGCATGCCAATTTGTTAATGATGCTAATTTTATAAAACTATGTTTGCTAAATTATACACAACTATACACTTGTACGCCTGCTAATTTCTTAAAACTACATTAACTAAATTTTCTATACCAAAAATTGAACTATTTCTATGTACATCTATAATTTTCTACTAACAGTAATAGTCATATACAACATTGCAAATACAAAAAAATACATACAGTTGCTTCTTCCTTCCTCTCCGCTTCTACGACTGCTAATTTCCTAAAACTACATTAACTAAATTTTCTATACTAAAAATTGAACTATTTCTATCTACATCTACAATTTTCTACTAACACTAACAGTAAATAATACATGTACTGAATATACAACATTGCAAATACAAAAAAATTACCTAGATTTGCGTCTTCCTCTCTTCTCCTTCCCTCCTTCCTCTCCTCTCCTCCTCCTCTCCCTCTCCTTTCTTCTCCTCTCTTCCCTCTCCTTTTCTTCTCTCTTTTCTTTCCTCTCCTCTTCTCCTCGGCCGGCTGCTCTTCTTCGGCTTCTCTTCTCTTCTTTCTTTCTATTCAGTGCGGCGGCTAAGTGGCCTCGCTATTTAACCCCCCCAGTTGCTTGGCCGTTGGGCGACTGGAGTCCAGTCACCCAAGCGTTGGGCGACTGGAGTCCAATTACCCAACCGTTGGGCGACAGCAGTAGCAGTCACCTAACGGTTGGGCTACTGCAATAATTAGCCCAACGACTGGTGGATTGCATGCGTGTTGCCTGGCTGTTGGGTGATAGGCTCCAGTCGCCCACGGTCGGGCGACTGGAGCCTATTTCTGTAAAAAATGTTGCCGCAGATATATTTCTGTTATTTTGAATAAAAAATAGATTATTCGTACAAAAAATTCAGTGCTAGTACCCGTGCTAATTTTAAGGCACCATCTACTGAGTCTTTGTTTCTAACTTTTGACTTTTTAATTTTATTTTTTGGTTTTTTAGATTTTTTTCTTCTACTTCTAACTTTTGACTTCTTAATTTTGTTTTTTAGTGTTTTGTTTTTTTAGATTTTTTGTATTTTTTTCTCTTATTTCTTTGTATTGCCTTTGATGATATAATTTTTTATTTTTAAAATTTAATTATGCTGAAAAACTATTAGTAATTACAATGTATTTTAATTGTTATAGTGTAAAATAAATCATAAGCTAAGGATCCAACTAAATCTGCTACATGCTCAATGAGTACTAAATTGTATTCATGGCTGGCCTGACCAGACAGACCAGGACGAGAAAGAGAACGCGCACCAGGAAATTGCTTTAGGGTGTGTTTGGTTGCCTGAATCTCCTTCGTCCTGGCTGGGTGGATCCGTATAATCTGAGAAAGAGCCTGTTTGGTTGCCTGTATAAGTGGATGCAGCCTGCATGAGCGGATGCAAAAATACGCCCTCATCCTGGATGGGTGGATACGCTCAAAATGAGCTTCACTGGCCATCCCGGATGGGTTGATGCAGTGTATCTTATGCGGTCCCACGTGTCAGCCTCTCAGGTTTGGTAGACTGCATCCGCTCATACAGGCAACCAAACAGCATCTCAGTTTTTTTGCATCCGCTCATACAACCTCACCAAACATCTTCTTTTTCTGAAATACGATTCCACTCAGCCTGCATCCACTCAGTCAGGATATACGATACAACCTCCATCCATGAACCAAACACACCCTTAGGGATTCCTGTCTAGTACTATGACACGCTTTTCCTGGTTAGATGGTACTATGACACGCTTTTCATTTCTAACGCATCACTACAATATACATGCACCATGGAATTTTTGGTACGAATAATCTATTTTTATTCAAAATTACAGAAATATACCCGTAGAATTTTTTTTTTACAAAAATAGGCTCAAGTCGCCTAATGGGAGGGCGACTGGAGCCTATCGCCCAACCAGGGACCGACAGAGTCCCTGTCGCTCTCCCATTGGGCGACTGCATCCAGTCGCTCTCCCATTGGGCGACTTTCATGCAGTCGCTCAATGGTTGGGCGATTGCACTCAGGGGCCGACAAAAACCGTATGTTATATACCAATGCAATATAAACAACTAGTCTGACAAGATAAAATAGCAAAGTTTTATATGGCTTATATATACTCATTTGAAAGGTTTTGATGAGATCTACAACTTTTCAGTTGAAAAAAAATCCAAATTCTGAAGGGAAGAACAAGAAAAAGGGCAAAAACAGAAAGCAAAAACTTGCGACGCAGGTTTAGGTCCAAAGATAGCCGATTTTCGGGGTCTTGGAGGGTGCCTGGCATAAGAGGTCATTATTTTTGGATCGGTCTCGTCGTTAGCTTTCCAACGAGTACAAGAACGTCAAAAATAGACACCGTATGCAAAAGTTATGCCCGTTTTACTGAAGGAGTGTCGGAAACGGACTCGAATTCGTTTCGGCCTCAATTGAAACTGCTATAACTTTTGATCCCGTGGCCGAAATTGCTCAAATTTTTTTGGAGGCTTTTGGATGTATGAAGAACAGTTCCACCAATTTTCACTATTTTTGGCGAAGGTTTGATGCACTTTCTAAATTTCGGCAAAGATGGACTCTTTCCTCTCTTTTTTCTCTCGGGGGCCTGAGTGCAGTCGCCCAACCATTGGGCGACTTTCATGCAGTCGCTCAATGGGAGGGCGACTGGATGAAAGTCGCCCAACGGTGGGGCGACTGCAATTAATCGCCCAACGGTTGGGAGATTTTCCAGTTGTCGCTGCTGGGTTGGGCGAAAGGCTCCAGTCGCCCAACCATTGGGCGACTGGAGCCTATTTTTGTAAAAAATTTTCCCGCGGATATATTTCTGTAATTTTGAATAAAAAATGGATTATCCGTACAAAAAATTCATGCACCATGCATGTGGAACCAATGCCAGTACAATTGCAATTTCCAATTTTCTATCACTGGATTGTTTTGGCGGACAGAATTAACCATCTCTGCACAGTGCAGTGCGAATTGCTGCTACTGCCAGTGAGGTAGATACCAGGTTATTGTGCCATAAGCCGCTCCAAGTGGAGTACTCGCGCTGGAGGGAAGGAAGAAGAGGTAGAGATCGGCAATGTTGAAGGCTGTGCGCGTTTGGTCGCAGTCTAATCCGTAGTCATCTATGGTTGCACCGGAAAAACCATTTCAGTCGAATGATGGGTATATGGTTCACTTTTACTCTCACATGCTTAAGCATTTGGACAAATAAATTGGTGCATCAAACATAATAATCTCTCTAGAGTCTCGATAACTAGGGATAAAAATAGATCGGATACAAAGCGGATATTGGTTAAACCATATTTGCATCCATATTTTTTCTTGGATTTGAATACGAATTGGACAAATATTGGATACGAATATGGACTGGACAAAATGTCAGATACAAATTTAGATCAGATTATACTCAAAATCGAATCAAATTCGACTATTTTTTGGATTCTAATAATTATTCGTGACCTCTCCTATTTAAAACATAACACCGAATTATTTTAACATTTTAAATTGATATATTGTAAATAAATCGGTTATAAACATATCAAATTTGGCTAAAAAAGCATGCAAAAAGCTTTATGGGGATATACCAAAATACAAAATATGAAATGCTAATTTAGAGTCCACCATGACGACGGCCTCGTCGAGATAATCAAAATGTATATATAATATGTCCAATTTGGAGGTCAAATATAAAAGATACGTATTAGCTAGCTGCTGCTATTATATATGTTGAATCCGAATATCTGACTCTGTATCTGTTTCACGCCATACCAGGTTTGTATCCGATATCCGCGACTGCGCTAGGTAAACATCTGTATTTAGATATGATTTTCTATTCAAATTCGGATATTTAGTGCTCCAATTCGAAAACTCAGATCTGGCTCCGTTTTCACCCTTATGGACATCTAGATATTTTGACAACAAGTTGTACTACCATTGCAATCACTAGTCTATTCTTCTGGCCCACCAAGCTTGACCACATCTACGACAGGAAATCGCCACACAGTCTTCTGTTTGTTGAATCTTACATTCTTGCTACACGACAGTTCAAGTGCACACAATCGATGGATGCGCCAATGTGCTTCTGTGACACTGCACCTACGTATACAAATCGTTAGGACGCGTCAATATTTCTACCATGATGTTGATGGATTCCCTGTTCTCTCTACAAGAATCAGGACACGCTTCATGGAAGTAGTGGTGTTTTCTCTTGTTTGGCAAACCTAATAAAATTCCCTCTCATAACATTTGCGCCTATAACGAGTCAATTAGCATCAGATTTGGTCATGGAATAGCATAGTACTACTTGTGGAATGTAGTCAGAGATGTGCACCAGCAGTTCGGCCTTATGAGAGTTATTTTCCCTTATTCTGAAGGGCTGACTATAAATAACTCAAATGATTTCATAAGAAGAAAAACCAGTTATTTTTTTTAATCAATGGCATATGGTCTAAATACAGATATTAAAAACGATGATTTCAGCTTTACAAATCACGATATCTGCTTCTTGTCACAGATCTAGAAAGAAAATGAATGCTGAGATTGGCAATGCCTCAAGAGGAAAAAAAAATCAAAGCTATAACATTAATGCATATATAATTTAAGATAAATCTAAATTGCAATTTCACATTGTTAAAATTTGCCTAAGGAACCATGGATCGGTTTCACAGCACCAACAACCGGAAACCTTATGCAACTGTTCTAGGATATACCGTTTTGGTGGCGAACGTCACCGTGGTGACTATGGACGGATTCAAAAGAATTCATCAGTTCAATAAAGTCATATTTCGAACTGCCACAGACACAATCAAGATCAGCTCGATACCCAGACTCGGAAAAGAATGTCATGTCACTCTTGACTCCAGTGATTTGATGAAACCTTCTCTCTTTCAGATTTCAAATATCTCATATAGACTAAGAAAATCTCATCATATGGAACAGTACTGCAGTGATGCACACTAATCGGACGATAAACCTCACGACTCCACAATGTTTTGCTCCTGATCGATGTTTAGTGCCAGACTGCCAGGCAACATTTTGAAGTGTGTGGTATAACAGTACGTCTAGCAACCTGGTCGCTTAGTTCTGAATATCTCACCTCGTCCACGATCAATCCAGAACTAGATGACAAATATCCGCACGACCTCCAGTACGTTGTCTTGCATCAGGTCAGGCTACAACCAGGGTGAAACAAATAAGTTTGCAGTTAATGCATCCATGCTTTGTCAAGCTCAAAGTAAGAGGCTAAAATGGTTTACAAACAAAAAATAACTAGCGACACATTGAAAATGCTACAATGGTAACCCTAGAGGAGTCCAAAGTAAAGTAAGAGGCACAAACTAAGACATGTTGGACTGAGCCAATTGAGACAGTATGCTGAAGTTAATTTGCAGTGTGTAGAGATCGCAAGAACTTGTGTCAGCCCTGGAAGCTGGAGCGCTACATTTCCACAAACAATAGTAGGCTAAAGAGCTTTCCTCAGACAGCAATTTTTCTCCCACCAGTGCAATGCTGAATCAGTGTCACTCCTGGTAGAATAAACAGATGAAAGGAAATAAGATTGGCTAGATAATTTGTATGAGAATATTCATGAATGGCAGGCAAATTTGTGCAAACATAAAAATCAACCAGAATCTCTAAATGTATTGTCACTTTAAATGATCTCTAAAATAGTATATAGTGGTGCATGATACAATGAATGTAAAAAAATACTTAAAAGATGCGATTATCAATTTATGATGCCATGACAACCAGATCATGGACAAATCACAAACAATAGACAGAACAGCAAATTGTGTTTGGACATGTGGGGAAATTTATTCTTAATTTGTAGCTAAGAAATGTATCTATGGTTGTGTATTTTTTTAAGGGTTATGGTTGTGTTTTTGTAACAAACTAAAATAGATAACTCTTTTATGCAGAGGTGAGCCGAATGGAAGAGAAAAAGAACAGGCAAGATTACTTTATAACTCTTTTATGCAGAAGTTCGGCGTTATCTTGCAATATGCCCAATATTACTCAGTCAAGATACGATGACGGTGACCTATTAGGAAGAGGATTCTGAATTGGACCTGTATATAAATATTGCAGAGATAAGACAACAGGAACACCTAAAAAAGAGAGACAAGATAACAAGAAGCACCACAATTTCATTAGCGAATTATCACAAAAGGAAACAAGTGGAGCCATCTTTATATTTATGAACCCCGTTCGTTTCGGCTTCGGCTTCTGACTTCTGGCTTATTTTTCACTATTCCTAAATTTCATTTTTTTTCTGATTTTTTTTGGATTTTTTGAGTTTTTTTTACCGGTTCTTTTTCCCGTATTCGTTTGCATTACACGTGATGGGCTAACCCATTTTTTCTATTTTTAAATTTTTTTAAATTTAATTATACCAAATAAGCCACCTTCAGCTACAGTGTAATTTCAGCCAACTACAATGAAATAAGCCATAAGCCACAGCCCAACCGATCACCACGAGACAAACACTGCATTAATGAGTGTCACTGAAGGATTATGTGAGAAGGTCCACATGAGTGTTGTGATGAACCATTGCAACGTTCGTGGAGTGGTCTTTTGGTTTTGTAAAGAGAATTTGAGAAATTTGGGATTTGAGTCATGGATTGAGTTGGAATGACCTGAGTCATTGGATTAAGGTTGCATGATGCATGTCTTGGCTAATGCAAGTCAGGTTGTGAAGAACTTATGCCTCAAAACTATTTTTTTCTCTTTGGATGTGTAGGATTGCTTGGAGTCAAGTGTGGTCAACACCAATGATTGGGACTCTACTCATGGAGGAGTTAAGGCCCAGAATGATTAAGGATGTCGGGTCAGATGGTGAGCTCAAGCATGGCACGAGAAAGATGAAAATATTGAAGGCAAGTTCGAATGGCGGGGTGGCATCGTATTTTTGGAAATGTGGGCAATATTTTAATTCCAAGTTTTATTAGGAGACAAAAATAATAAACTAATGATGCAAAACTCAAAACTAACAGCAAGTTACTTATCATACTTCAGAACATACATAAGAAAGCAATATAGTAACAAAGTCGAACGTGCGCACGAACGACTTACTTGTTAGCCTGATGAAGAACAGGAAGCCGCGCAGGATTGACACAGTGCAGAAAGCAGATGTCGTAGTGTAGTGAGCGGTCGCGCAGATGCGCTGCCCAGAAATCTTATTGCCGCCACGTGCAGGTTCTCTCTGTGGCAACGGTTCGGAGATATCCGCTCTCCCTCCTTCCATGTGCACGTCAGGAAGAAAGGTCGACGAGGTTCTTGCAGCACAACACCACAGCACAAGATCGCAGAGCAGAAAGTAGAGACAGAATGGAGGTGCAAAAATTCTCTCAATTTACCCGGACGTCTCCAGGCCCTTTTAAGGGCGCTGCAATTACTCACTAGTAACTGCTGTATTTCATACAGAATTATGCACTGGTAACTGATGAATTAAGCAGTGTAAATTCACTTGTAACTGCCTCATTCAACTATTTGAATCTCATTCAAACAGAGAGATAGTGGTGCAGGATTCAGCAAAAATAGAGATAGACTTGGTCTGCCAAGTGGCGCACCACGTCATGGAACGGTCGCGCAGTGTAAATTCACTTGTAACTGCATCATTCAACTATTTGAATCTCATTCAAACAGAGAGATAGTGGTGCAGGATACAGCAAAAATAGAGAAAGACTTGGTCTGCCAAGTGGCGCGCCATGTCATGGAACGGTCGCGCGTCACAAGTCACAAGTCACGCGATTTTCACGCGAAAATACGCGGATACGCGCGCGTGCGTGCGCGCGCGCGTGTGCGTGCGCGCGCGCGTGTGGCTAGCCAGAACCCTCCTAATACCATCTCTATCCATATTCAAAGAGTGGTGAGGACTCCACCTTATAAATTGGTCTCTCACCTTGCCTTAGCAATAGGGTATTAACCATGCATGCTTTGGGATTCGCGAAATGGGCCTTGCTCATTGGGCCAATTTCTAACAATCCCCCAGCAATTCCAAAGCAAAAAGTAACAAAATGTCAAAGATATTGTGCTGAAGTATTGTTAATATACCAGTCTTTTAGTGTAAGTCCTGTACGGGTTGAACTTGCACCTAGAATGACAAGATTCACCTTCTCACAGCTGATGAATGGACTATGCCTTGAATTCATAGCTTTTTGTGATTAGATTTCACTTGAAATCTCAACTAGTACTAGGCTGCCAATGAACCACGCCTAAACGGAGCGTTATATGGTCATGCTCCCTTATCTGTTCATGAGCTTTCTAGAGAATGCCCCGTTCTCGTGAACTGCGACCACATAGTTAGGCTCAAGTAGGTGTATTCTTTTTAGGTATCCTGCAGGCTAATATCTTTTCCTTATTTGGACAACAGAATACATTAAGGCTTTATGCCAACCTTCCATACAGTCGAAAGTACATTGTTTATTAGGACATGGGTACAATAAATATGTACTCTCTTGTTACAACATCAATTTGTTTTTCCCATTGTCTAAGTCACGGGATCTCCGATCAAGATGGTATGGGTTACCATTGTGATGTAACTTAAATAGGCCTCATTCCCATGTCCATAGATGCAATGAAAATCGCTTTCCGTGCTAATCCCTTTGTAAAAGGGTCTGCCAGATTTTTCTCAGTGTGAATATAGTTCACAGGAATCACTCCGGAGTTTCTTAGTTTTCTGACAGATTTAAGCCTACGCTTCACATGTCTAGAGGACTTCATATTATCCTTTGTACTTGTGACTTTGGCCAACACTGTTTGATTATCACAGTACATTAGGATTGCAGGTATTGGTTTCTCAACCAATGGCAAGTCTAATAGAAGCTCTCTCAGCCATTCAGCCTAAACTGTGGCTGTGTCAAGTGCTACAAGTTCTGCTTCCATGTTTGACCTCGTCAATATGGTCTGTTTGCAAGACCTCCATAAAACTACAGCACCAGCTAAAGTGAATACATAACCACTTGTAGCTTTGATCTCATCGGCATTAGAGATCCAATTAGAGTCATTGTATCCTTCTAATACAGAAGGGTGTCCAGTATAATGTATTCCAAAAAATGTTGTGCCTCTCAAGTTGCGCAACACTCTTTCAAGTGCCTCCTAGTGATCATCTCCTGGGTTAGAAGTAAACCAACTTAATTTGCTCATAGCAAATGAAATGTCAGTTTTTGTGGCACCAATTAAATACATTAGTGATCCAATAATTTGTGAATATCTTAATTGATCTTTTCCTAACCCCTAATTCTTTCGAAGCTTAATGCTCGCATCATAGGGTGTTGGAGAAACTTTACAGTTCTCAAAACCAAACCGGCTTAATATTTTCTCAGCCTAATGGGATTGATTCAAAGTAATCATATCCTTACTTTTGATCAATTTAATATTCAGAATGACATCTGCCTCTCCCAAGTCTTTCATATCAAAGCACCGAGATAAAAAAGATTTGACCTCGTCAATTACGGCAGTGTTTGTTCCGAAAATAAGTATGTCATCTACATACAGACATAAGATCACTCCTTGACCCCCACCATAACGATAGTATACATATTTATCAGCTTCATTCACAACAAAGCCAGCAGATGTTAAAGTTTTGTCAAATTTCTCGTGCCATTGTTTTGGCGCTCGTTTAAGGCCATACAAAGATTTCAATAATCTGCATAGTTTATTTTCTTGTCCAGAAATCACAAAACCATCCGGTTGATCCATATAGATTTCTTCCTCCAACTCTCCATTAAGGAAAGCTGTCTTCACGTCCATTTGATGAACATGTAGACCATAGGAAGATGCTAACGCAAGGAGCACTCTGATGGTAGTTAGTCTAGCGACAGGAGAATAGGTATCATAGAAATATTCTCCCTCTCTCTGGGTGTAACCTTTGGCCACAAGCTTTGCCTTGTACTTTTCAATAGTTCCATCAGGTCTTAGTTTCTTTTTAAAGATCCACTTACATCCTATAGATTTACACCCTATAGGACGATCTGTGATCTCCCAGGTCCCATTTGCCATGATAGAGTCCATCTCGCTATGGACTGCCTCTTTCCAATACTCAGCATCAGGAGATGCATAAGCCTCTGAAAGAGTCTTTGGCACATCATCCACGAGGTATACAATAAAGTTGTCACCAAAGGTTTTCTCAACCCTTTGTCTCTTGCTCCTGCGAGGAGTTTCTGCGACTAAATTGTTATCCTCCTCAGGGATATCACATATTGGTTCAGAAATGGTGGGAAGTTCAGAAGTTTGATTATTCTCACTTTCAATATTATCAGTTTGAACATTCTCTGTTCGTGAAGTACTGCCTGCTGTTCTCATAGGAAAGATATTCTCAAAGAATGAAGCATCTCTAGACTCCATTGTTGTATTAGCAATAATCTCAGGAGTTTCTGATTTAACTACTAAAAATCTATAGGCCGTGCTATTTTGAGCATATCCTAGAAAAATACAATCGACTATTTTTGGTCCAAGTTTTCTCTTTTTCTGCAATGGTATATTGACTTTTGCCAAACATCCCCAAGTTCACAGAAAATTAACATTAGGTTTCCTCCCCTTCTATCCCTCATATGGAGTAATCTCACTCTTTTTAGTGATTACTCTGTTTAGGACGAAAGTTGCTGTTAGAATAGCTTCCCCCCACCATGCCTTAGGCATACCGGCACTCTCTAATATGGCATTAATCAAATCTGTTAGTGTCCGGTTTTTTCTCTCAGCTACCCCGTTTGATTGGGGTGAATATGGTGGTGTAAATTCATGGACTATTCCATGCTCAGAACAGAATTGGGAGAATTCATGAGAGACATACTCTCCTCCACGATCAGACCTTAATATTTTTATTTTCTTCTCTAGTTGGTTCTCAACCTCGGTCTTATAAGTTTTAAAGTAATTTAAAGCTTCATCCTTAGTTTTCAGCAAATACACATAGCAGTAGCGTGTTGCATCATCAATAAAAGTTAGAAAATATCTTTTGCCTCCTTTTGTCAATAATCCATTCATTTCACACAAATCTGAATGAATAAGATCTAAAGGTGCCAAGTTCTTTTCATCCTCTAATCCCTTAAAGGGTTTTCGAGGTTGCTTTGCTTGCACACATGATTGGTACTTTGATCCTTTGACAATTTCACATTTTGGAATTAAATCTAATCTGGACATTCTAGCAATACTATTAAAACCAATATGACAAAAACGAGAATGCCAAATATTTGCCTCACATTTATTTAAACCAGTTGCAACATTCAGATTATAACAAGACTCTAAAATACTTAGGCGGAACAAGCCTCCGCTCTCATAGCCTTTACCAACAAATTTTCCAAACTTAGACATTACAATTTTATTTGACTCAAAAACTAGCTTATAACCATCCCTGCATAGGAGAGAACCACTAGCGAGGTTCTTCTTTATTGTAGGCGCATGCTGCACGTTCTTCAAGTGGACAATTTTCCCTGAAGTAAGCTTCAGATCCACCGTGCCAACACCAAGAACAGAAGCATGCGACCCGTTTCCCATTAGGACGGAGGAAGCCCCTGCTGCTTGATAAGAAGAAAATAAGGAAATATCAGAACATACGTGAACATTAGCTCTAGTATCAACCCACCAATCAGTGGATTGACAAGCTGAAAAGACAACAGGTGAATTACCATACCCTCCTGAAGTCGAGGCCTCGCCTATGGTCACGTTAACAGCCTTCTTCTTAGGCTGTTCACCGTCTCTGATCTTGCGGAAATGTCAGTCCTTCGCCATATGACCGTCTTTTCCACACACAAAGCAGGTGATGTCCTTCAAATCCTTTTTCTCTGTTTTCTTCTTAAAGCAAGTTGTCTTGTTCAGTTTGTTGGATTTATACTTCTTAGCAACAGTCTTTCTCTGTATGACGTTTGCATTGTTCTGGCCAGATGTGCTAGGTGCATCTTTTGCTCTTGCTTTTTCTTCCACATCGAGGGCTGCAATGAGATCCTCAACATAAATCTCTTCCCTCTTATGTTTCAAGCTAGTAGCAAAATCCCGCCAAGAGGCAGGGAGTTTAGCAACAATGCCCGCAACCACAAACTTTGGAGGCAAGACACAGCCCAGTTGCGCAATCTCACCGACTAGTAGCTGCAGATCATGAGCTTGTCCAACTATGGACTTAGCCTCATCCATGTTAAAGTCGAAAAATTGCTTACATATGTATAGCCAGCGACCTACCTCTGCCTCTACATATTTGTGCTTTAGTGCATCCCACAACTCTGTGGCAGACTTGAAGTCCATATACACATCATAGAGCTGATCTGCCAGAACAGTCAGAATGCAGCCAAGTGCAGTGTTGTTCGCATTATCAAACTGCATGTACTGCTCGATCGTAAATGGATACTGTGGATGGATAACCCACCACAACCCCAAAGACATGAGCCAAAACTTGACTCTAGTCTGCCATATACGAAAGTTCTGACCAGAAAACCTCTCAGGTTTCATCGCATCAGAAGCACTAGCCATTGCTGTATTGCAACAAAATTCGCAATAAGGTTTCTGGACTATTGGAAATGTGGGCAATATTTTAATTCCAAGTTTTATTAGGAGACAAAAATAATAAACTAATGATGCAAAACTCACAACTAACAGCAAGCTACTCATCATACTTCAGAACGTACACAAGAAAGTAATATAGTAACAAAGTCGAACGTGCGCACGAACGATTTACTTGTTAGCCTGATGAAGAACAGGAAGCCGCGCAGGCTTAACGCAGTGCAGAAAGTAGATGTCGCAGTGTAGTGAGTGGTCGCGCAGATGCGCTGCTCAGAAACCTTATTGCCGCCCCGTGCAGGTTCTCTCTGCGGCAACGGTTCGGAGATATTCGCTCTCCCTCCTTCCAGGTGCACACCGGGAAGAAAGGTCGACGAGGTTCTTGCAGCACAACACCACAGACAAGATCACAGAGCAGAAAGTAGAGACAAAATGGAGGTGCAAAAATTCTCTCAATTTACCTGGACGTCTCTAGGCCCTTTTAAGGGCGCTGCAGTTACTTACTAGTAACTGCTGTATTTCATACAGAATTATGCACTGGTAACTGATGAATTAAGCAGTGTAAATTCACTTGTAACTGCCTCATTCAACTATTTGAATCTCATTCAAACAGAGATATAGTGGTGCAGGATTCAGCAAAAATAGAGATAGACTTGGTCTGCTAAGTGGCGCGCCACGTCACGGAACGGTTGCGCAGTGTAAATTCACTTGTAACTACCTCATTCAACTGTTTGAATCTCAGTTGAATCTCATTCAAACAGAGAGATAGTGGTGCAGGATTCAGCAAAAATAGAGATAGACTTGGTCTGCCAAGTGGCGCGCTACGTCACGGAACGGTCGCGCGTCACAAGTCACAAGTCACACGATTTTCACGCGAAAATACGCGGATACGCGCGCGTGTGACTAGCCAGAACCCTTCTAATACCATCTCTATCCATATTTAAGGAGTGGTGAGGACTCCACCTTATAAATTGGTCTTTCTCACCTTGCCTTAGCAATATGGTACTAACCATGCATGCTTTGGGATTCGCGAAATGGGCCTTGCTCATTGGGCCAATTTCTAACACATATAGCTTGCACAAGCCAAGTAAGCTGTGGTTCGGTGGAACCAGGACGGGAGAGACTTGGTGAAGCGTGGCGAGCTAGTGGTGCACCTACATGTGGCAAGCATAGTGATTGCTTGTAGTCGTTGGTAATGACCGGGTCAAGAAAGTGTATTTTGGTAGTTTGAGCAGAATATCAGAAATTATCTTGGATCAAACTGCAGCGCATAGATGATGCATTGGAGAGCAGTTTAGATCAAGGTAGAGTCATTTTGATCAAGGCGGATCAAGGCTGAGACTTCAGCGGATGCACACTCATATGCTTTGAAAAGCATGCGTAAGTGAACTTATGTGAGTAAAACTCGTGTGTGTGGGGTTAATGGGCTTCCCCTATTGTAATAGTGGATAGAATCTATTAAGGGGTGTAAGTAGCTAGTTACCCACCTATAAAAGGGGGTTGGATGGAGACATGGATCTCATCCAACCCATCTCTCATGTGTTATCTCGTTTAGGGTTAGGGTTTGAGAGTGGAGCACTTGGTGTGCTCTTTGTCCTCGAAGGTGGAGTGGCTGTAAAACTTTCTATCTCAAGTAAGTAGTTTATCAATCTTTGTGTATCTTCATGGATTCATCTTGCTTTGATTGATTTGTTCTTGATTTGGGTTGAAAGTGTGATATCTTGATCCGAGATTAGTGCTCTAACTTGTTGTGATATGTGAGAATACATCTAGATCCATATTGGTCATCATCCACCCATGAGCTAGTTATATTTACCAACTTTGATTTTAACTCGGTTTTGATGTAACCTTCCAACAAACTGAAAAGGGTTTCAATTTTTGTCCATGATTTTCATATTGTTTATTGGAATAGGTTCAATACCCTAGAGAAGATCCTTGTAAAGTTTTATTTCATCTGGATCTACGGATCAAAAGTCCCATCTATTTTTGTTTTGATTCTGTGCTGAAAATCAGACTGCTCCTCTATTCTGCTTTACGTTCGACCACGTTGGCTTCGACCATAGTCACGTCTCAAACCACTCGTTGGCTTTCGACCACATCGGGTTTTTGACCGCTCACTGGTCGTTAGCCTCACTGGTCATATTTTGGACCACGTTGGTCTCACACCACTCGTCGGCTTTCGACCACATTGGGTTTTGGACCGCTCATTGATCGTTGACTTTATTGGTCGTATTTTCAATCACGTCGGTCTCAGACCACTCATTGTCTTACGACTATGTTGGGTTTTCAACCTCTTTCTGGTTGTCGACCACACTGATCGTATTTCGATCAGATTCGATCACATTGGTTTTAGATCACTCATTGGCCTTCGACCACGTTGATTTTGACTACGTTCATTTTTGACCATGTGGTCATCGACTACATTAGTTTTTGACCGCTCTCTAGTCGCTGACCACCCAAGTCGAGTTTCGACCACGACGGTTATCAACTATGTTGGCTTTCAACCGGAATTGACCACATTGATTTTAGATCACTCGTTGGCTTTCGACCACAATGGTTATTGACTACATTGGTTTTCGACCTCGTCCACTGCTAGAGTCGATTTTCGACTATGTGGGTATTCGACTGGTAGTCGATCTCCGACCACGTTGATTTCCAACCAATGGTCGTAACCCGATCACGTAGTGTTTCGAACTGGTCGTGCTCAGCTCTGTGGGACTTCCAACCAGTTGTCGAAGTTTGACCACATTGTTTTTTCTTACTAATTTTACTTAGCTTTGAGAGTCTCTGATTTTGAGTATGATTGTTATCCTATTCTTCACTAGTAGTGTGCCTGTGCTAACGCTACGGTAAAATGCAAAATAAGATAAAATTTGTAAAAAATAAAATGAACAATCAGATTCATTAAGATTCACGTCTCATATATTGTATAACCAAATATTTTTGTCACATAATGAACATTGCAGAACCTGGGAGATCCAACACATTTTGCACCAACAAGCTAGAATGCCCAAGATGCCAAAAATAAATAC
This sequence comes from Dendrocalamus latiflorus, assembly GCA_017311315.1. Classification (NCBI taxonomy): domain Eukaryota; kingdom Viridiplantae; phylum Streptophyta; class Magnoliopsida; order Poales; family Poaceae; genus Dendrocalamus; species Dendrocalamus latiflorus. The sequence continues at coordinate 19,302,320 of CM029650.1, read as the reverse complement.
CTAAACCTGTAGTTGTGCCACCGCCTACAGCCTTGCTAGTGCTGCCTACACCCCCTCCCTTGATGGCACTGCCGCCTCCGCCTTCATTCCTGCCACAGCATGTCCCTTGATCCCTTGCACTATTTATATTGATGTTCTTCGCCATTCATCACCGTTTTAAATAATATAACCAAAAGTCATCTACAGTAGTCTAAAAGAACAGCCATTAGCTAGAAAACTCCTCTGGCTCACTCAAAAAGAAAAAAAAAAGAAAAAAGCAGCAGCTTGGACACGCCGGTGAAGATCAGCTACATCCGGTCAGCATGTGATGATGTGAAGATCAGCTGATAATTCAGTTGAGATATGTCTTACCTACTTGCAACTCCCTGGCCAACAATACACTGTCTGACGCTGCATGCAGGGCCCACAGTATTGTATATGTATGACATATTTGTCTATCTTGTTCTTGCTAGGCATACTGACGTTCAATTTCTTTATACAGCAAATGGAGATCGAGTCTTCCTTGGATGTTTCTTGGAAGGAAGTAAACCCCTTAATTTAATAGCTCCTAGTAGCAGTAGCTTCATTAGTTTGCTGATCACATGCATGACCAAACTAAAAAATTTGCATCTCTCTTGATCCCTTCCTCCACCATGGGGGCACTTCTCCCTCTTCTCTCTCTACTCTGCCTCTTGTTCCTCCAAGGTACGTAACATCTCAAATAGCAAAGCAAATCACCGAGCATGCGTTAATTTACAGAGAAATATCATGTAGTCAGTCTCGATTCATCCGCACCGATCACATTTATTTTTCTTGCTAAACGGATTAGCTTGTGTCATTGATCATAAGTTTTGCCTAAAATTATGTTCTTGCATCTTAATTTACTCTTGATTAATGTTCGAGCTGTTTCCAATTAAGCTAGTGCTAATCAGTGCACAGTGAATTATAATTGCCAGGAGCTCAGCCTGCGACGTTCACCATAACCAACAGCTGTGGCTACACGGTGTGGCCGGCCATCCTCTCCAACGTCAGCGTCTCGCCACCGTCCACCACCGGCTTCGCCCTCTCCCCGGGCCAGTCCCGCGCCATCTCCGTCGCCGCTACCTGGTTTGGCCGCATCTGGGGCCGCACGCTCTGCGGACTGGATCCGTCCGGCAGCTTCACCTGCGCCACCGGCGACTGCGGCTCGGGCGCCGTCGAGTGCTCTGGCCGTGGCGCAGCCCCACCGGCCACTCTGGCCGAGTTCACTCTCGCCGGCGGCACCAGCGGCGATGACTTCTACGACGTTAGTCTCGTCGATGGCTACAACGTGCCGCTGCTGGTCGCGCCGCAGGCGCCGGCGCCACCCGGCGCCGCGGTGAACGGGAGCTGCGAGCTGACGGGCTGCGTGGTGGACTTGAACAAGTCGTGCCCTACGGAGCTACAGGTCGTGACGGGTGGGGCGTCCGGCGTCACGGTGGTGGCGTGCAAGAGCGCATGCAAGGCGTTCGGGGCGGCTCAGTACTGCTACAGCGGCGCGTACAGGGCGCCGTCGACGTGCCCGCCCACGGCGTACTCGCGGTTCTTCAAGGGCGCGTGCTCGCGCGCCTACAGCTACGCGTACGACGACGCGACCTTTTGGAAAGAATTTGTGAAACCTTTTGGGCGCGGGGTGGGTTCTGGATTCAATGATGTGCATGATCCGGATGATTTTGGCCTTAGGATCTTCAATGAGTAAGAGAAGAAGGCTTGAGGAGAGATCCAGGCCATTCATTTGTATGAAGTTGGATTACTTTGGTACACAAATCTGGGTGTACTTAGATTAGGCATGACTGTGGGGGTGATTGAGGAGGGTGGATTTAGTAAAGAAAATTTTGGTGTATTATAGAGGGGTAGAGATAGCTTTATAGTTATCGGGGTAAAGGATAAGTGAATACTTGAGAGAGAAAAATTTTAATGCATCATTCATTAGCTCTGTTGCCTATCAATCCTACCGTCACTTCATGTAAACAGCAGAGTTTGCAAAAATGCAATCAGTGTATTCAAGTAACTGGAGAAACCGGGTAGGTATGGTCCAGTAAGGACTATGGTAACCAAGATGGAGAGTCAGCAAACCAGAATGAAGCAATTCACGGGAAACATGCTTATCTTTAGAATATAGTCGATGACCTTATTTTATTGGAAGTTTCTTCACTGCAGTATTCGCCCATCTTGAACTTGGATCTTCCTGCAATTGAGTTGTAACCAGAGTGGGTCAATGTTAAGCAGTGAAAGCAAAATTGAAATTGGTTTTTCCCTAAAGAAAAGGGAACAGTTGGTAATAAAGCAAAGCGGTATTTCACGAACGGCTGCTGGCATTTGGCAATCGCAAGTCATTTGCAACAAACATATTATATTACCTCACATAGGAATTGTGTTTATGTTTCCCGTGGTCGGTAACTAAGATTATGCCTACGAATTTTCCGAATAAGTAAAGGCAAAACAGAGTAGCATGGATCCATTGGGACAAAATGACCAGAACGAAAGAGTAGTGAATTGATGGAAATAAGTTAAATACTCCTGGTGGGAGTAGAGGCAATAAAATGGAAAACTTTTATCTTGCATGTGCACACAAAGGAAAAAATAAAACCAGAGGAAGAATGATATTTTATCTCCGTACAGTGACACATAATCATTTTAATTCATTTAATTCACCTAAAGAAATATGAATTAAAAAACTTGTCCAACTAATTAGTCGTATTGCAATAAATATGTATATTGATTCGTCGAATACGAATACAAATAGTCTGGATAAAATAATATTTTAGTGGTAGAAGTCAATACCATATTTGTATCCATATTTTTTTATGCGAATTCAAATTCGAATACGAATAAGAGAGAAATTGTTAATCGGGTAAAAATATTTATACCGTATCATGTCTTATCGAATACAATAACCATTTGTATCCATTTTCCATCTCTACCTATGGGGTCAATCTCTTCAAAATATCTAAAATTATGTAAATTTTCATGATATTATCAATAGAAATATAAGTGTTTTGTAAAATTCTGTGAGATCAATTGATCCTACAGGTAAAGCCTCCCTCCGCCACTGCAGGAACTATCTCAGCAACTTTTGTCTACAACAAAATGCAAATCACATCTCCATAGTCATTTTGGTATCTGATATGCACTAGCGAACGTTCGATACATATGGTAGCCTTATATACCATTCGGCCCAAGTTTTATTGCAGTTTCTCAACCACCTATTAACACAAACTTGCGAAAACCCATAGTATAGTATGGAGGGTTGGAAGGAGTAAAACCGAATCATAGCTAGACTACAAACATGCATGAAGAGATCCATTCAGGTGTGAAAATATTACGAATCTGCCGGTGCCAAAACCTGCTGGGCAAGGGTTAGAATTGTTCAACCTTGTGTGGCAGTTAAGCAGGTCGGCAGCAGCAGAGGCAAACAAGCCAACGGGAATCTGGCGATTAGCTGCGGCGCGCCGGCAGATCTACCGTGCGTACTTGCAGAAGAGGTCGTCGTTCGGTTTGGCGTACTGCCTACTTGCGCCAAACCGATTCGATCAAACGTGGCACGAAAGAAATAATAATCCTAGCTGCTCGCCTCCTGGCCAGCGTGCCGTGCTGATGTGGAATAACGTCTCCAGCCAGCTGGCGCTGTACGTGCTGATGTGGCATGGAGACGTGACATGGCGTGTGAGCTGTGACATGCATGTGTTTGAGATGGAATCAGAGAAGCAGTGGGGCCATGAATCACGGTATGAACTGCCGACTGCGATAGCTAGCCACTACCTAGTAGTTCTCTTCTAGAAGAACATTTTTGAAACAAGTCTTCTAGAAGAACATTACTAATTAATTATTATATGTATTTTCTCTGACGTTATCATTATTATTATTATTATTATGGATATAATTGTCTCCAGTGAGATTACTAAACCGTAAGTGTGCAAGAGAACACATGGGCATTTTTTGTTCCGTACGGTGGGTGTGCCATCTCCTAATTACTATTCCAACGTTCACTTATTGTTTCCAACATCATAATGGTCTCCAATACACATATTGGATCAGAAATTATTATAAATATAATGGCACAAAGCTAATTTTGATGACAAATCTACATATTGTTTTCATATGATAAATCTAAATACTTTTGTATATATTAGTGGTAAAGGTTTTAAATTTTGTCTGAACACATTCTGACATGTCCATATAGAACATAGTAGAGTAATACATTCATTAATAATCAGTAAATTTTGCAAAACTACAACTTTTCTGGCAAAACCGTAAAAAAAAACTACACATTTGAGTTTGAATATCACGGAACTACACATTTAATTTGGAGCAAAAATTCTCACAAAACTCCATCATATTATCATTGGTCTGACAGGTCGGTCCATTGTTAGTCACATAGGCTTACTCCCACCGTAGGCGGTGCCACTTAGGCCAGTCACGTACGCATGAGCAGGGAACACAGTGGTGGGCGGCTTACAGTATCCATAATGTGTAATACCTATACAGCCGCTAAGAAATGCCACATCACTCATGTGCTAAGTTTACCTTTTTCCCTCTAGTGTTTTAGCACCCCTTCCCTCTTCCATCCTCTACTCAGTAGGAAAAAAAAAGAAAAAAAAGGAAGAAAAAAAAGGTAGGAAGAGCTGAACTCATTATTATCGACCATGTGTGCCTATTGAAACTAGATTTATATCTTTGCGCATTTGACTTGAATATCCCCTCAAAGTGCATTCATGTGGGGACCCTAGGTGTTGAATACCTAAAATCCTCGTATGTGTTCTATACTAGTTCCATGATCAGTGGCTAGTACATACAATCACAACATTGAGATCACATCCATACACATCGCATACATTTAATTTACAACAAAGGGCGAATATATAAACGATGCATAAATAGTTTACAACATAAGGCCGATTGCTAAATAAATATAAGTATCAAGAGTAATTCATAGCGGAAGACAAGCAAATAAAAAAAATCAAGCAGTATACCACTATAGCCCACAGGCAATCGACTAAGATTAGGCCCTAGAATGACTCATCATCGTATTCCTCGGTACTAGGAGCAAAGTAAGCATCGTCGGGTATATTATATTCCTCATGCTCTGAGCAACAATAATTTAAGCAAAGTTGAGTATATTGTATACTCAGTAAGACTTGTAGTGTACCGTAACGTGTGTGTGTGTGTAAATGCAAGGCTAACAATGAATAAGACTCTATACTACAAGTTATTTTCAGCATGAAGTAACTTTGCATTTGCAATATCGATAAGTAGAAATTTGCAATGGAATTGTAAAGACAAGTTGACATGTAATGAAATAACTTACATATAACTTTAATATGACTAAATCATAGTAATTCACAACCCTCCTCGACTGCGAACATCGAACAATTCTTGACAACAATCATGGCACATGCGACATATACATGCCATCACGTAGGCGTGTTCTTTCTCCAAGTGGGTATTCATCATTGTATTAGTAAGATTTGGTCCCAACACTTTGGTGAAGGGAGCCCCTATGAGCAAACCTCCCAAAAATGCACTCACTACTTCAGCCTATCAAGATGCAATGCAAGGCTAGTCCTAAATAACTTAGTCAGCTAAAGACAGAGCCTGTATAGCACATGTGATTGTACGGTTACGATTAGATGTGCAGAAATAGTGTTTGGTCCTTAATTGACCCAAGCGACAATCTCCCCATATCTACATGCGAAATACCTTCTCACATTTTACAGTTTATCATATAACTCGTCTGCGGCTAAATCTAGGTTTTTCATTTTATTTTATACCAAACTAGCAAAGGTTCCTTCTTTGATCTAACATTTCAAAATCACCCATAACCACATGCAAGTTTTTTCCCGAAAGAATCAAACTTAGTGAAAACTAGTGCATGGCTAAGCATCTAGACCATATACTCGTAATATACCCAATTTGACATTAGCTACTGTCTAAACTATGTCCTAAAGACTACAATAGTAAGGATATCAAAGTTACAAGGAGGTTCAATCAATACAAGATGATATAATTACTGTTACACACAAATATAGCAACTTTAGTGAAACATACATGCATGCATGGTAGATTTTGCAAACAAGGTCAAAGGGGCACTTGCCTTACTCTGGTTGCTCAGCTAATGGTTCGGAAGTGTTCTCAAATTGTTTGGCGTGATGGTATCTATTCCGTAAAATCCAAATGAGCACAAATAAGTGCTAAATAAATTCAAATAGAGACCTAATTAAAATATTTTTGCATATTTTATAGACCATGATTTTATAAAAATTTGGAGATAAAAATCACTTAATTGATAAAAACACTTAATTTTAAGTTCATATACAAAAGTTATGGCAATTTGAATTTTATTCAGTTTATAAATTCTAAAAAATAATAAAAGTGACGACATCGAAGGCATAATATATAAAAATGCACTTTCTAATGGACAAAGCAAGCTTTCGCAGAACTAAAAGTGGCTTTTCCTACTTTATTTATTTTTCTGAATTTCTTACATGTGGGCCATGCATGTTAGTCTCACAGGCTATAAATCATGTTTTATTTATTAATTTGTTGAGTGGGTCCCATATGTTAGTGACTCATATTTTAGTTTTCAGTTTAATTAAAATTTCTTAATTGATTTTAACTAGGACCACTTGTCATAGACTTATTATGTTCAAATATGCCATTAGTGCTAATTTCCTCAGTTAGATGTGGGTCCTACATATCATCCTCTCAAATTTTAAACATGGTTTTAAATATAATTAGCTAACTAATTAATTCGGGGCCACATGTCATACATGCATTAGTTTCCTGATTAACTTAATTAACTCTTTAATAATTTTTACTTATCCTTCTGACTGGTGGACCCCACAAGTCAGAGAGAGGGGAACAGAGGAGCTCGGCTCAACCGAGCTCACTAGTGAGCTCACCGGTGGCTAGGGGGTGATGGCTTAGCTTTAACATGGGCGAAATGGAATGGTTGTGTCACAACGCAAATGGTTGTGTCACAACGCACCTTTGGGTAGTGGCAAACACAAAAATGGTGGACGGAGGTGGCAATGCGAGGTTGCGATGGAGCGAAGGGTCTCGGGTGTGCACCGATGCAAGTGAAGGAGTGTAGAAGAGGGTGACTAGGTGATTGTGTAGCTCTAGGGAGGCTAGATGATGCTACAAGGAAAGCATGGGGACATATGGTTGCCAAAGCTTCACCGGCGCCTTGCTTCTGCGGTGGTGCCATGGATGGCTACGGCGAAAGCTAGGCAACAATGGGGTATTCCTAAATATAACTTGCACATAACATCTACGGACTATCAGGAGTTTACCGAGGAGGTTGGTGATGAGAGAGTGCACCGGAGTGGTCAGATGACAAGGAGTAGCAACAGCGGGGAGGTGCTCATGGTGAGGAAGCTCCACGGTGAGGGAGAGCTGCGAATAAGGGGTGCATTAGCTCAAGCAAGAGTCAAGGAAGCTCTCAGGGAGAAGAATCAGGTTAGGTCTTACCAGAGAGGCAACGTCATCATCGGTGGCTGCTGTAGCCAGACCCAAGGAAGATGGCTCAATTTCGATGAACGTTTGTATGAATCCTAAAATTAATTGAAGGGAAATACTCTACAGGATGTGGAACACAAAGTGATGTAGTTAGAAATGTGAGAGCTTCATTGGAGAGCTGGGAACTAAGATGCCACCACGAAGGTTGTGACGGGTGCACTTGCCGATGTTGAGGAAGAAAAGCGTGTTTCATGATGAAACGAGGAGCTAGAAGCTCGGATTCTCATAAAAATGAGATGAGGGTGAGATGGGAAAGACTATGATGTGGTCAAGAGTGCTTTGTAGGCACGAGACAGCCGAGAGTGGCTCGTGAGTTCTCACGAGCTTGATAAGATAGCGGCTCAATTCTTCTTCGTGGAGCGCAACGCACATAAGAAGACAAGGGCAGGGACTCAGCGTGGCAATGCGACAGGTAGGTGTGGGCAGCATGGCAAAAGCTGTGGGCGTAGCATCAAAATCCAGTGGCACTGCCATGGCAGAGCTAGCGCGGGCGCGAGGTGGATGAAGACCACTGATGCGCAGGCCCAACACGTCAGCGAGGGAAGGAGCGACATTCTGACAGGTGGGGTCTGGCCCCACTCATCACTGTCAGGTTTTAAGTAAATAGAGAGGTGTATTTGCAAAATACACCATCGCGAGATGGAAAGTGGAAAGGGTTAAGTGAAGAAAGCGTATTTGCTCAGCTAAGAGATTTGAGAAATTGTTTTTGAGAGACCATGTGGAGGTGTCCCCATGTTTGTGATGAGTAATTGACTCGTGTTCTGGAAAGTTTGAGTTTGGTTTGGTTGGTTCGTGCCAAGTCGGTGCTTGGTGCAGTTTGGTTCGGTTGGATCTGGTCGAACGCGGTCAGACGTGTTTAGGACGCTTGTTCTTTTTCTCAATCGGTCATTCAGGCTATTTTGTGTTTGAGTATGTTTTTTTGTGGCTAATGTTGATTATATTGTCTGGAGTGGTGCTATGTGACGGTTTGCTTGTCTGTGTGGCTGCAGGACTTCGGAGCTAGGTCATGGTGAGGCGTGGGAGGACTGGGACTAGGCACAGGAGGTGTTGAGGTCCAGACAGTCGGAGATGCCGAAGATGATCGAGGCTACTGACGTGGTTGCGAGCCGGGAGACGAGGAACTGGAGCTGGAGCTACCGGAGGAGGACACGATGGGCAACGGCGAGGAGGACTAGGACTAGGCTCAGGGAGGAGCTGAGGTCTAGACGGTCAGGATGCCGGGTGCGGTCGTGCGAGGACAGGAAGCTTCCGGGAAGGTGCAGCAGGGGCATTTCGGTAAAATGCGCAAGACTGCAAAAATGGAAGCAGATTCGGTTGAAGATAACGGGTTGTAGACCCATTAGTAAAAGAGAGGGTTTAGGGTTTGGAGGGAAGGCTCAAATCCTGGTTCCCTCCTCTTTTTGCATGTGAGTGGATGTTGCCTCATTTGGGTGTGAGGCATGGAGTGGAAGCTAGCTGCCTCTTCTTGATTTTCTCTTTGTGGTGTGTGTGCTCATGTGAGCTCTTCTATTTAGAGGAGGTGAGGGGCAGGCAGCAGGTGGGCGGTCTGTGTGTGAACTCAAGCAGTGAGTGTGTGTGCGTGAGTTCATTTTGGAAGCATGTAGTTGTTGGTTGTAACCATTTGTAATCATTCCTCTGATTAATCATTCATGTCTTGAGAAATCTTGAGTTCAAGATGTTGGTTCCCAGTTTGATTTTCTATGTGCTTTGCCTTTTTTTGTGGTCGCTCAAGTTCCTCTTTTGCTGTCTTCTGCTCATTCCAGCTTTGAGATGAATTCTTGAGTACCCCCTGTTCTTGATTGAGCTCTGTTTGGGGAATCTGTCTCAAGACCATTTGGTCAGTTAATTCCCAAAAGCCAAATGGTAGAATCAAAGAATCACTCATTTTTCATTCATGGGCATCACTTCCTTTGTTTGCAAATTCTAAGGTTTGAAGTTAGAGCACTCTTGCTCTTTTTGATTTTCTAGGAGGACAGTTGGTTTTGATGTGTGATGCTTTCTTCTGAGCTTATCTCTCTGCTATATTCAAAGTTTCTTAAGCAAAGGATCCAAAAATCATGAGGTATTCTGGACTTTGTCTCATTCTGCAGTATTCTTTTGACAATCTCTGAAATCACTGTTCTTCCTTGCTCCTTGTTTGAATTCTCTTGTTTCCTGAGGTCTAGTTGGTGTTTAGTTCAAAGTCCCCTTCATTTGGTTTGAGAAGGATAGCAGAAACTCGCAAATTTCCTTGTTTTCTGTCTTTTGCGATATTTACTGTGTATGGTTTTCAGCTGCTGCTGCGCATGCTTTGTTTTCAGGCATCAGGTCAGACCGCTAGGGTTTGAGTGGTCCAACCGCTCCCTGTCCACCGGTCAAACCGGATGAGCGAAGGCGGTCAGACCAGCAGAGATAGTCCGGTCAGACCGGCCACTGGTAGGCGGTTAGACCGGCCACAGCCCCAGGCGGTGAAACCGCTCGGCTTAGTGGCGGTTAGACTGGCGGCTTAGGAGCGGTCAGACCAGCTAGGTCATAGCGATCTGACCAGCCTCTTGAGGATATGACTGCTGCTTTCTATTTTGTGCTGTGCTTTTTGGTTCTTCTCTCGTAGTTTGATCTCTGTTCTGTGCTTTAGCTTCCAGTGAGCTTTCTATCCTTTTCTTCATAGCTTCTATAGCTATTGGAGAAGAGAAGAATGTGGATACTTGGGGGAAATTTATGAAGGCACCATTCACCCCCCTCTGTTGCCATTTTTGATCCTACATTTTTACATAATAAACAAGCTCTAAAAATTATGAAAATTTTTGTGAGAGCTTCTGGAATAGTTTAGAGTATTGTGCAATTTTTTAATATTTTATATGTCTATATTTTACTCAAAAATTTTGTAAAGGTTACTATTTCATTAGAAAGTCACTATTTTGTTTTGGAAAATTTGAGAAACTTGTTCAGAAATGTTCAACTTTTTATTTCCAGAACCATGAACTTATTTTTGAGTTGGTTTATATTGTAAATTCTTCCTATGCTACTTTATGGATCATCATTTTAGATTCAATTTTGAATTTAAATTGAATTCTATCCATTGTGCATTTCTTTTCCAAAATTTGTATTTACAAGTTATCTATCCAAAGGAACTCTAATCAAAAGCCAAGGAGATAAGATGCATGTAATAGTTTTAAATTTTACTCTTTTTGAACTCCCTAAAATTTAGGATGTTACATTCATCTTGGCTTGAAACTCTTTTGACCCCTCTTATGCAATCCAATAACAGGGACTGCATCTGTGCCCTGGGATCACTCTTTGCCACTTGCAAACTTCCACCTTACAAAGCGTGTGCTTATTTCTCTCCCCTCCTTGATATCATCATTATTTTTCAATGGCCTTTTGACAAGACCCCGTAATTCTTTGTTGGATGCTTATTTGATTTAATAATATGTGGACACTGGTTTTGTTTGTTACCCTACCAAACTCAACATAGAAGGCCTCATAATGTTTTGTAAGAAGTAGGGAAAGTCTTTGGCTTTGGTGAGGATTTTCTAAGTGAATGAGAGAGAGATTCTTTGTTAAAGAAGAGTTGTTGTAAATCTTGATCTTGGACGATAATTTTTACCTACATGAAAAGTTCTAGTGGATGATTTCAAAAGGATTGACTTGCTTGGCTAGTTGGACAATTGACTTGTGGTGGAAAGGTTGATGTCTCCAAGTTGTTTGTTCCCCATTTATAGTAGTAGGATTCTTGATTTATGTTTTATTTTGATTTAACTGACTTAATTTGATAACTTTGAATTGTGTTTACTTTGTTATCAGATCTTAGTCATTGATCATCTTAAATTTCAGTGCTAAACCTAATCTTTGAGGTAAGATTTGCTTGAGGATGAGTAAAAGTCTAAGTGTGCGGGTGTTGTTGATGCTCATTTTATGCTTTTATATATGCGCCTACATCGTCATTTTATGTGTGATAATTGCGGATAATCATGCCACTTGGCAACTAACAAATATTGGAGATGTATTGTATTTCACATGTTGTGCAAGAAAATTGGGAATTATGCAATTTTGGAGAGAATTCAAAGTATCATAAGTTTATATAAGAAAATGACAAGGAAGAAAGTAAAGAAATGCAAGATTTTGGAGACCAAAAATTACCAAAGTGCACAGAAATGTTGTATATAGATGTCAGACCCGGATTTGATAATCCAGAATCCTTTGTAATTCCACCGCACTATTCCTTAGATCAGTAGATAGTACTCACAGATATAGTTCTGAATATCAAAAGTATATATCATGCAGAAGCGTAAATATAATAGTAGACTTACACATGGGTTGATCAGGCCAAAAACAATAAAATGCAGCAGTAGAAACGAAACACACAGGTGGGACCCTTAGGACGTGCCCACAGGCAGCCAATTGGGGTTCACGACCTAGTTCTTGGCCACTTCATCTTCTTTACCAGTTGTGTCCCAAGGCGTAGTGATCTGACTCTCGTAATTCTAGATTAATTAAGTAAGCAAGGGTGAGCACAAACCACCGTGCTCCGTGAGCCAATACACAGGATGCAAATAGATAACATGCATGGCTTATTAAAGGGAGGCTCAGGTTGTTTTATTTACCATAAATTGTTTTAAAATATGATACATAGAAATTTTCTGAGACCTAGCAATTTGAACTAAACATACTATTTGGATAAAAAATGCAGTAATAATAGTAGCACAGATTCCATCCACCGTTACATGGCTCCTGCACTATATGCTAACTTTTTAGTGTTATAACCGTTTACCTTATCACTAAGGTGACACCCGGGACAACACAAATCAAGGCTCTTCGGATATAACTATAGTTTTTGAAATAGAACTATATCTGGTTAAGTTCCTATGTTCGCCTTGACCGTGGATATGGCTATTCGGATAGATTTTACTCTGCAGAGGTTGTACACTTTACCCACAAGATATGATTATCTCACAATGTCGGCCATTACACACTTCTGTAGGCGTGCGACTGAGTAATCATAACAAGACTGTTACAATGCATCCTTCTAGTGTGGTTATGCCTACTAGTTCTTTCTTTTGTAGGATACGACCATCCCTTAAGAAGTTTCCCTCTTGAGTCGTCACACCAAAGGCAGGAATGAGACCATCCTTCCCTTTGCACGTATGCACACCTTCACGTAACTACATTGGGTTAATGCAAATTAGTTAGCCCTGCCTACACTTTGCCAACTTGTGGTTGTATTGTTTTACAGTGAGAGGTCATCAAAAGATTCAGTCCTTAGGGTTATCTGGGCGGTTCTACCACACTCCACACTCTCGTGCGTCCACTACACCACACCCCCAAACCATCCTCCCAGATAGTTAAGCAATTTGAGGTTTCTGGGAGCATAAAATATCTATGTTACAACATACCAGCCACCTTCCATCAATGACTGCCCAAACTAAGTTTCATGTTGAAATGATGCCAAAGAAAGTTAATGCCCTCGAGTATCTAAGCAGTACTAAGCAGAGCATATAAATATAGTCTTATTTTCAAAAGCAGAGCGTGCTTGATCCATTGAATCTTCAGGACTCCAATTTCTAATTACGCGTTAAGCAACTGAATTCAAATAAATGTGAATAACTCAAAAGGTCCAAATAAATCCGAATAAACTTAATGTAGCTTTCTTATGAGTTAATGGGTGATTTGAGGCAAGATTTATTAGGCACGGGTCATTTTTGGAATCAAATGAGGTTTGGGTGGAGCAAGGAATGACGGAGGGAAATTTGATGAGACGGATATCAAGGAATGTTCATGCCAAGAGGATTATTCACAGGAATATTCTGCTTCGAGTTCAAAGATGGCTAGGCATAGCTGACTATGTAATACCATGGCTTGATCTTTTTAATTTAATAACCTCATTTTATTATTTTATTTTATATTTATTAAGAAAGTTCCATGAGTTGGGTTAGACCTATGGACACATGTTTGAGTTTAGTGGAGTATTGAGTATGTATTGGTTAAGCGCTAACGATCCGCTCTTTTACTTGTAAATTCCTAACCCATCAATGTTCCAGACTTTTCTTCACAACTTGGCATGTGCATGATTGAACAATAATTGTAATTTTGGTTATACCCTACTCTACATCGATGTTTTGACTAAAACTATATTTCATCTTCTCACATTTGACTCGGGGCATGCTAATCATATTTTAAGGGCCTTGAAAGAATTGCTATTACTTATAATTGTTGTTTGCCTTGTTATTTTTAACTAATTACCTGGATTGTTTAAGTATTATTTGAACAAGGGGTCCTTATGATTTTTGAGCCATAGAAACTATGTAATTATCTTTACATAGCTTAACCTATCCTCCAAGAAAGATTGTTAGTAAATGTGGATACTTTAATTTAAATCCTAGCACATGTTAATTGTTTTCTTTAATCTTACTAGCCATTATTCAACCTGGGAGACCTTGGTTATTAGTTACAGCTTCAAGAACTATATTGTAACATTCCTTTCTTTTAAGCATGTATCTTAATTTAAATGTAGTGACATATCGGTTATTTGCCTTATCCCTAACTCGTTCGCCCTTTTATCTAATATTCTTACGATAGTCGAATACATACATAAACAACGTCTTACTTGGATTTAAAATAACTTTCAATTGTGTACTAATTGTGTTTGAGACTTGCTTACTTATATGCATGACAATCCTTAATTTAAATGATGTATTTTTGGTCTAATATTAGTGGCTTGCTAATTAAATTATTTTATGTTAATTATTTATGCATTAATCGAAAAAGAAATCTCTTTGCTTTTTGAGATATGGAAATGGCAATTACATTTTATATGGTTGAATCTTGTATCACTTAATACTATATCTCTATATCCTTGTGTGTGTGTGTGTGTATTTAAATCCTTTATTTTGGTTTTCTTAATTTACTTTCTATTTGAAAATGGCCAAAAGAATTCAGATGAAAAGGGGGGAAAGCAAGGGAGAAGGGAAGCCAAGATAGGGGAGAGGCACCACTGGTTGGGCGGTGGTGGCGCCGGCCAGTGGTGGCCGGAGGGACAGGGCAGGCTTGCAAAACTGTATCCTGAGGTGGCGAAGAGGCCAGTGGAGGAGGTGGCGCGGCCTTGGACGGCGCAGGTTGGCTTGGGCGGTGGCTTGAGCTGCCGGTGGTGAGTGCAGAAAGAGGTGGCAGCGCCATGATGGGAGTGGGGGATAAATAGAGAGAGCATGAGTGAGAGAGGGTGGTAGTGAACCTTACCGAGCTGGCTGCAAAAGTGGAGGTGCGACGAGCAGCTCTGGCGATGTGAGCCTGCTTGGTGCCCGAGGGTCAACGGTGGCAGTGAGCTGGAGTGGGAGAGAGCTCAAATTGACAACGCGGGGAGCTAAGGGGGGGGGGGGGTACAAGGGTGCTTCCCCTGAGAGGAATCGACCGAAGCCCTTCTGGTGAAGAAATGGTGGTTGCGGCGGTGCTTTTTAGCCGGACGCGGGGAAGAAGGTGATGCAGCGAGCTCTGGTGCATGAAAATCCAATTAACTTGAAGAGGGAGCAGATGGGAAGCGGGAACATAACGTGATGTGATCACATTTGCGAGAGCATTGTCAGGATGACTGGAGCGTGGATGCTAAGTGGCAGCCAGAGCATGGCGTGAGTCGAGTTGAGTTCGGTGGAAGAAAGGAAAGGAATAAGGGAGATGAAGGTGCGAGACAAGGCAAGCTCAGGGGGGCCATTTATAGCCACGATGGGGAGGCTGTGGCAGCGCTGTTGCCGGCGACCAGGGAGCAGGACCCAGCATGGACAATGATGAGCAGCTGGGCGCATGGTGGCAGGGCGTGCACGGGCAACATGACGCCATGGAGAGTGTGCAGTGCAGTGCAGAGCATGGCGTTGGCAGGACGAAGTGACATGCTAAGCATGGGCACAGGGCGCAATATGGTCTCCGGCACGGCGCTTGACAGGGCATGGCGTGATGTCGGGAGGGTGATGTGACATTGTCGTGGTGAAGCCAGGCTTGGTTAGCGCAGCGTACAAAATAGGGAGGAAGGAAGGGAGAAGACAGGGGAAGGAGGAAGGGTCCGGCTAATGCAGAGCATGGGAATGCAATGGAGGTGATAGGAGTAGGTGGCGCAAGCAAGCGCACGACCGGGGTGACGCGCACACAGTGCGGGCAGTGCAGGGAGGAAGGAATGAGGGAGAAGAAAGAAAAAAAATAATGTGAGGCCTACATGGAAGAGATAGGAAGAAGGGAGAAGAAAGAAAAGGAGTAGCATTTATAAATTCCAGAAATTTGAATTCTAAATTACATTTCTATTATTTTTGAGACTTAAGTTTGCAATTGAATTTTGAATTTCCAACCTTGAGTTTTGTATGTTAATTGAATAAAAAAGAATGATTTCTCGGTTTAATCATTTGGACACAAAATTCAATATTCCCTTTCATGTGATGTTATTTAAGTTGCCTCCAGATTTTGACTTCCAATTTTATTTTATTTTAATTGGTATTCATATTTTAGAAGCTTAGCTCTAATGTGAGGCTAGCTCTAAAATTAGTTTATAATTTATATTTTGCTTTTCACAAAACTCAAAAGATTTCAAATAAATATTCAGAAAAATTTGAATGACAGCACTATGCAAAAAAAATTCCATAATTTTAAATATCCAAAATTTAAGTGTTTACAACAGGGAACCGGGCTCGCCCACCTGTTAGGGGTGGCGCCAAGGTCGGTGCCCTGGCTCGCGCCAACCCCTATCTTGCGGACTACGGGGCTGTTCTTTTTGGCTGAAGCTTATGGTTTTTGGCTGTGATTTGTGCCTTTTGGACTGTTCGTGTAAGAGATTACAAAGTAACAGAAACTCACGGGCAGTTTTTGCCGATATAAATGAAATCGGTACAGTATGTACTACAATTAACTAGTAGACTCTATCTTGAAAAGATACTCCGTTTAAAAGCTAGTTACTGTAGAAAAACCGAAAAACAGCTTTTAGAAACTGAAAAGAACAAGTCCGAACTCCTTCCCCACCTCACATGTATATCTTGCCTAGGAATCCTCACACCAGAACACATGTTGTCTGTTTCATTGCTGTTTGTGCTCTGTGTGGTTGACAAGTGGGCCTAGGTTGTCAGGTAGGTGGCAATGTAACAGAGTTGTGATTCCTTAAGAATTTGTCTCTTAAATATTTAGTTATCTGAAATTTATTTTAAAAGTTATAGTTATATGATAGTTTTGATACTAAAGTTGTAGGTTTGCGAGTTTACTCATTAATAGTTGGTACAAGCGTCATGTTCAGTAGCGTGAACTCATTTGTTTACGCTAATAATTTGCCATGTGAGTAGGGCTAAAGGCTAGTAAATTCCAAGGATTCTTTTTAACATTAATTATATATGAGAATGGACTCTTTTTAATTAGCGACAGATTGTGAGAGGGCAGCTGTGTGTAGTAAAAAAGTAATGCTAAAGTTGCTGACTGTTAGGGTGTGTCAGACTTTAGTTACAAGCACCTGACAATTCAAGCATGTTTAATTGTCCAACAACTGCATCCACGAAATGACTAGTGTCCAAATAAGAAATCACATGAACATGTTCTCAAGTGGAAATTGCCCCCTCCATTTCAAATATAAATCATATATTTAGTTTTTAAATATAAGGTGTTAATAATGTCTTATCTCTTTTGCTTTGATTCCCCCTCTCTCCAACATTTAAGGTAAACACCACTGTCTATTCTCTCTTATTCCAACAAGGATATCGTGATCATTTCTTTTTCCATTCTTTTGGTCTTGTAATACTACGTGGCGCTGGTTAAAATACGCCTTGTATTATGTAAAATGGGATCTGGTTGTTCCAACTTTCCAAGTAGTTATTACATCCATTACGTGCTGACACGCCTTATTCGAATGGTTGTTCTTGCAGTGCCAGCCAGCAGTGGACTTGTTCCATGTGTACCATTCCATGATGCAACTTAATTAGTTACTCTTAAATAAACCTTTTTGTGATGCAACTGCGAAAGGGGAAAGCTACCTGCAGCAGCTAGCATCTATACTTGTTTGGAAACCCTGGATTACCTGCAACCTTGCCTTCTATTTCACCAAAAATCAGAAAAACGGTCGGTTTGGCTTTTGGACTTCGGTTCATTCAGTTCACTCCATAAACTTCCTTTGTATTCAACTTCTCTGCCACTAAGCTTATAATTGAATCTAGTATGTCCCACACTTCAAATCATATTTTCAGAATATTTCAAATTCAAAAACAGAAAACTGGGGCAGTTTTGCCTTTTTTGGCTGGCTGGTTTACGTTGAAAACCAGACCCGACCCCATCCTGTTTTAGGGGCCTCGTTCCGTTTCCATGAACCCTGACTACCATATGGCAACCCTGACTACTTAGAAGTATCTTTTGTGGAACAGCAAAACTTTACTGGAATAGGTAAATTAGATGAATTTCATGTGCAATTACGTGGTTAGATACTAAAATACATGTGCTTGTATTTGGAAAATAGAGTTATATTTGTTATCCAACTCTAATACTCATTATTGAAGACATTTTTTAGATAAAGGATATAAAATCCGGCCTCTATATCCACGTGGGATATATGCAGCCAAAGGTTACACGAGCATTTAGGCTCAAAGCCTCAAAACTGAGGAGCTTAAAACAACAAAGAAGAGAGCTTAAGGACTAAGAAAAAAGCTACAAAGACTAAGCTTCAGAACTTCTTCTCCATCCTTGCTTTCAATCAAGTCTCTATCCCCATCCGACTGCGCCATCCAAACTTCGGTCTACTTTGCGTGAATAAGGATCTCCGAGGCGACGCCTCTAAGGAGGCGACTAGGGTCGCCGACGCCGCCTGCCTCACTGAGGCAAGGTTTTCACCTGGAGATCAGTATACATGAGGGCTATGGAGTGCCATGACAACACCTCCAGGAAGGAAAATGGCGCCCGAAGGCGTCATTGTTGTCGAGACCGGTAAGATCACCGGCAAGGCTTTCGCCAGCACCTCCACAGCACCGCACGCACTACCCATTCACAAATTAGACCGCCACCAACACACCGGTCCTGCTCGCCTCAAGGCCATGGCATAGCCACCCTTGAACTCCACGATGAGCCGCTTCCTGCAAAGTTCGCCTCTGTAGAAACGACTTTGCGATGCCTATGCGTCATCATTGAGCATCACTCAAGGCCGCCGCTCGAATCGAGCCCGCCTCGGTGTCCTCGCCGGCCTGCCGGCCACGCTCGCCACGACCCCTTCACCGCCGGCCCGCGCCCCGCACGACGCATGCGCCGACGCTACGGCACCCACGCCTGAATGCGTGCCTCCAGCGCTAGGCCTCCCGTGCCCGCATGCGCAGCTCCCGACCGCCGGCGCTTCGGCTTACGAGCCCGCACGCGCGTCGGCCGTCGCCGAACCCAAGCCGGCCCGCAGCCGCCTTGGGCCGTCCGGTCTTGGCTCGAAGTCCCGTCCTCCGTGAAGTGACGCCGCCCGCAGCCTTGCCACTGGCCGCTCGCCGACCGCCCTCCGCCCGCGTGCCGCCGCCCGAAGCCACGCCACCGGCCGCTCACCGCCCCGCAAGGCGCCGACCGCCCCGCACGGCGCCACCTCGGCTCCTCCGCCCGCGAGTCGCCGCCCGCAGCTGCGCCTCGCCCTGCCGCCCGCTCGGAGCCGGTCGCCGCCTCAATACCCCGCGCTCGATGGCGACCGCACGAAGCCGGCCGCCGCTTCCGCTCGATCCCGCCGCCTCGAAGCCGCCGACCCGCCTCCCGCCTCCGGCCCGAAGCTGCCGGAGCCGCACCTGCTGCCCACGCCCGCGTCCGCGCTGGCGCCGCCGACCACCGCCCCGAAGCAAACCGAACTCGGCCGCCGCCCGCCCCTACCGCCTGTTCTCTTGAGCTCCTCGCGCCTCCAGGGATCCACGAGTGGGACCCCCTCCCCCCTCGACGTCGGCGAGGCCGCCGGAGAAGGGGGAAGGGGGCCAGATCTGAAGAAAGAGAGGAGGAGGCGGAAGGTCTGAGGAGGTGGTGGAGCTAGCAGTGCAGATAGACTCCGATATTCACCAAGGATATGGAACAAGATAAGGATGTGGAATGAACAGAAGACATAGTTGTATCTATTATACAACCATAACAGTACTCGTATAAATTTGATTGATCTACATTGTTATAACTTGGACCTACTAAAATAAGCGATGTAGGTCTTTCTCATTTTTCACTAATTAATATAGTAATTTCTTGCCCTTAGGAGCGAGCATGGTGGTTTCTTTCTCTATCATTTAATAATACTAGTCATATGTCCGTATGTTGCAATGAAATTTATTAGATATTTAGAGAATCGTGCTATGAAAAAAGATTGCTCTGTTCGATTCAAAAGTAGAGAGAGTGAGAAGTTAAAAGAATGAGGCGGTTGGCAGAGAATGGACATACGACCACCAACTCATTCTTTTATAATAATTAGTCACCTGCTCGTGCGTTGCAACGAAATTTATTGGATATATGGAGAATCATACTATGAAAGAAGGCTACTCTAATCAATTGAAAAAGTGAAGAGTGATGAGAAGTTGAAAATAGGGTGGTTAGAGGAGAAAGGACGTACAACCACCAACTTGTTCTTTTATAATAGTAATGATAATAGATATAATAAGAAAAAGTTCACTTTTTAACCTTAAACTATGTCTTCGGTTCGTTTTTCAACCTTGAACTATGAAATTGTCTCAATCATAACCTTAAATTATTAAATTCTGTGCAAAACACTCCCATCGTTCAAAACCATTCCGGTTTTATCCGACGTGGCAATGGTTTTGGCTTGTGTGGCAAGCTAATAATACATGGCGCCCACGTGTGCATCCACATCAACATCCTTGTGCATCCACTCCACGTTAACATCCACGTCATCCTCAAACCACACCGTTTTCCTTCAGATGTAGGGGATGGCAGTGGACGCATCACCGCCGTAATGCTCTTTGTGGTGAATTGGAGTATTGGACCCCATCAACTCGAACCGCCCGCGTCACCTTGAGCCTCTCGTCACATTGTGGCCACATGCCAGCTCCCTTCCCTCTCTCTCCTGCTTGCTGCACCCTATATGCCACGCTGCAAACCACACCATGGCTCGCCCTCACTAGCCTCGTTGGTATCGTGTAAAAGGCTACGGTTTTCAACCCAAAGTTGCCCCAATACTCTACTCTAGCTAGCCTCCATCATCCCCTACTTTAAGCAAGCAAGACCCTGCCGCCATTGCCATCTATTGGTGTGATCTATAGCTGCAAGCCTGAAAGCGAGATAGCATCTACAGCTTGCCAACCAAGAGCACCCACTATGGCAGAGCCGCTCCCTCCCATATGTAGCCTAACAGGAATCTCCCTACGCTTGCATCCCGACACCTATGTCGTCACTCCTGGTCATGAACCGTGTTGCACAAAGTCACCGCTACCACTACACTAAAATTGGCTCCCTAAGCTCTGGTAGAGACACACTGAGTCGATCTCACAAATGGGTGAGCTACCTCAATATCTACTCATGTCACTTGGCGTTCCACCTCATTTGAAACACATCCCAAAACTTATTTTATTTCCATTAATGTAGCATGATGGATCAGGCATTTCCATTCACCAGCGCTGTTAAGATTCACCACCATAGCATGTCCTCGCTATGTTCTACATTTTTACGCACCTCCAGGAGGAGAAATTGCTGCTTGCCAACCTCCTCAGGTTGTGTCATCGCCGCTGGTCCCATCACCATCGATCCTGGCTACACTCACCTCTCTCCTTCTACCCTATCCCAAAGCTGGCAGTGAGGCCTTACTGCCGACGAGTCAAGCACGGCTATATTCGATCTTGATGAGGGGACGGATTTCATGGAACCTAAGAGAGAGAGAGAGAGATGAGGAAGAAGAACATGTGAGGTGGATTCCAATTTACTATATTTGCACAAGTGGACGATATGTTGGCAACAAACCACCCTAATTTGGGTCGATGGGGTAAAGTGAACAGTTTCGTTAGTCCGAGGTTCTAATTTGGACAATTTTATTGTCTATGGTTGAAAAGCAAACCGTTTCAACGAACCGATGTCATAGTTCAAAGTTGAAAATTCGAATTTTCCTATACAATATAATATATTATATTCTAACTAGCTTAATTCGAAGCACAACACAAACTGTCCCTAAGTGTGAGACAAATTGGGTCAAGCCTAGTTAAATTGTAGACCAGGCCAATGCATGCCCTACGAAGAATACTTCAGACGTGGCAAAAGAGATTGTGGCCAAAATATGTATGCAGCTTCTGTCAGCACACACTGAGTCTTTTGAGTGAGTTAAGTAATAATACTGTGCCATTAAGAAACAAATAAACAAATAAAATAAAACAAAGAACAACCACCATGAGCAGAACAAGTCCAGTGTAAGCAACACATCTACCTGAACCACAAATAATGCCTCCAAATAAGTTAGTCCAAATAAGTTGTTGTCGTTTATACTTTTTCCGAACAACATGGATATAATAATCTATACCGAAAGAATGTTCCAGAAAGGTTCATTTAGCAAATTAACCTAATTATTTAACAGAAGAAAAGTGCCAAATCAAAGAAGTAACAAGCCAAGAAGAACATAAAGAAATTATTTACATATTTTTAGCTAGTTCACTAATAAGAGCCACGTCGATTTCATGCTTGACATGCATAGATTATGAACAACTTTGAAGAGTTCATCGATCTGGTGACCAGGCTTACTACTACAACCTGTAGGCAAATAACTTAAAAGAACAAATCAAAGGACCTCATCAAGACCAAACAAGAAGCAACACGACGAGAACAAGACACTGTCTAGCTACTCCCCTACCTGAAGAAATCATCAAACTACAGCTTTGTAAACCATCGCAATTGGAGTGACTTCATCAAAACTAGTCACTTGGCAAACCTGCAAGATCAAAAATATTATAAAAACAAACCAATCAAAGAACAGGTCTCTATGATTTGGCAGTTATCGGCTTTAGCTTTCACTGTCTGAAGATAATTTTGGGAAATTAAACAACACTTTAAACGATTGACAATGTACAAATTAAACATCATGAGACTGTTTCATGCATGCCTTCATCAGCCTCTAGAGTTCAAGTAGAATTTTGTGTAACTTTTGGCGTGCCGGCTTCGGAAGATTGATCGGGCAGGTGACCCATCCATGCAGATGCTGTCATGGAGGTTGACATGCATGCAAAAGAATTAACATTAGATAATGCTGCTGATGTGCATCTTTGTTGCAGTTCTTGGCCTGTTAATTCGATTACTGAATTGGTACTCAACTGTGTGCGCCGTACCATGTCAAATTCTTCAGGGATTGACCGAAGTATACAACTTGGTGATTCTACTTGCTGCATTGGTGACTTGTCCCGCTTACAAGTATTATCTGTCACTTTCCTCTAGAGAGAAGTATTAGCTATCACCTTCTTCTGAAATCATAGTTTGTGCTTCTTTCTTTGAAGGAGAAAATTAAGCAACCTAGAAAATAGTTTTAGCGCCGCATGCAAACCTACCCTCAACGCAGAGAGAGAGAGAGGTTGATTTGAAGTTTTGAAGCCAATAACTACCACCAAATTTGACTGCATTGGCCATATTTAGCTACTCCTTGGTTAATTGCAAAAATTCGGCATCTTAGTTCACTGTCATACCGATCCTCGGCCAATCAATCATTGACCAAATTTTGGTAGTGACCAAGTTGAGAATATGAATCTTGGCACAGATAAACGCATCTAGCTAGGACTTCTACAGACTAAATCCACCGTAGGATGTACAGCACGCTTCATGTTTAGGAATAGCTTCAGGCATGAGGAGTCCACATTGGAGTAGCTTCATGTTCAGGGTGACAAGGCCGTCCATTTTCAACTCAAATCAAACTCAGATCGATACTTTACTGGTGAAAAAAACATCACTCTGATCACATCGGCACAGAGAGCCATCAGCTATGTAGAAGAATTACGTGCCAACGATCATTCATCCGAGTAGGTTAGTGCATTGTATTGTGTCAGGCCAGCAAACATTACGGTTAGCCATAAGCCATGTAGAAACTAGAAACAAACAAGCTTGAGGAATGAAGATTTATGCATGCATGTTCTCTCTGGATTAGCAAGGAGTCCTAACATTTGAAATTTGAAATGCAGATGTCACTATCTGGGCCAGAGATCATACATAATCAGTATTACTCAACAATGCTGCAGTTCATAAATGTAAAACTGCATTGAGCTGAGCATTTCACTTTGCCTCAGATCCTTAAATTCAGGAAGTATCTTTAGGCATCTTTTTTTAGATGGAGAATCTTCTTAAATCTTGGTATAACAAAACATAACAAGGTGAAACAAAATCCTTCTATATCATATCATCGTCATCCATCAAGCTGCTATCATGAAGCCACATTGAAGGAATCGGCTTTTCGGCATTTTCCCTCCAGCAACGTGGGAAGTATCTGACAACAGAGAAGACAAATTAAATTAAGAGGCTAGAAGTATCTGTTTCAACTAATTCACTTGAAGTAGTTTGCTGAAGGCCTGAAGTTAATATGTAGTGTGGTATATAAAGTAATAAAGATTGCAAGACCTTTTGTCGGTGCTGGACGATTTGCTCAACGTTCACCCAGGAAGTAGGCTTAGAAGCACTCCCCAGACACCATTGCTTCCTCTACCAGAGAGGTGCTGGCCCAAATCTCTTGCCATCTCATGGTTGGCTCACCCAGGAAGAAAGCTTGTCATCATCCACGTATCTGATAACAGAGGCATTTTCATTTGCAAAAGTAAATGCCTTTTCTTTACAGAAACATCAAAAGTACATAGACAATGTATTGTAATTTGTAACTTTAGCAATAGTCTGTACGTCCATGACACAATGAATGAAAGCAAAATACATAACACAAAATGAAGAAAAATGTTGTTGTGATTTGTGATTACAATAATGCAAGCAGGTGAGACAAAGCTAAACTTGTTTTTTTAGGGAACATGCAAAAGCTTCGCATATCATTGCATTAAGAGGGGAGTAAACGAGTACAAGCACTAAATAGGAAAGTGTTTGGAGTTACAAAAAACCCCGGAAGGGGAACTCAGACAAGGGAATGACAAGTAAAAGAAAGTAAGAAAGAGAGATGAGATAGCTGGGAGGTACAAGGTAATTAAGTTCGTGCCGTAGGCCGTCTAGAAGCACTTCGATACCCCTCTTTGTATTGTTGAAAACCTGACCATTGCGTTTGTGCCAAATGGTCCAAAGGAATAGGATGACGATGGCATCAAAGTTTTTTCACTGAGCCACCTTATTGCGCAACGAAATCCACCAATCAATCAACCGAGTGTTGTCTCGTTGCCAATGGGCGAAGAAAGCCAAGGGGGCGAATGAATGGTGTCTAGACTTGTTGAACCCAAGGGCAAAGCTAAACTTGCTGCCATTGTGTACGCTCACGCCAAACTGAGTGGCGGTAGACAGTCCCTTTCTTTTTAGAAAGATGATGGACAGAATCCTTGTGTGACTTACAAGTTACAACCCCACATGGAGGAATTGGTTCTTGATGAGGTGTAATAAGACACTAGTATGGTTGGCGTTATTTTGTGATTTTTGGTGATATAGTGCCTTGTCTCGAGAAGATGATTTCAACCCTGAACTACCCTGTGAGGGGCCACGGGTAGGGGCCCGACGGCCGACGGGGCTGTTGGGAAGCATCATCAATGAGGCATTGGGAAGGCTTAGGACTTTATGACTTTCCAAGAAAGATTAGCAAATCCCTCACTCTGTAATTTAAAGTTGGAAATTCTCTCCTGAATGGGAGTATGATCGGGCTCGCTTGTAATCCATTGTTGAAGAAAAGCACAGATTATACTACATGAGGTGTTAACCCCCTGAGGTGATATGTTTAGACCCAACAATCGCTAAATGCTACGACTACTCACTTCAAACATCTAATATAATATGGAACTGCAATGAATTTAGTGAAGAAAGTCGAGATACAGGTTAACAAAGGGTTCAGCAAGAATCATGGCAACCAAAGCACTAAATCGGTATATCTACATTAAATGGATATGGATATATTTCCTTGAAGATTGTAGATTACCTTAGTCCATTGTAATAAGTCTCTTCGCTGCAAAGCTTGCCCATGATGAAGCAACTACGTCCTATCAGCAGTCATCAGAGAGTGTCAACGGATATATCCATAAAGGCAATCATCAGAGAGCATCATAGGAAGTAAATAAATCATCAAGGTTTGAACGTAGAATTTAAAATAAATTATCAAATGCTCCAAATTTCTCCCCCAATCCTGTGTCTTCCCCAAGATTTTGCAAACATTTTTAGTTGAGGGTTGTACAGCAATTGCAGAAAAAGAAAAGAGCAAACCCAATGTAGACTGGTCAAGAAGGTCTGAAACTCTGAACTAAAGCAACTAACAAACTGTATGGAAGACATGCACAATACAAAACAAATGAGGATGAGAGTGGAAGGGTCTAGGTACATATTTTCACCAGGGTTCGGGATACTGGTTTCGATTTTTTACCGGAGGTGGCCGGTATAAGCGATAATCATGATTATCGGAAAATTTCAGGCCAAAAATTCAAACAAATTTTGAAATTGAAACAAATTTTGGCTGAAAATCACCGAAAATCGGCCGATTATCGGATGACAATATCGGGCTTACATCGGCCAAAATTGGCTGAAAAAAACGCAGACAAGATCTCAGACTCAGGTGGCTGTCCAGATGTGCACCATGCCTTTAGTACAACAGATATTCTGCCACCCAACTTGTTCATCTTGAAGCACAACAGCAATACAACATGCCTAAATGAACCCAAACAAAAATCGAAGTAACTGAGGGCAAGCAAAACAAAACCTAATCAAACATATAAAGGATAAATTGCTCTCTGCCTATTTTGACAAATCAAATGCACTTACTTAACCATCAGAACTGCTTGGACAAAGCAAAAGTTGTGTCCCACATAGGATTCAGCTCCCTGTGCACATACTCGGTGGTGATGACATAATCACCAACCTTACTACTAATGCAGCAACATCCATTGAAAGCAGCAGCTTAAGCTCCCACATCCATTCAAAACATGCTGAAAAATGGAAAGAAAGCACCAATAGTAAATTATACTGAAACAGGACCATTATATAGCAATACCAACTTAATAAGCAATGATTGCAGTTCAGGTAGCCTCCATGTTATTGAAGAAACTGCTTTTTGAGTAAAATGGCAGGGAAGAGGTATGTAGATATATTGTGGTATGTGAAAGAACACAAGAACAAGCATATAGTTCATATCGTACGTATTAATAAAAATCAATGTTCAAGAAGACGCTAGGCGAGCGGCAAGGTGGGGCTTAGCGTCTAGGGAGCCTAGGCGGGGCCTAGGTAGGGCCTAGGCGGTCGAATTAAAAATAAGGACAACAGGCAGAAGATAAGTATATATTTAATGTTTAGATGAAAATTAGTCAGATTTTGGACTGTCCAATGGAGATCCAACGTCCCAGGTCGAGTCATCAAATACTATAACCAATATTCAAGAAAATTAGTCAGACTTTAGACCGTCCAATGAAGATGTAAAGTCTCAGATCGAGCCATCAAATCCTATAACTAATGTTCAAAAAAATTAGTCAGACTTTAGACCGTCCGATGAAGATCTAACGTCCCAGATCGAGTCATCAAATCCTTATATAAATCTTCTAACCCTAACATCCATCTGTCATTCCGCCTCCCCCGCAGATCTCACCGCCCGCCTCCCCCATCTCTCCTCCATAGCCGCCGCCTCCCCCGCAGATCGTCGCCTCCCCCATCTCTCTGCCATAGCCGCCGCCTCCCCCGCAGATCGCCACCTCCCCCATCTCTCCTCCCTAGCCACCGCCTCCCCTGCAACTCTCCTCCACCTCCAGCCGCCTCCCCCGCAGATCTCGCTCTTCCCTAGCTGCCACCTCCCCCGAAGATCTCGGCCCCTTAGTTCTCCCCTCCGCGTCGCCCTCCTCCTCTGCTCGCCACCCCTCGCCGCCTCACCTACCTCTGACCTTCCCCGCAAATCTGTCAAGCGGAGGGGAGTGGGGCCGTGAGGCCGGTGGAGTTGTCGGTGGAGGGGAGACGGTGGAGGACACAGCGAAGGGGAGGCGGAGGAGACGGTGGAGGGGGACGACGAAGGGGATAGGAAGCGGAGGCAGAAGGGAACCTCGGTGCCGGCTTGACTGATTCCAGCGAGGCAGAAGGGAACTCTTAGTAAGCCCTCAGTCCCTCTTCTCTTCCCCTGCTCTTGGTCGCCGTCTTCCCCTGCTCTTGGTCACCGTCTCGCATACCTAGGCGTCACACGGCCGCCACGCCAAGGCTGCCTCGCCCCGCCATGGTCCCACCTTGGACCGGCTCACTGCTCAGCCACCCGACGAGGTACCAAGGCGTGCCGCCCAGTGCCTACATGGCGCCCAGGACACCTTCTTGATCACTCATAAAAATAAGGCCAAAAACAATTTGTAGGTCAAGATGCTAAAGCCTAACTGCCTACCTGACCAGGAGATTGTTCAAATTGACTCTCACAACCTACATACAAAGCAAATGTAATGAACATTGCAATTTTGATAGCCAACAGGCAAGGCATTCATGTTGACTTACTCTTTTGGTCCTGATAGAAGATCTTCGCTAGCTTAGATTAGTTCTGATCAACAGATGAATTTTTAAAACTGGCACAAAACAAAGATCATGCTTCTGTATTTTCAGTATTAGTAGTGAAATTTCATCAGCTTTTCTAAGACAAAAATGGAACAATGCACTCTACTGCATATTAAGCTAATGAAATATCTTTCCCTGTTTAGCGAACAGACCAGCAGTGTAAGCATACCTGCAGTCGCCGTTGCAGTCCATCCTGCCATAGCCATAGCCGCCCCGCCGCCGCCACCGTCATGCGCTCTGCCCCCGCCGCCCCGGTCTCTGCCCCCGACGTCCCGGTCACCACCGCCCTCCTCGCCTCCGCCCCGGCAGCCACCGCCCTCCTCGCCTTCTCCACCGCCGTGCTGCGACCTTCTCCCCACCCTGCCCCGGCCTCCACCGCAGCCCAGGCTTGGCCCTCCACTGCCTTCACTTCCCGCCATACAATGGGGACTTGAGAGGACGCACTGACGAGGAGATCGGGTTAGGAACTGAGGATTGAGGAACCACCAGAGGAGAGAGCTAGAGAACCGCCGCCATGCCTCAAATTCGACGGGCCGAAATAATTTGTCCGGTAGCCCATTTTACCGGAGGGTGTCGGTTAAGCCGATAAAACCGAAAATCGGTCGGTGATAACTCTCAAAGCTTAACAAATTGTGATTTTCACTTTATACTGTTGCATTTTTGCACTTTCCAAAACGTTGCTTGATCTCACGCAGACAACGGAGTTGTGTGACATCATTGAAGTTAACTGCAATGAATTTAGTGAAGAAAGTCAAGATACAGGTTAACAAGGGTTCAGCAAGAACCATGGCAACTAAAGCACAAAATCGGCATATGTAAATTAAATGGATATGGATATATTTCCTTGAAGATTGTAGATTACCTTAGTCTATTGTACAAAGTCTGTCGGCTGCATGGCTTGCCCATGGTGAAATAACGATGTCCTAGTCATCAGAGAGTGCCAACGGAAAAATCCATCAAGGCAATCATCAGAGAGCATCATAGGAAGTAAATAATCATCAAGATATGAACGTAGAGTTTAAAATAAATCATCAAATTCTCCCCCAATCCTATGCCTTCCCCAAGATTTTGCAAACATTTTTAGTTGAGGGTTGTATACCAGTTACATAAAAAGAAAAGAGCAAACCCAATGTAGACTGGTCAGTAAGGTGTGAACTAAAGCAACTAACAAACTGTATGGAAGACAGCACGATACAAAACAAATGAGGATGAGGGTGGAAGGGTCTAGGTACCTATTTCCACTCGAGCGATGTGGGAAATCTTGTTCCGTTCAGGTCCTTCCTGAGATACAAGATTCAACTCTGAGGAATCTCCTGGCCAAATACGGAGATACCGCAGGGAGGTGGGCAGATCTGGAAGTGATTCGAGATGGCTACAACCATATAGGTCCAGTTCCTCGAGGCAGGAGAGGTCTGGCATGCTTGGTGGGAGCGATTCCAACGAGTCGGCACGTTCTATCTGTAGGGATCGGAGGGAGGTGGGCAGATCTGGAAGTGATTTCAACGAGTTGGCACCAACTAGGATCAGTCGCTCGAGGCAGGAGAGGTCTGGCATGCTTGGTGGGAGCGATTTCAACGAGTTGAGCGATTTTATCGATAGGAATTGGAGGGATTCGCGGTTCTGTTGTAGCCATCGCATGGGTAAGCTTTCCATCGTCGATCCATCATCAATACGCAAGCCTTTGGTGTGGCGAAGACTCTTGAGCGGCTCAGCAAGCAGAAGGGACGGGGCATCAATACGCAAACCTTTGGTGTGCCGATTTGCAAGGAGCTGGGCACCCGCAGATGCGCTTCTTCGCCACCAGATGCATGTGGAGTTGGGAGCTTCGTGCATGATTCTATATCCAGCACTTCGAGAGATGCAAGGGATCCGAGCCCACCCAAGGATGACAGATTCTCGCATGAATTTATATGGAAGAACTTCAGCGAATGGAGACTCTTAAACACGTCCGTTCCGAATGGGAGTGACACCAGGCCCGAGCACTGATACAGGCTCAGATGAGAGAGATTGCTGAGCCCGAGAAGCGAGTCAAGCAGCGGAGGTTCCGAATGACCAGGAATCTCATTGATAGTTAGTTTTTCAAGTGATAATGGCAGCAGCTTATCTCTAGCATCCAACTTTGGGCAATTTTCGACCCAAAGTTTCCTGAGCTCGATCATTTCTTCAAATGGTAAGGCCGTACACTCCAGATGTTCGCAGTCGCAGATCATTAGGTCACGGAGAGCTCCCATGTACTGTTTTTGCATTAGAAGGCTCCCTTCGAGTGAGGTCAAACTTGGACAGAGAATGAGATGAATCCACAGCAACTGGCATGACTCGGTTTCACCACTCCCACTGCACAGCTTGCCTATCCTAGGTAGCCTGGTCAACCCAACTCGGATAATTTCCAAGCGCACCAAGCTAGGAGGTAGAATAGGTAATTCCCTCAGTTCATCACACCGTATTACTTTCAGAGTATGAACAGTTGCCGGTAGGGATGAGTCAATGCCGCCACTACTGGACGCATCGGACGATTGGCCTATTTGTTGTAATCTTGGAAGATCTTCGAGCACAATATGATTTAGCAATGGCAAACCTTCAAGAGAGGGGAGACGAACCAAATTTCTACAGCTTCTCAACTGGATTGATGCCAGGTTTTTGACAGAGAGGCTCTCGATCCAAAGGGGTACGCTTTGCCCCCCATAACCAGAAATTTGTAGTTCCCTAACATTATCATGTGGCTTAAGGTGACGAAGAAGTTTATAGTCATCTGCCCTGCTTTCTTCATTTTCTGCCCTGCTTTCATCTGACCACTCCAGAGACAGCGAGGTGAGATACCGTTTTTCATGCAACCTGGCATTGCGAGCTTCTTCAGGTTTTTCTACATTCTCAAGACCCTGCACTTGTAGCTTACGCAGACTTTTTAAGTTGCCGAGTGCGCTTATTTCGTTTCCTTTCTTTCCTTGTACCCGGTAATTGTTTGACTCCTGAAGAGAAGTTAGCTTACATATTGGGAACTCACCAAATGCACCTCGTCCAAAGCTTACATATCGCAAACGATCAAGGCACCCAAACTGTTTTTCTTGTCTCAATTTTCTCTTTTCGATTTCTTGTTCCCTTCGATTTTTTCTTAAGATCCCACCAAACTGTTTTTCTTGTCTCAATTTTCTCTCGTCGATTATTTGTTCCCTTCGATTTTTTCTTAAGATTTCATCAGTGTCTGAATCCAAAAGTACCATTAAGTGATAAAGTTTCAGAATTCCCTCTGTTGATGTCCATTTTGACATCCCACGGAACTTGATGTAACGAAGGTGCTTCAAATTAGCGAATATGTCAGGAAAATCTCCAACATTCAAATTTATGTTTTGCAGTAGACGCAGAGCTTTTGAGTTTTCTACAACATTTGCAATCATATGTGCCATATCCTTACTAACAGTAGGTTCTCGATGTTGTCCGATAATAATTGTACGCAAGTTCTTAAAACGAGAGATTTCCTTGACCTCCTCAATGGAATAACAGGCAATACGGGAGACGGACAGGTGTCGGACTGTATCCTTTACATCTTCAAATCTGGCAGGATGAATTATTCTTGCACATTCACCAGAAGACACATATGTTGCCAATTCATGCATTAAGTCATGCATTACATAATATTCGAATTTTTCACCATCAACCGATCTTACTCTGGATTTCAGATCAAAGAATGACTTTCTGGTCAGTTGAGCCAAGCAACGTTCTCCAATGTCCTCAAGCGAGATCAATCCTGAACCCATCCACATCTGCAACAATTCTTCCTTTGCAAATTCATAGTCCTGCGGAAATATGCTGCAGTATCGGAAGCAAACCTGAGACTCTGTTGGCAGGTTGTTGTAGCTTAATATGAGAACTTTCATAATGTCATCTTCAGTTCCTTTAAAATGTTCCAAACCTTCGTGCAAGAAATTGTTCCAGTATTCAAATGTCATATTACCTTGCAAATGCCCACTGACAACCTTTGTTACCAACGGACATCCTCCCAGTTTCTTTGCAATATGTTCACCAATTAATGCTAAATGTAAATAATCTTGTGGTTTCCCGGAAAAGACATGATGATTGAAGAGCTTAAGATTTTCATCAACTTCCAGTCCTTCTAATGTCAAGTACTGATCTCTTTCAACTCCCATCACTTTTGCGGCCATGTCTGCAACTGACCGCATTCGGGTGGTCAACAATATTTTGCTCCCGGTCTTCACCTTCCTCAGAGGAGCAAATAGTTTTTCCCATTCATCTCTTTTGTTATCTTCCCAAACATCATCTAGAACTAGCAAAAAATTAATATACTTAAGTTTCTGTTTGAGATCTTGTTGTAGTGGTTCCAAATGATTAGCACTTGGTTTTGTCCCAGTAGCGCATTCCAATATTTTACTTGTCACCGATGTTGCGTCAAAGCTAGTAGATACGGTGACCCAGATGATCTTGAAATCCTTCTTAACCTGTTCGCATATACTCTGAGCCAAAGTAGTCTTCCCCATGCCACCATGACCAACTATTGAAAGGACAGGAATATAATTAGTCTCAGCCTCTTCAATTGATGTCTTCTTGGTCAGCCATTCAAGGATCATTTCCTTCTCCGTTGTTCGGCCAACAAATTTAGTTACAGTTTCAGTCGAACCTGTCTGGCGCTCATTGTTCGTTGAATCTTCCTTCTGCCACCTGCCGGAAGCAGCTCCCTTGCGGCGTTCTGTAACTTCGAGAAATTTCGTAGTACCTGCAGCAACCTTGTTTAAACCCTCCATTGCTTTCTTCAGCTTCTCGCGTGTGCTTCGATGAGTAAATTTTTCCAGAGTCTTATCCAAAATACTGACATGCTTAGCAGATTTGACAGCTTTATGCTTCATCTTAGCAAAAGAGGAGCCCCAGTCACTGACCTTTTCATCCTCGGCCTTCTGTTCAAGCTCGTAATACTCGACGTCATCGATCGCGTCCTCAGCCGCCTCGACCGCGTCCCTGAGCTGCCAGAACCACTGATCCAGTGCTTCGCTGTCGTTGTTGTTCATGATATGATCCGGGCTGACGACATCGAGCACCGCTTGGATCTGCGGCATTCTTTCCTTTAGCTCGCTCTCCATCTTCTCCATGCTTTTGGTGCTGAAGTAGCCATTGAGGTATTTGAAGCCCTTGGTGACCATCAAATTGATGATAGGACCTGCCACCGATTTCCCTGCAAACGCCACCAGACTAGCAGAAGCCATGTTGCTCCAGAGGATTGTGTGAGAGGAGGCTACGTCAGGTGAAGGGAGATTAGCAAAGCACAAGTATGTAGAGAGGTTGGTTTTTTCTTCTACGAGTGAGGTTGGTTTTTGCCAGAGCAGGAGGAGCATGTACGTAGAGAGGTTGGTTTTTCTTCTAGGAGTGTGTGTAAAGGAAGGAAGAAGAGGTAGAGATCGGCAATCATCAAGGCTGTGCGCGTTTGGTCGCAGTGTAGTCACCTATGGTTGCAGAAACCATTTCTGTCGAAAGATGGGTAGATTGTCTGCTTTTACTCACAAGCTTAAGCATTTTTCAGCGAATAAATCGGTGCACCAAACATAATAATCTCTCTAGATTTTCGACAAGTAAGGGTGAAAATGGATTGGATACAGAGCGGATAGTAGTTAAACCATATTTATATCCATATTTTTTTCAGATTCAAATACGAATCGGACAAATGTCAAATATGCATATAGATTGAACAAATATCGGATAGAATAGGATTCAACTATTTTTCGTATTCCAATAATTATTCGTACCCTCACCTATTCTAAATATAGCATGAATTGTTTTACCATTGTAAATTGATGTAGTGCAAAAACATCAGTTATAAACATTTTAAATTTGGCTAAAAAGAGCATGCAAAAAGCTTTATTAAGAATGTACCAAAATGAAAAACATGAAATTGCAAACTAGAGTCCATCATGACGACGGACTCTTCTAGATGATCGAAATGTATGTATAATATGCATAATTTGAAAGTCAAATATAAAACATATATGTTAACTAGATGTTGTTGTTATATACATATTCGGTAGCTGAATTATCCGATCAAATCAGGCTCCCTTTTCACCCTCAATCAGTAACTAGATATTTTGGCAGCAAGTTGTAGTACCATTGCAATCAGTAGTTCACATGCACACGGTGTTGAATCTTGCATTCTTGCTACACGGCAGTTCACGTGCACACAGTCGATGGGATGGTAGGCTGTTTCTATCAACTATCAAGATGCTCTCCCTCTCCCTCTACGAGGATTTGGAGACGGAAAAGCTCACGAGAAATTGCCATTTCCTCTCACCAATCGAGACATGGGAGAGAATGCTAAAGCTAAAGCGTTCAAATCAATGAATCGGAGGCTTGAGTCCTTGCCCTCTTTGGAGTGGATTGAGTCACGTCTAGGTCAACAAACGAAAGGGGAAGGAAACTTCGATGCATATCAATTTTCACTTGTCTCCATCC
Organism: Dendrocalamus latiflorus; assembly: GCA_017311315.1. NCBI lineage: Eukaryota > Viridiplantae > Streptophyta > Magnoliopsida > Poales > Poaceae > Dendrocalamus > Dendrocalamus latiflorus. The sequence continues at coordinate 19,267,766 of CM029650.1, read as the reverse complement.
ATCTAGTAGGGACCCCAAGAATTTGTGTGGGAAACAAATTTCTAAAAACTGCTTTTTTACAGTAAATGATTTTTTTACAGTACCTAATTTTCAAACGGAGTGTCTTTGTAAAACGAGGTCTACTAATCCATTGTAGTACACATTGTAGTGACTTTATTTATATCAGCTAAAATCATATACGGATCTCTCTATAAGCTATTACTATTTAAAAACCAAAACCAAAAGGTGTATCAATGGTAGCGACGCCAGTGCGATTGCAATTTCCATGGCTGGACTGTTTTGGCCATCTCTGCACTACACTAGGAAATTGCCACACAACTTGCAGTGAGCTAGATTCAAGAAATGTGGACCAGTTTGTTTGTTGAGTCTTGTGCTTCTGTTTTTTTTAGATAACGGAATAATAATATTCCGGCCTTGATCATTCCACGGAGAATGACTACAGCCGCACAGAACCAAACAAAAAACTCAGTCCACACTTCACCAAACGGCAAAACAACAATCCTTAAGCAAAACACAAAAGACCAAGGACCTAATCCTTTAATCTAAAACATCCGCTCCACCCAAACTTGCTGAAAATCTCCATCACCACTCTCTCAAGATATCTGCACCCGTTCACGAACGCACTTCTCTCTTCCTCTTTAGACAGATGCGACCAGCACCTGATCCAGTAAGTCCCCCTGAAAATGACCAGCAAGAAAGAGTGAGTATTGGTCTTTTTGAAAATGGCATCATTTCTATTCAACCACAAAGCCCAACAAAGAGCCGCTAAACCAACTAGAATCTGATTTCTAAACTTCAAAGAAATCCTTCTAAGCCAAGAACCAAACAACATCTCAACACTGGTAGGTGGTTGAATACCAAAACTAATGACTACCACATTCCAAACAGCCCGAGCCACATGGCAATCAAAAAAGAGATGTTGAATGCTCTCATTAGAGGAACAAAAACAACATTTGATACTCCTTGCTACTTTCTTTTTGCAAGATTATCTTTTGTTAATATAACTCCTTTCTTTAAATACCAAAGGAAAACTTTCACTTTAAGAGGGATCTTTGCTTTCCAGAACAAGTTCTTTACTGGAATACTTTCTCTTCCCATAAGATCTCTGTAAAAGGAACGAACAGAGAAAGACCCATTCTTATGCAAGTTCCAAACTAGAACATCTTCTTGCTCATTTAGCGAAACCCGACCAATCACGCGCACTAAATTAAGCCACGCAGCCAACTTGTCACCAACTAATGCTCTCCTAAAAGAAACATTTAGCGGTGTTGTACTTAAAACTTGCGCAACCGTCATATTCTTTTTTCTAACAATTCTATATAACTCCGGAAATTTCATCATTAACGCTTCCCCCCTATCCAGATGTCTTCCCAAAATCTCGATTGATGACCATTGTTAACCTTGAAGCTACTTCTTGCTAAAAAAAGAGCTTTAACCTCCATAAGTCCACTCCAAAAATGAGAGTCCCCTGGTTGTTTAACTGCTTGAGACAATGTCTTATCTCTGAAATATTTTTTCTTTAGCACACTCTGCCAAAGGCCATCCTCATTCCACAACTTAAACAACCATTTGCTTAAGAGACAACGATTCTGAATTTCGAGATTTAAGATACCCAGACCCCCCCCCCCCACACACACACATTTTGGTTGACTAAGGATACCCCATCTGGCCAATCTATATTTCTTTTGATTCCCATCATTTTGCCAAAAAAATCTGGACCGATAGTAATCCAGTTTCTTAAGAATTCCTTTAGGAATATTAAAAAAGGACATCATAAACAACGGGAGACTTGATAAAACCGAATTGATTAAAACAAGTCTACCACCTACCGATAATAATTTACTTTTCCAGCTATTAAGCTTTTTCTGAAACCTTTCTTCCATATCCCTCCAATCCTTACTCATCAATTTTCGATGATGCATAGAGAGACCTAAGTATTTAAACGGTAAAGACCCTTCCTTGCAACCAAAAAGTTCAACAAACTCCGCGCTTTTAAGCTTAGCGTCCCCAAAGCAGAATACCTCACTTTTATGAAAATTAATTTTGAGGCCCGACAACTCCTCGAAAGTGCTTAGCACTAACTTTAGGTTCTTTGCCTCTTCTAAATCATTTTCCATAAAAAGAATAGTATCATCCGCATACTGGAGAATAGACAACCCGTCGTCTACCAAATGAGGAACTAGTCCCCTAAACTGCCTACTGCCTTTAGCCCGTTCTACTAGAATTGCCAACATATCAGCTACTAGATTAAAAAGGATTGGCGAAAGAGGGTCCCCTTGCCTCAAACCTTTTCTAGTTTGAAAGTAATGGCCTATATTATCATTCACCTTAACCCCCACACTACCTCCACTAACTATTGTTTCGATCCAATCACACCACAAAGCCGAAAACCCTTTTAATCTCAGCACCTGTTGCAAAAAAGACCAACTCACTTTATCGTAAGCTTTCTCAAAGTCTAGTTTGAGAATTACCCCACCCAACTTTTTCTTGTTTAACTCATGTAACGTTTCATGTAAAACAACAACACCTTCCATAATATTCCATCCTGGAATAAAAGCCGTTTCAGAAGGTCTAATCACCTTGCTAGCCACTCCGGTTATTCTATTAGCCAATACTTTTGTAAATATCTTAAAGCTGACGTTAAGCATACAAATTGGTCTATACTGTTGAATTTGCTTAGCCTCTTTTTGCTTTGGAAGAAGAGTTATGATTCCAAAATTTAGGCTATACATGGATATTTTATTCTCGTGGAAATCTTTAAACATGGCCATTAGGTCATCCTTTATTAGACTCCAAAACACTTGAAAGAATTCGGCCGGAAACCCATCAGGACCCGGAGCTTTATTGTGTTTCATTTGAAAAATAGCATCTCTTACTTTTTTTCAGAGAACACATCCGTTAGAATTGAGTTCTCTATTTTCGACACTTGCGGGACATCATCTTTAAATGTTTCATCAAGAGCCAAATTACTTCTCCTCCCGAACCAAAGAGCTTTTTATAGTACTTTGTAATATAATTCTCCAGATTATCATCCCCTTCAATCACCCCTTCTTCTTGTTCTAGCTACAAAATTCTAGTTTTTCTTCTTTTACCATTTGCTACCATATGGAAATACTTTGTATTGTTGTCTCCCTGCAGGAGCTCCGCTGTCTTAGCCCTCTGGAACCATTTAATCTCCTCTTCCCGAAGCAATTGCGCTAGTCTTTCTTTCAAACTTTGCTTTAGGTCCACCTCATGTTGGCTTAGAATTTGTGTTTCCGCTTTTTTATCAAGCTTGTCCACTGTTCTTACCAACTCCTGTTTTTCCTTCTTATAAACCCCCTTCTCATTCTTATCCCACCCTCTTAAGAATTGCCTCAATCTTCTTATTTTATTCTGTCACCTTTGCAAAGACGAAACACCCTTCTTTTCTTCCTTCTAGACCTTAGAAACTAGATCAAAAAAACCTTCACGTAAGAACCAACCAAGTTCAAACCTTAACAACACATTACCTTTACAATAATTCCCTTCTCCTGTGCTAAGCAAGAGAGGAGTATAATCCGAGAAAACTCTACACAAAGCTTTCGCCGTGGAGAGTGGGTACTTTTGTTCCCACTCTGTGCTAACTAATATCCTATCCAGCCTCTCAAAAGTTGGTTCTTTCAAGGAATTAGCCCAAGTAAAATTTCTTCTAGACAAAACAATTTCCCTTAGGTTTAAGCTATCTATGATCGCATTAAAGAGGAAAGGCCATTTTTCATCAAACTTATCATTATTTTTTTCACTCGGGTTTCGAATGATATTAAAATCCCCACCAATCAACATCGACAACGAATCCTTACTACAGGCTTGGACCAACTCAGTAAGAAAAGAATCCTTGAATTCTGGTTGCGCTGCCCCATAAATAGCCACCAAAATCCATTGAAAGCCATCGGTAGGATTTCTGAGATGGAATTTCACATAAAAATCACCCTCCGCAATACTGCCAATCTCAAAAGCATCTAAATTAACTCCCAACAGAATACCTCCCGATCTACCATGCGGCGAGGACCAATGCCAAAGAAAGTTCCTTCCCCCGCACAACCTATTAAGCATCGATTGCGAGAAGTCTTTCTTTCCGGTTTCCAAAAGAGCAATAAAGTCTAAACTCTGCTCTCTAGAAGTATATATAAAAATCTTGATTTAGCCAAGTCCTTAAGACCTCTGCTATCCCAAAAAATCCCTTTCATAATGAAGTCCGTTTTGATATTTTACACTTTCTTTTCTCACAAATCCTTTTACCAAACGACTTAGCGTTGGATTTGTGTTTCTTATTAACATTCTTTGCATCACAACTTACGTGATAACTATCCTCATCAAAAACCTCCTCCACCAAATCACCACACAACTGATTCACTACCTCACTTTCTAAAACCTCTAAATTCTCTGCTTCACTGTCATAAGCCAAAGAACCTTCACGTCCAAACCCTCCTCCTGCTCCAAACCTCCTTCTGCTCCAAACCTCCTTCAAACTCCACCTCCTCACGTCCACCGCTGCCCAAACACTCCTCCTCTTCAGTCACCACCTTATCTGCCACCCCATCTAGCACTTTGTTAACCGACTCATCCAAAATTTCCTCCGCTTTTTCTTTTAGAAAAGCTCTAAACTCATCCTCACTCATTCTCTGAACTTTCTCCTTGAGAGTTTCACTATCCACCCTCTCCTCCTTAGAAGGCGGCCCACAATTTTCCCCACCATCTCCCTTCAAGCGCTTGTGCTCTCTAGCACCATCCATCTCCTCCCCCAACAAGTCATCCTCCTCATTACCAAAACCATCATTGTCCCCTCCACTCCAGTCCACCTCCACCTCTTCACCATTTTCATCAAAACCTCTTTTTTCTACCTCAAAATCCAGCTCAAAATAATGGTCTCCTATGACCACATCTAAGTGAGCAGGAATCAACTTCGGATTGAGGACGGCTACAAAAATCCTTCCAAAAACATTCTTCCTAGTTGCCTCCATGTCCACCGTCTACGTTGAACCCAGCATAGATCCAATCGCCCAAAGATTTAGAAACTCTCTCAAAGCTTTTCTTAATCCAAAAACTCTAACCCACACCTTAGGAAGTAAAAAACCTTCCTCCTTCTCATGCCACTCCTCAAAGATCAACCTAACACCTGTAGAGATACCATCCTCCCTAACATCCACCCCCCCAAAAGCAATCGACCTCTGCAATTCTGACTTTGAGGGAAACTGGGTAATAAAAACATTATTCCCCTGCTTGACCAAAATCCACTTCCACTTTCCTGGCACAATCCTCTGCAGCTGAGCACAAACTTGCTCGTCAGAAAGCTCTCCACCTGAGATAGAGATCAACACCATCTTAGAATCCTTTTTCCCTCTTGGTAAAGCCGGGTGTTGAATATGGAAAAAAAAACCCAAACCATGCACCGCATAACCAACCGCATGAGCTACTGGCCTTGGCATTTTGAGCAACGGGCATCTATGGTTCACATGATCATGACTATCACAGATGACATAGTAAACATCCGCCGAGCATCCCGCCGCCACATGCCCCTTCTTCGAGCACCTCGAGCATTTAGCTCCTGCCAACAGAACCTCCCCCTCCTCTTCTGAACCTCCCTGCACTTCCTCCATCTGCACATCAGCCACACCTCCCTACAGAAAATCCCCACTGGCCTTGCCACTAGCTGAATTAGATTCCTTCCTGGAACTGGCAACCACTCCAGTTGAGCCCCTAGCAACCTGAACAGTATTAGCCTCTGGCTGCCAGCCCGGCAACTCCACACCGCACCCAAACCCTCCTCCACTGCCACCGCGCGGCCCACCAACGCTCCACCCAGAACCTCTGCCGACCCCAGAACCTCTAGCAAAACCATTCCGCACCCAGCCCCTGCGACGGTACCCAAAACCTCCTGAAGGCAACCTCTGACCCCCCCTTCCGGCCGCTCGGAAACTCCCTCCACCGGGTGCCTCCACTCCAGCCGCTCCAACCTGCCCACGGCCACGCCCACGCCCAAAAGGACCATCGCGCCCCCGGGAATCCACGCCACTAGGTTGGCTCGGGAAAGTAGCCCGTCCCCCAAAGGCCCCGTGACCCCCAAGCTGCATATCGGAGACCCGCCGCCCTCCAGACGCCGGCACCAGACCCTCCGCTCCCCTCACCACCTCTGCAAATGAACGCCAGCCAGCCGAGGAAAATGAGGAAATTGGAGATGAGAGAGAAGGCACGACGCCTTTCTTTCTACCCCCCAACAGTCTTGTCCGCCCCTTTCTGGCTAGCAAATCTCCCAACGACTGAGGAAACCGAGGCATCAAAAAGGCCCCTGCACGGTCCACTAGGCCCAGCACGCAACTCTGCCCCTTTGACACAATCTGACTCTTCGGCTTCACTTTTTGAAAAACCGAATTCATCTTCCCGGTCACCGGCTCAGTCGACATCACCACCGGGCGCAACTCAACTCCCTGCACGGCCGCCTTCCCCCCAACAGAAACAAGATCCACCAGCCTGGTTTTCCCCTGGGCAATCCCCCTCAACCTCACGAACTTCACTGGAACATCTCCCAGACGCACCACCGGCGACAACCGCTTCGCAGGGAGAGGCCCAATCCATGGCTTAATGCCCGGCGACGACCCAACCTGCGCCTCCGAGACCACAAACTGAGGAACCACAGACCAATCCTGACGAACCAGAACACCACCCGACACACCTTCTTGCAGCTCCTCCCGGCCGAAACCTACGCTCGATGCGGTGGATTTACAATCCGCCTCGCAATCCTCTTCAACAGAGCTCCCTTCACTCGCCTGGGACCAGAACCTAGCCCCACTCCCTGCTCTCCTCACCCCGGCTAGCGGGTCCGAAGAAGTGAGCAGAGACGGAGCCGAAAAGCTCAGCACACCTCCCCTCTCCACCTCAAGATCCGGCCCTACGGCAACCTCTCCCGGAGCCCAGACATAGTCCCTCCCGGAAGAAGAAGCACAAGGCGACGAGGAAACACTCGAAGGCAAAGAGACGTAACACCTCCCCGACACTGCCGCCTCTCTCCCCAACCCAGACACCGGCGACAAAAAAGCCGACCCAGCACCCCCGCTCCCCTCCACAGGCACCGGCGAAGAGACCCTGGCCACCGACGAAACCGCCGATGCAGCCACGCTCACCAGCCTAGAAACCGGCAAGGAAGGCCGAGGCGCAAGGGTGAGGCGACGTCAGCGCCCCATCACAATTAGATGTCAGTCAAACTGATCTGCTGGCTGGAGACCTCTCCTCGCACAGCTTAACTGGCCACAGCTTGATTGAAATCTCTTGCCTCGAAACCAAATGCCAAAAATCCTATGTATACAAATTTCTTGTGACATGGAAATTTCAGTGCACCTATGTATACAAATCATTAGGACGCGTCAATGTTTCTACCATGATATTGATGGATTCCCTGTTCTCTACGAGAATCAGGAGGACACGCTCCAAGGAAGTACTGGTGTTTTCTGTTGTTTGGCAAACCTAATAAAATTCCCTCTCATAACATTTGCGAATGAGTATGGTGCAGTCGGAGTGGATATGATCAGATATTGCTCATTCTCTATCCTGTTTCATATTTTTTATCAGAGTTGGATACTGATAATGCCAAATACCCATTTCTTTATTCCATATTTGTTCCATAAGATTTCAGACGGTTGGTCAGATGAAAATTATCTATCTCTTTATATAAGACATTGAATAGCAAAGTGCAATCAGAATAAAACACAACGAGACTAATTGTTAAGATATCGAAGGAAATGCAACTGCTCAAGGATATACCGTTTTGGTGGCGAACGTCACCGGGGTGACTGGAAGAATTCATCAGTTCAATAAAGTCATATTTCGAACTGCCACAGACCCAATCAAGATCAGCTCGATACCCATACTCAGTTGGGAAAGAACGTCAGTCTTGACTCCAGCGATTTGATAAAACCTTCTCTCTTTCAGATGTTTCATTGTTTATCCGAGTTCAGATTTCAAATATCTCATTTAGACTAAGAAAATCTCATCATATATAACAGTACTACATAGCTGCACACTAATTGGACGCCAGCTCCCACGACTCCACAATGTTTTGCTCCAGATCGAGGTTTAGTCCAGACTACCAGGCAGCATGTTGAAGTGTGTGGTATAACAGTATGTCTAGCAGCCTCGTTGCTTACTTCCGAATGTCTCAATTCTTCCATGATCAATAAAGAACTAGATGACAAATATACGCACGATCCATGCTACAACCAGGATGAAACAAATAAGTTTGCAGTTAATGCATCCATGCTTTGCCAAGCTCAAAGTAAGAGACTAAAATGGTTTACAAACAAAAAAATAACCAGTAACACATTTGAAATGCTACAATGGTAACCCTAGAGGAGTCCAGAATAAAGCAAGAGGCACAAACTAAGACATGTTGGACTGAGCCAATTGAGACAGTATGCTGAAGTTAATTTGCAGTGTGTAGAGATCGCAAGACCTTGTCTCACCCCTGGAAGCTGGAGCATTTCCACAAACAATAATAGGCTAAAGAGCTTTCCTCAGACAGCAATTTTTCTCCCACCAGTGCAATGCTGAATCAGTGTCGACACTCCTGGTAGAATAAACAGACGAAAGGAAATAAGAATGGCTAGATACTTTGTATGAGAATATTTCATGAATGGCATGCAAATTTGTGCAAACGTAAAAATCAACCAGAATCTCTAAATGTAATGCCACTTAAATGGTCTCTAAAATTGTATATTGCCAGCAGAGCGTAGACAACCCGTTAGGAGTGCGGTCCTGTAGTGCCGTAGGTGACTACGACCCCCAGCGCACGTCGTCAGTTGTGAGGCGGTCGAACTGCTCCACAAAGGGCAGATACGTCCGCATGACCTAGACATGCGCAAATTGTACCTACAAGGAACAACAGCTGTTACGTACGACTATCGGTAATACGAACAAAATAGCTAATTGTCATATTACTTACCCGTCGATGACACCAGAGAAAACCCATTGTCGGCTGGTCGACGTCCCCCTGGGGTACATCTCTGCCCCGTACGGACTCATGTCCTCTAGCAAGGGTCGTCTGAGGCTGAAGCGCTCGAATGACCACAGCTGCAGTAGCAGCAGACAGCCCGCGAGGACTGAGTTCGCCTTGGTCCTCGAGCACGCGTCGCACAAGCCACAATAGGTCATGGCAAGTGCAGCCGATCCCCAGCAAACCTGGGGGGCCTTGCCGTCGGTGATCGCGCTAGCATGAGCGATGAGGTGCACGTCGACGGTGTTGTCGTGGCTGGTGGTGAAGAGCACCCAACCAAACAGCCATAGCAAGTACGCCTCCAAGTGGCGCGAGACCTGCTGATCGTCCGCATTTGGATCCATCCGCTCCACCTGAATGCAACCAAGAAGTTATTAGTATGTAATAGCAGAAATGAGAACTTATAGGACCGATTATAAAGAGCACGTACCCAGAACTGTGCGAGCCACCTCAACGACGGCCCGTGTGTCTGACCTGTTGGGAAGATGTAGTAGTCATCCGCGGCACCTGGTGGAAGGATCCCCTCGAATCTGGCGAGTAGGTATGCGCGCCACCCGGCCGGGGCCTTCGGTAGGAAGGCAGCAGCTCCCACGATCAGAAGGCCAAGCAGGAGGGACACATCCTGCAGAGTAGGCGTCATCTCCCAGAATGGGAAGTGGAAAGTGTGTGTCTCTGGCCGCCAACGGTCCACCAAAGCCATTAGCAGAGAACGGTCGAACGGGAAGTGTTGTGATCACTCCACACCGTCGTCCCCACCCGCGGGCAAGGCGGGTCTGTCCTCGTCAGTGGCTTGCACCATCCGGGCAAGATAGAGTAGCCCAGCATCTCGTAGCCTGCGAAGCAAGTAAAGGTCAGCACGGAACCTACTTACAGCAACAGTACAATGCTAGCGGAGTGCACACCTGACTGTTCAGCAGGGGTCTAGTCTCCAGGCCACTCGAGGTGTGCATGTCCAGACCACTCCCAACACAACTGCCTCCTCCGCGCTCCCTGTAGGCAGGACACAACGGGAAGCGTGATGCAGCCGGTCAACGTGCTCATCCAACAGGCTGTAAGGCCAGTCCGACCCACGAAGATCACGAGCCATACCTGCAAAATGAATTCAAGTTAGCATTTATACAAAACCAAAAAACATCGCATATAAAGTAACAACAAATAGAACTTGTAAGTAAATAAACAAAGCAATACTAGGCTACCAGTACAATACCAACTACATTACTGAAAAGGGAGATGTAACATAGCAATTACACAAACTGTACATGGAATATACGATACATTTAGTATGCATTTCGCACATCAAAAGTGCCTACTAACAAAATACAGTTTACAATGGAAATTTATTTCTAGTCACTAACAACTAGTAGTACACACCATACCGCTCTGCCTATTGATCAGCACATGCATTACATCGTCTAGCTGTGTGCCCCTCCTGACCGCATCACCCGCAACGTGCACCAGATGCTCCGGCTTACGCTTCGTCCATGTCATTTCTAATACACTGGCTCTCTCGCCGACCCTTCCTACCCTTCAGCATGTTAACATCTGGAATCCAGGTCCTCCCTGCAATGTCCAAGGTGGCGAAGTTCCCCCACAACCCTGAACCCCTTGAGCTCCCCACACCACGCATGCAGTACCCTCTCCTTGAAGAAGTACTCTGACATGAAATTCAAAGGATCTATGCCCACGGTCCCGCATGCAGTGAGGACATGAGAGCCTGGCTTGTGTAACAGCTTCAGCTTGTTGCACGTGCAGCTAGGTTCGTTCATATGATCTCTAAGGCATACCTCGTGGGTAATAAGGGAACGAGCCATCCCAAATCCGGCTCTACCAGGGAGTACCACGTTGAAACGATATTCCCTGTTGCCCATGACATGCACTGTGTGCAATTGGCCCTTTTGTGCCTTCGTCTCCATATATACCGTAATTTTTGACGAGTACAATGCTTGGGGATTGGCTGCATGAAGTGAGGCATTCGCGTGCCTCTCCCTGTAGTAGCTAATTGTCCTATGAAGAACACCTTCCACAATAGCGACAAGGGGCTGAAAACGAAGGCCCTTGAGAACCCAATTGTACATCTCTGTAAGATTAGTCATCATTATGTTGTACCTTGCACCGTCCGTGTCGTGCAACAACGTCCACTTCTCCAATGGTTCTCCCTCGATCCACTTCGAGAAGTACTTGATGTTCCATGAGCTCCTCCTTCTCAGACCAGCTGGGTTAGGCTCATTGAGTGCTGCCAAGTATTCTGGTTGTGCCGCCCCAGGCATGATCGGCCCCTTGCTTCTCTCGTCAATGTGCTTCCTGCTGTGCTCGTTCAACAACGCCCACAAAGCATCAAATTTTCTTCGCTGGTTCTGCATAGCCAGCCTCTTGAATAGCTTCATCAACGGTTGTTTTGGGAATTGCTTGGAAAAGTTCACCCCTAAGTGACGAATGCACCATCTGTTCCTCATATCCGGCCAAGAAAGGGCTCTTCAGGGTCTTCTTGAAGTTTTCTTATGGCCTTTACAATCTCGGTGTGGCGATCATAGATTATGCACACACCAGGATGAGCATTGATATGTCTGAGGAACCACAACCAGTTTTCATAATTCCCATTTTCCACGAATGCGATGGCCGGCAGCAATATTTGGTTGTTGCCGTCAACGCGTATGGCCGTCAGGATCTGCCCCTTGAATTTGCCGGTCAAAAAGGTCCCATCAACTGAGATCATCGGCAGCATGTTCCTGAATGCCTCAATGCATGCACCAAATGCTAAGAAGGCCCTCTGCAAAACTGCATATCCTGGCGGCCTTGTGGAAGGCTTGTCCTGTACAGCGATATACGTGCCCGGGTTCCTATCCTGTAACACCTTAAGCATGCGAGGAAGATTGTTGTACGCTACCTCAAAAGACCCGAAATGTTTTTCCAACGCTCTTTGCTTTACACCCCACGCCTTCGCGTAGCTAATCTTGTACTTGAATTTCGCCTTGATAGCTACCATGATATGCGTGGCCTCCATGTCTTTCTTTTCCACTATCTCTCCATACATCAAATTGGCTATAAAGGCTGACGTTAGGTTACGATGCCTCGCTAAAACACTACTGAGAATGCAAGAGTGCGGCTCCACCTTTGACACAATCCAATGAGTCTCATACTTGGGTCTACGTTCGTACACCCTCCAAGGACTGCTTGCACTTCACTATGTACTACTCCTGGCTAGATTTCATGACCCGAAAAGTTCGCTGCATTGAAAGGGCCCACAGCTTGATGGCATCCTGCAGCGATGCCTTGTTAGCAAACATTGAATGCAATCGAACCTCTGTCTCATGATACTCCCATGGTGATTCGTGCTCATGATGAGCGGAAACACCTTCAGCATCAAACCGGTTCCATTCCTGCCAGACAGGAGCTTCATCCTCATCTGAACTATCCTCATCGTCCTCCTGTACAGCTTCCTCTTCAGCCCATGCCGTCTGGTCATCTCACTCTATCTACTGCACTATGTACTCAATATGCTTCTTTTCATCAGCTTGTCCTATTCCCTCGCCATGGTGTGACCATTGTTCCTCTCCTCTGTGTACCGCATTAACCTTGTCATGAGCATCTCCCTTCTCTTCGCCAACATGCAGGCCGCCTGAGCTACTCGCACCTCTCGGAGCACCTTGCACAACCTCTAATGGGCATGGTTGCACAAGCAGCACACACTCGTATCTATGGCGCTAGCACCCTTGCACAAACCCCTTCCACGCAACAGTGCGCAACAATGTTCTCAACTCCCATCTGATATTCGTGGGAGGCCGGCTCCAAAGCCCTTGTACGGTGACGCTGCACACCTCAGGGTCCAACAAAAAACTCCGGGTAAGCCAATGTATCACATTTGAGATTCGAGCATTCTTGTCGTCTGGGTGTACTAAAGTGGCTTGCGGAAAACCACTCAAATCCACACCATTCGGACCTTCACGAACGGTTCCAACACCGTAATGCACTCTCAATGTAGTGGGTATCGACATTGCTAATGTTTGCTTGCATATATGTTTTAATTTTGCAACATGTCAAATCGCATTACACACTACAAAAGTACTAACGAACTGCAATTTACATTTCACCGATCGTTCCCCTGTCGTAACCAACTACACTAACCTCGTAGTATGAACTTCCTATCGGCACCTCACGCATCGACACCGCACTTTTCTCGTTGCTCGAGCTGTCCCCTATATGAAATAATTCCTAATGGTTTCGACAATTTACATGCCATATCGATTTAAATGCCTATATACAAGTTATAATGGTACACACGTTTTTTCAACGTACTAATGACGTTACATTCATTTGTATTCAATCATAAATATTATGTATTATTGTTTTTTACATACAAAATTATAAAATTGTAACGTAAATATTTACTAAATTTTGTAAGACGTACAGATTTCTACAGACGATTAATTTGTACGTAGTGGTGACTGATTTTTCTACAACTACAACTTTGTTCATATGCCAATTTGCTAACGATGCTAATTTAAACTATGTTTGCTAAATTATACACAACTACATGCTTGTACGCCTGCTAATTTCTTAAAACTACATTAACTAAATTTTCTGTACCAAAAATTGAACTATTTCTATGTACATCTATAATTTTCTACTAACAGTAACAGTCATATACAACATTGCAAATACAAAAAATACCTACAATTTCTTCTTCTTTCCTCTCCGCTTCTACGGTTGCTAATTTCCTAAACTACATTAACTAAATTTTCTATACCAAAAATTGAACTATTTCTATCTACATCTACAATTTTCTACTTACACTAATAGTAAATAATACATGTATTGAATATACAACATTGCAAATACAAAAAAAATTACCTAGATTTGCTTCTTCCTCTCTTCTCCTCCTCCCCTCCTTCCTCTCCTCTCCTCCTCTCCCTCTCCTTCCCTCTCCTCTCTTCCCTCTCCTTTTCTTCTCTCTTTTCTTTCCTCTCCTCTCCTTGGCCAGCTGCTCTTCTTCGGCTTCTCTTCTTTCTTTCTTTCTTCTTTCTTTCTATTTAGTGCGGCGGCTAAGCAGCCTCACTATTTAACCCCCCTAGTCGCCTGGCCGTTGGGTGACAGCAGCAGCAGTCGCCTAACGGTCGGGCGACTGCAATAATTAGCCCAACGATCGGCGGATTGCATGCGTGTCGCTTGGCTGTTGGGCGATAGGCTCTAGTCGCCCAATGGTCGGGCGACTGGAGCCTATTTCTGTAAAAAATATTGCCGTAGATATATTTCTATTATTTCGAATAAAAAATAGATTTTTTGTACAAAAAAATTCAGTGCTAGTACCCGTGCTAATTTTAAGGCACCATCTACTGAGTCTTTGTCTCTAACTTTTGACTTTTTAATTTTAATTTTTGGTTTTTTAGATTTTTTCTTCTGCTTCTAACTTTTGATTTCTTAATTTTGTTTTTTTAATTTTTTAGTTTTTTGGTATTTTTCTCTTATTTCTTTGTATTACCTTTGATGATATAATTTTTTATTTTTAAAATTTAATTAAGCTAAAACTATTAGTAATTATAATGTATTTTAATTGTTACAGTGTAAAATAAATCATTAGCTAAAGATCCAACTAAATCTTCTACATGCTTAATGAGTACTAAATACTCCCCTTCTTATACCCGGGGGAATGCCGCGCCCTCCGCTCGGCCACGTCGCCCGCGCCCGCGCTCCGGCCGGCGCGTGGCGCGGGGATTCCCGTACGGCCGGGGGAGGGAGATTCCTCCTATTTTCCAAAAATTACGTAAAGGTCCTTTTTCTTCGCGAACAGGTCCTTTTTTCTCGCGAAATGGTCCCTGGCGGTTTTTTGCGGCGAATTTTTCTGAAAAACCCCCTCCAATTTGCAGGATGGCGCCCCGCGGTTTTCTAAATTGCGTACGGGTCCTCATTTAATTAGATACGGGTCCTCAATTTTTACGAAAAAACTCTTTAACTTTTTCGAAAATACGCATGTGCCCTCGATTTTTTTAAAAAAACTCCTCACAAATTATCGCCTCTTTTACTTCGGTGCATACGGTGGCTGGCGCAGCGTGTCGCCGCGCCTATGCTGCTAGTTGTATTCATGACTGGCCTGACCAGACAGACCAGGACGAGAAAGAGACAGACCAGGACGAGAAAGAGAACGCGCACCAGGAAATTGCTTAAGGGCTTCCTGTCTGGTACTATGATTAGATGGTACTATGACACGCTTTTCATTTCTAACGCATCACTACAATATACATGCACCATGCATGTGGAACCAATGCCAGTACAATTGCAATTTCCATTTTTCTATCACATGCTTAAGCCGCTCCAAGTGGAGTACTCACGCTGGAGGGAAGGAAGAAGAGGTAGAGATCGGCAATGTTGAAGGCTGTGCGTGTTTGGTCGCAGTCTAATCCGTAGTCATCTATGGTTGCACCGGAAAAACCATTTCTGCCGAATGATGGGTACATGGTTCACTTTTACTCTCACATGCTTAAGCATTTGGACAAATAAATTGGTGCATCAAACACAATAATCTCTCTAGAGTCTCGACAACTTGGGATGAAAATAGATTGGATACAAAGCGGATATTGGTTAAACATATTCGCATTCATAATTATTCTTAGATTTGAATACGAATTAGACAAATATCGGATACGAATATGGACCAGACAAATGTTAGTTACAAATTTAGATTAGATTATACTCAAAATCGAATCGGATTCGACTATTTTTTGGATTCTAATAATTATTCGTGACCTCTCCTATTTAAAACATAACACTAAATTATTTTAACATTTTAAATTGATATATTGTAAATAAATCGGTTATAAACATATCAAATTTGTCTAAAAAAGCATGCAAAAAGCTTTATGGGATGTACCAAAATAAAAAAAATATGAAATGCTAATTTAGAGTCCACCATGACGACGGCCTCGTCGAGATAATCAAAATGTATATATAATATGTCCAATTTGGAGGTCAAATATAAAAGATACGTATTAGCTAGCTGCTGCTATTATATATGTTGAATCCGAATATCTGACTCTGTATCTGTTTCACGCCATACCAGGTTTGTATCCGATATCCGCGACTGCGCTAGGTAAACATCTGTATTTAGATATGATTTTCTATTCAAATTCGGATATTTAGTGCTCCAATTCGAAAACTCAGATCTGGCTCCGTTTTCACCCTTATGGACATCTAGATATTTTGACAACAAGTTGTACTACCATTGCAATCACTAGTCTATTCTTCTGGCCCACCAAGCTTGACCACATCTACGACAGGAAATCGCCACACAGTCTTCTGTTTGTTGAATCTTGCATTCTTGCTACACGACAGTTCAAGTGCACACAATCGATGGATGCGCCAATGTGCTTCTGTGACACTGCACCTACGTATACAAATCGTTAGGACGCGTCAATATTTCTACCATGATGTTGATGGATTCCCTGTTCTCTCTACAAGAATCAGGACACGCTTCATGGAAGTAGTGGTGTTTTCTCTTGTTTGGCAAACCTAATAAAATTCCCTCTCATAACATTTGCGCCTATAACGAGTCAATTAGCATCAGATTTGGTCATGGAATAGCATAGTACTACTTGTGGAATGTAGTCAGAGATGTGCACCAGCAGTTCGGCCTTATGAGAGTTATTTTCCCTTATTCTGAAGGGCTGACTATAAATAACTCAAATGATTTCATAAGAAGAAAAACCAGTTATTTTTTTTAATCAATGGCATATGGTCTAAATACAGATATTACAAACGATGGTTTCAGCTTTACAAATCACGATCTCTGCTTCTTGTCACAGATCTAGAAAGAAAATGAATGCTGAGGTTGGCAATGCCTCAAGAGGAAAAAAAATCAAAGCTATAACATCAATGCATATATAATTTAAGATAAATCTAAATTGCAATTTCACATTGTTAAAATTTGCCTAAGGAACCATGGATCGGTTTCACAGCACCAACAATCGGAAACCTTTATGCAACTGTTTTAGGATATACCGTTTTGGTGGCGAACGTCACCGGGGTGACTATGGAAGGATTCAAAAGAAATCATCAGTTCAATAAAGTCATATTTCGAACTGCCACAGACAAAATAAAGATCAGCTCGATAGCCAGACTCAGTTGGAAAAGAACATCACTCTTGACTCCAGTGATTTGATGAAACCTTCTCTCTTTCAGATGTTTCCTTGTTTATCCGAGTTCATATTTCAAGTATCTCATGTAGTGTTAGGCCATATGGATGGTTGTAAATAAAAAGATGATGGATAATTAACATTTAGCTTGCTTTAGATTTTGTGTTTGTAAAAGACTTGGGCCTTGTTGTTTTCAGCTTCTAAAAGCGGCTTTTCGGCTTTTCTATAGTAACTAGCTTTTAAACGGAGTATTTTTTCAAGATAGGACCTACTAGTTAATTGTAGTATATACTTTACCGACTTCATTTATATTGGCAAAAACCGCACGTGAGTTTCTGTTACTCTGTAATATCTCGTACAAACAGCCCAAAAGCCACAAGTCGTAGCTAAAAGCCATAAGCTGCAGCCAAAAAGAACAGGCCCTTGGTCGTTTGCTATTGAAGACTTTGCCTTTGAGTGATTTTGCTCAGTTACGAGTGATCTCAGTCCTCAGACTTCAGATTTCAGACTACGACCACAGCCTTCAGACTTCAGACTACGACCACAGTCTTCAGACTACGACCACAACCACAGACTTCAGACATCAGACTATGACCACGGCATGGCCAAATGACCTCATGACCACAGCATGGCCAAACGACCTCACTCTGTATTAGATTATGACCACAGCATGCTTCGACCATGGCATGAACACGACTACGACTATAGCAAACTTCGACCACGTCATGAACACGACTACGACTACGACAGATTTTGACCACATCTGGCATACGACCATGGCAGCTTTCGACTACGGCTGGCTTCGACCACGGCAGCTTTCGACCATGTCTGGCTTATGACCATGACAGCTTTTGACTACAGCTAGCTTCGACCACGGCAGCTTTCGACCACGTTTGGCTTACGACATGGTAGCTTTCGACTACGACTAGCTTCAACCACGGCAGCTTTCGATCACGTTTGGCTTCAACTACGGCGGTACGACTTCGACCTTTCGACCATGGCAGTACGACTTCGATTTGATGACCATGGCAGGTAATAGTAGCTACAGTACTCTTTCATGGTCGTAGCTACAATATTTTTTTATGGCCATAGCTACAACACCCTTTCATGATCATAGCTATAGTACTCTTTCGTGGTCATAGCTACAGTACTCTTTCATGGTCGTAGCTACAGTACTCGATAGTCGTAGACTTTACTGGTCGTACTCGATAGTCGAATGTTTTACTAGTCGATAGTCAAGGACTTTGTGGTCGTTGGTTGTAGATTTGGGAGTCTTGTCGATACTCGTAGAGTTCACAGTCTGCTTTTCTGTCTTCGGTAGTCAAAGGCTTAGTGATCGGTTGCCGTAGGCTTCACGGTCGGTACTCATAGACTTCATGGTCGGTATGAGTGCTTCACTCTTATGATCTTCGAGTATGTCAAGTACTCATGTTGGGCCAGTGGTTGACTGGTCGGTGTGTGGTGGTTGTTGCTGCAGTACCAGGTGGGTACTCAAGGATTGAGGTACTTATAGTCGGAGGACTCGGTACTCGATAGAAGTGGTCTCATGAGCGTGGTAAGCGGTCGTGTGTTGGAGTGTCGTCTATACTTGTAGGTTTCGAGTACATGTTGTGGCTGTGATTTCGGATCGATACTTGGTAGTCAGTATTTGATAGTCGGTCTGTAGCTGTGCGGGTGGTTTCTGAGTACTTGTGGGTTACGAGTACTCTAAGGTAGCGGTCGTATTGAATGGTCTGAGGGTTTGTTTCAGTTAGCAATAGATTGTGCAGTCGTAAACGATATGGGAGATGGTCGCAGAGAGTTTGGTTCTTGTCTGGGATAGACAAGGGTGTGTTTTACTAATGTGTATTGATTATGGTCAAGTTGGAGAGAACTTGTACCAGGAGATGGTGTCTTTAGTCTTTGCATGTGCAGGTGGGCATGCAGGCGACTATGGTCGGTGATGAGGATGACCGAAACTAGGAGAGGGTAATATGAGGTCTAGGCAGTTGGGATGTCATGCGAGATGGTTGAGCTCATGCTAGAGCACGTAAAGGTCAAAGGTGGATACTGCATGGAGGCGTGGAGACGGTTACGATCGGTGACAAGGAGGACCGGAACTAGGAGGGGATAATCTAAGGTCCAAACAGTCAGGTGGTCACACGAGGTGATCGGGCTCATGCAAGAGCACGCGATGATGATGCACAATGGAGATACAAGAGGGGATATCCTGGAGGCTTCGTCGTGTGTGACGTATGGAGTTGTGGATGGAGTCCATGACTTGTATGAGGTGGTTAAAACCCATGTTAGGAAGGGTTTCGGGTCCCTTGATTTGAGGAAGAGATAGGATCTCATGTCCAGGTGGATAAGGACATGATTTGGGGTGTTCGAGTAGAACACGCTTTGTGCGCTGGCCTATAAGAGCAGGGGATGCTATAGGTTAGGGTATGGAGTTTTAGGGCTTTCAAAGAGAAGGTTTTTAGGGGCGCGTGAGGTGCTTTGTAGCCAAGAACTTGATGAAGAAATAGTAGATCAAATCTTTTCCAAAAGAAGTTCATCGGTGATCTATTTTCGTTTTCGCTTTACATGCTCTATTTTGTCTTCGGCTTGTACTCATTCGAGTGGTGGTCAAACAGCTGGGGACATCAGACAGAAGGAGGTCACGATTACGTGCATCGTTGTCATGCCAAGTGATTGGAACAAGCATGTGATCGATTTGAAATCATGTCAAGCGATCGGAACAAGCAAGCAATCGAATCCGAGATTGTGCCGAGCAATCGAACAAGTGGGCGATCGATCTGAGCACTCGTAAGTAAGTGGTCGTAAGCGAGTAGTCAGAGCGAGCGTTCGGGATGAGTGGTCATAACGAGTGGTCGTAACAAGCAGTCAAGTGACAGAGGCTAACGAGTGGTCATAACAAGCAGTCGGGCGACAGAGGCTAACGAGTGGTCATAGCGAGTTGTTAGGTGACAGAGGCTAACGAGTGGTCGTAACGAGAGTAAGCAGCTGCGGCTGGTAATCCAGAATTGTTTCTCTTTTGTTTCTCTATGTTGGGTTTTGATTTCAGGTGGTAAAAGTGGAGACAATCATTCACCCCTCTCTGATTGTGCCATATATCCTACAAGTGGTATCAGAGCCAGTTGCTATGGCATCAGAGAGATATGTGAATCGTCCCCCCATGCTAGATAGTACTGATTTTGCTTTTTGAAAATATCGTATGCAAGCTTACATTGAGGCTCAAGGTAGTGATGTTTGGAATAAAGTTGCTATACCATATGAGGTTCCTACTGCTGTTACTAAGTTAAATAAAGCAGATGTTGATTTACATACTCAAGCTCATAACTTATTATTTCAAGTGATTTCTCGCAAAGAATTTGATCGTGTAGCTCATATTAATTCTACCCACTTAATATGGAAAACTTTTTGTGACTATCATAAAGGAACAACTAAAATCAAGAAAGTGCGTAATATTCTTTATCAAAAAGAATATCCTAATTTTACTATGAAGCCTGGTGAATCCATTGATGATCTGTTTGCTCGTTTTGATAAAATATTGAGTGATTTGTGCAGTGTTAATGTTATTCCTGCAGATGAAGATAATGCAACTAAAATTTTGAGATCTTTAGATTCTGAGTGGTTGATGGTTGTCACAACTATTAATCAAACTATCGATCTAGATATTTTAACCATGGATGATCTTTATTCTAGATTGAAAACCTATGAGATAGAAGCTTTGCCATCTAAAATCGATAAATCTTCACCTTTAGCACTTGTGACTAATCCCGTGCAGGCTACTTCATCGAGCACTTTGTCTTCTGGTTCTTTGTCTGCCTTGTCTTCTTTTCAGAGGAACAGTTCAAATAGCTCCCTGAAGAGGACTTGGTGTTGATCTCCTCACGAGCATACGAGGCACTCAACAATGTGAGGATGAGGAAGCGAGGTGGTGGGTCAGGTCCGATCAGATATTGTGAGTGTGGTGAGCTAGGCCACATTAAGATGGATTGCCCCCAAACTGAGGAGCAAGAAGGTTAAGGATGACAAGACTCCAATTTGTCACATTCAATTCAAGATTAATCCAAGCAAGAAGCGCAACTTTCGTAGGGCGGTCAACAAAGTACTTTTAGCACTTGAGGAGATTAATTTGAGTGATGTTGATTCTGTGAGCGACAATGAGGACAAAGGCAAGAAGGCAAAGGAGGTGGACTTCACAGGGATGTGTTTTATGGCCAATAGTGAGGAGCTCAATGATGATGATCTGTACAGGGATCCTGTAAAACCTTCTTATGCTGATTTATCTCGTTCTGTGCTTAGATTGACATAAGAGCTCAAAAAGTATAAAAAGAAAATTAAGAGTCATAATTTTGTTATTGAGAGCTTAAATTCTGAAATTAATAGACTTAGAGCCTCTATTCCTAATGATGATTCTGGTGAGTCTTGCCAAGTGTTACATACTGAGTTAGAGACTGCTAAAACAATTAATACATCAAATTTGGCTCAACTTAGTGATGTAATTGCTAAACTTGATGAGTTAAGATTGTCACATGACTCTTGTGATGAAAAGTTAAAACTTGCTAATAATGAAATTGAAAAACTTAAGTCTAGTTCTTCTGCTCAATCTAAGACTTGCTCTAAGTGTGATTTGCTTCAGGCTAGGTTTAATTCATCTTAAGAGTCAATCCAACAAATGCTCTATCATGAGACTCTTTCTTGCTAAAATTATCCTAAGATTAATACTGAATAGAAGCCCTGACTAGACAACTTAACGATTTTGCTAAAAGGAAAAGATTAGCTCAGTCTACTGCTTATAAAGGTCTTGCAAATGATTCTGTTAAATGCACAACCTGTCCTACATTGGTTAAAGAGAATGAGTATCTAAAGAACACTTTAGAGAGGTTCTCGTTTGGCAAAAAAATTTGAACATGATTCTAGATCAATCAAAAACAAGTGTAAAGAAATACGGTCTAGGATTTAATTTCATTGATTAATCCTCCTAAGGTTGTTAAGCTTCTTAAACCTGGGAAATTTGAAATAGAATTTGAACCTAAATAGATTATATTTAAATCTGCTGGTATTGCAAAGGAATTCTCTACCAAAGTGGGTGTTATGAAGTCAATAGATAAGTACCAATGCACTCATTGTGGAAGAGATGGTCATGTGGTTCAGTTCTGTTTTCGGAAAGCTAAGAAGGAGAAGAAAGACAGATTAAAAAAATATTCCCATGTAGAGATTCTGTAAGGTCCCAACTGTCATCTTGCCCCCTCTAATCAGTCTTCTACAGATTCAGGAGCATGCTGTCTCTTTGCACGCTCTAACTAATCGTCTGTAGGTCACTGTGGTTCTACTCCCTCTAACTTGTTCTCTGCAGCCCTGAGAACTTTAGCAACTGAACCTGGTCATAGTGATCGGTTGGTGGTCATACCAGTCTTGCCAAAACACTTAGACTGCTGCGTTGTCGGGCACTCCGTGGTCGGACATCCCATGATCAGACAAGGGTTTTGACTAGTCGTTCTTCGTGGTCGGAATAGCGTGGTCGAACAAAATTGTTGGTCAGTTGGTCATTGTAGTCGATCACAGTAATCGGGAGATTTTCGACCGGTTGTCTTTGCTCATTTAGAGCAGTCGAGAGTTAGACCGACCGTCTTCCATGGTCGGAACATAGTGATTAGACCAGAGTTTAGATCAGCTTCTTCCCATGGTCGTTACAGCGTGGTCGAACCAGGGTTACGACCAGCTGTACAGAGGTGCTTAGATGGGTTACGACCAACCACATAGAGATGCTCAGGCTGGTCAACAAATAGACTGGTTCCTCAACAAAGGTTAGACCATAATTTGACAAAGGCTAAATCTTCACTTAAATTTGTATCATTGCCTGCAGCTAATCCTTTTTGATGAGCATCACAGTATTGGATTCTTAAAACTTACTTGACTAACTCCAGTACTGTGAGACCAACATCTACTATGATTTGAGACCAGGTAACAAGGGGTGGAGAACAAGCATTTGATTTGGTTCCAGTCTTTTGCACCATTGCTTGATTAGAACACTGGATGGTTCTTCACCTTCTTTGGGAATTTCCATGAGACTTCACCTTTAGGTTAGACCATGTGGAAAGGTAATATTATTTTACAAGTGGTCTGTTACAAGTGGTGTTTTTCAAGTGGTCTCTAAGCTCTTTTTGGTTTTCTCTCAAAACGTCTTACTTCTTCTCAATGTGCTCTTTGTCTAAGGGAGATGGGGTTATTCTGAGGGGGAGTATGTCATTTGAAATGGTGTCAGGAGCTGTGGTTGTTATACCTATCATATAATTCATCAAAATTGAGCCATTGAAACCAAATGAGTAGTAGAAGCTTGCTTTATCATGTTTACTCATATGTTGTGTAGCTTAGACCTCAACTAGTTTTAATTAATTTGCTACACTTCAATTAAAACATGACTTGGCATAAGTCTTTGACTAGAGTGATTATTGATAGTATTTTATGATGTTCATCTAAAAGGATTAGCTTGACTATGAATTTTATTTTAAATCTTGGCATTGAGGCTTGTATGTTTCATATCACAGTCTTTTATGCCCACTCAAGTTGGCATGTTATACATATAAAAAAGAGAAATTCTACAAGTGGTATCACACAAGTGATATCAAGTGAGAATTGAGAAAAAGAAGATTGAAAAGATGTATGATTCAAGCATACCATGGTTAAATAAAAGGAAAAAGCACAAAAAGTGCACAAATAAAAAGAAGTATGCTTCAAGCATGCCACCATTCAAAAATAAGTTTGCTACAAAGATAACATTATAAACGAAGTATGCTACAAGCATGCCACAAGCCTAAAAATCTAGTGTAAAGCAATAGATTGTTTATGCGACTGCGAGCCTATCTAGATTTAATGTTTGCTTCAATTTTAGGCTTTGAGTTTTTGTTGTGATATCTCATTGTGCTCTTTATAATTGGTTTAGTAATTGATAAGATTCCTGTCATTGATCTAAATTGCCTAATTGTGCTAAAAGACTAGTTTTCAATCTAGCTATATGATATATGACTTTATATGTTCTAGGAAGCTCTACTCACACTGATGCCTTGGTCAAAATACAAATACAACTTGACTCGTATAATCTCCAAAGCTTCTTGATCTTTACTCTCATTGCTCCTTCTTAGAATTGTTCTCTTTCTGAAAGTTTCTTGATGATTACATTGCCAAAGGGGGAGAAATTGAAGTAAGGTGGAGTGATATTTGGAGAGATTTTGAATTGGAGAAATCTGTGAGAAACTTGCACTCAATTTTACTTCTCTCTTCTCTCTTTCAAAATGCAAATCATTTGAGAATTTTCCAAGTGTTGTCAATGTATTTATTAAGGGGGAGATTGTTAGACCATATGGATGGTCGTAAATAAAAATATGATGAATAATTGACATTTGGTTTACTTTGGATTTTGCGTTTGTGGAAGACTCGGTCATTTGTTGTTGAAGACTTTGCCTTCAACTGATTTTGCTCAGTTACGAGGAATCTCAATCCTCAAACTTCAGACTTCAGACTCCGACCACAGCCTTCAGACTTCAGACTACGACCATAGTCTTCAGACTTCAGACTACAACCACAAACTTCAGACTGCGACCACAATCTTCAGACTTCAGACTACGACCATATACTTCAGACTTCAAACATCAAACATCATATTATGACCATGGCATGGCCAAACGACCACAGACTTCAGACTTCAGACATCAAACATCATATTACGACCACAACATGGCCAAATAACCATAGACTCTGCATTAGATTACGACCATGGCATGCTTCGACCACGGCATGAATACGACTATGACTATGGCAGACTTCGACCATGGCATGAACACGACTACGACTATGGCAGATTTCGATCACGTTTGGCTTACGACCACAGCAGCTTTCGACTACGGCTGGCTTTGACCATGGCAACTTTCAACCATGTCTAGCTTACAACTACAACTGCTTTCGACTATGGCTGGCTTCGACCACGGTAGCTTTTGACCATGTCTGGCTTACGACCACGGCATCTTTCGACTATGGCTGGCTTCAACCACAACTGCTTTTGATCACATCTGGCTTCACCACAGTAGTACGACTTCGACCTTTCGACCATGGCAATATGACTTTGACCTTTTGACCACGGCAGTACGACTTCGATCTTATGACCACGGCAGGTAATAGTAGCTATAGTACTTTTTCATAGTCGTAGCTACAGTACTCTTTCATGGTCATAGCTACAATACACTTTCATGGTCGTAGCTATAGTAATCTTTCATAGTCGTAGCTATAGTACCCTTTCATGGTCGTAGCTACAGTACTTGATAGTTGTAGAATTTATTGATCGTACTTGATAGTCGAAGGTTTTACTAGTCAAAAGCCAAGGGCTTTGTGGTCGTTGGTCTTAGATTTGGCAGTCTTGTCGATACTCGTAGACTTCGCAGTCTGCTTTTCTATCTTCTATAGTCAGAGGCTTAGCGATCGATTGCCATAGGCTTCACGGTCGGTACTCGTAGACTTCATGATCGGTACGAGTGTTTCACTCTTGTGATCTTCAAGTACGTCGAGTACTTGTGTTGGGCCAGTGGTTGATTGACCGTTGTGTGGTAGTTGTTGATGAATTGTCGTTGCTGTAGTACTAGGTGGGTACTCAAGGATTGAGGTACTCGTAGTCGAAGGACTCGGTACTCGATAGAAGTGGTCTCACGATCATGGTAAGCGATCGTGTGTTGGAGTGTCGTCTGTACTCGCAGGTTTCGAGTATGTGTTGCAGCTATGATTTCTGATCGATACTTGGTAGTCGGTACTCGATAGTCAGTCTATAGCGGTGCGGGTGGTTTTCAAGTCTTGTGGGTTATGAGTACTCTGAGGTAGCGGTCGTATTGAGTTGTCTGAGGGCTTGTTTCAGTTAGCGATAGACTATGTGGTCGTAAATGATTTGGGAGATGGTCGTAGAGAATTTGGTTCTTGTTTGGGGATAGACAAGGGTGTGTTTTGCTAATGTGTGTTGATTATGGTCAAGTTGGGGAGAACTTGTACTAGGATATGGTGTCTTTGGTCTTTGCATGTGTAGGAGGGCATGTAGGCGGCCATGGTCAGTGATGAGGAGGACCGGGACTAGGAGGGGGTAATCTGAGATCCAGACGGTCAGGTGGTCATGCGAGGTGATCGGGCTCATGCGAGAGCACGTGGTGATGGTGCACAAAGCAGATACAGGAGGGGATATGCTGCATGCTTCGTTGTGTGTGACGTATGGAGTTGTGGATGGAGTACATGACTTGTATGAGGTGGTTAAATCCCATGTTAGGAAGGGTTTCGGGTCCCTTGATTTGAGAAAGAGATAGGATCTCGTGTCCAGGTGGATAAGGACACCATTTGGGGTGTTCGAGTAGTACACGCTTTGTGCGCTGGCCTATAAAAGCAGGGGATGCTGTAGGTTAGGGTACAGAGTTTTAGGGCTTTCAAAGAGAAGGTTTTTAGGGGCGCCGTGAGGTGCTTTGTAGCCAAGAACTTGATGAAGAAATAGTAGATCAAATCCTTTCTAGAAGAAGTTCTTCGGTGATCTGTTTTCGTGCTCTGTTTTATCTTTGGCTTGTTCTTGTTCGAGCGGTGGTTGAACAGTTGGGGACATCAGGCAGAAGGACGTCATGACTACGTGCGTCATTGCCGTGCCGAGCGATCAGAACAAGCCGGTGATCGATTTGAAATCATGCTGAGCAATCGGAATGAGCAAGCAGTCGAATCCGAGATTGTGCCGAGCGATCGGAATGAGTGGGCGATCGATCCGAGCACTCGCAAACAAGCGGTCATAAATGAGCGATCGTAAGCAAGCAGTCGGAGTGAGCGTTCGAGATGAGCGGTTGTAACGAGTGGTCGTAACAAGCATTCGGCGACAGAGGTTAATGAGTGGTCGTAACAAGTAGTCAGGCGACAAAGGCTAACGAGTGGTTGTAGCGAGCTATTGGGCGACAGAGGCTAACGAGTGGTCGTAACGAGAGTAAGCAGCTGTAGCTGGTAATCCAGAATTGCTTCTCTTTTGTTTCTCTATGTTGGATTTTGATTTCAGGTGGTAAAAGTGGAGACAATCATCCACCCCCTCTGATTGTGCTATACAATCCTACATATATACTAAGAAAATCTCATCATATGGAACAGTACTGCAGTGATGCACACTAATCGGACGCTAAATCTCACGACTCCGCAATGTTTTGCTCCTGATCCAGGTTTAGTGCCAGACTGCTAGGCAACATTTTGAAGTGTGTGGTATAACAGTACGTCTAGCAACCTGGTCGCTTACTTCTGAATGTCAGCCTCGTCCACGATCAATCCAGAACTAGATGACAAATATCCGCACGACCTCCAGTACGTTGTCTTGCATCAGGTCAGGCTACAACCAGGATGAACCAAATAAGTTTGCAGTTAATGCATGCTTTGTCAAGCTCAAAGTAAGTGGCTAAAATGGTTTACAAACAAAAAATAACCAGCGACCATTGGAAATGCTACAATGGTAACCCTAGAGGAGTCCAAAGTAAAGTAAGAGGCACAAAATAAGACATGTTGGACTGAGCCAATTGAGACAGTATGCTGAAGTTAATTTGCAGTGTGTAGAGATCGCAAGACCTTGTGTCAGCCCTGGAAGCTGGAGCATTTCCACAAACAATAGTAGGCTAAATAGCTTTCCTCAGACAGCAATTTTTCTCCCACCAGTGCAATGCTGAATCAGTGTCACTCCTGGTTGAATAAACAGATGAAAGGAAATAAGATTGGCTAGACAATTTGTATGAGAATATTTATGAATGGCAGGCAAATTTGTGCAAACGTAAAAATCAACCAGAATCTCTAAATGTATTGTCACTTTAAGTGGTCTCTAAAATAGTATATAGTGGTGCATGATACAATGAATGTAAAAAACATACTTAAAAGATGCGATTATCAATTTATGATGCCATGACAACCAGATCATGGACAAATCACAAACAATAGACAGAACAGCAAATTGTGTTTGGACATGTGGGGAAATTTATTCTTAATTTGTAGCTAAGAAATGTATCTATGGTTGTGTATTTTTTTAAGGGTTATGGTTGTGTTTTTGTAACAAACTAAAATAGATAACTCTTTTATGCAGAGGTGAGCCGAATGGAAGAGAAAAAAAAACAGGCAAGATTACTTTATAACTCTTTTATGCAGAAGTTCGGTGTTATCTTGCAATATGCCCAATATTACTCAGTCAAGTACGAAGACGGTGACCTATTAGGAAGAGGATTCTGAATTGGACCTGTATATAAATATTGCAGAGATACGACAACAGGAACACCTAAAAAAGAGAGACAAGATAGCAAGAAGCACCACAATTTCATTAGCGAATTATCACAAAAGGAAGCAAGTGGAGCCATCTTTATATTTATGAACCTTCCATCATTCAGTGTAAAGACTAAAGAGACAAACACTGCATTAATGAGTGTCACTGAAGGACTATGTGAGAAGGTCCACGTCGGTCTCACACCACTCGTCGGTTATCAAGTATGTTGGCTTTCAACTGAATTCGACCACGTTGATTTTAGATCACTCATTGGCTTTTGACCACGTTGGTTATTGACTATGTTGGTTTTCGACCTCATCGATTGCTAGAGTCGATTTTTGACTACGTTGGTATTCGACTGGTAGTCGATCTCTGATCACGTTGATTTCCAACTAGTGGTCGTTGCCGATCACATAGTGTTTCAAACTGGTCACGCTCAGCTCTGTGAGACTTCCAACCACGTTGTCGAAGTTCGACCACGTTGTTTTTTCTGACTAATTTTACTCAGCTTTGAGAGTCTCTGATTTTCAGTAGGATTGTTATCCTATTCTTCATAGCTTTATAGTTATCGAGATAAAGGATAAGTGAATACTTGAGAGAAAAAAATTTAATGCATCATTCATCAGCTCTGTTGCCTATCCAATCCTACCGTCACCTCATGTAAACAGCAGAGTTTGCAAAAATGCAATCAGTGTATTCAAGTAACTGGAGAAACTGGGTAGGTATGGTCCAGTAAGGACTATGGTAACCAAGATGGAGAGTCAGCAAACCAGAATGAAGCAATTCACGGGAAACATGCTTATCTTTAGAATATAGTTGATGACCTTATTTTATTGGAAGTTTCTTCACTGCAGTATTCGCCCATCTTGAACTTGGATCTTCCTGCAATTGAGTTATAACCAGAGTGGGTCAATGTTAAGCAGTGAAAGCAAAATTGAAATTGGTTTTTCCCTAAAGAAAAGGGTACAGTTGGTAATAAAGCAAAGCGGTTTTTCATGAACGGCTTGTAACAAACATATTATATTACCACCATGGCAGCAGTTAATGCTAGGGGAAGAAATATGGGAAAAGAACATTTCCTCACAAAGAAATTGTGTTTATGTTTCCCGTGGTCGGTAACTAAGATTATATCTACGAATTTTCCGAATAAGTATCCATTGGGACAAAAATGACCAGAACGAAAGAGTAGTGAATTGATGGAAATAAGTTAAATACTCCTGGTGGGAGTAGAGGCAATAAAATGGAAAACTTTTATCTTGCATGTGCACACAAAGGAAAAAATAAAACCAGAGGAAGAATGATATTTTATCTCCGATCCGTACAGTGACACATAATCATTCTAATTCATTTAATTCACCTAAAGAAATATGAATTAATATTGAATTAAAAAATTTGTCCAACTAATTAGTCGTATTGCAATAAATATGTATATTGATTCGTCGAATACGAATACAAATAGTCTGGATAAAATAACATTTTAGTTGGTGGAAGTCAATACCATATTTGTATCCATATTTTTTATGCGGATTCAAATTCGAATACGAATAAGAGAGAAATTGTTAATCGGGTGAATATATTTATGTCATATCATGTCCTATCGAATACAGTAACCATTTGTATCCATTTTCCATCATTTGATTCACGGTATGAACTGCCGACTACGATAGCTAGCCACTACCTAGTAGTTCTCTTCTAGAAGAACATTTTTAGAAGAACATTTTTGAAACAAGTCCTCTAGAAGAACATTACTAATTAATTATTATATGTATTTTCTCTGACTTTATCATTATTATTATTATGGATATAATTGTCTCCAGTGAGATAACTAAACCGTAAGTGTGCAAGAGAACATATGGGCATTTTTTGTTCCGTACGGTGGGTGTGCCATCTCCTAATTACTATACCAACGTGCACTTTTACTTATTGTTTCCAACATCATAATGGTCTCCAATACACATATTGAATAAGAAATTATTATAAATATAATGACACAAAGCTAATTTTGGTGACAAATCTACGTATTGTTTTCATATGATAAATCTAAATACTTTTGTATATATTAGTGGTAAAAAGTTTTAAAATTTGTCTGAACGCATTCTGACACATCCATATAGATTAATTTGGAGCTACACATTTAATTTCTACACATTTGAGTTTGAATATCACGGAACTACACATTTAATTTGGAGCGAAAATTCTCACAAAACTCCATATTACCATTGGTCTGACAGGTCCGTCCATTGTCAGTCACATAGGCTTACTCCTACCGTTAGGGGGTGCCACTTAGGCCAGTCATGCAGGCATGCGCTGGGAACACAGTGGTGGGCGGCTTACGGTATCCACAATGTGTAGTACCTATACAGCCGCTAAGAAATGCCACATCACTCATGAGCTAAGTTTATCTTTTCCCTCTAGTGTTTTAGCACCCCTTCCCTCTTCCATCCTCTGCTCAGTAGAAAAAAAAAAGAAAAAAGGAAGAAAAAAAGTAGGAAGTGCTGAACTCATTATTATCGACCATGTGTGTAGAGATGGCAATGGGTACCCGATACCCGAATACCCGACGGGTTTTACCCGATAAAGAGATGGGTATGGAAAATTTTATGTACCCATGGGTATGTTATTGGGTGAAATCCTCTACCCGCCGGGTAGGCGGGTGCGGGTGTGGGTATATACTACCCATACCCGCCTACCCGCGGGTAATGAATACCCGCATTAGACAACTAGACATCCCACTCAAATGTTAATTTTATTATCTACTTGTTGTTGATTGTTTATTTGTTTGTCATATGTTGATATGGTCATGTCAAGTATGTTTATGTGATGTACTAATTTTGATCATTAGATGCTTTTGTACTTGGCATGTATGATTAATGAATGTCTACATTGATGATATTCTTATGTGTTGAACCGGGTATGCTTGCAGGTACGGGTTACCCGTCGGGTAGTAATACCCGCGCGGGTACGGGTATGGGTAAATTTTCCTACCCGCGTGCGGATACGGGTAACCCGACGGGTAAATTTACACCTAGCGGGTACGGGTATGGAATGGCAATATCCGATGGGTATTTACCCGTTGCCATCTCTACATGTGTGCCTATTGAAACTAGATTTATATCTTTGCGCATTTGACTTTAATATTCCCTCAAAGTGTATTCATTGTGGGGACCCTAGGCATTAAATACCTAAAATCCTCGTATGTGTTTTATACTAGTTTCATAATTAGTGGCTAGTACACACAATCACAGCATTGAGATCATATCCATACACATAGCGTACATTTAATTTGCAACAAATGACGAATATATAAATGATGCATAAATAGTTTACAACATAAGACCGACCGCCAAATAAATATAAGTATCAAGAGTAAATCGATCGTAGCGGAAGACAAGCAAATAAACAAAAAAGTCCAGCGGTATGCCACCATAGCCCATAGGCAATCGACTAGGATTAGGCTCTAGAATGACTCATCGTCGTATTCTTTGGTACCGAGAGCAAAGTAAGCATCATCAAGTATATTATCTTCCTCATGCTCTAA
The DNA here is from genome assembly GCA_017311315.1 of Dendrocalamus latiflorus. Classification (NCBI taxonomy): domain Eukaryota; kingdom Viridiplantae; phylum Streptophyta; class Magnoliopsida; order Poales; family Poaceae; genus Dendrocalamus; species Dendrocalamus latiflorus. The sequence goes on along the minus strand of CM029650.1, from coordinate 19,235,823 downwards.
GCAACAATAATTTAAGCAAGGTTGAGTATATTGTATACTCAGTAAGACTTGTTGTGTACTGAAACGTATATATATAAATGCAAGGCTCTATCCTACAAGTTATTTTCAGCATGAAGTAACTTTGTATTTGTAATATCGATAAGTAGAAATTTGCAATGGAATTGTAAAGAGAAGTTGACATGTAATGAAATAACTTATATATAACTTTACTATGACTAAATCATAGTAATTCACAACCCTCCTCGACTGCAAACATCGAACAATTCTTGATCACAAACATGGCACATGCGACACATACATGCCATCATTTAGGCGTGTCCTTTCTCCAAGTGGGCATTCATCATTGTATTAGTAAGATTTGGTCCCAACACTTTGGTGAAGGGAGCCCCTATGAACAAACCTCCCAAAAATGCACTCACTACTTCAGCCTATCAAGATGCAAGGCTAGTCCTAAATAACTTAGTCAGCTAAAGCCAGAGCCTGTATTGCACATGTGATTGTACGGTTACGCTTAGATGTGCAGAAATAGTGTTTGGTCCTTAATTGACCCAGCGAGAATCTCCCCATATCTACATGCGAGATACCTTCTCACATTTTATAGTTTATCATATAACTCGTCTGCGGCTAAATCTAGATTTTTCATTTTATTTTATATCAAACTAGCAAAGGTTCCTTCTTTGATCTAACATTTCAAAATCACCCATAACCACATGCAAGTTTTTTTTCCAAAGAATCAAACTTAGTGAAAACTAGTGCATGGCTAAGCATTTAGACCATATACCCAATTTGACATTAGCTACTGTCTAAACTATGTCCTAAAAACTACAATAGTAAGGATATCAAAGTTACAAGGAGGTTCGATCAATACAAGCAGATATAATTACCGTTACACTCATATATAGCGACTTTAGTGAAACATACATGCATGCATAGTAGATTTTGCAAACAAGGTCAAAGGGGCCCTTGCCTTGCTCTAGTTGCTCAGATAATGGTTCGAAAGTGTTCTCAAAATTATTTGGCATGATGGTATCTATTCGGTAAAATCCAAATGAGCACAAATAAGTGCCAAATAAATTCAAATAGAGAGCAAATTAAAAATATTTTTGCATATTTGATAGACCATGATTTTATAAAAAAATTTGGAGATAAAAATCACTTAATTTTAAGTTCATATACAAAAGTTGGTACAAGCGTCATGTTCAGTAGCGTGAACTCATTTTTTTACGCTAATAATTTGCCATGTGAGTAGGGCTAAAGGCTAGTAAATTCCAAGGATTATTTTTAACATTAATTATATATGAGAATGGACCCTTTTTAATTAGCGACAGATTGTGAGAGGGCAGCTGTGTGTAGGAAAAAAGTAATGCTAAAGTTGCTGACTGTTAGGGTGTGTCAGACTTTAGTTACAAGCACCTGACAATTCAAGCATGTTTAATTGTCCAACAACTGCAACCACGAAATGACTAGTGTCCAAATAAGTAATCACATGAACATGTTCTCAAGTGGAAATTGCTCCCTCCATTTCAAATATAAATCATATATTTAGTTTTTAAATATAAGGTGTTAATAATGTCTTATCTCTTTTGCTTTGATTCCACCTCTCTCCAACATTTAAGGTAAACACTGTCTATTCTCTCTTATTCCAACAAGGATATCGTGATCATTTCTTTTTCCATTCTTTTGGTCTTAATTACAATACTACGTGGCGCTGGTTAAAATTAATACGCCTTGTATTATGTAAAATGGGATCTGATTATTCCAACTTTCCAAGTAGTTATTACATCCATTATGTGCTGACACGCCTTATTCGAATGTTTGTTCCATGTGTACCATTTCATGATGCAACTTAATTAATTACTCTTAATTAAACCTTTTTGTGATGCAACTGCGCGAAAGGGAAAGCTACCTGCAACAGCTAGCATCTAATACTTGTTTGGAAACCCTGGATTACCTGCAACCTTGTCTCTCTCTTTTGATTAAAAACTACCACCATCAGATTCTGTAAACTAGTGGCTTCAATTTCGCCAAAAATCAGAACAAAAGGCAGGTCTGGCCGCTTTTGGATTTCGGTTCATTCAGTTCACTCCATAAACTTCCTTTGTATTCAACTTCTATGTCACTAAGTGTTAGACCATGTGGCTAGATTTAGGATATTTTGGTGATGAATAATTGACAATGGTTAATTTGTTATGATGAATAATTGGTGATTTCGTTTAGCGGTGTTATGCGAGTTGTGTTGCGTGTGTGCGGACTGATGTTGGCCAAGTTGAGACGAACTTGTGCCGGAAGAATGTTCTTTGGTCTTTGCATGTGCAGGTTGAGCATGGAGGCGATCATGGTCGGTGACGAGGTGGACCGGAACTAGGATGGGGAGATCTGAGGTTCAGACGGTCAAGGAGGTCACGAGATGATCGGGCTCATGCTTGGGGCGCATGGAGATCGAAGGTGGATGATACGTGGAGAAGCTACGGGAGGTGCGGTCTTGGAGGCTTCGACACGTGACGCGTTAGAAAAGTCGTGAGTGTGAAAACCCGTGTTAAGAAGGGTTTCGGGTCCCTTGAAAATTAGTGGGCCAAAAGTCTAGTTGGAGTTGGATTAGGATTCTAAGTCCTAGTTGGAGTTGGTTTAGGATTCTAAGTCCTAGTTGGAGTTGGATTAGGATTCTAAGTCCTAGTCGGAGTTGGATTAGGATTCTAAGGCCTAGTCGGAGTTGGGATGTGTGTGTATATATATGCATGCGGCGGCATGGCAAGAGGTGTACTGAGGAGCCGTGGGAGACGAGAAAAGGGGAGCGCTTTTGGCGGCGCGGTGAGCGAACAAAAGATAATAAAAAGCTTACGGCGGCGTTTTTGCTGGATCGGCGATAGAAAAAAGACGGCGGGGGCGTGCGTCGTTTTTGATCTAGCGACCGAAAAAATATATCGAGTGGCGGCGCGGAGATCGCTATCACGCACGGTAAAGCAGCGTCAGCTGCGCGTGATTTTCCATCGAGTGAACACCGACCTGCAGGCGTTTCAGCACCACGAGTTCCTGCGCGTCGTGAGCACTGGTTTCCGCGTGAAGTCCCTTGCCGCCATGCATCGAGCACTCCATACGTGAATTTGCGCTGGGTAATTTGTTTTTCCTCGAGTGAGTTCACGTCCAGACAAATCTCATCTCGGTATTGCTACTCTCATTGACTTATCAATCAACCAATACATGCACATGCATGCATGATGCTTAGAGCCAGGTAAGCCAAGTAATCTAGTCAATTCGTGAGTAGTGCATGCATTCATTAATTAGAACAGTGAATTGACTTTATTGTTTATTATTTTCTTTTATCTTCTTTTGCTCATTGCTTGCGTACGCAGTTGTTGATTTTGGATTAACTTCTTGTTTGCGATTTAGGTTTAATTTAATCCATCTAATATAGCTAGGGCATCAAGTTATGATCTGAAAAGTTTGGCTGTTTAATTTCTTATGAATTTTGCTTAGTTGCATAATTAGGGCTTAATCAATTCTCGTTATATACTATCTGCATCAGCAATCTTGTTTATTTTATATCTCGAGTTCTAGATCTCCGTTTAACGTAATTCCAGTTGGATTAGTTTAATAATTTTGTCTAGTTTATTCTGTCAAAATTTGAGGTCAATCGGAGTTACGGTTTTTTATTGGGATCAGTTTTAGTGAGAGTACATTAAGGTTTAAATAGGTTTTGTGTTTAGGGGAGAGTCTTAAAATTTATTTTTAGCTTCCGCAATCATTCACCCCCCCCCCTCTGATTGCCTATCTTAGTGTGAATTGATCCTTCAAGTGGTATCAGAGCAGGTTTATTTTTCTAATTGATCTTAACCGGTGATTAGAAAACATGTCGATGGATAGGTATTCCACAAAACCTTGTATTTTCGATGGTGTTGATTTTCAGTATTGGAAAGCGAAGATGGAGGCATACATTCAAGCTCAAGGCTTTACAATATGGGAGAAGGTCTACAAGCCTTATCAAGTGCCCGAGAATAATGTTGTGACAGCTGCAAATATAGTACAAGTGGAGGCAAATAGCAAGGCAAGGAACCTGATAATTCAAGGACTAGGAAGGAGTGATTTTGATCGTGTTGTGCATCTGAAATCTGCATATGAGGTATGGAAAGCACTATGTGATTATCATGAGGGTTCATCTACTATTAAAGAGGTACGTCAAGATATGTACAAAAAGGATTATATGCGTTTTGAGATGAAACCCGGTGAATCAATAGATGATCTATTTGCTCGCTTTAATAAAATTCTTAGTAATCTACGTGCTGTTAATGTTACTTATACTGATGCTGAAAATGCACGTCAATTACTTGGAGCATTAGATATGTCTATATGGGAGATGAAGGTTACATCTATTAGAGAATCTACTGTCATGAGTACACTTACATTAGATGTACTTTATTCTAAATTGAAAACTCATGAATTAGATGTTTTTGCTAGAAAAAATAATGGTAATAAATCAATTGCATTAGCTTCACAATCTAACAAGTCTAATGGTGATAATTCTTCTACTAGCTATGCTTTGTCTTCTTTGTCTTCATTAACCGATGAACAGCTAGAGCAACTTCCGGAAGATGATTTGGCACTCCTCACTACACGCTTCACAAGAGCTTTGCAGAATGTGAGATCAAGAAAGAGAGGAAATTTTGGTCCTCAAAGGTGCTATGAGTGTGGTGATCTCAATCATATTCGTCTCAAATGTCCAAAGTTTCTAGCAAGATTTGCAAGGGAAGAGAGTGAGAAGGAAGAAGAGATGGAGAAAGAAAAAAGGAAGAATAAAAAGAAGGGCTATATGAATCGCAAGGTGGTGCATCGTGTTCTTACCGCTCTTGGGCAAATTAATTTGAGTGATGTAGACACGGACAGCGAGGATGATACTCCCAAAGGCAAGAAAGATTTAACTGGGTTGTGTCTAATGGCAAGTAGCAGAAGCTCCACCGACAATGATGATCTTGACAGCGACAACTACAATGAGGTAGAACCTTCTTATGATGATTTAGCTAAAGCTGTTGCTAAACTTGGTACTTTGCTAGAAAAGAAAGATAAAAAGATTAAGAAATCTGATACTTTGATTGAATCTCTAAATTCTGAAATTGCAAGACTTAGAGTTTTAATTCCTGATGATGAATCTTGTGAGTCTTGTCAAGTTTTACATTCTGAGTTGGAGTCTGCTAGATCTATTAATGCATCAAATCTAGTTCAACTTAGAGATGTAACTGATAAATTTGATGAATTAAAATTGACACATGATTCTTGTGATGAAAAATTAAAACTTGCAAATGATGAAATTGAAAAGTTTAAAGCTAGTTCTTCTACATGTTTAGAGTCAAGTATTTCAAATGCTCAATCTAAAGCTTGCTCTAATTGTGAATTACTAGAAACTAGACTTAATTCATCTCAGGAATCTATTCAACAAATGCTTTATCATGAGAACATGTCTTGTTCAAATTGTCGTAAGTTAAATATTGAAATTGATGCTTTGACTAGGCAATTGAATGATTTCGCTGAAAAAGAAAGATTTGCTCAATCTAGTGTTTCTAAGAATTTTGTGAAATGCACTGCTTGTTGCACTTTGGCTAAGGAAAATGAATACCTTAAGGACACTTTAGAGAGATTCTCTTTTGGTAAGAAAAATCTGAATATGATTCTAGACAAGTCAAAAACGAGTGTGAAAAATCGTGGTCTAGGATTTAATTTTGTTGAGCATGCCAAGAATAATCCTCCTAAGGTTGTTAAGTTTCTTGAACCTGGAAAGATTGAAGTAAAATCTGAACCAAAACAAACTGTGTTTAAATCTGCTGGCTTTGTGCAAAGTTCATTGAATAATAATATATGTGCTAGCTCATCATCTCAAAAGAAATCTGGTTATGTTAAATTTCATTGCACCTACTATGGAAGAGATGGACATTTGAATGAATTTTGTTTTAGACGTGTCAAGAAAGAGAGAAAGGAAAGATTGAATGCTTTGAGACAAAAACATGCAATGTATTTTGTTCCTAGAACTAATGTGAAAGCTATGTTTTTTGAGAACTTTCATGATGGCTTTAAATCTGCTTCACATGCTAGATTGGGATTTAATTCAAATGATTCACGTTCTTTTCGGCATTCTAATCATCCACATGCACGTGATTTTGGTTCTAGCTTTGTTGCTCCTGTTCGTCGTGTGTCACAGTACTGGATTCCTAAATCTTATTTTACTAACCTCAATACTGTGAGACCGATGTTTCCTGTCATGTAAGAACAGCTGACAAAGATGGAGAACATGAGCTAAATTGGGTTCCGGTTTTTTTTTCATCATCGCTTGAGTGGAACACTTGATGGTTCTTCACTCCTTTGATGGTTTGCAAGAGATTTCATTTTTTGAAAGGCCGTGTGGAAAAGGTGATGTTGTCTTACATCTTGTTAAATTCTCAAGTTGGTAATTTGCACATGAAATCGTTTGATTCTTCTCGTTTTCCTCATTTGTGAAGTGAGTTGGACGCATTACATCTTTTGGGATTATTCTGAGGGGGAGCTTATTGTTTAAAATTTTGGAAGCTTTGTTTATTATCCTTGTCAAATAACTCATCAAATCCAAGTCATTGAAATCAATTGAGTAGTAGAGCTCTCTTTATCATATCTATTCATATGTTGTGTAGCTTTGATCAAGACTGTTTATAATTAAATTGCTACATTTGAATTAAAAGTATGACATGACGGAATATTTTGACTAGATTAATTATAGTTATTACTTTGCGATGTCCATCGAAAAGGATTAGCTTGATTGTGAGTCTTATTTTAACTCTTGGTTATGAGACTTGCATGTTTCATGTTCCAATTCTTATGATCACTCAATTTGGCATGTTATTAAAAAAGAGAGTATATAAAGAAAAAATTGAAAAGATGTATGCTTCAAGCATGCCATGGTGAACAAAAAAAAAGGGCACAAAAGTGCGCAAAATAAAAAGAAGTATGCTTCAAGCATGCCACCATAAAAAAAAAAGACAAGTATGTCATTATGAAAAGAAGTATGCTACAAGCATGCCACATGCCTAAAAATTGAGTGTGGAGCAATAAGTTGTTACATGAGACTGCTAGCCCGTCTAGAGTTAAAATTTGCTTCACTTTTAGGTTTTGATTTTTCGTTGTAATATCTCATTGTGCTCTCTATAATTGGTTTGGTCATTGCTGAGATGTCTGTCATTGATATAAATTGCTTAATCATATTGAAAATTTGTTTTGACATTGCTATGTGATATATGGCTTAATATGATCTAGATAGCTCTACTCAAAAATATGTATTGGTTTCTTTATTAAATAAATGCATAATGACTTGAATAATCTACAAAGCTTCTTGATTTTTTACTTTCATTGCTCCGTCTTAGAATTATTCTTTCTTTAAATTTTCTTGATGATTACATTGCCAAAGGGGGAGAAATTTGGTGTGCTTTGCGAGAAATTAAAGAGAATTTGGGGAGAATAAAATTACCTCTCTTGTGTTGAGGGGAGAGATTTGAGACTTATGGTTTAAAATGTTTTTGCGGCTTTAGTTCTTCACTTATATTTATTTGAAGCTAGTTCATCATACAATTTTGTGTTGTCAATGTATTCATCAAGGGGGAGATTGTTAGACCATGTGGCTAGATTTAGGATATTTTGGTGATGAATAATTGACAATGGTTAATTTGTTATGATGAATAATTGGTGATTTCGTTTAGCGGTGTTATGCGAGTTGTGTTGCGTGTGTGCGGACTGATGTTGGCCAAGTTGAGACGAACTTGTGCCGGAAGAATGTTCTTTGGTCTTTGCATGTGCAGGTTGAGCATGGAGGCGATCATGGTCGGTGACGAGGTGGACCGGAACTAGGATGGGGAGATCTGAGGTTCAGACGGTCAAGGAGGTCACGAGATGATCGGGCTCATGCTTGGGGCGCATGGAGATCGAAGGTGGATGATACGTGGAGAAGCTACGGGAGGTGCGGTCTTGGAGGCTTCGACACGTGACGCGTTAGAAAAGTCGTGAGTGTGAAAACCCGTGTTAAGAAGGGTTTCGGGTCCCTTGAAAATTAGTGGGCCAAAAGTCTAGTTGGAGTTGGATTAGGATTCTAAGTCCTAGTTGGAGTTGGTTTAGGATTCTAAGTCCTAGTTGGAGTTGGATTAGGATTCTAAGTCCTAGTCGGAGTTGGATTAGGATTCTAAGGCCTAGTCGGAGTTGGGATGTGTGTGTATATATATGCATGCGGCGGCATGGCAAGAGGTGTACTGAGGAGCCGTGGGAGACGAGAAAAGGGGAGCGCTTTTGGCGGCGCGGTGAGCGAACAAAAGATAATAAAAAGCTTACGGCGGCGTTTTTGCTGGATCGGCGATAGAAAAAAGACGGCGGGGGCGTGCGTCGTTTTTGATCTAGCGACCGAAAAAATATATCGAGTGGCGGCGCGGAGATCGCTATCACGCACGGTAAAGCAGCGTCAGCTGCGCGTGATTTTCCATCGAGTGAACACCGACCTGCAGGCGTTTCAGCACCACGAGTTCCTGCGCGTCGTGAGCACTGGTTTCCGCGTGAAGTCCCTTGCCGCCATGCATCGAGCACTCCATACGTGAATTTGCGCTGGGTAATTTGTTTTTCCTCGAGTGAGTTCACGTCCAGACAAATCTCATCTCGGTATTGCTACTCTCATTGACTTATCAATCAACCAATACATGCACATGCATGCATGATGCTTAGAGCCAGGTAAGCCAAGTAATCTAGTCAATTCGTGAGTAGTGCATGCATTCATTAATTAGAACAGTGAATTGACTTTATTGTTTATTATTTTCTTTTATCTTCTTTTGCTCATTGCTTGCGTACGCAGTTGTTGATTTTGGATTAACTTCTTGTTTGCGATTTAGGTTTAATTTAATCCATCTAATATAGCTAGGGCATCAAGTTATGATCTGAAAAGTTTGGCTGTTTAATTTCTTATGAATTTTGCTTAGTTGCATAATTAGGGCTTAATCAATTCTCGTTATATACTATCTGCATCAGCAATCTTGTTTATTTTATATCTCGAGTTCTAGATCTCCGTTTAACGTAATTCCAGTTGGATTAGTTTAATAATTTTGTCTAGTTTATTCTGTCAAAATTTGAGGTCAATCGGAGTTACGGTTTTTTATTGGGATCAGTTTTAGTGAGAGTACATTATTCTGTCCAGAATTTTTAAACGAGGTTTAAATAGGTTTTGTGTTTAGGGGAGAGTCTTAAAATTTATTTTTAGCTTCCGCAATCATTCACCCCCCCTCTGATTGCCTATCTTAGTGTGAATTGATCCTTCACTAAGCTTATAATTGAATCTAGTATGTCCCACATTTCAAATCATTTTTTCATAATTTTTAAAATTCAAAAATAGAAAACTGGGGCAGTTTTGCTTTTTTGGCTGGCTGGTTTACGTTGAAAGCCAGACCCGACCCCATCCTATTTTAGGGGCCTGGTTCCGTTTCCATGAACCCTGACTACCATATGGCAACCCTGACTACTTGAAGTGTCTTTTGTCGTACCCTAAGGTCCGGAACAGCAAAATTTTACTGGAATAGGTAAATTAGATGAATTTCATGTTCAATTACGTGGTTAGATACTAAAATACATGTTCTTGTATTTGGAAAATAGAGTTGTATTTGTTATCTAACTCTAATGCTTATTATTGAAGACATAGTTGTATCTATTATACAACCATAACAGTACTCGTATACATTTGATTGATCTACACCGTTATAACTTGGACCTACTAAAATAAGCGGTGTAGGTCTTTCTCATTTTTTACTAATTAATATAGTAATTTCTTGCCCTTAGGAGCGAGTATGGTGGTTTCTTTCTCTATCATTTAATAATATATAATAAGAAAAAGTTCACCTTTTAACCTTAAACTATGTCTTGGTTCGTTTTTCAACGTTGAACTATGAAACCATCTCAATCAAACCCTTAAATTATTAAATTCTGTGCAAAACACTCCTGTTGTTCGAAACCATTCCAGTTTTATCTGACGTGGCAATGGTTTTGGCTTGTGTGGCATGCTAATAATACATTGCGCCCACGTGTGCATCCACATCAACATCCTTGTGCATCCACTCCATGTTAACATCCACGTCATCCTCAAAGCACACCTTCTTTTTCCTTCAAACTGCACAGAGAGAGAGAGAGAGAGAGATGTAGGGGCTGGCAGTGGACGCATCACCGTCTTAATGCTCTTTGCGGTGAATTGGACCCCGTCAACTCAAACCGTCCGCGCCACCTTGAGCCTCTCATCACGCTGTGGCCACATGCTAGCTCCCTTCCCTCTCCCTCCTGCTTGCTGCACCCTATATGCCACGTTGCAAACCACCCCCACTGACCTCGCTGGCGTTGTGCAAAAGGCTAAGGTTTTCAACCCAAAGCTACCCCAATGCTCTACTCTAGCTAGCCTCTACCATCCCCTGCTTTAAGCAAGCAAGACCCTGCAGCCATTGCCATCTATTGGTGTGATCTGTAGCTAGAAGCCTGAAAGCGAGCTAGTATCTGCAGCTTGCCAACCAAAGACACAATGTGCACCCACCATGGCAGAGCCGCTCCCTCCCAAATGTAGCCTAGCAGGAATCTCCCTATGCTTGCATCCCGACACCTGTGTCGCCACTCCTGGTCATGAACCGTGCTGCACAAAGTTACCACTGCCGCTGCACTAAAATTGGCTCCCTAAGCTCTGGTAGAGACACACTGAATCGATCTCACAAATGGGTGACCTACCTCAACATCTACTCATGTCACTTGGCGTTCCACCTTGCTTGCAACACATCCCAAAACTTATTTTATTTCCATTAATGTAGCACGATGGATCAGCCATTTTCCTTCTCCAGCTCCGTTAAGATTCACCACCGTAGCACGTCCTCGTGGGTGAGTTTTCGTGCAATTCCTCCACACACAAGCATGATCTCACTGTGTTCTACATTTTTACGCACATCAAGGAGGAGAAATTGCTACTTGCCAACATCCTCAGGCTGTGTCATCGTCGATGGTCCAGTCGCCCTCGATCCTAGCTACCCTCACCTCTCTCCTTCTACCTGGTCCCAGAGCTGGTACTGAGGCCTTACTACTGATGAGTCGAGCACGGCTATATTTGAGCTTGATGAGGCGGCGGATTTCTTGGAGCCTAAGAGAGAGAAATGAGGAAGAAGAACATGTGAGGTGGATTTCAAATTAGCTATATTTGCACATGGGGATGATATGTTGGCAAAAAACCACCCTGATTTGGGTCAATGGTGTAAAGTGGATGGTTTCGTTAGTTCAAAGTTCTGATTCGGACAATTTTATAGTTTATAGTTGAAAAATGAACTATTTCAACGAACCGAAGTCAGAGTTCAAAGTTGAAAAATCAAATTTTCCTATACAATATAATAGATTCTGTTAGAAATAATCTTAACTTAGAGTTCAAGATGTAGTAGAATCCGTCTCCATGTGTAACTCAAGTTAAAATTATGTCTAACTTGAAGTCTGAATACGTATGCTAGTAGAAGATTATTAGCCTACAAATTAAGGAGGCTTGTAGGGAAAAAGTAAAAGAAAAGAAAAGGGAAAAAGGGGAGCAAATAATAGAATAGAGAAATTCAGAAATTCTCCTGTGTTCTCTCAGATTATTTGCCATATGTGCGTTTTCTCCTGGATCAAAGTTTTAACAGATTCTATTCTAACTAGCTTAATTTGAAGCACAACACAAACTGTCCCTAAATGTTAGACAAATTGGTCAAGCCTAGTTAAATTGTAGACCAGGCCAATGCATGCCCTACGACCGCAGAATACTTCAGACGTGGCAAAAGAGATTGTGAGCAAAATATGTACGTAGCTGCTGTCAGCACACACTGAGTCTTTGGGTGAGTTAAGTAACAATACTGTGCCATTAAGAAACAAATAAAAGAAAACAAAAAACAACCACAATGAGCAGAACAAGTCCAGTGTAAGCAACACATCTACCTGAACTACAAATAATGCCTCCAAATAAGTTAGTCCAAATAAGTTGTTGTCGTTTATACTTTTTCCGAACATGGATACAATAATCTATACCGAAAGAATGTTCCAGAAAGGTTCATTTAGCAAATTAACCTAATTATTTAACAGAAGAAAAGTGCCAAATCAAAGAAGTAACAAGCCAAGAAGAAGAACATAAAGAAATTAATTACATATTTTTAGCTAGTTCACCAATAAGAGCCACGTCGATTTCCTGCTTGACATGCATAGATTATGAACAAATTTGAAGAGTTCAATGATATGGTGACTAGGCTTACTACTACAACCTGTAGGCAAATAACTTAAAAGAACAAATCAAAGGACCTCATCAAGACCAAACAAGAAGAAACACAACAAGAACAAGACACTGTCTAGCTACTCCCCTACCTGAAGAAATCATCAAACTACAGCTTTGTAAACCATCGCAATTGGAGTGACTTCATCAAAACTAGTCACTTGGCAAACCTGCAAGATCAAAAATATTATAAAAACAAACCAATCAAAGAACATGTCTCCATGATTTGGCAGTTCGGCTTTAGCTTTCACTGTCTGAAAATAATTTTGGGAAATTAAACAACACTTTAAACGATTGACAATGTACAAAATTAAACATCATAAGACTGTTTCATGCGTGCCTTCATCAGCCTCTAGAGTTCAAGTAGAATTTTGTGTAACTTTTGGCTTGCCGGCTTCGGAAGATTGATCGGCCAGGTGACCCATCCATGCAGATGCTGTCATGGAGGTTGACATGCATGCAAAAGAATTAACATTAGATAGTGCTGCCGATGTGCATCCTTGTTGCAGCTCTTGGCCAGTTAATTCGATTACTGAATTGGTACTCAATTGTGTGCGCCGTACCATGCCAAATTCTACAGGGATTGCCTGAAGTATACAACTTGGTGATTCTACTTGTTGCATTGGTTTGGTACTCAATTGTGTGCGCCGTACCATGTCAAATTCTTCAGGGATGGCCTGAAGTATACAACTTGGTGATTCTACTTGTTACATTGGTGACTGTCCCGCTTACAAGTATTATCTGTCACTTTCCTCTAGAGAGAAGTATTAGCTATCACCTTCTTCTGAAATCATAGTTTGTGCTTTTTTCTTTGAAGGAGAAAATTAAGCAACCTAGAAAATAGTTTAAGCGCCGCATGCAAACCTACCCTCAACGCAGAGAGAGAGGTTGATTTGAAGTTTTGAAGCCAAAAACTACCACCAAATTTGACTGCATTGGCCATATTTAGCTACTCCTTGGTTAATTGCAAAAATTTGGCATCTTAGTTCACTGTCATACCGATCCTCGGCCAATCAATCATTGACCAAAGTTTTGTAGTGACCAAGTTGAGAATATGAATCTTGGCACAGATAAACGCATCTAGGACTTCTACAGACTAAATCCACCGCAGGATCTACAGCACACTTCATGTTTAGGAATAGCTTCAGGCATGAGGAGTCCACATTGGAGTAGCTTCATGTTCAGGGTGATAAGGCCGTCCATTTCAACTCAAATCAAACTCAGATCAATACTTTACTGGTGAAAAAAACATCACTCTTATCACATCGGCACAGAGAGCCATCAGCTATGTAGAAGAATTACGCGCCAACGATCATTCATCCCAGTAGGTTAGTGCATTGTATTGTGTCAGGCCAGCAAACATTACGGTCAGCCATAAGCCATGTAGAAACTAGAAACAAACAAGCTTGAGGAATGAAGATTTATGCATGCATGTTCGCTCTGGATTAGCAAGGAGTCCTAACATTTGAAATTTGAAATGCAGATGTCACTGAGCCAGAGATCATACATAATCAGTATTACTCAACAATGCTGCAGTTCATAAATGTAAAACTGCATTGAGCTGAGCATTTCACTTTGCCTCAGATCCTTGAATTCAGGAAGAATCTTTAGGCATCTTTTTTTAGATGAAGAATCTTCTTAAATCTTGGTAAAACAAAACATAACAAGGTGAAACAAAATGCTTCTATATCATATCATCGTCATCCATCAAGCTGCTATCATGAAGCCACATTGAAGGAATCGGCTTTTCTGCATTTTCCCTCCAGCAACGTGGGAAGTATCTGACAACAGAGAAGACGAATTAAATTAAGAGGCTAGAAGTATCTGTTTCAACTAATTCACTTGAAGTAGTTTGCTGAAGGCCTGAAGTTAATATGTAGCGTGGTATATAAAGATTGCAAGACCTTTTCTCGGTACTGGACGATTTGCTCAACATTCACCCAGGAAGTAGGCTTAGAAGCATTCCCCAGACACCATTGCTTCCTCTACCAGAGAGGTGCTGGCCCAAGCCTCTTGCCATCTTATGGTTGGCTCACCCAGGAAGAAAGCTTGTCATCATCCACGCATCTGATAACAGAGGCATTTTCATTTGCAAAAGTAAATGCCTTTTCTTTACAGAAACATCAAAAGTACATAGACAATGTATTTTAATTTGTAACTTTAGCAATAGTCTGTACGTCCACGACACAATGAATGAAAGAAAAGTACATAACACAAAATGAAGAAAAATGTTGTTGTGATTTGTGATAACAATAATGCAAGCCGGTGAGACAAAGCTAAACTTGTTTTTTTAGGGAACATGCAAAAGCTTTGCATATCATTGCATTAAGTGGGGAGTAAAGGAGTACAAGCACTAAATAGGAAAGTGTGTGGAGTTACCAAAAACCTCGGAAGGGGAACTCAGACAGGGGAATGACAACTAAAAGAAAGTAAGAAAGAGAGGGTAATGGTAATCCACGCTCACCCATCTCCAATAATTAAGTTCGTGCCGCAGGTTGTCCAAAGGAATATGATGATGACAGCATCAAAAGTTTTTTCTCTGAGCCACCTTATTGCGCAATGAAATCCACCAATCAATCAACCGAGTGTTGTCAACCAACCAATCAATCCACCAATGGAAGCGAATGAATTGTGTCTAGACTTGTTGAACCCAAGGGCAAAGCTAAACTTGTTGCCATTGTGTACGCTCACGCCAAACTGAGTGGCGGCAGACAGAGTCCCTTTCTTTTTAGAAAGATGATGGACAGAAGCCTTGTGTCACTTAGAGCAACTCCAGCAGTAGCCCTCAAAACAGGGTCCCTACTTTTTATTTGAGGGCTCCCTCTACTTTTGAGGGCTCTGTTTTTTGGGCTGCACTCCAGCAGGAGCCCTCAAAACAGGACCCTCAAATTCATTCTTAGAGGGGATGACACATAGGACCCACTCCTGGGGGGTCTGGAGGGAGCCCCTACTTTTGAGGGCCGAGAGGCAAAAAACTCACTCCAGCAGGGCCCCTACTTGAGCCCTCAAAAGTAGGGGCTCCCTCCAGACCCCCAGGAATGAGGGCTCGAGGGGGAGATTTGAGGGCCCCCTACTTTTGAGAGCTCAAGTAGGGGCCCTGCTGGAGTAAGTTTTTTGCCCCTCGGCCCTCAAAAGTAGGATGAGATCTCAAGTAGGGGCCCTGCTGGAGTTGCTCTTACAAGTTACAACCCCACATGGAGGAATTGGTTCTTGATGAGGCGTAATAAGACACTAGTATGGTTGGCGTTATTTTGTGATTTTTGGTGATATAGTGCCTGGTCTCGAGAACATGATTTCAACCCTGAACTACCCCGTGAGGGGCCACTTTTAGGGGCCCGACGGCCGACGGGGCTGTTGGGAAGTGTCGGAACCCAGAGCAACGACTCCTGGATCCTCTGTGTAAATCGCACTAGTCTAGGATCAGCTAGTGCACACAGTACAACAAAGATACATATCAAGCACAAATGACCAACTTTATTAAATAAAGGAGTACGGCCTTATGGCCAAGTCTTACATCAATGCCCATTGGCAAAAATAAATAAATTAAATAACTGCGGAAGCAAACTGATAAGAAGCGAAGCCCAAGCCTGCCCACAAGCAAACGACAGTAAGACACGGCCTACTCATCCAGATCTTCACCGTAGTCGACGACATCTTCCTCTGTGTAGGGGGGATTGCAAGGTGAGTACAAACTTGTACTCCACAAATCACACGGAGAATGCAACATAATGATAAAGGCTTCAATGGAAGGCTTATAGGGTTAGTTTGCAAAAACAACATTTAATGAAATACAGTAAATAGATTGAAATTGCTGAATTTAATACAATAAGTAAAAATAATACTTGTAATTAAAAATAATACCGTCAGTGCAGGCTCCGACCATACACCAACCTATCCATGGGCATCCCACCCAGACCATCTTTTCCAAAAGATCACGTATGGATTCCATCCATCCACACGCTTTCACTGCGCAACTCTGATGAATTCCATCCATTCACCAGGTTTCAATCCCTCACGGATTCCATCCATCCGCAAGGCTTTCATCTCTCGTGGATTCCATCCATCCACAAGGTTTTCGAAAATCATTTTGCAAAACCAAAGTCTAATCCATGAAAAACTCTTACTCAGCATGCCCGTGACCGTGGGCACGGCTATCCAGGATAGATTATACACTCTGCAGAGGTTGTACAGCTTTACCCACAAGACACAATCATCCCGTTGTACCACTAGATTGCACACTTCCTTAGGTGTGCGGTGGGGAGTCGTGACAAGACCTTTACAATGCAAAGCCTTCAACCTGGCCGAGCCAACTCTAAGGTTTCACCCCAGTAAGGAATCCACCAGACTGGGACCCCCCTCTTGAGCCTAGACGAGACTTCTCATGGCTTAACCACGCTCGCCCAAGTGAGACTTCACATGGTCCAACCACGCTCACTTTCAACCTACGACTTGACTCAGGTTGGGACTTCACAAACTATTCAGCCAGGGCTGTCCCATACTAGCCATGTGGTAGTACGATAGGGCTTTGCAACAGTAGCTCACAGACTGGTCCTTAATTGATTTAAGCCCAACCACATTCCCCCTGTGCACGACAATCAACCACTGCGGCTCCAACCAACAGGGCATGCCTGCACCCACCAATCTAACCAATTACCTAAGTCTAAACCAGTTTTTATATTTTGTTTTTAAAATATTTCATAAACCTCCTTGACTCACCAAAGTCAATAGTATATTCAAAAAGCTTATCATTTTATGTGAAAAGTTTATCATTTCATGTGGAAAATATCCCAAAACAATTATATGACTATGCAGTGCTAAGCATTTGATTAAACTCTCTAGCCAACACTAATGCATCAACTAGAGCTTGATTCTAGGGTGACAAGGTATCGAGTAATTCAATATCAATGGAGGAATTAACAAGTAGGTATTAACTAAATTTAAAACTGAATTGAAATACGTTGAATAAAAATATGCATGCAGAATAATTTAAAACAACATAATTTTATTTTGAAAACTGGGATCAACATGATCAAGGAGTGTGACTTGCCTTGCTCTTCAACTTGACTTGAATCTTCGCCGAAGAATTTTCCCGAATCATCGAAGTCTACACGCGAAAATAACCCACCAAATTCAAATAAATTCAAAAAGACTTCAAAATTTTGAATTAAGGCTAGAAATGGATAGAGGGGAATTTTTTATGAATTTAGAAATTTGAATGGGCTAAATCGGAGTTAGGACGAAGAAGAACGGACTCCAGGAAGTTTAAATTCAGAGAAAATGGAAAAAGAGATTTTCTGGAATTATTTTTCTACTGAAAAATATGTTTATGACGTCAGCATGCGTCAGCCCTGGGGATTTTGTTTTTGCTGATTATTTTTGCACTGAAAAATCGGGCTTATTGCGCCAGCTGACGTCAGCCCTGGGGTGGCCGACAATGACAAGCGGGCCCAGTCCATGGACCGGGTCCACGGGCCAAAGGAAGTGCCGAGGTGGCACGACCGCATGCGTGGCATGACGGGGCAGAGGAGGGGCCAGGTGGCTCCGACGTGGCGCTGACGCGGCGCCACACCAGCTGCCACGCAAGCGCCCGAGGTGGCGCCGGCCGGAGGCAACTCGGGAGCGGCGGCTCACCAGCGAACAGCGGCGCGGCTGCCGGCGGCGAGGGGTCGAGGAGCGAGAGGAGAGGACGGGGAACTCGGGGGTGGCCGGCATTTTACCAGAGGCGGCCAGAGGGTGGTCGGCAACGGCGAGGGGCGGCGGCGGCTTTGGGTTCCACGGTGCGGCGGCGCTCCGGCGATGCTCGAGACCGAAAAAGGGGTGGAGGAGCTGCGCGCGGAGGAGAGGGAGCTCGGGGTGGCCTCGGCGGAGCTCGGGCGGGCCTCCTTCGCTGGCAATTCTTCACCGGAGGAGAGGGCGGCGCGGCGAAGGCGCACGGGGGCAAGGGAACTCGGGCGCTCGGGGAACGACGGGAGGAGTGGCGGGAGGTGGGGTGAGTTGAGACGGAGGTCGGGGTGGGTTTATATAGGGGCGAGGGGGAGGGGCGGAGCGGGGATTCCTCGCCGGAGGAGACGCGGGAGCGGCGGCGGTTACGAGAGGAGGTGGGTAGAGTGGGGCGCGGAGAGAGGGGGAGTGGGCGCGCGGGTCTTGCGGGGGAGGCTGGGGTAGTGGCGGCGCGCGCAGGAGAGAGGAGGGGCCGAGAAGGGCGGAGGAGGCGCAACGGCCTGGCGGCGGCGCGGCGTGAGGAGGAGGGAGGCGTGGGAGGAAGATGACCGGGGAGAAGAAGGAGGCGGGGTGGCTGACATGCGGGACCCGCTGCACAGAGAGAGAGGAGGGAGAAGGGCACAGGCTGGGGACGTTAGGCGGGGCGGACGGCCAGATGGGCCGGGCGCGGGTAGATGAATTCGGGCTGGACGTGTGGCAACCGGGGAGGGGAGGGAGGCGGGATCAGCCGGGCCGGCGTGGGTGGAATCCGGCCGTCCACGTGGCGGCCGGAGGGGAGGGGAGGGATTTTATTTTTCGGATTTGATTTTGGATTTTCAGAAAAGCTTAGGAAATTAGATAAGCCTCAAAAAAATAAGAAATTAACTCCAAAAATTCCAGAAAAATTCAGAGAACCTCTTGGAGACATTTTGGACTTAATAAAAATATTTTCAACTAATGTTGGTATTTAATGTTCATACTTTAAAATACTTTTTAATTTTAAAATAGGTTTTAAAACTCTAGAAAACTCATAAAATCCAAATAACACCAAATAATTAATTTGACATAATATTTTTATAGAAAATCAAAATATCATTTTAAATAATATTTTTAGGTTTTTTAAAAATACTTTTTAAATCCAGCTTTTTTTCAAAAACAGAAATTCAGGGCAAATCCAAAAGAAAAAAATTTAGGCACAAAAATGCTTATTTTAATTTAAGTTTTTATTTTAATTAATTTTTGTTTATTTATTATTTTTTATTTTAGTAAAAATCTGGGATGTTACAGGAAGCATCATCAATGAGGCATTGGGAAGGCTTAGGACTTTATGACTTTTCAAGAAAGATTAGCAAATCCCTCACTCTGTAATTTAAAGTTGGAAATTCTCTCCTGAATGGGAGTATGATGGAGCTCGCTTGCAATCCATTGTTGAAGAAAAGCACAGATTATACTACATGAGGTGTTAACCCCTTGAGGTGATATGTTTAGACCCAACAATCACTAAATGCTAGTTGCTACTACTACTCACTTCAAACATCTAATATAATATGGAACTATCTGACCACCGGCCACTACCATACTTGGGCCCCATGGACCACCTCCAATCGGGCCGAGTGTTACTTCATAGTGCTTCTGAGCTCTACCAAAAACTAAATTTCATGACTTCTAAAGCTGTGTGCACAGTTCCAAACTAAACTATCAAAGCTTAAAAATTGTGATTTTCACTTTATGTTGTTGCATTTTTGCACTTCCCAATACGTTGCTTGATCTCACGCAGACAGCGGAGTTGTGTGACATCATTGAAGTTAACTGCAATGAATTTAGTGAAGAAAGTCGAGATACAGGTTAACAAGGGTTCAGCAAGAAGCCAAGAACCATGGCAACCAAAGCACTAAATTGGTATATCTACATTAAATGGATATGGATATATTTCCTTGAAGATTGCAGATTACCTTAGTCCATTGTAATAAGTCTCTTCGCTGCAAAGCTTGCCCATGATGAAGCAACTATGTCCTATCAGCAGTCATCAGAGAGTGTCAACGGATAAATCCATAAAGGCAATCATCAGAGAGCATCATAGGAAGTAAATAAATCATCAAGGTATGAATGTAGAATTTAAAATAAATCATCAAATGCTCCAAATTTCTCCCCCAATCCTGTGCCTTCCCCAGGATTTTGCAAACATTTTTAGTTGAGGGTTGTATAGCAATTGCAGAAAAAGAAAAGAGCAAACCCAATGTAGACTGGTCAAGAAGGTCTGAACTAAAGCAACTAACAAACTGTATGGAAGACACGCACAATACAAAACAAATGAGGATGAGCGTGGAAGGGTCTAGGAACATATTTTCACCAGGGTTCGGAATACTGGTTTCGATTTCTTACCGGAGGTGGCCGGTAGAAGCGATGATCATGATTATCGGAAAATTTCGGAACAAAATTCAAACAAATTTCGGCTGAAAATTGCTGAAAATCAGCCGATTATAGGATGACAATATCGGGCTTACATCGGCTGAAATTGGCTGAAAAGAAATCTCACAGACAAGATCTCAGACTCAGGTGGCCGTCCAGCTGCGCACCATACCTTTAGTACAACAGATATTCCACCACCCAACTAGTTCATCTTAAATCACAACAGCAATACAACATGCATAGATCAACCCAAACAAAAATCGAACTAAGGACAAGCAAAACAAAACCTAATCAAACATATACGGGATAAATTGCTCTCTGCCTATTTCGACAAATCAAATTCACTTACTTAACCATCAGAACTGCTTGGACAAAGCAAAAGTTGTGTCCCACATAGGATTCCGCTCCCTGTGCACATACTTGGTGGTGCTGCCATAATCACCAACCTTACTACTAATGTAGCAACATCCATTGAAAGCAGCAACTTAAGCTCCCACATCCATTCAAAACATGCTGAAAAATGGAAAGAAAGCACCAAAGTAAATTATACTGAAACAGGACCATTATATAGCAATACCAACTTAATAACAAATGATTGCAGTTCAGGTAGCCTCCATGTTATTGAAGAAACTGCTTTTTGAGTAAAACGACAGGGAAGAGGTATGTGATATATTGTGGTATGTGAAAGAACACAAGAACAAACATATAGTTCATATCGTACATATTAATAAAAATCAATGTTCAAGAAGGCGCTAGGCGGGCAGCGAGATAGGGGCCTAGCGCCTAGGGAGCCTAGGCGGGGCCTAGGTGGCCGAATTAAAAATAAGAACAACAGGCGGAAGATAAATATATATTTGATGTCTAGATGAAAATTAGTCAGATTTTGGACCGTCCGATGGAGATCTAACATCCCAGCATCAAATACTACAACCAATGTTCAAGAAAATTAGTCAGACTTTAGACCATCCGATGAAGATCTAATGTCTCAGATCGAGTCATCAAATCCTATAACTAATGTTCAAAAAAATTAGTCAGACTTTAGACCGTCCGATGAAGATCCAACGTCCTAGATCGAGTCATCAAATCCATATATAAATCTTCTAACCCTAACATCCATCCGCCATTCCGCCTCCCCCGCAAATCTCGCCGCCCGCCTCCCCCATCTCTCCTCCCTAGCTACCGCCTCCCCTGCAGATCGTCGCCTCCCCCATCTCTCTGCCCTAGCCGCCACCTCCCCCGCAAATCGCCGCCTCCCCCATCTCTCCTCCCTAGCCACTGCCTCCCCCGCAAATCTCCTCCACCTCCAGCCGCCTCCCCCGAAGATCTCGGGCCCTCAGTTCTCCCCTCCGCCGTTGTCCTCCTCCGCTCGCCACCCCTCGCCTACCTCTGACCTTCCCCGCAGATCTATCGAGCGGAGGGGAGTGGGGCCGTGAGGCCGGTGGAGTTGTCGGTGGAGGGGAGACGGCGGAGGACACAGCAGCGGGGAGGCGGAGGAGACGGTGGAGGGGGACGACGAAGGGGATAGGAGGCGGAGGCAGAAGGGAACCTCGGTGGTAGCGTGGCTGATTCTGGCGAGGCAAAAGGGAACTCTTGGTAAGCCCTCAGTCCCTCTTCCTCTTCCCCTGCTCTTAGTCACCGTCTCGCGTACCTAGGCGCTGCACGGCCGCTGCGCCCGCCTGGTAGACCGCCACACCGAGGCCGCCTCACTCCGCCTTGGACCGCCTCACCGCCCAGCCACCCGACTAGGTGCCAAGGCGCGGCGGCATCCTGCCGCCCAACACATACACGACGCGTAGGCGGCCGCCCAGGTCACCTTCTTGATCACTCATAAAAATAAGGTCAAAAACAATTTGTAGGTCAAGATACTAAAGCCTAACTGCCTACCTAACCAGGAGATTGTTCAAATTGACTCTCACGACCAACATACAAAGCAAATGTAATGGACATTGCAATTTTGATAGCCCACAGGCAAGGCATTCATGTTGACTTACTCTTTTAGTCCCTGATAGAAGATCTTCGCTAGCTTAGATTAGTTCTGATCAACAGATGAATTTTTTAAATTGGCACAAAACAAAGATCAAACTTCTGTATTTTCAGTATTAGTAGTGAAATTTCATCAGCTTTTCTAAGACAAAAATGGAACAATGCACTCTACTGCATATTAAGCCAATGAAATATCTTTCCCTGTTTAGCGAACAGACCAGCAGTGTAAGCATATTTACTTTTTACAATGTAGGAAATCTTCATATGCTTGTTCATTGTATGATTTCATTTTTTTTTCAGAGTGCGGTTCTGGTTTCAAATTAGGAGCATCTACTATATAGTAGTCTCATTCAATCTGTTAGGCCTAACCTTTGTGTAAGCTCAGATCCTGAAATTAGTGCAACAACTGCCAAATAAACTGCACCACCTTTCCAGCTAAAACCCGTGAGTACAAATGTTGTCAATGTTGTTCAACAGCTCAAGATTCAGAGAAGTCTTGAAAGGTTCACATATAGACTAGAAGCCAGTTTTTCAGAGGTGGACTAGGCAAGAGATAATGTTTTTCTAGGAAAGATTAAAGGCCATGTTAAGCCTGAACTCCACTTGGAAAACTAGCCTAGCTAGAAGAATTGCTCTCTGACAAAATTCATGCGCCATGGCCTCTGCCAATATCATGCGACAATTCCATAGTACCAATGTACCATACCTGCAGTTGCCGTTGCAGTCCATCCTCCCGTAGCCGCCCCGCCGCCCCGGTCTCTGCCCTCGACGTCCCGGTCGCCACCGCCCTCCTCGCCTCCGCCCCGGCAGCCACCGCCCTCCTCGCCTTCTCCCCCGCCGTGCTGCGGCCTTCTCCCCACCCTGCCCCGGCCTCCACCGCAGTCCAGGCTTGGCCCTCCGCTGCCTTCACTGCCCGCCATACAATGGGGACTTTTTTTTTTTTCGGGCGAGCCGCACCGCAAGACGGAGAGAGCTGGAGAAGGCGGCGCAGCGCATTAGGGCAACCATGCCGCCATGCTTTGGGCCAGCTGGCCTACCTCAAATTCAAACGGGGCCGAAATAATTTCCTTGAACCATGGCGACCAAAGCACAAAAATCGGTAAATCTACATTAAATGGATATGGATATATTTCCTTGAAGACTGTAAATTACCTTAGTCCACTGTAAAAAGTCTCTTCGCTGCATAGCTTGCCCATGGTGAAGCGACTACGTCCTATCAGCAGTCATCAGAGAGTGTCAACGGATAAATCCATCGAGGCAATCATCAGAGAGCATCATAGGAAGTAAATAATCATCAAGGTATGAACGTAGAATTTAAAAAAATCATCAAATTCTCCCCTGATCCTATGCCTTCCCCAAGATTTTGCAAACATTTTTAGTTGAGGGTTGTATACCAATTACATAAAAAGAAAAGAGCAAACCCAATGTAGACTGGTCAGTAAGTTGTGAACTAAAGCAATAACAAACTGTGTGGAAGAGAGTGGAAGGGTCCGGTACCTATTTCCACTCGAGGGATGTGGGAAATACAACTTTCTTGAAATACAAGCTTCAACTCTGAGGAATCTCCTGGCCAAATATAGAGAAGGCCGCAGGGAGGAGGGCAGATCTGGAAGTGATGTCAACGAGTTGACATCATGTAGGGTCAGTTCCTCGAGGCTTGGTGGGAGCGATCTCAACGAGATGGCAGAAAATATCTCTAGGGATCGGAGGGATGCGCGGTTCTGTTGTAGCCATCGCATGGGTAAGCTTTCCATCGTCGATGCATCTCTAATAACCAAGCCTTTGGTGTGGCGAAGACTCTTGAGCGGCTCAGCAAGCAGAAGGGACGGGCGATCAATCGTAAGCATGCTGATTTGCAAGGAGCTGGGCACCCACAGATGCGCTTCTTCGCCACCAGATGCATGTGGAGTTGGGGATGACCCAACCGTTGGGAGCTTCGTGCAGCCTATGATGTCCAACCATTCGAGAGATGCAAGGGATCCGAGCCCACCCAAGGATGACAGATTCTCGCACGAAATTATGCTGACGGACTTCAGCGAATGGAGACTCTTAAACACGTCCGTTGTGGGGTAGTGACACCAGGCCCGAGCAGCGAAACAGCCCCAGATGAGAGAGATTGCTGAGCCCGAGAAGTGACCCAAGCAGCGGAGGTTCCGAATGACCAGGAATCGCGTTGATAGTTAGTTCTTCAAGTGATAATGGCAGCAGCTTATCTCTAGCATCCAACTTTGGGCAATTGCTGACAAAAAGTTTCCTGAGCTCGATCATTTCTTCAAATGGTAATGCCGTACACTCCAGATGTTCGCAGTCGCGGATGTCTAGGTCACGGAGAGTTCCATGTACTGTTTTTTGCATTACAAAGCTCCCATCGAGTGAGGTCAAACTTGGACAATGTGCGAGACGGATGTGCAGCAACTGGCATGACTCGTTTGACCACTCCCACTGCACAGCTTGCTTATCCTAAGGTAGCCTGGTCAACCAACTCGGACAATTTTCAAGTGCACCAAGCTAGGAGATAGAATAGGTAATTCCCTCAGTTCTCCACAATCTGTTTACTATCAGAGTATGAACAGCTGCCGGTAGGGATGAGCCAATGCAGCCACTACTGGACGCATCGGACGATTGGCCTATTTGTTGTAATCTTGGAAGATTTTCAAGCTCAATATGATTTAGCAATAGCAAACCTTCAAGCGAGGGGAGACGAGCCAAATTTATACATCTTCTCAACTGGATTGACGCCAGGTTTTTGACAGAGAGGCTCTCGATCCAAAGGGGCAGGCTTTGCCCCCCATAACCAGAAATTTGTAGTTCCCTAACATTATCATGTAGATTAAGGTGATGAAGAACTTTATAGTCATCTGCCCTGCTTTCTTCATTTGTCCTGTTTACTGACCACTCCAGAGACAGCGAGGTGAGATACCGTTTTTCATGCAACCTGGCATTGCCAGCTTCTTCAGGTTTTTCTACATTCTCAAGACCCTGCACTTGCAGCTTACGTAGACTTTTTAAGTTGCCGAGTGCGCTTATTTCGTTTCCTTTCTTTCCTTGTACCCTGTATCTGTTTAACTCCTGAAGAGAAGTTAGCTTACCTATTGGGAACTCACCAAATGCACCTCGTCCATAGCTTACATATCGCAAACGATCAAGGCACCCAAACTGTTTTTCTTGTCTCAATTTTCTCTTTTCGACTTTTTGTTCCCTTCGATCAATTAAGATCCCATCAGTGTCTGGATCCAAAAGTACCATTAAGTGATAAAGTTTCAGAATTCCCTCTGCTGATGCCCCTTTTGACATCCCAGGGAACTTGATGTAACGAAGGTGCTTCCAATTAGCAAATATGTCAGGAAAATGTTCAACCTTCAAATTTCTGATTTGCAGTAGACGCAGAGCTTTTGAGTTTTCCACAACATTTGCAATCATACGTGCCATATCCTCACTAATAGTAGGTTCTAGATCTTGTCCGATAATAATTGTACGCAAATTCTTAAAACGAGAGATTTCCTTGACCTCCAAAGTGGAATAACAGGCAATACTGGAGACAGACAGGTGTCGGACTGTATCCTTTACATCTTCAAATCTGGCAGGATAAATTATTCTTGCACATTCACCAGAAGACACATATGTTGCCAATTCATGCATTAAGTCATGCATTACATATTTCCCATCATCATCAAACAGATCTCTGGATTTCAGGTCAAAGAATGACTTTCTGGTCAGTTGAGCCAAGCAACGTTCTCCAATGTCCTCAAGTGTTTCTGAAGGTTTGGTGGCTTGCGAGATCAATCCTGAACCCATCCACATCTGCAACAATTCTTTCTTTGCAAATTCATAGTCCTGCGGAAATATGCTGCAGTATCGGAAGCAAACCTGAGACTGTGTTGGCAGGTTGTTGTAGCTTAATCTGAGAACTTCCATAATATCTTCTTCAGTTCGTTTAAAATGTTCAAGATCTTCGTGCAAGAATCTGTTCCAGTATTCAAATGTCATATTACCTTGCAAATGCCCACTGACAACCTTTGTTACCAAGGGACATCCTCCCAGTTTCTTTGCAATATGTTCACCAATTAATGCTAAATGTAAATCTTGTGGTTTCCCGGAAAAGACATGATGATTGAAGAGCTTAAGATTTTCATCAACTTCCAGTCCTCCTAATGTCAGGTACTGATCTCTTTCAACTCCCATCACGTTTGCGGCCATGTCTGCAACTGACCGCATTCGGGTGGTTAACAATATTTTGCTCCCGGTCTTCACCTTCCTCAGAGGAGCAAATAGTTTTTCCCATTCATCTCTTTTCTTATCTTCCCAAACATCATCTAGAACTAGCAAAAAATTAATATACTTAAGTTTCTGTTTGAGATCTTGTTGTAGTGGTTCCAAATGATTAGCACTTGGTTTTGTCCCAGTAGCACATTCCAATATTTTACTTGTCACCGATGTTGCGTCAAAGCTAGTAGATACGGTGACCCAGATGATCTTGAAATCCTTCACAACCTTATCTTGTTTGCATATACTCTGAGCCAAAGTAGTCTTCCCCATACCACCATGACCAACTATTGAAAGGACAGA